>CM049309.1:45290078-46490078 GCA_026874595.1 Sipunculus nudus
TTCGGAGATTTGCGCAAATCTGTCGTGCTAAAGCCTGTATACCGAGTGAGAGACTAAACATAATCTGCTGTGAGTAAATATAGAGAATCATTATATGGTTCTATCGAAGTCTCGCCATTACTATTCTGAATCCTAGATGGAACTCTATTTCTACTGGTGGAGATCGAACATGGGACAATTAGCCCAGATGTCTCTAAGAGTACAACCTAACCCTACTTTATTTTAGCTCCGCCAGGTGGCGAGACGTATAATACTTTACCTTCGATCTGTCTGTCACCAAATATACTCAAACATGTCTGGACATAATTTGCTGCTATTTTGTAAAGGGTTAGTGAAGTGCCAAAGAGATAATGCGTTTTGAAGGTAATCTGGTTCATATCATATGCCTTTCCACAGGGCTAATACAACACTCTGCTGAATGAGTACGCTTTAAAGGAACGGCACATTGCTGATACAACAGTCTGCTGGATAGTACGCCTAATACGAACCGCGCACTGCTGATACAATAGTCTGTTGAATCAGTACGCTTTATACGAACCACACACTGCTGATACAGCACTCTGCTAAATGAGTACGCTTAATTTATACGAACCGCACACTGCTGATACAATAGCCTGCTGAATAGTACCGCTTATACGGACCACACACTGCTGATACAACAGTGTGCAGAATGAGTATGGTTTAGAGGAACGGCACACATCTGATACAACAGTCTTCTGAATGAGTACGCTTAATACGAACCGCGCACTACTGATACAACAGTCTGCTGGATGCCACACGTATCAAGGAACACTTTTTTAAAGAACAATAACAATATGGAGAAGCGGAACTGCACTTGCGGAGGTCTGCGCCCTCTGAGCATTTTCTAATTATTGTATTTTTATACACAGAATGTAAACCAAAATCGATGGATTCCGAGATTTCTTTACATGTTAAATGTTAGTCATTCCTGTTCTCTCCACGCTGCTTTCACCATTCACTACAAAAAGGTATGGCCTTTGAGGTCCCATTTCCTGGAGAAGCCATACATGACAAGAGAATACTAAAATTCATTAGTGGAAATTTTCGGCCGTCTGTATATATTTTATCTTATTGAAACAGCCGTCAGAAAAAAAATCTCAGAGGCTCGGGTATACAGTCAACGCCAAGATGGTTTATGCAGAAGTTGCTTTAAATGACATAGGAAACACTTTAGGTGTCAAGGGCCTGAGGTAAATCGAACGCTTTCAACATATTTGCGTATATAAAAAACCCAAATGTTATTGACCTCCGGAGACTGTTAAATGATGATTTCTATTTTACCGGGGATGTATGACAATTGGACAAGACAGGACAAGACAATTGGAAAACGGGAGAGTGAGCCGGGAGGGGTTCAGGAGTAGATGATTTCAGGCAATGAAAGCCAAAGGGAAACAAAATCTTAGAACAAGAAATTGGTGACCGTTGACAGCGGAACCTTTTTGACTTCCCTCTGAAATAGGACAGTTTGTCGAGATGTTAGAGTGTAACAAGCTGTCATATCGAAAATTGGACAAAAATCTTGCTGAGGAAATACATATTTTCCTGACTTATGAGAGCGCCGCACGGTCTCCTTAGTCTGCCGCTTATTAAATAAAGCAGACCATCGTTAGAAAACACAAGATGACACGCAAAGTATTTATATTAAAAGCAATACCAAGAGTAGAGGGTACCAATACATTTACGAATATCGGACTTTTTTAAATGCAAGTATTAATAATCTTTTTAATGATCCTCTGTAAAACACATTCAGTTAAGTAACATATGATTATCATGGAGCTCGGGTCCAGACACATTTTCCACACGATCGCAGATGTGCATTCACCTAAACAGAAAAAAGAATCATTTTATACCACAGAGAATCAAATTTATTTCCAGGTCAGTGGTCCCAGATCAGTTAGAAATAAGAGTTTCCACCTAATAACACTTTAAGTGCATTAACAGAAGGTTTACAGCGGGACGTGACATAGGCAGTTTAGGACACACTGGGGGTATGTTGTTCGGTGGCATACATAATTATCACCCTAGGCAGCGATCCGCCATACACCATAGCTACATTGTCTCTTATCAAGAGTGGCTCTCCGACTTCTGTTTGGTCTTCACATGCCGTGTACAACACAATTCTAGATATTTCCTGTCACTACTGTTTGATCATGCATTTACATCAATTTGCTTTACTGTTGTTTCTCCTGACCTCAGCGCTCGACCCTGCCAAACAAACTAAATTACCTCGTCACCGATGGCAATGGAATGCATTTATGGGGAATGAAATTAATCTACCCCTTGGGTAAAACTTTCTTAATGTCAGCATTATTTGGCATACCCTGGAGCACTCTATGGCTTAACACTCATTATAATTTATTTATTTCATTTTACTTTATTTAAAAAAATACCTTATATTACAGTATGAAAATAACATTTATAATAATTCTTTTAAGGAAGTACAGGGAGCTAACTCCTTCCAAATGCTTTTACTCCAGTTTAAATCATCATGAAACTGCGTGGACGTCTTTTCATGACTTTTGTGTCAGTTTCGTTCACCTCATTTTATCCATGATTCTATTTATTAAGATTTGTTGGTGATTTTTACTAATACTTCCTGATGCCCAACGATTTTTTATCATGTCATTTTATAAATTATGTGTAAAAAGTGTTTTTAACTTCCTTGAATGGTAAGCATTTTTGCCTTTCTCTCCATTTAATGCAGTTCAATTAAGTTTATTTTATCTAAATAGTTTTTTTTATTCAAAGATGAAAAACTAAAAATGCTTCTCCGACGTGGAAAATAATTAATAACCAAGGGATTGCCCTTAAAAGAAACTGAAATTTAGATTAATTTGCAGTCTGTCATTGTTTCTTTTGTTTTAGAAATATAGTTTACAGTGGATCTTAATGGAAATTTTCTTCAGGGGAAATGCAAAATTCATGTGATGTGTTAGTAATCATGTGAAAAGGTACACTTTTTGCATGAATAAAATTTGAATTAACACCACATGTTAAAACAATAGAATATTGCAAGGACATTTGCCATCAGGCTTTTATATAAAATATTGATTTACATGAATTTAAAAACACAAGATGATTCCTCTTATCACATTTATTCATATTAGTGTCTTGGTCCTCTATTTCCTATTGATTATATTATATCTTTATATCAGGATGGAAACATCTAGAAAAGAACATAGATAACTTACTGAATAACAAATCCTTAGCCCTAATAGACGATACATCTTTGTACAATTGCAAGGTTGTAAAATATATCTGAGATTAAAAAAGTCAATTTGAGGGTTGTAAAGTAGCCAGGAGACGGAAATAATTCAGATGCAAGATTTGCAAAGCTTCACACACCGACGAATCATTAAGGCTTTTCAAATGATAAATATTTGGCCATGTCAGAACAGGCAAAAATATGGTTCCCTACGGAGTAACTCTATAGTTGTAAAGCACAATCTGGGAGGGTATTGTATGGGAGCCACAGAAAGCGTTTGATAATACGTAAAGCCCAGCCTTAGGGCTAAATTACTTCCTGTAACGAAATTGGCGCCAAACAAGACTGACAAGTTTATCGTCTGCTGTTGTCCTTTCTGCTACTAGCTGAATCTGCTTCAATTAGACCCAGACCCCCAAGTAAAGTCGTTATCGCGGCCGACCAGCGTTAAATTGTCCTCTGTGTGCGATAAGTGACAGTCAAGCGTGGTCAATGCAAAGTTCATAAGTTAGTTTACGGCCAATCTAATGAATTGGGCCGACTTTCATGCCAGACCGCGTTAGTCTTCTGCAAGAACCAGAACAACCAGCACTTATTGACATATTGAAATAAATACCTTTGGTGTCCATATGGTGACTTTTCCAGGAGGTTTAAAGTCAATGGAACCCAAATATGTAAAACACAACTGTGTCAACTTACCATTAGATTATCATTAAGGCTTGTCCAACCGTAAATAAATGCAAATTTACATGCCTGCGCTTATACGTGTATATAAATTTGATAATGTGTTAGTTTTAGATCATGTAAGGTATTTATGGTATAATGAGTAAGGTAAAGATTACTAAAAAACGTTTTTGTACTTAGCTACGTCAATAACCACACCATTTTGTCAATATAAAACAGCCCACATTATATTTTGCGATTGACATTTGCTTCCTGTTAACATTATTGTTAAAAGGTTCTTGTCCATATATGTCTAAAGACTACAACAATGGTTCAGTCTAATAAACAACAGACTAACGAAGAGTGTAATGTATTTTTCCAAAAGAAAAAAAATACGCCTCTCCGCGGTTATGAAGAACAACCCCATTTATAATCACAAACCCATATTTATTGAATTGGCATTCCTTATAATATAGGTGGAAGCATGCTGATTAAATACAAAAACTATGTGAATGGACTTTCTTCTTTTTAAAACAGGTTATTAAATTCAATGAACCGCTTTTTATCCAATGTCCTTACAGTCCTGGTTTACTTAGAATGCCTTCCTACAAAAAAGGATAATCCATTATGTTTTCCACGTATTACAATTGCATTTTCCATGAAAATATTTTGGAAATGATTAAGAGATTAAAATTAAGGGAGTAATATAGAAAACTTGGCGGGACAGGCTCATGTTAACTCCTACCTGTCAAAGCGTGAAAAGTTCTCCCTAAATCGTATTGATAACAACAAAAGAAACTCGCTTAAAGAACAATGAACCGACACCTGTATTGTCCTATATGGTTTTCTGTTTAAGCTTCAGCAATCAATCCAATCAGCAAAGACACATGAACAGTTGATTGGATTATCCCTGAACGAGTATTGTTGAATATTACTCTGTCACGAAAGATCTATAAACAAATTGTTCCACATCTACTATCCATAAAATAGGCAAAGTTGTGTAATTTATTCGACAACATTCGGCTTGATGGATTGCACCCACTGACCGCTTTTTGTATCCAGGATGCCTGAAAATCGTCATTATTCAGAGAAACTGTTCTATCAGCACAGATACGGTATAAAAGTGCATGTGCGCATATGGGAAGAACATATTCCTGTCAAATTAATGACAATACATAACATGTATGAAATTTTTAAATTATTTATTTTTTTTATAAGGGAGCTCATTGCTCTTCACAGCTCTTGATATTAAATAAAGCATGCGTTTAATTTCCTATTTTAGTTTTCCGATTTGTTTGATTTGTAGTCACTCGGGTTTAATGTCTGGTCTGCACTCGTATCTAATAGGTAAAATTCCCATTATCTGAAAGGGGTTTTTATTAGCAAAATCGTATTCAGTTAAACAGTTATAACCATTGGTTGTTGAGCCATGGGAGAATCTTTGGATCAAGTAATGGCTGTTCCTGGATTTTCGGGCTTGGTATATCATTCACATCGAAGGGAGTACTTCCGTAAAAAAAGGTCCACAACTTCAGGAGGTCAGCTGTGTGTTTAAATTCCTCAAAACTCCCCTTTGTCAAGCTATCACTAATGGATAAGTATGCTTTCCCAGGGGCCTCCAGGGCATAGTAACCGGCTCCAGAGAAAATCACTCCGTGGTTCGAAGACAATATGTAATAACGAAAGTTAATATGTCGGCCAGAAGAAGTATTTTTCCATGAAAAGATGCAATAAATGTAATACTTTTTGCAAATGAAACTTGAAAGATGATATACATTTCATATAAATAACGTGATCAGAAAATTTTATATTAGGAAAAGAATTGCCGCCAAGAACACATGTGACCCAACAGTTGTCTCGTATTTGTACTCATATAATCTTGTATTTCGGGTAACCTTTTGAAGATTCTTTTATATACTTCCTGTTCTGTATTTAAAATTCAGTTAGCTACCCACTAGAATGTATTAGCAGTTATCTGACCCATGTTCAACGCGAGCGGCACGTTGTATTGATCGACAAAATAAACATGTAGTCAAGCTACTTAAAAGTTTCGTTTCCATTATTTCAAGAAGAGGTATGTGATTGGTAGGAGGTTGGAAAATCGTGTCGTATAAGATGCCATTACCAATCACAATAAGATCAGGTATTTTTTAAATACAACCATCGAAGAAACGTCAATTTCCTAAATTCAGGCGCAAAAAAGAGCTGTAAACACAAATAGCATTCGCAGCTCTATTTGAAATGTATTGGTTTGAGATGTGCAGTATAAAACCAGTCGACAAAATATTCGCGCACTCTTTACAGAATTATATGTCACCCATGACATATTCAAAATATCGTAACTGGACCTTTTATCTAGAAAATTTTCTTTATTTCATCTTTTTTTTCTTGAACGCCAAGTGGGTTAACTATCATAAGCCACCCGCAAACCTTTAGAATTTTACCATTGTGGTTGCCAAAAGCACGTTAACCAGTATTATTCAAAGCGTTACGGTAACGATATGTTTCACTAAGCTATATAATAGTTTTTATCTTAACGGAGTACATATGTTAATATAAATAAGATAAATCATAATAAGATGAAATTAGGCGAAAGTCAATTTAAAAAAGAATAAAATGCCTGACTAAATTGATCTTGGCCATTGAGATTTGGATCTAATGCTTCCTAAACGCCCTGACTGGTCTATTTCAGTTCCGTAGACAGGCTCTTAAATCCAAGAGGTTTGTGATAAAATATCATCAAACTGTCTTATGGCACTGACGACTGTAGGTCACAGTCTTAACCTCAGATAAGGAATGCTATATGGAACAGTGACCCCGTGTTGAATGACCCAAACTTCTTCTCTTTATATTTCTTGGCAAACTCTCAAAAATAATAAAAACATAGTAAACCTGATTTTAAATGAAACGTAAACACTTTTGAAAAAATGCGTATATTTTTTATAACTAAGGTCAATGGCACATTTATATTCCGGCACTGCCGCTTAACAGTTCCAAGGCAGTCATCCCACAACGTGAAACGGAATAATATTAACATTTCAGCACGGGATAAATGAGCCTAGGATATGAAGCGATGATCAATGCCAAGGTTTACAGCAGAGGGGCTGGCCAGATTAACTTCTGAATAACCTTATAAATGGGAGGGATTTATTGATGACGTCGGCGGCCCTGGTCCTGGTTATACCGACAAGTCAGCTGGCCTCCGGCTTGACATTGACCAGGCAGACCTCCTGCTACTGCTGAACGGTACCAGGTGTTTACAAGATGTAGCTGCCCCAGCTAGATAAACGAGATGTGGATAATGTGTCTGTTACCTGTACAGGTTAACACGATCTGGACCAACTTGTCGACCAAACTACACAGACCCTGGGAAAACTTTGTGTTATATAAAACAAGACAGCACAGCACGGAGAGAGCGCATAACTCCGCCAAATCTAGGTTCAGTCCTTTTGTCGGTACCTACTCCTTACGTCCAACACGTACTTTTCGAGATATCTTATAAGCAAACAAACATTAGAGCAAGCAAAACGATAGACAGACAGATATGGATGACAGTATAATGAAAAATGCAGGGGTAATGAAAAATGTTTTTCTAAATGTATGGTATACCTGAGGAAATTAAATTTTCAAAATATGTATATCTATTATACACGGTCATGTGAAGAAACCTGAAGAGAGAGAGAGAGAGAGAGAGAGAGAGAGAGAGAGAAAGAGAGAAAGAGAGAGAGAGATCTGGATGTGATATACGAAAATTATATGTTACGTGAACATTGACACGTGCTTTGCCTGTTCTGAAAATAAATTTTTAATAAAACAGCAACTTAAAAGTTTTTTTTATTAGAAAGCACAGAAGGTTGAGAAAGTACGTCAAAGACTGCATTTTCCTTTTCGTTTAAATACTCGTATATATGTTTCTTATAGTCGCATCTAGGGGAAGTAATAGAAAACTAGATGTGTCGGAACGACACGAATGCCCCCACCTGGGGCAAATTAGAAACATTTGTTAAATTTTGTAAAAATTCAGGAGGTGTTGTATGGTCAAAAGTAGGTCAACAAGGGCAAAATGCAACTCGATCTGTAACGGGTCATTATCAAGCAACACATCAAAAATCAGGCCAGTATCTGCTGGCATTCTGAAAAAGGTCCATACATGTGCATTTTTTCATAAAAAATTCTGTCTTTCATGAAATTTTCTATGTTCAGGATCTGTCATATGGTCAAAAATAGGTTAACTGGGACGAAACGCGAACTCGATCTGTAAGTGGTCATTATGCGCCCACAGACCAAACATTTGGCCAGTATATTCTGTAAGCATTGCATTGCGAAACTAGAATATTAGCAAAGCTGATAATCAGTTATAAATTTAAATTGGAGAGGTATGTACCATGTTTCATAACAATTCACCAAATGCTTCCTGAGAAATTAGCTCCTAAGTTTTTTTCTATACCAAGCTCTGTGACCTTGAAAAGTAGGTCAAGACCACCCATCTTTGAACTTGATCAAGATTTTGTAAATATAATGCAATAGCACTGAAGTAATGCAGTTCCTGTGTTGAATACCTTTGGAAATATCCTGTACAAAAGGCCAAAATTGAAAAATCTGATAAAATTTCATAAAAAAATCAGAAATTGCAGGTGGCGCCATCAAAATTGTGCAGCACGTACAGACCATCAGTCCCAGTGATCATAGTAAGTTTTGTGAAAATCCACACAATGGTTCCTGAGATATAAGCTTCTTAGTGTTTTTCTATAATCAGCTCTAAAATGTAGAAAAATGGGTCAAGGTCACCCATCTTCGAACTTAATCTCGATTTTATCGATATACATCTTCACTGATAAAATAAAATTCCAATAGTGAATCCTTTTATAGATATCCCGCTCACAAGGTAAAAGTTAACAGACGCGGAACGGACGGACGGACACCGAGCAGACAGATGGACGGACGGATAGACGGACAGCTTTGGTGACGACAATAGCCCATCAGCCTATGAGCTGAGGGCTAAAAACGGCTGTACATGTACATTTGTCATGAAAATTTATATTTTTCATGAAATTTTTTATGTTTAGGAGCCGTAAAACAATCAAAAAGTAGGTCAACCAGGACGAAACGTGAACTCGATCTGTAACTGGTCATTATCTGCCCACACACCAAAAATCAGGCCAATATCTGCAGGCATTGCGAACAAAAGTCCGTACATGTGTATTTGTCATGAAAATTTCTATTTTTCATGAAATTTTCAATGTTTAGGAGCTGTAAAACGGTCAAAAGTAGGTCAACCGGGACGAAACGCGAACTCCATCAGTAACTAGTCAATATCTGCATACATACCAAAAATCAGGCCAATCATGCAGGCACTGCGAACAAAAAACCGTACATGTGTATTTGTCATGAAAGTTCTATTTTTCATGAAATTTTCTATGTTTAGTAGCCGTAAAACGGTCAAAAGTAGGTCAACTGGGACGAAACGCGAACTCGATCTGTAACTAGTCATTATCTGCCCATACTCCAAAAATCAGGCTAATATCGGCATGCATTGCGAACAAAAGTCCGTACATGTGTATTTGTCATGAAAATTTCTATTTTTTATGAAATTTTCTAAGTTTAGGAGCCGTAAAACGGTCAAAAGTAGGTCAAC
The DNA here is from genome assembly GCA_026874595.1 of Sipunculus nudus. Lineage (NCBI taxonomy): Eukaryota > Metazoa > Annelida > Sipuncula > Golfingiida > Sipunculidae > Sipunculus > Sipunculus nudus. Next base: position 45,299,603 of record CM049309.1, read on the forward strand.
CGGGACGAAATGCGAACTCGATCTGTAACTGGTCATTATCTGCCAACACACCAAAAATCAGGCCAATATCTGCAGGCATTGCGAACGAAAGTCCGTACATGTGTATTTGTCATGAAAATTTCTATTTTTCATGAAATTTTCTAAGTTTAGGAGCCGTAAAACGGTCAAAAGTAGGTCAACCGGGACGAAACGGGAACTCGATCTGTCCTTGTCATTATCTGCCCACACACCAAAAATCAGGCCAATATCTGCAGGCATTGCGAAAAAAATGTGGCGGGGGCATAAAAAACATGATGTCAGTGGAAAGGATAAAGTGATAAATATTAACGCGTGATCCCAGGGATCGCAACGGTAAGTGGTAATGAATTTTAAAATCTGTACAGTGACGACTCCCTTGAAGTCCCTGTACACGACCAGAAGCCTGGAACACGGCAGGAGATGAGATGATTTCAGGGAAGATGCGCAGGATGAAGGAGAAGGCGGTTCCCGGGGGTCAGCCGTGCAACATTCATTACCATGTAGACGGATAACTCTCAGGCACGCCTTGTCCACGTTTTCTTTCCAAACATTAATGAGGTATTGAATTTTTCAGAGGATAACGACGTTTTTTAAATTGAACACAGCTGTGGCAATGCTCAGTCCGTAATTACGACAGTGGTCCCGTAAGATAAGAATGCATAATAATGGCCTAAACCTAAGCTGCGAGGGTTCACTAAAATTTAAATTATCCATATCACTGAAGTATTATGAAAGAAAGTCTTTGTTAAACTGCTCTTAATATGTCGATCAGTCATTAATGAAAACGAAATATGTTTGCAATACCGTGGGGGTTTTGCAGTTAAATAACACCTGCACACACACTGACATACAGATTATATATAGATATGTAATAAATAGGTCATCATAATGAAGATAAACTATGTTGAAAAAGATGACAATGGACAAATAAGGAAATATTTGTTTTTGTGATTCAAGATATTAGCTGCGTTTGGCAAAAGTATGACAGATTACTTTACAGCATACACTTGATAATGATACATTTTACAGTCCGTTTTTCGACTGTATGGTACTTTTGAGGCATATAGGACCTACAAAATATGTTTCTATTTTGTGAAGCAAAAACAGCCGATATTATATGATATGAATATATGAATGTATAGCACCTTCCTTTTAATTCATATATATTCACTCACCGACAATATATATATATATATATATATATATATATATATATAGAGAGAGAGAGAGAGAGAGAGAGAGAGAGAGACAGAGAGACAGAGACAAAGAGAATAATAGAGAGAAGGTGATGCTTTGAAATGCTTGTCTTCGCTGTACTGCAGGTTCACACAAACGGGCTTCCTTTGAGAAAAGGTACGATTTTCTACAGCTGCCGCGTTTACAAGAATGTATATATTGAGCGGAAAACTTTTTTGTAACAACACTGACGCAAACGAGTGAAGAGATACAGTTGCAACGACCACCCCGTCCCCTTCTGTGCAGTATAGAGACTGTACCAATTAAAATAGACGTGAAGTCGGAACCTACACGGGTACCTCCACCAAGATAATAATTAAATTTTTCTGTGTTATAAAGTGTCACGGCTCACTAACGCGTTTCATAAGTGGATATCAATGTATATAACACCGGCCTCTGTCGCGACTAAAATAAATTACCCTATATATCTATAATCCTTTCAATTAAAAGTACAGTGGAACCCCACAATTACGACCACCTTGGGGACTGACCAAAGTGGTCGTAATTTGGGGGTGGTCGTATTTGTGTAACTCTAAGTTACCTGAATCGTGTATTTGGGACCAGGAAAAGTGGTCGTAATTGTGGGGGTGGTCACAATTGCGGGGTGGTCGCAAGGCAGGGTTCCACTGTATTTGATAACCATGAATGTGATTAGCTCAAAAATATGATGGTCTGCTTCTTGGGTGTTGATCCTAACCCTCAACAAATTTACCGTTCGATAAAAATATTCATTCAGGACTTTCTTTATTAAAGTTGTTCACAGACTAACCAACAAACAAAGGTGAAACATAATACCTCCGCCACCAGGCAGAGATACAGTCAGCAGATTAAGACATGTTTCATAAGTGGATCCAGTGCCTGCCAATTTAAATATGACGGTGAGTATGCGATAAGAATTATGTTATTAGGCCAAAAAAATGAAGAGTATGGTTCTCAGGCACCGCCCGCGTCAATTTTAACCCCCCACATCAAAATTTTTTATTTAGATTTATATTTTTCAAGAAGATAAATAATACAAGTTACGTAGTGCTTTTTCCTGTTTAGCAACAAAATTATTATTTTCCTGATCATATGACACTTTTCGAAACATACAAAAAAAGGTCAAAAATAAAATACCCCCTGCCCGCACTGATTTCTGACAAAAGTGTCTGAGAACCATACCTTTTTTGGCCTTAGGCCTTCCGAATTCCAGGTTTTATATGCATGGAGTTAGGAATAACCCGGAAATCATATTTTGTAGTTATAAAAAGAGCGAATATTAAAGTTTCTTCCGAGATTAACCGGCTACACCCCTCATATATATATATATATATATATATATATATATATATATATTGAATACACAATAAAACTTGGTTTGTCAGATTAAAACCCGCCACCATCATGTGTACCTTACTGTTATAGTCAGACAAATGCTAAAATCTTCTCAGTTTTGCCATCAGGTTATGACTTGAAAATACTCATTCATGGTTAACAACACATGTGCAGTTTAACACACTTTTTTTGATGTTGTAAAACAAACCTGGTGGCATGGTAATTAAAAAGCCTCTTAAGTGATATGCCATTTTAATTAAACGCAAAACATCTTGCAGGCGTAGCTTTGAGAACTAAAGAAGCCCGCTGCCCGGTTAATTAAAGCCAGTCGCTTCATGCTAGGCTTAAATCATTTATAATGTACAGTTCAAACTCCCCATTATTCACATGCGTTATTAAGATACACGTTTTTTTTTCGGCGTTATTACACACGCTCAGATCTGTTATTACGTTCCATATTCTGAGACGACATTAATTACCCACGATTAACTTTGATGGATCTGCTATGGCATAACCACGCCACTAGACAACAACTAGATGCCCGAGCACCCTTTATCTGATACGCTAAAAGCGTTTAACAGCCAGTTACCTTTGACAAAAAATACTAGGGTTATCAAAGACCATAGAACATCCCCATTACATCATCTGAATAATTAAAGCTTTAACGTAATAACATATTACCCGGTGTCAAACAGCTTGATGCCATTATAATGTATTTGATGTCATTATAATGTACTATGATACTCGTTGTTAAGTTTCCATTTGGATTATTTGTACGATTCAAATCAGATTTGCATATGGTTTAGCTAATACTTTAACACCATGCCTTTTATACTATTGTGTATGTGGATTTTACATATTGCTTCATACAGTTTTGTTCATCCACAGATAATCCCTAACTGGTTTATGTCATAATAAACAGCTAGAGGCTGACTATACAACATATATGACATATACAACAATCATGGATTTTGGTAATCGCAATCCCCGGTACCATCGGTAAAACCAGCTATCTTTTATTATTTTACTAAATGTTTATTTCCAGTATTTAATTCAAAGGTTCTCAACATCTCTTTGATTCATCCACGCATGCCCTTTTTTCTTGGTGATGGCAGATATCGTAACTTAGCTATATAACATTCCGGAATCCATATAATTTGTATGAAGCTGTGTGACGTGTAAAGACTCGGACAATCCGTCTCCAATAAACGTTCATTAATTATTTATATCTTATTGCTGTAGTTACCGGAGAAACGTAAAGGGGGTTTGGAAGTCTGATGTCACCGACTATGTTGCTCTCATCCGCCTTTACATATTATTCCTTCCTTGTATTTCCACCCTGTTCATTCTAGTATCTTTTAACACTGCTCAGAATCGGACTCAGGGTACGACTCTCCTGGTCAGGGATTGTGGGTTAAGAAATATTTCCCCTACAATGCACCGGGGCTTCTAAACACAGCAGGGTTTGTATATAAATGTAGTGGGGATAATACAGTAGTAGTATAATACAATCCGTTCAAATATGTTGGATGATAATTGTTTCATGGAAAATTACAACATTGATTTTCGTTGTTGTAAGGACCTCATGGAGTAAATAATAATTTTGTAAGCATGCCATTTGAAATGTAAACAGACTTTCTTGAAATAAAACAAATTTGGATTTATTAGTTTGACAGTTAGGACAAGTAGTCCCCACAATTCTCAACCGGAAGTGGTTCGTTTCGAGTAGAAACGACCTCTATCGGAAGAATGGTATTTTCTCTAAACCTCATAATACAAACCGTGACAGTAAGCACTTGAAGGTTATTCATGTTACATTCGCCGGCGACAGAGGTCATTGCCCATTCACTCATGGATAAAAATGACCGCGTTAAAGGTCTTGCCCAATTGTTTAAGCGGAGTAGAAAATCTGGTACACGAACCAAGAGACATGCGTTTACATTTCTAGCTCACTAACCGTAACAAAACCAAATCGCTCCCTTTGGTTGTATAATCCTAGTAATTTATTCAATATTTTGTTAAATCATTTTGTAGATTTTATCGATTTTTTGTGAAACTAGACTCCGAACTAACATTTTCATTTCAATGCTTAATAATTGCCATTCCGCATAGGCTTGGTGGAGCAGTTAAGGGTCTGTTTGATAAAATCCGTATCATTTTCGGTTTTACTTGATACCTACGATGGATGTTGGTTTGGGTTTCCAGGTCACCTGACCTCTCTTTGATAACTATAGAACCACAAGGTGTATTCACTCTGCGGACCGGGGCCTGAACAATGAGTAACGTAGACAGCAGGAATGATATCCACGGCAACACTTCCAGAACAACTGAAAACCTTTCCGTTCCTATACATATGAAGAGGTATATCGACTCCAGGGTATATTGGAATCATAACATAGCAGGTATTCATCATTTCTATAAGGATTATGGATACATTTCAAGGGATACGTTTCTTAATGAAATAATTGAATCCTTAATATACCCCCAGGATCCCACTGAACAAAACATTGTATAATGTGATTTCATGATGGCTCTACTTAATGCACCCAGATAATGTACGACTTTCATAATAATCATAGTTCGTAAGGCCCCATGTCTTAATGTTTGCTTAACAGTGTCAATAAATAAATCACGCGGAATGACTTTAGTTGACTCAGTGAGGGGTTAATGAATGAGACCGCGGAGGCCTTGGTGTGACATTTAAAATCTAAGGTTTTCTGTACTCATGTTCGAAAATGTGAAATGACGTCATATGATAACGTATCATATGATATTTACAATATTCAGTGAAATTAAACGACACACCAGTCATTATGATCATCTAGTCTATTTTTTGTGACGGATAGCATGCAGGCAAGGATTTTATGCTTTCATCTATGTCTGTTGCAGGATAGCCCTAAAAATCCTGGTCCGATTTCCGCAAAATTTTGTCAGGGATACGGGCTTGCAAAGACATTTGATTAATTCGGTGTGGATCCGGAAAAAATGTAATGGCATGGCGGAGGAGTGAGTTCTACTGAGGTGCATACTTAGTTAACATAATTAGGGGCCATACTGTGCCTATTCTTTCACAATGTCAGTTCAGTTTTGCTACAGACAAATGTTTCTTAACAAAACCATCCCAGCAATGTGACAGTACCTCCCCTTCAGCTGTTTAACACCTTATGATTATGCATTTAAGTAAACACGGTCCAGGTGTGCCTGTTAATCTAACAAGGTAGCGTACCGTAGGCCCGATTTTGCGCATGCGCGACCGATCCCAAAGGATGATTATCTCAACACGCTTGTGAAATACCGATTGTAAGCATGAACAGAAAACGGAAAACGCAGGTAGCGTTCACGCTATGTTTTTTTTTTTAGCTCAATCGCGTCCGGACCATTTTTTAACACTCGTGTACAGGAGTAAGCCAACGTTTATAGTATATTATTTTAGCAGGTACCGTATATTCCATGTCGGTTAAACTTGAATTGTATGTGATTATGTCACTTTAGGTGTAACTGCTGCAGAGGAAGTGACATTGATCACATGGGACCAACAAGCCAGAAGGTCGATTACCCTGATAATATCCGATATAACGCGGTTTGTATAGCTTATACCACTATAACAGATATCGACCAGGTGGTCTGTAAACTCAACACCGCAGAACATTTCAGTCAGAGATCAGTATGGTGGACCCCCGGGCTTTACAGATTGTATCATTGAATATTCCCTTGTTCATGATCAATTTGAGAAGTTAAATGACCCCCTCACCGTCATCACATAAGTCATCGCAAACAATCTATGAGGCATTATACACCAAGGTCGCAGCTTTGTTTAACTTTGAAACCGCCGAAACACATAACAGTGGCCTGAAGGGACGTTTGTGCTTTGGCACTGCCAACTCACCCATGAATTAACTTTAATGAGTCGTACCGATTTGTTACTGCCTGGAAGGTTTTCAAGTTAGCTTGTTACTATATTCCTCTAATATTAAATATATTAGAACATGATAGAAAGCAGTCTTTTTAATTGAGTCATATCCTCAAGTCTTATACTAAATTATGCAGTAATTCTGTTCTTTATTTTTGTTAAGTGATACCACTTTCAGGTGCAATGATACGTAACAAGTCTGAGTCTTTTATCAACAGAGTGTAACATTTATTGATATATAGTGGGCCCCTCCTTAGATTGGGCAGATTTTTTTACAGTTTAAATTGTTCTCCACTTTATTACATAGAAGTTTTACTTTATTGTTTGATGATACTGCTGTGCGCCAACAAAGGCACAAATTGACCCCTCACCCACCCTCTCCAAGTTTGAGTGGATGCACTATCTGGCGGTGTTTCAGATATCCAATTACTTCTTCCTTACAACTTAATCCACCCAAGCAAAAATCAATGGTTTAAGTGCAATACATCTGCTGTGGTTCTCACGAATATAATACGATAATCTGTTCCCGTTTATTATGTAAAGCGCGGCTTTTACCTGATGCAGTTTCAACGTTAAACCAGTTGACAATGAATCATCCTCTTTGCGGAGCGCATACACAATGGCACCAGCGTGGGAGATCGCGGGTCAATGTGCCTCAGTTCTTCTCCTACACGTACGCCTTAAGATACAACAGTTATATAGAGTTCCCTAAAAGGGAAGGATTTTTGAATCACAATTAACAAAAACGTTTTTAGGAAATCCAAATTTGGATTTTACTCAAGTGGAATTCTAACATTCCCTGACCAGGATGCATGGATAATAAGCGTACTATCGAATGTACATGCAGCGACGAGCGAGAAAACAAGACATAAATAATAAAACAAAATATAATTCTAATTAAAGCTGAGCATTTTTCTATGCTGGAATTATTATGGTAAATAAGATATTTATTCCCACCTAGTTCACTTCATTGTACGATTGCGCTTATTTTTGTTCAAATGCATGCACGGGAATGATACGTTAATCACTCTCTTGAGACATATGGCCTTATCATATGTAAAACCCACAGAACTCCTCAGTGAACGACTACCTAGTTATGCCTGATATAAATATACACATATGTTTGTGGAAATAAGCCATGTTGTTATGAGATCACAATTACACTCTATAGTTATGCCTCAGAAGGAGATATGTTTTGCAGCCGTTGGTTTGTTGATTTGTCTGAATTTAATTAAATTCTTTGATAATTCAGGGAACGATCTAAGGAGAAATCCTTATGATTTGAAAGTAATCTTAATTACTATGCTATGTTTTTTAATGTTTCTTATCTTATTATGAATATGCAAATGCCTGCCCTAATTATTTCTTGCGGGCAAGGCCGCCCTCTGAACCATCGGTTGGTTAGCCATGGCATACTCGCCGATATGCATTGAATAATTTCTGGGTTTTTTTTCGTGCTTTTTGTTCTTGCGTTCCACTTACCAAAGTTCTGTACGGATCCTGGTTATGTCCAAGATGTTGCGGAGGTATACGGTCTCTGAGCGCTTTCTAATTTACACAATAGTCTTAATTACACATGAGAATCGAAATCTACTTCTGTATATTTTTAACCATCTCCATTTATGCGCCGGTGCTGATTATGTTAAGTTTTCTTATAACTTGCAATTACCAACTTTGTAAATGGGCCAACTTGATATATATCATTTCAGATTATTCTTCAATGGTGCATTCAGATCTGGTATTAATACATGTCTCACTATATACCTACATGCCGAAAGTATTTAATGTCGTTTTAACTTCTTATAAGCTGAGCAACATATAGTGGGTGCGTGATATACCAAATTATTACTCAAAACGCTGAAAGTATGAAAGACCTTTTGAATTACTATATATAACACATAACACATTCTGTAAAAATATAACGAATAAAATAAAAAATATTTTCCGGAGTTAAAACAGCATAAAATGAAATTGATAACGGACCCGTTACTGCCCATAATTTATGATAAAATGATACATTATAGTTTTCTAGTGTTAATAAAAATGTTCCCGGAATGATAACAAAACCCATAAAATATTTTATATAATGAAAATCAGCCTTGTTTGTATTTATTGGGGCGAGTTCAGTAACATTTGATACAAGACGGTCAAGGATGGTCCGGCCTTCTTCTAGTGAAAGCTGAAGAAGTTATCATTGTTTAAGCCTCAGTAAATTTTTATATCCGCGTAAGGTTATGTATATAATGCATGAACGGGAAAAATCATTATAAGCTTTGATATACGGGGCTATAGATCATTTTGTCAAAGATCACAACAATAATTCTTATTTATCTTAATACGGATTTACATCCCCCCCGTACTCGGCCGGGGCGTTGACGCGACTTCATGACCATACAGTGGGAATATTTTTGTTTTACTTTCAAATGCAATTCAATTCTGAGCTACATCAAAATGTCTAACATGTAGTCGCCGTTGCTGAGTGTTTTTTATTTTTTATTGTTATATAAATCTTTTCTTATTGCTGTTGTTGTAAACGGGTATTCGTTGATAAATAGTGATATCCTTCAAAATAATCTTAATGCCTTTTTGATATGCCGCACGACAGTATGAACTAAGAAATACTAAACTACAAAACGAAATAAAAATGACTATGTTCTATAAGTATAAGTACGCTGAATATCAACCGCTTTCTGGCAAGTGTTAGTTAATCAAATTAATAGTATATAAGCAGTATGTTTTCCAGTGATGGAGTTGCATGGAGTTAAACATATCTAAGCCTCAATTAGCCGGCAGTGACTGTGTACTTTGGCCACTGTATTTGACCTTTGGATAAATCGGGTTAATATTAATTTCTCGAAAATATCCGAGACAACATTTTTTCAGACAAGCAATTACTGTGATAAATGCCTGTTTTAATTAAACACTCTGATTATCGAACTCGCAGGCGGAATATTGAATATATAATGCATAAAAATGAAGCTGTATGGCAAATTAAATGATATTCACTGAAACCTATTAATATTCATTAGAATTAATATTCTGCGTTACGAGGGAGTTGAATACTGTGATTGGCTTCACATATGCGATGATAAATATTCGCGATGTTCACCTCTTCAGTCTTTAGCGTGGGTTTAATTTTTAGCAAGTTACGGTGTACATGTAATTTAACACAACGTACAGAACCATTATAATTCCAATAACCTAATATTTACGCAAACTATTTACAGTGGTATGAGGACCTAAGGCACGGGCGCCAAACGAGATGGACGGGAGTATATATCCCCCCCCCCCCCCCACACACACACTTGGTCAATGTAATCACCCCTCCCACTGATATTTGGAGAAAAATATTTATATATTGCAAATTAAATACTTGTATATTGATAATTAGAAATATAAGCTTTAATTACATTTCTGAGTTTACCTTGAAATATCTAGTATCTTTACCTGGTTTAGAATTATTTTACAAGTACTGGAAACATAATACCTTATTTTTAAAATCATATAATTAATTGTTATGATTTTTTTATTTGTCACACAGGCGATGCAAGGGATATATATATATATATATATATATATATATATATATATATATATATATATATATATATATATATTGACAATTAAACAGACATACAAACGAACAGACAAATAAATTAACGCCGGCAAAAACATAACCTCCTTGGCGGAGGTAACAAAGTCCATCATTAAGATACCTAAAGTATAACGTAAGATACTGTAATTTTTTTAAAATGTGGTGCACAAAAGTAAAGGAACCATAGTTAAGCATGGGGATAAATGTAAATCACTCTGTATCATACAGACGCCATTTATAATTATGTTTGTTACGTTTAAATCATGTCTATGAAACTGTTTGAAGCCTTAATTTGAACTGAATACAGAATTCTATGAATTTAAACATTATATAAAGGAATTGATGTCGTAAATGACAGAAAATACAATAAATCATTTATAAAAAAAAATCTGAGAAATGTCTTCTAGGAAAAAAATACTTCAAGGATGGACTATATACATAAACAGATTTAATAACATCCTGACATTCAAGAGTTCAGTTTTTTTTTCCTACACGGCCAGACAGATTGCCACTAGCGCCGCATGATGAGCCCTCAGTCACTGCCCCCATTGTGAAAGCTCCGTCTATTTAAGCGTATCAATATTGCAGTGAGACCGGGCGCCCCGCCAATGTAAGTAAACCCAAAATCCCGGCACAATACGCGTCATCATTAGTCCAATCTATTCATTAGGATACTATTAGACACGATCTCTGGTCTCTGGGCTTATCTTTCAATTTGCTCTCGGTTATTATCCATTGGTCCGTGGGTTATCAACACAGTCATCACCGGCGGGGGCAAGAGTCGGCGATGTTTTTAAATGTTTGATTCAGTGTGAATTATGCCGACACGCAGCCCCGACGAAGCGCTCCAGGTAACAAATCTCCGGCTCAGACTTTGAACAGATCACATTCCTGATGCATGATTTAGTAAATGATATATCTAACAGCTGTAAGCTATCCTGACCCCTAAACAATCGTGTCCCCCTAAATCATCGGCTCAGCTTATACACAGGCACTCAAGACTTATACGAAGGCAAATCAGCTCTATATACCGTTAGAACTTCTCTCTAATTGTCGCGCCTTTGATAATGATGATGATGTAATGATGGCTATTATTTTTATCATTGACATTAATTTAACTATTATTTTTACTTTTTATTATTATTATTTTTATTATCATTGTTATTGTTTAAATTTATCATTATAATTATATAATTAATTTTCATTTCCATTACAAAAAATATTGTGGACAGGTCTCCCTATTTTTACATGACCGTATGTTCTACTGCTACATCTTATCATGAGAAAAGTTATTCATTATGATAATTTTGTTAATTACTTGTTGAAAAATAACTGCTAGTGAAACTAACAGCTGACAAGTCAAAATTTCAGATTTAAAATCACCTGAAAGCATTTACTGCATGATTAAAAATATTCTTATTTTTTATATAAATAAGTGCACGTATGTCACCGTCTGGACACTTAGATCTGGACCAATGAGAGATATGACACAGTTTAACAGACCTAATTCAGCCAAAGTTTCACTGTAGATAGGAAATAAACATCTTCAGGTAACGCAGCTAATACCCTTCTTTGCCAACTTCACACGACGCGGACGTTTAGTCCGTGCCTATAGGATCGTCATTGGAAAGATCTTCTGAGGAGGCGGCGGCCAGCGTGAGTTCTGGTCGCCCTGGGGACCAGCTGGGAACAGAAACTTCTCACAGAGCTGTGTGGATATACCGGCCATCCTGTCTGGAGTCGGGTCTGAGACTTCTCTGGTCTTCAATCAAGCACACCAAGTTAAGCGTATTATATCCCTGCTCGAGCCAGATTAACTCACTGATTCTCCTTAGCGTCTGTGTTAGAATTGCTGAAAAGCTAAATATTCCGGGAATTCTTTTCCCCGAACGACATCGGCGCCCACTAAACCGTGTATAAACCCATGGGGGACCCGCAGGCCTTTTTGAAATGGTGTAGAATCAAAAGAATTCCACCCGGGGCTTGAGTGTTTTTTTTTTCCCTGAGAAATATTAGTCTGTCGCAAGACACGGGCGTCTCACTAGCACACCGGAGGCTTAAAGAGCTCCCCTTGTGCACATATTACTCCGGGACTGTGTGGTGACGCCGCCGTCCTATAGCGCCTACTCACCCCCCTGGCTGACCGACTCACGGATTTCGTTACATGCAAAATCATCGACCCTCAAGTTATTTGTCACAAATGCTCGATGTGTGGTATCCTTGGAAACAATGGCATTTAACAAAGACAGATAACTTCGTGAAATCCTCGCAGTCGTTTTTTCTGAACCAAACGCACGGATATGTAATTTAAACAGAAGTTTTCTGCTTGAGACAGAATAGGGCTTGTGCTTGAGGATGTTTGATTTTCACTCTTACCTCGGTCTCCATAAACGGAGATTGTTTTAAGTCACAAAGCTTAACAGCAGGAAGTCTATCCTACCTCGTTATCACCAAGTTTCAGTTTTGTGGATCTCCTGGCTTAATGAAGCTTGGCCTGAGGTTCACACGAGATCAACTCCAATAAATATATATATATATATATATATATATATATATATATATATATATATATATATGAGAGAGAGAGAGAGAGAGAGAGAGAGAGCGGAAGAGTAGCCATGGCGTTTTATTTTGGAGGTAGGGAGAAAAAAAATAGGCATATAAGTAAGGCTGATATTGCCTGCTTAAGAACCATTAATATATAGCCATTTCGATGCCTGCACTGCAAGGACAGTCCTTACGTTTAAACTACATAAACCACACAACGAGTAACCGATAACTCCTTGATATTAATGAACAAAACAGGGCGTAACCTATCCGTCGGTTATGTGGATTGTCAAGGCTGTCATTTTAAGGAAGCCGTTTGGGACAAAGCAAACATTTTTCGGGCGATAAAAAGACAAACCAACAACATTTTATAGTGAGCTGGTTATAATGAAATAAATCCATCCTTATTAACTGTCAAAGGAAAGTTAGCAGTCGACATAAGTATTCCACTTTGAGTAATATAAAACTTGTAAGCGGCTAATAAATATTGTTAACAAAATATTGAGATAATGGATATCAAGATTTTTTATAGCAAACCTTTTTACATCCTTATTACATCCACTCTACGAAAATCAAGTTGGAACAGAAGCTACCCCCCCCCCCCCCCCCCGTGGTGACGTTAATACATCGGCCATGCCGACGTTTAGCACAGTTATATGAATATTAATTGACTACAAGTTGTAACAGCAAGCTCATCCATATCATTTACAACTCTAAATTAATCTGACAGAACCTGCTTGATGATCTGACAGCAGAATCATCTATATTGCTTAGTGCTGGCTTAGCAGAAATGATGTAACTTAACAATTTTTATTTTAAATTAGCCAGGATAATGCTAAAAATATTCTTATTTCAAACAATAAACAGTTTAATCCACAATAAATTATTTAACTGACAATATTTGCGACATATTTCGGTCATCAATCTTTTGTTAATTTAACAGTCCATAAACATGCACTGCTGCAATATTCTAAGTTACTTTAAACATAACACATATGCTTTCAGATAAACACATTACGCATGCATTTGAAGAGAGACCCCTGTTTAAAATGTGTCTCATTAACCTGTTTCTTAAAGTTTGAAAAAGGATCGACAGCGTGCATGAACAATGGGCAAAATGTATGGGCATGGGCAAAATGTGACCAACGTATTTAACGATACTGCTGAAAAATGCTATTATTCGTTGTCTAGCGACCGGGCATCAGCGCAGTTCATTTTACAAGAATAAGTTGAGTTCTGAAGAAATGTTACTATTCCCTATTCGTAGAGTGGCTTTTTTATATATACGGGCGGATGAGTACCGTTGCTGCTACAGCTCAGTACTACATGAATTATTACTTCTATGACTCAGTAAAGTGTAAATATTAATAGTCTCCGGCGTGTACGATCTAAAGATTCGCTTCCCTCGAAACAAATGTTCCGGAAATATAATTTATGAAGATGGCGGGGTTGGACAATACGCGGCCAGGCATGGCACTGAAAACGTGCGTCATAGTAACAGTGAGCGTGAAGAAACGCCCTCCCACAGTACCACTTATGTTGTCGGTAAATCAGTTGTACACACAACACAAGATGTACAAATAGTTTTATGAACATGACATTGCCAACTCAAGCATCAGAGCACAGTCTGACAATTAATGTGAATTATTTAACTCATCGGCATAAAGTGCGTCATATCGTTTTGAAAGCTATTCTTGGTTTGTATAGAGTGCCGTTTTGTCATTTAACAAAGAGCTCGCATACAATTTTAGCTGTAGAGTGTCACTGACTTTTATACAGTCGTGCAGTATGTTGTATACACACGGGCCATGTTTTCACTGATAACGTAGAAATTTAGGTAACAGTTCATTCGGTTTGATTCTGCATTTACAATTACTGTTAATATATCCGCCCAAGAAAGTAGTATGGGTCATCTGCCCCCCTATTGGTCACTCTGTTTACACAATATCTTCAAAAGGGTTGTAATAAAATTCAAAGGGGTTGTTTGAAAACAATAGGAGTTAGGATCAAAGGGAAAAAAGGAAAATGAAAATTTTTGACGGATAGACTGGTATTTTTTGGGCAGAAATCCAATCAAAAACAATAAAAAAACTCAAAAAAGAATTCGAATAAATTTTGTGAAAGAGTTGGTAATGAGTCAAGGATTGACATTTTGTTATGCATCTGGACAGATTGAGTACGTATCGAGGAGCTTGCGGAGGTATGCGCTCTCTGATTTACTGAACCGAAGTTACTGTTTCGATATGAGATTTCAAACTTAATAGACCTTAGAAAGAATATATAGACATTAGAAAGAATATATATATATATATGTATATATAGATATATATGTGTGTATATATATATATATATATATATATATATATATATATTGTGAATATGCAATAAACATATTCTGATGCCAACCAAACTCACAAAGCGGGTAATTGGCTCTACAGCATAGGTTCATGAATGACTGTATCTCCGATGTACGATAATTACCATAATTTTGTGTTTCATTCAATGATGAAAATATCTTGATAAAAAACAAACTTATATTTCACTTCATGAGTTACATACTTTCAAAATTTGTTTCCATTATTTACAAGACACAATTTTATGTTGATAAGTAGAACGTTTTGTCACGTTGCTAATAATGAATGTGAAGACTGGAGCATTTACTACCATGGTAAGGTTACATTTAAATACCCTCCGTTATCAACCAGTGTCCCCGTTCTTATTAAAGTGGGCACCTTTTGATTAAAAGAGCTGCTAATCGCCTCGTTATCTGATCTTCACCGTTATTACAAAAGAAAAAAAAAACAACTTGTTAATCACAAATTTTCCAGATGGAGATACATCCGGGAGTACGTCTTTACTTGGTCCTACAAAATTGGTAGGACATTATACGTTTTCACATTACATGAAATACTAGTCCGAACGTTTTGATGAAAAAAGTGGAAAATATGTTGCTCAGATTTGTACAGATATATATGACGGCCCTATATATTGGTCCAATTTGCACTGCTGACTGTATTCCCGATTAGTGACAAGTTACAAAACAGTGTGTATGAAAAATCATGCTAAAGGTCTTTCGAAGCAGTTGTTGATTACTTTTAATCCAACCCATTGTAATCGAACAAGACACTGATGACATAACTGTAGCATAACAATAGAAGCATAATAGTTAGGACTAGAAAATTATGTTGTTTCTTTTTATTTGAACTGTTTATGAAAAAAGACATTAGATGTTATCAAACGTTTGAAGTAACCTCTTTTAACCCGGTATCCTATCTAACGATTTTTTTAAACGGCCTGACAAATCTATACAAGTCTCCCCGGCCGGTAAGTGCCCGCACACCTATCGATTTTTTCTGCAGATCAACATATTTCCCAGGTCATTTTGGTCTCCAGGATTATTATTTGGGTCAGAAATGATTTAAAGGAGGAAAGGTAGATTGTAAAACGGCCGATTCTTTCGGTTCCGTCATTACATCTACCGAACTTCCGGCCGATTTTCATCCGGCCGGAAAATCCATGACATATAATTTTGTTAAGGTTTTTTTTTGCAGCCAATACAACATGATAATAAAAGCTTTGATATCAGGATCCATGGTAGCTACCAAACGTGCAGCATTTTAATAGTCGCTGTGATATCTGGGTCATTGTTAGTTACCTCTCGTACAGCATAATAAAGATAACTGTGATTTCAGGGTCCGTGGTAGATACCTAACGTACAGCATAATAATGATAGCTTTGATATCACGATCCGTGGAAGCTATCTCACGTACAGCATAATAATGATAGCCGTGATATCAAAGTCTCTGGTATCAACCTAACGTACAGCATAATAATGATAGCCGTGATATCAAGGTCTCTGGTATCAACCTAACGTACAGCATAATAATGATAGCTGTGATATCACGGTTCGTGGTAGCTACCTACCGTACACCATGATAATGACAGCCGTGATATCAGCGTCCGTACGTGGTAGGTACCTAACCTTGGTCAGACAGAGCCTACAAGCAGTGGTAATGGCAATCACATTGAGAAGCGGATTGTAACTATATATTTATTATTAACATTCTACAGCAAGTATGGTACAGTATCGCTGGTTTACGAAAGAAATACGACGTTAGATATATTTTTCCTCTAGATGTTAACAAACCAACACAAATGACACAGATATTTCTTTAGAAGTCGTTCCGTTTTACTATTTTAAAATATACCTGTCTCTCGAAACCCCGAAAAGAGCACCCGTTTGTGAGTGAAAAACGGCCGTGAAGCAAGGTCTTCCAATTAAACATGCAGAGCGCTCACTCGGGGGGGGGGGGGGGGGATGTAAAAAATATAAGTGCCCTGGCTGAGATTCGAGCTCACAATCTCCCAGTGTTGAGTCCTAATGCTCTACCCTTGAGCCACAGTAGCCGATTATGTTATACTTTACCAATAGTCAAACTAAGTACGGCAACAGGAACCCCGACTTTATGATGCTGAGATCGGTGGGTGTGATCAATTTGTAATTCTGCCGAGATATGGTAATCAGAATGCCAGGGTAATTTTGATAACTGTCTTGTTGAAGTGGAGGGATTAAGCTACATCAGGGAGGTATAGACGAACCACTTTCTGTACTGACGTGCAGTAGAGACGTGGATTAAAGTATAGACCTGAGGTTACAGCCCGCTGTCTTCCGCCTACTCTAAATCACCTCTATCGCTAACACCATTCATGGGACGGTAATTTGCTCAGGGTGGGCTTTATAAAAAAGTTCGGGACTTCCGGACACCATGTCTACCAAACACAGTACACACACCAGCCCTGTAAAAATAAAGTATATCTAAGTCTGACCAGTGAACATGAATGGTGAATTGTTGAAT
The DNA here is from genome assembly GCA_026874595.1 of Sipunculus nudus. Classification (NCBI taxonomy): domain Eukaryota; kingdom Metazoa; phylum Annelida; class Sipuncula; order Golfingiida; family Sipunculidae; genus Sipunculus; species Sipunculus nudus. Next base: position 45,317,079 of record CM049309.1, read on the forward strand.
GGTGGACTCAAACCGGTCGCCTGTGTTGTTATTTTTCTAACTAGTGTGGCTGTGTGAAGGAACTCTATAGATAATGGAGTGATTCGGTAAGTGGGTGCGGATGTGATATGAGACAGACTAATTCTGTGTATGCAGTGTAGATACCCAGTACCCTGACATAGATATCCACGGGCCACCGCAGAAAAAGCTTCAAGACAACGCGAGAACGTAAAACCTGTACCAAACAAAAAAAAATCGTATAATTCAAATACTGTGTATGCTAGGGAATTTTATGCATTAGGAGGCAAGAAATGTTAATCTTTTCAAATGAAAAAGAAATGTTGCTGAACTTTCTGCTTTTCTGCCTAAATCGTAGTCCGCCACGTGTCAGCGCTGCAAGACTGCAGCAACCTAAACCGTACTGCTAGACTCAAAATTATTAGGCCCTGCCATAGATTGAGTCCGATAGCAATACAGTTTTTCTCGGCAAAGACGTGCGATTCCGATCCGCTCTGCTCCTCTCCTCTCTTTGCAACAACAGTTGTGGATTCCGCAACAACTATACAGTGAGTTTCTACAATATAAGCCTCCAATTACACACCGCCTAATGCCCTTGTTACCAGTGTCAACAGGTGTTTATTACCCTGTGCCAGCGGTCACTCTTCAGAGACGGGCCTGTTGAAACAAAATGTAACAACTTTTTAGCTGTCAATCAGTCGAGTCAGCGAGGCTATCAGTGAGGTCATCAAGTGCGCCCGTTCGACTGTTCTTCTCTGTCGGTGTCCCTACCAAACTCGCTGATATGCCTCTGGTAAAAAAGGTCAGTAAATGTTTAAAAATTATCAAAGTTTAATTTTAGTTGCTCGAAACCATGAAACACATATTTATTGCTGTTAAAATGGTATAATCCTGTGTCTTGTTGTTTGGCAGTAAACAGGCAGTCAAAGAAGATGCAACGGATCAGATGCAACAGATCAGATGCAACGGATCAGTTGCATCTTCCGTGGCTTATATTGTAGAAACTCTCACTGAATCCCTATCGGACTCAATATATGGCAGGGCCTAATAATATTGAGTCCGATTAAATCGGGCTGTCGTACTCCCTGATCCTTACAGTTGTTCCTGAAGTTGGGACAATCACCAGGTTGTGCGTGCGGCATCATTCTCCATACAGAATATTTATCATGAATGTTAAGGATAAACACAACATATCTGTACCATGCGCAGGAGGGTATTGGCGGGTATGACTTTTTTTTTGTGGAGGGAAACCCAGGGAAATCCCCACCAGACATGTTTGTTATTACCGCTCCAGATTGTGACCTGCCTGATTCGATTGTTTAATAGACATAACGACGTTTAAGTGGTTGGTAATGCTACCATATGATAAAAAATATGTTTGCATTTTTATATTTGACATTTTCTTTAAGTAGGGATGTTATAGTTATGTTATATTATTGTCTACCACTGGAAACACCTTTTACTAGGGCATTCTCGCAGCAGAAAATAACGAAGCCTAAGGGAGAGACACGAAATCTTAGGCTAGTGACAGACCTTAATCAGAGAAAAAAGAGTGCTGACGGAAGCTAGGGCTGGGGACAGATCCGTAATAGAGAAGAAAGTGTGCTGACGGGAGCTAGGGCTACGGACAGATCTGTAATAGAGAAGAAAGTGTGCTGACGGAAGCTAGGGCTAGGGACAGATCTGTAATAGAGAAGAAAGTGTGCTGACGGAAGCTAGGGCTAGGGACAGATCCGTAATAGAGAAGAAAGTGTGTTGACGGAAGCTAGGGCTAGGGACAGATCTGAAATAGAGAAGAAAGTGTGCTGACGGAAGCTAGGGCTAGGGACAGATCCGTAATAGGGAAGAAAGTGTGCTGACGGAAGCTAGGGCTAGGGACGGATCCGTAATAGAGAAGAAAGTGTGCTGACGGAAGCTAGGGCTAGGGACAGATCCGTAATAGAGAAGAAAGTGTGCTGACGGAAGCTAGGGCTAGGGACAGATCCGTAATAGAGAAGAAAGTGTGCTGACGGAAGCTAGGGCTAGGGACAGATACGTAATAGAGAAGAAAGTGTGCTGACAGAAGCTAGGGCTAGGAACAGATCCGTAATAGAGAAGAAAGTGTGCTGACGGAAGCTAGGGCTAGGGACAGATCCGTAATAGAGATTTACTTGCCACATATTGCTAGTTATTTATTCACCGTTTTCCTTTAACTACCATTTATAAAATACTAGCATGATACCCATTATTTAATTGGGACAGGTCCGCCCTTCAGACCCTTCCGGTAAAATCCCAGATAATGTCAAATTCCTTAGAATATATGTAAACATAAGGGAAATGATACCACCTTAGGACACACTAGATATTTTTCCCTACACTTAAAAAAATCTGTGGGTGGCAACAGGGGTTTTGCGTGACAATGCTTTTGTGACAGCTTCAGTTTAACATATATTAACGTAACGATTATGTTACCTGAGCGAAGGCATCAGCATGTTTAACAGCCAGAGGTAAAGAATCAATGTTATGCCATATATATATTATATTATATATATATATATATATATATATATATATATATATATATATATATATATATATATATATATATATATGGTTTCAAAGTTTTATCGCCAATGAAATCCGAACGGGCAGAATTTCCGGCAAAACCTTTCGGGCTCATGGAATGATACAGTGATGTACATATATGATGTACACGCTGAGCATTCATTACCACGACACCCGGGAAGGCTAAATTAAATTGACCTGGAAAGAACTGCTGAGCCAGCACGTCCTCCTTCTGGCCAGCTTTAAATAAGCCACATATTTCAGGACCGTAACATCCTTGTCTAACAGGGTTTTCTACCTGATATGTTTTATAAAGCTGCCGTCTTTGAGCAACATTTGGCTCGGCGGGACCCTGGTCCTCCGACTTGTCAGGGGTATATACACTTACAAGCAGATTTATGTGACAATCTCGCGACAAATACCAAAATGGGCTATATCTGTCAGAGTGTGTAGGTTTACTTCAAGGATGATTTCATTTTGTCTGATTCTGTGCCATGGCCAGGAATAAAAATAAATGGAACTTTGCCAGAAAAACTGAAATACTTGGGCACAGCAGGCATTTTGAGATAAAGGTCAGCCTGTCCATTAGGCTCCCGTGAAAGGCGGTGGCCAGGTCCTTCAGACACGAGATACAAGCGTTATATGAATCTAAAAAGATTCCTGCAGATGCAAGTTATTTGGCAAAGTTAACAAGCTATCCAATGAGATTGTTAAGGAATATTTTTATACGACAAAAAGAAAACTTTCACATGGTTACGTCATTAGCCGTAATTTTGGCCGTCTAATTCAAGGCCATTGCAGACCAAGCAATGATGATATGATGTTTATTTAAAGACTTCTGCATTTCGAAGTTTCAGATTTTTCTCATTTAATGACATACTAATGCTTCTTGATTACACACTTAAGAAAAACACTAAATAGACTATAAATTCAATAATTCAACCTGGCAATAGTTCTTGTCCCATTCTTGCGGGAAAAGAAACGCGAGGAGAGTTTAAACGACTTTTTAATACCAAATTGAATAGTTTCTCTTGTTATTTCAAACATTCTAAGGCGGGTTAATTAATAATGTGGGCAAAGGTTCAATACGCCTTGCTTGCTAATGGCTTCATATATTTAAGTTGATTTTATGTTTAATGCGCAGTAAAGCGTTTAACGGTTTAAAACATTTGTCGAATTTGCAAAAGAAAGGGGTATTTACACCTTGATGGCTTGTAGCTAATTAAGTAATTACTTCTAATTTGCTGTTATTACAAACATATTTAGGTTTGGACATTCTGATAGCCCTTAATTCAAGCGTAACGTTTGCGATCATTCTGGAGCAATAATTTGCTATATTTGCAGAAATTAACAGAAAAATTAAACGTTTATTAACTAATGTTATCCAAATCATGCATGTTGATTATCTTAGTGGAACTATTGAGAACAAATATTTATGGTCCTTTTGAAAGCATTCGACACGTTAAATACGATGCCTAAATTAAAAGATTTCCTTTTAAATGATTATATTTTTCACAACTGATGCATCATGTCCAATTCTGTGAAAGTGAACCTCAAAGTGATAATTGGGAGTTCCATAGGAAAACACCGAATATTTCATCTTCAAATTCAATCACACTTTGGCTAGTGACAAGGTAGAATCTGACAATGACAAAAAGATAACGGTTCACTAATCCAGCCAAGACTCCTAGGTGTACAATAAAAGGAACTAAATATTGCAATGTTAGCTCCAGAATATGTGACACCCGTTCCTACATAGACAGAAAACAGTCTTAATATATTAAAATATTTGCGTTACAAAATGAAACAAAAACTTCAACCAATGTATTGATGTTAATAAAGTGCTATTCTTTAATAAAACCTGAGTTATTGGGTACGATATTGCATAACAACTAGCCCGGTCTGCAGTAAAGAATTTGATAAGGTTTTGTAAGTGCATTTCATTCAGCCGGTTCAGCATCTTGGCTTTTTGTGTATCAACACCATAAAATATCAGCCCCTTACTCTGTGTAACTGATGACTCCGCGAGTAGTTCATATATATATATATATATATATATATATATATATATATATATATATATATATATATATATATTGTTCAAGAAATAATAATCGAGGTTGTTTAGAAAGTGTATTTCCGAGTTTAATATGAAATATAATATATCTATACCAGGTTTGGAATTAACCTATACTGGTCAACTAACACCTTATAATATCTTCTTTTTAATTTTTCACTTCATTGTATTATATTTGAAATATGTCATACAGTCAATATAAGATGTATCTATATTTGTTAATAAAATAAGTTGCCAAACTCTGGTTTAACACTCCCCACCCCCTTGAAGATAAATTGACGATACTGCGCGCCATACACTCAAATAGATTTATTAGTTACATGTGTTGCGATATGAGAAGTTATATATTATTACAGGTGCTCTTTTTATTATGTGACACGGGCGTAACTCCTGTTGTGGCACACGTGTCTGGCCGCGTATTACATTCTATGTTTAATCCGTACTGGTTGAACTCTTATTGTCATGTTTAGCCTTGGGTATTCACGCCTGGCCTGGGTCACGTGATGAGCTTGGTGTGTGGAGACACAGCGCTGTTTTTCTAGAGAATTCTTGAAGCGCGTTGTGCAAGATCTTATAGACTGTTCGAGAAGTGGAAAATACTCGGCTCGGGGTGTGAAGGTATATAAACAGATAAAGGGGCTGTGTTTTAGAACGGAAGGGCAGAGAGAGCAGAGAAGATTCCAGCGGACGCAGAAGCGTGTAACAGATTCTAGGACCTTATCCGACGAATGCAGCAATTATACATTTTCAAAGACTTTCTCCTGGCTTTTATGCATTTGGACTTCAGTTTACTTTCTTGGTTGTTGCAAGAGCTTTACACTGGACTGTCATTCTCCGGGAGTTTCCATTTAAAGGATTTATCGTGGTGACAGTGTTGGTATCCAGGTACTGTGCACACTATTTTTCTATGATTGTATTGACTTGTTCCTATACCGCTGTTTTACTGTATATTTGTATTGATTTAGTGTATTGTAATGTTAGGGTTGTTTTAAGAATAAATTATAGTTATTTGTTAACAAAAAACCACTGACTTCTTTATTCATTTCCCTAGACATTTCACGCTGCCTAGCGTTACAGAATCTGATTTGTTTTAATCACCATTACAAAATTTGTGTTCATCAAGCATACGTGATCTGTTTATATTAGGTTCCGTAACAATATATATATATACATATATATATATATATAATACATATATATATATATATTACATTTATGTTTAATTATGCTATGAAAAGTAGCATTGTTAGTCTACTGAAATTCCCGAGTGCGCTGATAACCTGAAAATAAGAATTTAAAAGGTTGCTCTGTGAGAGAAAAAATTTAAAAATGGTTGAGAGAACCCAGGAAAAAAAAAGAAAAATTATAACACCTTTAAAAAATATAATATAAGAGACATGAAGTATGGTCTAGCTGATGTCACGCGGAACCTTCCGGTGATAGGTCGTACAGTACGGTATTGTGCTTTCTGCCAGTGTACTGCTCTCTCTGCTGACAGTTACCTTGCCAATTGTCCCCATGAGAGCCTACCATTTTTCTGGTGAGTTTTCATGCATACACCTGGTAAAATCGGTGAATTGCATTGCGTCACTCCTGCCGCTCCACAGTGGCATTGGGTAATATATCAGGAACGGAACCAGAGATTCTCAGCGAAAGCAGATCTGCTGCTAATATATATTTAATAACACCAACCCTTGACACTTTTCGAATTTAAAACGAAAATTGAGTCCGTGAATGTGTACTAAATAAAGCATCACCACAATATAAGACTTAACATATAGGTTTAATAATGAGGTTCGTTAGAGCGCAATGGTTTGATGATAAAGAAACAGGACCAAGGTCATGGGTCGATTTGTCTTCTAGTCAATTCCATTTTAGGCGGGACCCTACAGTCATTAAGTCTCTCCTAATAACCATAACCACGGCGTGTCTAAGTTGATGTAGACCCGAAAACACATTATAAACCTTGCCCCAAGGGGCTTTCTCAGGCAAAAACACTTAGTTTATTCTCGGGGCGCTTGCACTAGAAATTTTGCAATCTTTTATTTCTGTTGGTGGAAGAGGACTTTAAGTGCGCTTCAACGCGCCGCACCGAGTCCATTAAAAAGCCGGAGTTGAGATCATGGCTTTGTAATAGTCCCCTAGTCTGGTGTCTGCCATATAATCGATTAAATACAAGCCTAGTCACTTAATACCGTGCTAAATGTGGCACCTGTGCAAATACATCCCTAATTTATAAACGATAGGAACGAGGGCAACAAGCATAACATAACATAATTGAATATTTAATAGATTTGCTCTGCTGGACCAGCGTCTGTCATGTTTTATGAGAGCTATACCTGCTTGAACAGTTATATGAAGACATAATAATACTTCAGAGTTATGTTTCAAAAGCCACATTCATTTGGTCACTTTGAAGTTATTAGGTTACGAAACTTTGACGGATGCCTTTCATTTTTTACGCTATAGATATGCCCAATAAAATGATTTAGAATATATCCTCGTCATTTGTGCAGAGCAGAATTCCAGTTTAGACATCGAAGAACATGGAAGCATGCTGAATCTAAAGAGACCTTTTTCTACCGACCCGCAGTTCCCTCTAACTTATATTAAAGGGGCCCAAGCACCTTGCTGGCCTTTACAAAGTTAAGGAAATCCCATGGAGCTTTTAAAAAAATAGGCCAGAAAACATGGATATCAACTCACACGGGCTGCTTGTTTTTTTTATATAAACATGTATATAATAAGAGGGGGCCGCCAAAATAATCAAAACAAATTCAACAAGGACCTGGCAGCAAGTCAAATAAGCCAGAGCTTTGCAAATGGCGTTTTGTAACAAGTGACCTTTCTACCTCTGCATATATGCAACCTACCACCTTGAGTTACATGTATATTTCTGTTTATCAACATTGCTGTGTTTACAAACATGTTGTTGATAAACAGGTTCACGTATCCTTCATGAAGGTCTTATGAGAACTTTTCCACAACCAAAATTACCCTAAGATCAGTTTTATATACACAGAGGAAGCAAGTAATCACATAAAATTCTGTTCAAAGGTAGGTGATTTGGCACCTTTAACAAATGGTGCAGGGGTGGTAAAATCTTTGACAATAACAGTCTGTTTCTCAGGAACTTTCTTGTCATTCATTGATTTGATATATTGTTAAGTTGTACCGGTAATTCTCCTAGCCGTTTACACAATAATGTTAAGCAGATTCCGTTCCTCAACATTAACCTGCACTTAACCTTACAAGATATTGACATTGTCCTTCGACTTTAAATCTGATGATATACCGTGGTTGCCTTTTTATATGCCAGCGTTTTACTTTTGCAATATTCGCGAAGGTGAAATAATCGCGAATATGAAATCCTCGGGAATAAGATGCCCCATCAACTAAGATTACCTCTGAAATCCTCATCAGCAACAAATTTGTGCCTGGTTTCTGAACTGGCCTATGCATTAGCCGTATACACACCCTGTGATACAGATCGACTGTGATACAAGTCCTTATTTTATGAATGAACCAGAAATTAGTCAGGTATTGTAACAATATGTTGGATTTTTTTCTCAAGTGTAAATCAATACAGATCCTGCTAAACTTAGATTTTACAGGTTCTGGTGCAATCTCGAAAATGAAACCCTCGCGAAAAGGTTCAAAATGAAGAAATCGCGATATTTCAGCCTCGCGAAAATAAAGCCAACCACAGTATGCATACCAAGAAATTTAAATCAACAGTTTCTACATCAGAACCGTTAATGTCTAAAGGTAAAGTCTTTGTTCTTTTCCGCCGAAATTCATAATCATCTTTGAGCATAATATATGACGTATAGAGTATATATGCTACTTGTATACAGATGCACCGTGTTACGTCCGTTCTTTAGTGAGTATTCAGGCTTGATATATTCATTGGGATACTTATATAGATAGATTTTATAATATAATCAGGAACAATAACACTCGAGTTATCATTATTCATTGACTGATGTGTTGTTTATCCTTGAGTGAATATTTGTGAGAAGGGAATGATCCAATCCTGAAATCTCTTCTTTCAGAGACAAGAAATCATATTGATTGCTTTCCACATACGGCTCATCCTATCTGAGCTCTACTTGGATCCTCTCTAATTATACCAGAAGTCCCCATCCTGCGCGGCGTTATCCACGCCTCTCACCCGCGAGCCATCGGACGACAAAGGGGACATCTTAGATACATCTGCAAGACTGATGAAGCCAACCCGTAAAGTAATCCGTGCCAAACTTGGCGACATGACACAACTATAACATTGCTCTCCTGTCCCCAAGCCCCACTCTGAGACCTTAATACCCGCCGTCAGCCCGGATAATGTATTGGAGACGTTCGTGTTGGGAATCATTCTTGGCCAGCGGCAGTTCTACCCTATATAATCGTGCTGATAATAACGCGTGTTTGAGTGGCAGTAGGGGATGTTTCGAAATCTCTCCTGAAAAAAAAAATCTACTACAGGAACAATTTACCTTTTACCATCATCACTGATATGATAGTGCTCATTGTATTTGCTGACTGTTTAACCATATCATACCACCATGATTAAATGTTTCCTGGGCCTTGTCATCGGGTTTATAAACTTTATCTAAATAATCATGATTTACAACAACGCAACCAGGGCTACACAATAACGAAAGCACTTTATTGCCATGATCAACCATAAAATCTACAGGTTTCAGGTGCAACTGAAATATCTTGATTAAGTCAAACAGGTGTGTCACAATATTATCCGTGCGAAACAGATTTAATTAATCTAAAACATCCGTTTATCCCACAAGTTGGTGACGTTTTCGTCTCTATACCTTTTCAGTGTCATTGATAATCGAACCGGACATTGTCAGCGCCATCGGCAATCGTATTTTTTCTTGGTCATAAACAACATTTTTCGTGAACCGACATATCAATATTTTGTGATAATTTAATAATAATTATCTCAAGAAGATAACACTACTGGCAAGCTAGGTCTAAAAGGCTGTGAAAACATTATAAGGTACGTACCAACCACAGGCACTCGTTTCCAGCACTAAAATGACTTAGAGCCGTAAACACATCGAGTATGGGCGATATAGCCATTTTAAAAGAACAAGGTAATGAACTCCACCGCTACGCAGTACAACTTTTTTTCACAAGTCCGAATTCCGGAGAATTATCTGCTTCACAAGCATGATCGCGCGCCTTTTTGTTGAAAACACCTTTAATTACAAGATTAAACTTCCAAAAATAAAAATTCCCTACACTAACCGCGAATTCCAGCACGTTTATTTCAGCTCCGACACCGTCATTTGTCATGCATACATTAACTACTTGCGGAAGTTGACGTCAACCCGGGCTTAATGCATGTAATGGTTATAGAACAGACGTTAATGTATACAAAATAAGTGACATAATGGTCCTGTTTGTGTTTGCATGCCATGCCCACTGATTTTCAACTCCATTGACAATTTGACAGCTGTTTGAATTGTGCGCCAAAAAGAGATGTAGAAAACGACTGGTACCATGCAGCCAACCACAGCGGCCAGCTCAGGGGGAAATCCATTTAGCCCGGGGTGACGTCAACAAATGACGGTGTCGCAGCTGGAATAAACATGCTGGAATTCGCGATTAGTGTAGAGAACCTTTATTATTGGAAGTTAAATCTTGTAAATAAAGATGTTTTCAACAAAAAGGCACGTGATCATGCTCGTGAAGCGGATAATTCTCCGGAATTCGGACTTGTGAAAAAAGTTGTCTTGCCCACGTAGCGGTGCCTTGTTAATTTATAACGGGTATATCGCCTATACTCAATCAGTGAATGTGTCTACGGTTTCTTAGCCATTTTAGTGCTGGTAACGAGTGCCTGTGGTACCAACTGATTAATCAGACCAACATTCGAGATCTCAGCTGACCTTATTAAAAATGATTATCAAATGCCTTGATATAAGAGGACGGGTGTGATCCAGTGATACATAATTTTTTTTATTTTATACATTTATGAAGCACCCCCCGTTAAGACTCTCGGCCTACCCTACTACTCTTTAAAAGCGAACGGATAGTTGTGCTGTACTGAAAAGGCGGCTTGTATTTCGCATGTTTTATCATCACCGGGTGATTACACCATAATACCGACGACAGATGCTCATCTGCCGATCCTGTAAAATGTCAGTGCTTTCACGGGTTTTTATCTGATTGTCATTTGCAGCTTTTTTTTTATTCTGTTCCGTGTCTTTCATCAAACACTGATTGTTGTCTTCCCACTCTGACATTTACACGGCACCCAAAGGAATAGAGATGTCAACCACACTGTCCTTAAGGTGGATATCTAACCAACGGAAGACAGTATTCCATGAGAAAGATCAGTTACCCCTGATGGTATTTAGCGTGAGGTCGTGTATTATATCCCCACTGGGTGGGGAGCACACCACCGTGAGTGATCAATTTTTTTATCCAACAAACTACCACTATAACATTTTTACATAAACGGTTTCGAAGCTGTTTTCTTATAACAGTTTGAGATTTGAACAGAAGGTATGCCTGTTTTACCGCAGGAACTATGCAATCAAAGCTTAGTACACGTGGAGCTTCCATTTGACAACACATCTATTTATAATTGACGGTGGTGGAACTCAACCTCCATCACGCAACTCCTCTGTGGCCACGCCTTGGAAATCGTTTTTATTCCTGAATTGTCATAAACGATCCTTGTGTCCTAAGGGGGTAATTTTCCATATATTCATCAAATCTGACATTATTTCGCGAACGCTATATACTATCTACCAGAAATAACGCCAGATGTATCGTCTTATTTCGTCTCAGCCCATTGAAAACTTGTCCCCGACGTGTTCCAACGTAAGAACGAATAATATGCTAGTAATTGTAATTGGGGGAATGCTAAGGGGAGAAACAGAGATTAAGGCTATGGTTTTGAAACCTCATGGCACTTTTTCTTAAATTCAGCAAACGGTCTACTGAAAGAGGTAAATTTCAATTAATTTTAAATAAAGACTTATGTCCAAGTCATGTTTCTATTTAAGAAGAAAAAAAAAACCATGTATTTCCTGATTGGGTCTTAGTCCATGACCGCGCACCAAAAACGGAGCGTGTCGCATGACACCCGCAGGTGATACGAGCTGATTTTTGTGGCAATTTATTTTTTCTTCAGTATTGAAGACTGAATATTTCATACGTGTAAAGTCCACGGAAATCCTGTAGGGCTGTGCTCTGGCCACAAGGATCGGAAATTGTTAGCTAAAAGGGAAACTTCTGTATTCAACGATACCTGCTTTATAATTCTTAAAACAGCTCTGGATTCGAAAGTGACAATTTAGAACTCAAGCTAAGTAAAGACAACGCACTGTGAATTGAACATAATTTAATACACACGTGGCGAGAGTCCCGCATGACAGGAAAGTCGCAGCAAAAGTAAAAGTAAAATAATTCCCTTGTCATGCATCTGGAATCTAAAATAATAAACCTCATTTTATATGATGACAGGGATTTAAATAAGATATTACAGAAATGTTATAACATTTAATTACTTGTGGATATGCCAGTCCTCTATTGGATTAAGACCTGTCTATAACTACGTCAAGCTGACAAGGTAAATTAATATTCGTTTTGGGGTAAAAATAAATTGTTCAGAATTAATGTAACTAATATTGATATCAGGTTAGAGCCGGGGGGGGGGGGCAAATTTACTAGGTATGTCACGTCCTGTGATATTTCAAACTAAATGAAAGCAGTATTTTGGAATGCCACGAGAATGTCACGTGAATTTCGTAAAAGCATGAATGTCGTAACACATAAGCCTCAAGTTCACCTGGTAAAAACGGGCTTAAATAACAATACACAGTAAATTGCTTGATTGGCTATATAAAGCGAGACTATTGAATTGGAACTGACATAGAACCTTTCCGTATACCGATCGAATGTTCGGAAATATGCAAATTTACAGACTGTAGTTAGTTAAATGAGTAAGATTACCCAAAAAGCGTAGTGGACACATTGAAACGCAGATGTCAATTCTTGAAACTTCTCTCTTTCTGGTGGTGTAATGGTCAGTGGGGAATTTTTGCTTGCCGGAAATTTTTTTTTTCGGCAAGCATGTTGTCCAGCTGCGTGTGACTGTTTTTTTTTTCTTACTGGTAAATGGTGTAATGCCCAGGGGGCTTTATTTTTGGCTTACTGGTAGATAGTGTACTGGTCAGGGGGCTTTATTTTTGGCTTACTGTTAGATGGTGTAATGGTCAGGGGGCTTTATTTTTGGCTTACTGGTAGATGGTGTATGGTCAGGGGGCTTCATTGTTGTCTTACTGGTAGATGGTGTAATGGTCAGGGGGCTTTATTTTAGTCCCACTGGTAGATGGTGTATGGTCCGGGGGCTTTATTTTGTCTTATTGATAGATTGTGTAATGATCAGGGGGCTTTATTTTTGGCTCACTGGTAGATGGTGTAATAGTCAGGGGGCTTTATTTTAGTCTCACTGGTAGATGGTGTAATGGTCCGGGGGCCTTATTTTTGCTTATTGGTAGATCGTGTAATGGTCAGGGGGCTTTATTTTTGGCTTACTGGTAGATGGTGTCATGGTAAGGGGGCTTTATTTTTGGCTTACTGGTAGATGGTGTCATGGTCAGAGGGCTTTATTTTAGGCTTACTGGTAGATGGTGTCATGGTCAGGGGGCTTTATTTTTGGCTTACTGGTAGATGGTGTAATGGTCAGGGGCTTTATTTTTGGCTTACTGGTAGATGGTGTAATAGTCAGGGGGCTTTATTTTAGTGTCACTGGTAGATGGTGTAATGGTCCGGGGGCTTTATTTTTGCTTATTGGTAGATGGTGTAATGGTCAGGGGGCTTTATTTTTGGCTTACTGGTAGATGGTGTCATGGTAAGGGGGCTTTATTTTTGTCTTACTGGTAGATGGTGTAATGGTCAGGGGCTTTATTTTTGGCTTACTGGTAGATGGTGTAATAGTCAGGGGGCTTTATTTTAGTGTCACTGGTAGATGGTGTAATGGTCAGGGGGCTTTATTTTTGCTTATTGGTAGATGGTGTAATGGTCAGGGGGCTTTATTTTTGGCTTACTGGTAGATGGTGTCATGGTAAGGGGGCTTTATTTTTGTCTTACTGGTAGATGGTGTCATGGTCAGAGGGCTTTATCTTTCGCTTACTGGTAGATGGTGTAATGGTCAGGGGGCTTTATTTTGTCTTATTGGTAGATTGTGTCATGGTAAGGAGGCTTTATTTTTGTCTGACTGATAGATGGTGTAATGGTCAGGGGCTTTATTTTTGGCTTACTGCTAGATGGTGTAATGGTCAGGGGGCTTTATTTTTGGCTTACTGGTAGATGGTGTATGGTCAGGGGGCTTCATTGTTGTCTTACTGGTAGATGGTGTAATGGTCAGGGGGCTTTATTTTAGTCCCACTGGTAGATGGTGTAATGGTCCGGGGGCTTTATTTTGTCTTATTGGTAGATGGTGTAATGGTCAGGGGGCTTTATTTTAGTCCCACTGGTAGATGGTGTAATGGTCCGGGGGCTTTATTTTGTCTTATTGATAGATTGTGTAATGGTCAGGGGCTTTATTTTTGGCTTACTGGTAGATGGTGTAATAGTCAGGGGGCTTTATTTTAGTGTCACTGGTAGATGGTGTAATGGTCCGGTGGCTTTATTTTTGCTTATTGGTAGATCGTGTAATGGTCAGGGGGCTTTATTTTTGGCTTACTGGTAGATGGTGTCATGGTCAGGGGGCTTTATTTTTGGCTTACTGGTAGATGGTGTCATGGTCAGGGGGCTTTATTTTTGGCTTACTGGTAGATGGTGTCATGGTCAGGGGGCTTTATTTTTGGCTTACTGGTAGATGGTGTAATGGTCAGGGGCTTTATTTTTGGCTTACTGGTAGATGTTGTAATGGTTAGGGGGCTTTATTTTTGGCTTACTGTTAGATGGTGTAATGGTTAGGGGGCTTTATTGTTGTCTCAATGGTAGATGGTGTAATGGTACGGGGGCTTTATTTTGTCTTATTTGTAGATGGTGTAATGGTCAGGGGGCTTTATTTTTGGCTTACTGCTAGATGGTGTAATGGTTAGGGGGCTTTATTGTTGTCTCAATGGTAGATGGTGTAATGGTCAGGGGGCTTTATTTTGTCTTATTGGTAGATGGTGTAATGATCAGGGGCTTTATTTTTGGCTTACTGCTAGATGGTGTTATGGTCAGGGGGCTTTATTTTTGTCTTAATAATAGATGGTGTAATGGTCAGGGGGCTTTATATTTGGCTTACTGTTAGATGGCGTAATGGTAAGGGGGCTTTATTTTTGGCTTACTGTTAGATGGTGTAATAGTTAGGGGGCTTTATTATTGTCTCAATGGTAGATGGTGTAATGGTACGGGGGCTTTATTTTGTCTTATTGGTAGATGGTGTAATGGTCAGGGGGCTTTATTTTTGGCTGACTGGCAGATGGTGTAATGGTCAGGGGCTTTATTTTTGGCCTACTGGCAGATGGTGTAATTGTCAGGGGGCTTTATTTATGACAAGCAGGACCATGACCCTTTGCTCAGATTCCTTTATTAATACTAGCCAGAAGAAGAGAAAACCATATAGCGAAAGTCTGAAAGAGAATTCTGTTGCAGTTACCTCGCTTTCTACCAGGAAAAAAAACAGGCAGGACACGGATCCTAAGATCTTAAGAGATCTGTGCTCCGGGAGGTCCGTGTATAACCGTAAAATAGTTGGGTGGTAGTTACTTGACTGTTAACGTCCTGCTAGCGGACCTTATAGTGTCGCTATCCAGACGGACACAGACTCTGTTTCCACCCCCGGAAATAATAAAAGCAATTTTGTCGATTTTCTGGGACGACATCAAACCAATTTTGTCAGCAAACAATGATCGATAACCGAAAAGTTAACTTGTTGGCGAATGCAGTTCCTTTTTTTATCCATTATAGTTTTTATAGGGAAACTCTAAAGGCGGTTTTGTTGGATGTTCTCTTTTTAGTCCACATTTCATAAGGTCATGGGTCGCGATCATTCTGGTACACCTGAAAGATGACCTTAACTGAAATATTATCCTGCAAGAACCTCCGTAAAAAGCACCCACCACCAACTAACGGCTAATCCCTGTAGGGAAACTCTTCTGCAAGGAGCCTCAAGGTTATCTTGGTTGCCACGGAAAGCTTCAAAGTGGCATGTTCCCTCCATGGCGGTTCTATGACTACGCTCCTCTGTGACGTGTCACTTTCAATTTTGTGTGGGGGCTCCGGTCATTAATTCACCAGCTTTAGTATTAAATTGACAACAGGGCATGACGAAAATAGCGGGCCATTACTGTTGTGAAAGACGTCCTCGCGTGTAAGATGTGTCAGAGGAGGCTATTGTTGGTAGGCCTAAATTTAAACATTTTGAAAAACCTTGTTAGCATGTATAATATATTCTTCTGGTATTTTTCTTCATATTTGCAGGCAAAACACCGGCCTGCCTGTATGTTCTAAACGTATAAAAAGTAGATGTAAAAACTGAAATCTGTTTTCGTGCTGTAATTGTGTTCATATTTTAACCATACAATCAGTCTACGAAAGTTCACCATGCTTAAACATAGAAATACTTTTATCATGCTCAGTTATGTAATCTTTCTAAAAGTCTAAAATGATAAGGTAACCAATAAAGATACTAAGCATTACCGAAATGTGTGTGTCTTTGAATAATTCCTGTATTTCTTGTAAATTAAAAGCTATAAAATGAAAGTTTTATATTAATTGTTAATAACCATGCGGCAAACAATTTGCCATCAATGTAAAGTTACTTTTTTTTAAATTTTAACATACAGTAACTTTTGTTGTTCAAGTATTGGAAGGCAAAGGCATGGGGAAAAATTTTAATCTGTAGGAATCACCAGAATTTATGTAACTGTTGCATGTTTGAAATGATGAAGTATGACAGCAGTAATATCCAGGAAATGTACTTTGTAAAAAATGTATGCATCGTGTTGGATGTGATTGTATACAAAAATGTATGAAATGTGTAATGTATGAGTTTTGCAATAAAATATATTAAAACATTTTTTTTGTCCAACGGTATCCCATTTCATAGAATGCTGTCCAGATCAAACAGACTCATAGTAATCCGTACAACCACTGGCAGAAGCAGCTAGACCGTGAGCCTGAGACGGCTGGTCAGCCAGCTGCTGCCAGCTTTAAGCCGTGCTTACCGCTAGAGCGACTATAAGTTACCACAAGCCTTTATACTGCTTCAACGTCTTTGCGAAATCCTGCGACGGAGCATGGCAGCATTGATCAAACAATTATTGTGGGATCGATCTTGGCCGTATTAACTCCAGGTGCTCCAGTGACTGGACAGGTCGTAAGTAACTTCCTTTCGAGCGGACTGCTATAAACCTAGCCAGTAAACAAGCTGTCCAAGTATTTATCAAGGAATGACAAATGACTGGGCGAGGGAAAAAAGGAGAAGTGGATGGCTTCCACATTGTATCCGACCTGCCTAACAGCCTTCTGGTCTGTAACCGTTAACAAGTACAGGCGGCTACACGCACAGGCTAACCTGAATGTGAGGTTTATACCCCTCCCTTTCAAGTTACCAGGACCTCGATTCCAGATTCCAGATTCCAGATTTAATAAGCTTCAATCTGATTTAAAGTTAACACACACCCTGATCTGGTTATCCCTTCCCCTGCTGATCGAGTAAATATGACTTCTTATTGAAAATGATATGTTTATTATATCGAGCCTCAGCAGAGTGGGAATAGAGTGGTCAGCTCCATCCGTTCACCTGGCTGCTTTTCCTTCATATACGACGTGAATACCAATTATAATTGAAACGCCAGGTTTATCTTATGGGTCTCCTCGCCTGATATTTCTATTATTAACCTTTTTTTCAATTTAGAATTAATCAGAGGCGGAAGGAATCCGAAATCGGTCAGAGGCAGAGATCTTCCGATATCACTCAGAGGCAGAGGAAATTCGAAATCGCTCAGAGGCGAAGGAATCCGAAATCGCTCAGAGGAGGAGAAAATCCCAAACTGCTCAGAGGCGGAGGAAATCCGAAATCCCTACATTAAAAGTCCTTAGAAGGAAATATTGTGTTTTATATACAATTTTCATATATTTTGTATACTATTAGTTTACTAATTAGTTTTGACATGAATTGAATTAAAGGGTTATTAAAACCGCCAGTTTTTTTGTCAGATCAGTGCGGGCGGGCTAACCTCTATTTTTCACCTTTTTTTGTAAGTTTAAAAAAAAAATTATATGATCAGGGAAAAGCATGAAAATAACAGTATTTATTCCGTAACAGGTAAAAACACTATAAAACAAAGGGAATCTTATCAAAATTGTATTATTTAATCTTCTTGTAAGATGAATCAAAATCAAAACGTATGATACGGGGGGTTAAAATTTACGCGGGCGGTGCTCAGAACTAAACCTTTTATCTTTTTTAGTCTAACTGGTGTTTCTTCTCGTATCCATGGATTTTTTTTTTAAACAGCAATGTTGATCACACTCAGCTACTAACTAATCTGAGCATGGTCGCGGATATTTTATTGGCATTGCAGGAAACGGGATAAAAAACAACTGTAATCATCGTTTTTAGCAACTACTCCCGGTATAACCCATGCCCGTTTTTTACTTATAGTATTTCGAAGCTGCAAGGACCTTGAGCGCAAATCATTGAGTACTACATAAACAGACTGATACATTCGTCAGCGGAAGTCCCTCTGCCTGCATGCCTTGTGACAGGATGAAGTAATGATGACGTACAGGACGAGGACTACGAGCACAGGGACTATGTTTAATAGGTACCGCTGTGCAGAGCTTTGTTTATTTATAGGATCTTATCTTAGAGTCGCACTGTAGCGGCCTCGGTCATTGGCCCTCATTAGACTAAGCAGTTCTCGAGAATTTTAAATATTAAAAAATCGGATACTTTGCGACGGTTTATGAGCTAAACGCAAGAGAATACTACAGATATCATTAATTTTTTTTTATTTTGCTTTGGAAATCTTACTTAATGTACAAACATGCAGTCATCTAATACGGTTTTCGGATCAGCTGCTGAGTTTAAAAAAGAGATTTAGATAGCCTCCAGGTGGCACTGTATATTGTATGACGATGAAGGTTACCGTACGACAAGAATGATAGGCCAAAAAAATAAGGTTTGGTTCTCAGGCCCTTTTTTTCAGAAATCAATGCGGGCGGGCGGTATTTTATTTAATCTTTTTTGTTTATGTTTCGATAAAATGTCATAAGATAGAGAAAAAGAATGATCATAACAGATTTATTTTGCTAAAAAGTAAAAGCACTACATAGCAAAGGAAATTTTTTTCAAAATTGTATGATTCTATCTTCTTGAAAGGATGTCCGAGCGGCTGGAATTCAAATTTGGTAAGTTTCTATTTATAATCAAAATAAAATTTTTTTTTATGGGGGGGGGGGGGGGTTAAATTGACGCGGGAGGTGCCTGAGAACCATACCTTCTATCTTTTTTTGCCTTACGTATTTTTTTATTTATATAGTCTTGGATTTTGGGTGTAATATACACTGGGCTATGGTGATCCAAAGTCATTACCTGTCGTAAAGACTCCAGAGTGAATCTGTGAGGTTCATTCTAGATTTCACTACGTCATTCAGGCACCGGTGGCCGGGTTTAAACCGGGGTCCTTCTGCTCCATATACCAGCGCCCTTACCATGAGATTACGTCCTACTATTTCGATGCTAACTTACAGTCACCCGAGTACGTAAACTTTTCACGCACAATTACTCGGTATTTGATTACAAGGATTTGGTACGCTACTTTGGCTGCGAACGTGCAGATAATGGATACGTTATTTCAGCTGCTATACCGTACAGGCACCAGACACATTTTCACTGCTAACCGTTAGTACAGACACGGCGTTACAGTATTATCTAGCGTCCAGGCATTAACATTCAGTGCTCCCCCTTTATGATATCTAACAGGAACCAGTAAGGACACAGTGGCTCGACAAATACGAACTATTTCCTTACAATAAGGGTTTTTTTACCTATTAACGTAACTTGTTTTTCCAAAAGAGTCCTGCTTTTTTCTTAGTGCATGGGGACTTTAAACCTTCGAGTTCCTTGCATAAATTCATTACTTGTGTTAATTAGCTAGCCGGCCTGCTTGATGTGTTTCCCTGCAGTGTATCGGATAAAGTTGCTCCTCTGAAGTTTTTCATTGGACTGGAAGGAAACGTGATAGCTGTTTTCTCACCCAGGCACGCTGGATATAATTAATAACTGAATTACAAGGGCAGCAATGAAGTAGGACATCTACACTGACAATCAATCAGGGCCATCGTAGATGGACTGTTAGATACTAGTTAACAAGAGATTACCGTCACGATTTCTATCAGGGTTTGCGTCGTGATAGTTGACTTTAAGTATGACCATGCATTAGGTGTCAATAAAGAATTTGTAGAAGAAATCAGTGCATCTCTCCCCATGGTGAGTTTCAACGCCTCTGCCATGTCAAATATTAAGATGTTGAAAAGAAAGAAGGAAACGAAGCAAGTGTTAACAAGAAGAAAAAAAAAACGGAAGGAAAAATACTCAAGTAGCTTCCTGGAGACGGAATGCATTAAAGCAGGTAACTAGACTTGTTGCCAGGAAGTGAACATATTTTGCAGTGTTAATAATCCGGATGTTTTGATAGATGCTAAGGCATGATGTAACTTCTCGAGGCGGTCGAGGTCGTTTTCCGTTTGAATCCGGTAGACATTATATAGCGATATATTGTCGTAATATTATCGGGAAAAGAATGCCGTGAAAAAGAACAAATGATTATTATACCACACCAGCCAAAAGAACAGATCACATTCCTCTGTACAGAAGGAACGCTAAAGTTTCCTAAGGCGTCGATTATTTTAACATAGCATTTTTAAATACGTGTATCCACATGAATCGACAATACACAGCGCTGCAGGATTTCGGATGTGAGCAAAGTGAACTGTTTTAATAAAGAGACAATGTAACACTAGAGGTTTAGGTCATAACGAGGTTTAGGGCGTTAGATCAAAGGTTAATTGCGTTATGTTAGAGAGTCTATTCGAATAATTAGATTAGATATCCATAGAATAAAAAAGCACAGCACTGTTATTCGATCTGCACAGCACTGTTATTCGACTTGAACATCATGTACAATGTGCAAATTTTATAAAATTAATTCTTTTATTTTTTAAGTTTTTACTAGGATGGGTTTTTTTCTTTCGATGTGTAAATTGCCATCCTTCATTTGGGCCACTCTTTTTCACCCTAAGCCCCAGATCGAGGATAAGACTACAAATGGGAATTAATACCGGCCGGACCACATACAATATTTTTATCAAACACAGTAGAAAACACAGGGATCGCATACATTTCTGACATAGATATAAACGTGGGTGTTTAGATAATAATATGTTTCGTTTTAACAGACAATTTTAACATTGCCCATGGAAATTTCTTTTTCTTCCCTGAATATCCACAACAAATGACACTGACTGACATCCTTTTCAAAATGCCTGACAGGAATATCAAAGAAACAAATATATGTATGAATATGTACCGTCTTCTATAACCCTTGGTTATTGTAACAGGGAACCCATGGTGAATAAAACGGCCATGCCTGATAATGCTAAAGGTAGGTCTTCGGTAACCCATGTCGGCTCCGCTGTCAGGATGGAACGGTTGACTATAATGGACAGCATTGTCGGTGGCTGTCACTGAACGAAAAAATGCTCATCGTCGGTTTTCATTAGACGCACTTTCAGAATACTGATACATATGGGGACAATTTGAAAATGTCTCCCAATAATGCGTGTTTATATGTACTGCGTTTTAGCGGCCATTATGGTATTAACAGAAAAAATGTTAACACAATAATTTGTTATGAACATAGTAAAAAAAAATCTTTTGGCGGGTTTTAAATAAACATCTTTAAACGTGACCTGGTAAACCTTTAATTAAAGAACATATACGAAATCTTCCATATACTTAAATTGATGTTCTGCTACTTTGATCTACTGACGACATCGTTTTAACGTTGACCGGGATGTACATTGGATTGAACAAGATTTCAAATTTGACGGTTTTTTCGTCGCTTTGTGAAGAGATATACAATAGATGGAGCATTTTCGACATTTTCCTAGAGAAATGATATACTGTTTCATAGCTGAATTACCTTAACATTTGGCAATATTTCCTTTTAAAAGGCATAGTGAAAATGGAGACTGAACAACAAAGACTTTGAAGAATTGATTCTCGTATCATATGGTCAAAGAGGGTCGTACGTTTTAGTTCTGGTGGCGACCAACAGAACAAGCTCCATTCAGCAAGTCTCCGGAAGGATGCATTAATTACTCGATTAATCATAATTGGCGGATACGGACACAGTGCACGTACGTTAGAAAAAAATCAGCTACCAGATTTCAGGGAATTTTGACCAAGTGATTTTACATAACAATTTTAAGATATTTTCTACAATAATTTCATTGAGGCGTACAAAAGCCTAATGGCCATAAAAAGGTTGAAGAAAATTTTAAAAACTTGTGGTTTTGAAACATGAATATGTAATTATGATAATATAATGTACCATCAAAATAGCAGTTTGGCTTACCTGGAAATAAACGATGATCTTGCACATAATCCTCCCCATGTACCAGGTTTCCGTGACGTCACCTAACAGCGTTGGTGGCAAACATATAAGAATCACCATGAAATCTGCTACTGCCAAGTTCACAATAAAGTAGTTGGTCACCGTCCGAAGATGGGGGTTCCGCCAAACAGCGTAACACACCAACAGGTTTCCAATGAGTCCAACGAAAAACACGACAATGAATAGAATTATCATACACCACTCAAAAGGCGACGGGAATATGTAATTCGACAACTCATTTAAGTATTCTTCTTTTGAGATGCATTTAATATTATCTATCGTATATTGACAGTCGGTTGCGTTACCGCCTTGCTCGCTATTGTTTTCCGGTGTATTCACAATGCTATAGACGGGAACTCCTGTTATATTAGAAGCTACTAAATCCACGTTCACAGCCATGATTTTGAATTCTGTTTTGTTACAGATACAAAATTAATGAAAAACTACAGAGTCAAAGTAACGATTAGATCACAGTGAGACTAATCTTGCGGGAACTATCATCCTTATTGGACCTATTGACTCCGACGTTATCATTGATTTATCGTTGATTTTTGTATAGCACATCCAGATTGCATGGGCCGTTGAAATACATCGATAGAAGTATTGAAGACCGCTGATCCTTAAGAGCCCCGGCGCGTCATTAGCAAGGGTTCTGTTCTCTGCGGAGTGCTGTGTTGGCGCGGGCGGTTTACCTGCAAAGACAGTCGAACGTAAGTTCCCACCAATAACAGACCACGCTACGGCGATGAGGGCGAGGCGGGAACCAATTACAGAAAAGCCAGTAGCAGACCAGATAGGTTTCCTGGCCAGGACTGACTGCATGCAGCCCAGCGCTCTACATATGATATCCACGTAAAGGTGCACCCATGCGCAATGACTAACTTCCAACCACACTACGCGACATTGCTTCGATTCAAATAGATTGTTATAAGATGCACTCAATGACCCCAGCGACATCGCTCGCATATTTGTTGTCCTTTACAAATATTCCATTACCTGTGATATTAGCATAGTATTACAACTTCCTAGTACAGCACGAAGATGGGAGTATGACTCATTTGTTTACAAACTACTTCGGAATTTACGCTTATATATACAGATAGGGACACACACACACATATGTGTGTGTAAGGCGGATTATCATCATTCACTATCACAACTGGATTTCATTAAAGATACAAACAGTGTCTTCATGTCTCAAATGTACCAGCACTTCACGTTAATATAAAGACGAAGGCACTCCTTTCTCACGTGTTATCAGGTAAAACAAAACCTTAGATATAATGATTGTGTAAAAACCCTGACCTGCGGCGGTTACATGTTACTTTGTGATGAAGACAACCAGTTTGTAATCCATCTGTATCTTTTGTCAGTTCATTTAAAAAAATCCTTGCTTTTGGATCTGGTGGAAGTCGGATCGGTGCCTTTTGCCAGGAAATGCAACGCCTTATACTAACTGGCACCTTACTTTCTGCGCTTTTCAATGGGGTATAATATGGTATCGTGGAAACTATCCAAGAAAAAAATATATAATTTTCACTCGAAAGTTTCGTACTTAACCACACATCTCCATTTCCAAGTTCATAAATCACTAGACCTTTTGTTTTATATCTCTGGCACAAAAACAATTGCAATGATATATATGTTATATCTAATTGATGCTTACACTCTTGCAGTAATGTATTTAAACACACCAATAGTTCCATGATGGTTCTGGCTAGACTTTACCAGTATATATTTAGCAGTATATAATATGTAAACACAATGAACAGGGTAAAAGATGCTATGAAAATATCACTTGACTGTGAAATTAAATTATAAATGATTGATTAGGCAAACAAAAATAAGGTTTGGTTCTCTGCAGGCACTTTATTTTCGGAAATCAATGCGGGCGGGAGTTTTTTTTTATTTAAATTTTTTGTAAGTATCGATAAAAATATCAAATGATAAGAGAAAAGCATGGTTATTAAAGATTTATTTTGCTAAACAAGTAAAAGCACTACATAAAAAAGGAAATTTGATCAAAATTGTATGATTTTATCTTCTTGAAAGAAATTTCCGAGCGTCTGGAGCACAAAATTGTAAATTTTTTATTGAAAATCAAAATAAAAATTATTGATGCGGGATTTTAAATTTTCGTGGGTGGTACCTGAGAACCATACCTTTTATTTTTTTGGCAAGAAATCTCCATATTTTAAAACATCTTTGTTTCACTAAAATTAACAACCAAACGGCTTGTCTGTGACTATACACCATCTCAGACTGATACCAGGGAACATGCTGGCCGTGTATTCTTTCATGGTTCGCAGACAGAAAAAAATCAAATGTGGCTCTACCCAGGGGTAACTCTGTTGGTCTTGACGTTAGAAGAGCAATGGCGCATTAATATTACGGGAAACATGTGCACCCATGTCCTTCGTCACCGAGTCAGCGCTGTCAGTCCAAACCACATCTAAAAACCAAAAAGCCAAACGCAAAGCTATTTCAAGGGGACCCCCTCTGACCTTTTGGTAGTACCCAATGAATTTTTAATAATCTTTACATATATTCATTGATGGTATTTATACAAGGGGTGTTTTAAATGTCATGTTGCTGCGGTGTGTATCAAAACTGTGGATGTTTTATCAGGACAGCTGTGAAAGCATGTTATCTAATAAGATTGACTCGGTTGCTTTGCAAACAGAAGGGCCTTATCCCTTACACTAAATAAAAGACCTTGGCTTGGTTAAAGTTTGTCAGGAGATGTTGGGATACTATACAGAAAAACGGTAGCTGGTATAGATACGTTACGACATTATCCATGAATGATGCAATTTCGCCCCGGGGAGCTGCCGGTAGCTTTGCTTGCTCTGTCACCATTAAAAAACGCTACCCGACCTCATACTGTATATATCCATCTGTGCCAGAGAAGTTAATGCACCAATCTGTGATGTATTTTGTAAAAATTAATGGAATATGGGTTATACGGGTGGCAAAATAAATCAGATTTACACCTACCCGCAACTTCCACCTTTGCCAGATACAAACGAGAAAATGAAGCAATCGTTATTGAACAAACCACGATAATCCATTTTCGCTACCGTTTTTCATGGTATAAGCTCTCACGCTGATGTTTACGTGAGGTCAAATATAACACTAGACCAGTACCCTGGTACGTTGTATGTTATTACAACGCGACCAATCATTTAATCTGGGAATCAAAGGCCTTTTCATTCGGTGAGCTAGTATTTTGAAGGAAGGATTTCCCGCTAACAGGTCTCACCTCATCGTTCATGCGGACCAACATAGTAATATTGTATCATTTTATCTTCCCTTATAACTTTGTTACGACCAGAACCGCCGCTTGTCAGTTTTAAGGGAGCGTAAGATAAAAGTAGAAGGGTGCTAGTCTAAAATTAATACAGGCTATTGAAAAAACGTACAAATTAGCTGATGCTCGCCTTATTTCTGTTTCTACTGCATGTGACCTTTTTTCTGGATAAGAAAAATCTTATCGTGACTGGCCATTAAAACTTGGGAAAAAAATCAGGGGAAAGTCATTGTTTTTGATATAGCCGAGTATTAAAGTATTAAATGGCCGACCAAAAAAAAAAACACAAACAAACGCGGGTGGAATATTAAGAATTTTTTTTTTCAGGAGTTAAAAAAGTAGGTTATGTATTTCATTCGTATTAGAAACGCCCTATTTTTACTAACTTACTATTAGATTGTAAGACAGAGGATGTTTTGCCCTGCGGCAGCGTCACTCTGCAAGTTATAATATATATACTGAAGGCTGCTATAGGACTGTGTTGACTTGGGGTTAATCATTATGCAGCTCCACACCCAAGCCGTCAGGACAGAAGATTCCCCGCGTCACTGAATGCATCTACAATATCCAGTCATATGACCAACTTAGATTACACTTTGTATTTACTGTAGACCTGTTTGAAGTCCTCTACAATCGAAAAAAAAACAGGGGCGACAATACGGTAATGCACGCATGCCTGACCGTCCAGACCTGAAACCAGTTACCTGATTTTAATCAGTCTGGTTTCAAACCAGACCCACTTCACCGGAATTAATATGTAGTACTTAATTCGAGGATTTCAATCAAGAATCGGATTTTCTATATAAGTGCTGTCTGGGCATGAAAATAAAAAAAGATCCTGCTGCATTTGTCAGTTGATCCGCCTGCCAGAGTTGGACGGCGTTATTCACCCGGCTTTAAGAGCAGCTCGTCTCAGCAGTCTGTCACCTTGCCAGGATCACTCTTAACTGAAAGATCTGATAATTGAAAACATCTATTTTACAGGACTGCATTCCCTCATCAGCATTAAACAGAACAGCCGTGTCTAATTAATACAAGCCTTGAGATGCCGCTACACCGTCATGAGGTTTACCTCACACTAACGTCTTTTGATGTTTCTGTTTAATCATAAAAAAGTGCTGAAGTAATGGATTTATGTAGACGTGGTATTATTACTTTTGCTGTGAAGGTAGAGTTGACACCTTTGGTTACGTCAGCACTGGTAGTGTTTCCGTCAGCTTAACGCGTTGTTCTTGTCATAATGGTTTATTTTCCTCTCACGAAGAAAAATATGCTAGTTTTAATATTTCTGGTCTACCGATCCTTCTGTCTGTTAAAATGCCTTTCTTTACAAGATACCTTGATTTATTGACGGATATGGATGTTAACTATGTTTGTACACTTGTCTTGCATTGAACTGCTCCTGGTGCTGACATTTGGAGGATAAATTTGGTACTACCGAGTCAGTTTGTCTCATATTAGAGCTCACTAAATGTGAAAGGCTATAGAGA
The DNA here is from genome assembly GCA_026874595.1 of Sipunculus nudus. NCBI lineage: Eukaryota > Metazoa > Annelida > Sipuncula > Golfingiida > Sipunculidae > Sipunculus > Sipunculus nudus. The sequence goes on from CM049309.1 coordinate 45,344,157, forward strand.
CAAAATGTCAATCTGAGCGCAGGTGTAAACATATTAATGACAAAACAAACAAACACATAGACATAGAGAAGGACAGACAGCAAGGCGTTGGAGAAGGACGATCCTTGTTACTAATTAGCATAAGCATTTGCAATCTTCCCAAATTATGCCATGTATAACTGTTGATATAGCGTCACAGATTTTTCTTATACCTAACGGAAGGCTCTTATATATATATTAGTCTCTATCCCTAACATATATCCCTCTATCCCTCTATTGAATCCAGAACGTTAAACGATTACTGTTACGAAGACAAATTGCTCAGTGGAAAATTTTGGGCCGATCAGGGATTCGAACACATATCAGTGACACACAAGTCCGGCGTACCAACCGCTTCGCTAGCAAAGCAAGCTTCACTAGCGAGACAGTTGGGTCCGCTTTTATGTCACCCCGTAACACACCCCCTCTTAAGAGCGTTCTGTTATCAGAACAAGAATAGTTATCCCAGGAGTCACACTTTGGTGAGCTTATTCCCTGGGCCACAAAGTTTATCGAACTCCCGGACGAGCCCCCATTTTGTTACGCAGATAAATTGTTCAAGGGAAAATTCTGGGCCGATCCAGGTTTCGAACCAATAACGGTGGCGCACAAGTGCGTACCAACCGCTTCGCTAGAAAGGCAACCTTCTCGCTAGTTCGGTCCGCTTTTATGTCACCCCGTAACAATTACATAACTAGAATTTTCACCCCGAGGATGCAGACCTCCGCCAAGGCGGCTCATTACCCCATATTGCATTGTCAGAAATGCAGCATTTTCCCTTAAAAAATTCTGGTGATGGTGATCAGGAAACACCCCAAAATTATAACAATGATTTCTCGTATCGTTGCCGAGCTATTTTGAAAATGTCATCAAAATCCGTTAATAACTGTTTGACTAATGGTGCTATCAGTCAAACAAACAAACAAACGCCAGGAAAAAAATAAGCCCCGCCTCTAGGCGAGGATATTAAATATAATATAATAAGGATCATCTTCATCTGAACAGCGAATTTTGGGTCGTGATAATCCAATATGTACGGTCATAATTCCATAATACATTTCTCAACATGTAAAAATCCTTTTTCATAGGTATGTAGTTCACCTGACAAACACTGACAGATGCAGATCTTCACATGGGCATAAACAAGAGTATACAAAGACCTACAGACATAAAACTACAGAACAATTGTTTGCACGTACAACAAAGCTTCAAATGATAGCAACTCTTTAAATGTATAACTATGTATCTTTACCCGAATTGACGGAGTGTGGCCATTAACACCCGTATTTCTGGACCACGGATATCTTTTTCTCTCTCTCTCTTCTGTTTCATTCTCTCTCTCTTTCTTTCTCTCTCTTTCTCTCTCTCTCTCTCTCTCTCTCTCTCTCTCTCTCTCTCTCTTTTACTCTCTCTATCGATATATGGAGAGAGAGAGAGAGAGAGAGAGCAACCGTGGCGTTTTATTTTGGAGACAGGCATTTAAGTGAGGCTGATATTGCCTACTTAAGAACCATAAATATAGCCAGGTCAATGCCTGCACTACAAGGGACCCTTGCGTTCCAGCCAATCAAGTTTCGAAATCCTGAAAAATATCCACTCTTTTCTACGCCCACGGAACGTCTTTCCGGGAACAGTAGTAACTATATGACCAATTCACAAACCCCAGCACAAAAGGACGTATACTTATTTCCAATAAATTCAGCGTAATAGAAGGCTTCCTAAAATATAAAAAGCCATAGACCCATGAGCTATATAAGCCATAAATTGATTATAAGCTTAAACATATATCTCATTTTGGCGTGGGTTGGTTTTTACGTTTTCATTCGTCTTTCTAGTGTCGCTGCTTTTGAGGTTTATCGACCTATCGTTGAAAGCAATCCTTGAATTTAACATAAATTGTAAAACCACGGAGAACATGAAATTCCTTTAGCTGTTGATTAGTCAATGGCTGACCCCAGAGCCAGGCACCGGAGACATACAGATGCCCCAAATTACGGCGTCCAAGGTAACAGTCGGACAAATAGCTCACAATTAAATTACCGGCCTATAACGCTGGGTCAAATTACCGCATTCTAGTCTGTGCGGGTATCGGACTTCGTCGAATTTTAGTTACTGGGTTAATTGGCCTCCTACGCTACTTAAATGCGTATATCCCGTGTGCTGGCCTACTAGGGATAAGAGGGAATTAATTAAAGGATGTGGGTGACCTCCGCCAGTGCGAAATTGGTTCACTGGTAATCCTGACGCTATTAATAATCTACAGTCTTTTCGACAATAATACCAAAGTTGTTTGAAACACAATTAGTCTGACGTAAAATCTTAAATGTTCGCCCTGGACCCTGATCAATTTTTTATTATATATCCATCTTAATTCTTTTAATTTATCGATTTGTTATTTTATTAATTGACATAGGCGTTGAGTGAACACATATGGGTACTTGCATATAACAAAAAAAAAAAAAAAACTAGTGGCAAGATTGCTCTTTCCAAGAATACCAACACACAATTCAAATTGCACGTATCACGTACTAACACACATTGCACTGAACTAAATTTTATGTAAACTTCATGATAAATGTTCCAGTTCACGAGGGCGTTTTATGCTATAGATACACACTGATTTTCACCCACACACGCGGCAGATCTATTGATTTCTATTCCAGCTGTTCCCATATATTACATAATATTTTATGAGCTTCATATATGTGGTACCGTGTAGGGCTAAGGCCACCTTGGTGGTTCGGTAATATTCATAACTGTCCGAAAAAATATGATATTCAGGAACCTGGCTTTAAAAGAAATCGTTGTCTTATTAAAGAATATGTAATATCGTCTGAATCATCCGTGTGAGATTTGCTGAAGTCTGATAAACGTCTACATGTCAATACCAATTCACCCAATATAGGTTATACTTCAGTACAGATATATCCAATGTAGGTTACACCTCAATACAGATATACCCTATGAAGATGAATTCTTTAGTACAGATACGCGACATGAAGGCTACAACTTCGATACAGATAAACCCCATGTAGATTACACTTAAGTACAGATCCATCCAATATGGATTACACCTCAGTACAGATAACCCCCATGTAGATTACACTTAAGTACAGATCCATCCAATATGGATTACACCTCAGTACAGAAAACCCCCATGTAGATTACACTTAAGTACATATCCATCCCCTCAGGATTACACCTCAGTACAGATAAACCCCATGTAGATTACACTTCAGCACAGATACACCCCAAGCAGATTACATTTTAATACAGATACACCCCATGTAGATTACACAACAGTACAGATACACCAAACCAGATTACGTTCCTTACAGAAAATTATCTTGAAGGTTACACCTCAGAACCGATAAATCCCCATGTAGATTACACCTCAGTACAGATAAACCCCAAGCAGATTACATTTCAGCACAGATACACGCGATGCAGATAACACTTCAGCACAGATACACCCCATATAGACAACACTTCAACACAGATACACCCCATGTAGATTACAACTCAGTACAGATAAACCCGTAGTAGATTACATTTCAGTGCAGATACACCCGATGTAGATAACACTTCAGTACGGATATACCCCAAATAGATAACGTTACTTACAAATATTTCTCATTTAGGTTACACATCAATACCGATACATCCCATGTAGACTACAGCTCACTATAGATACTTCTATGAAGATAACACTTCGGCACAGATACATCCCCATGTAGATTAAACCTTAGTACAGATACACCCCATGTAGATTACACAACATAACAGATACACCCAAGTAGATTACGTTCCTTACAGATAATTCTCTTGTAGGTTACACCTCAGTTCCGATACATCCCATGAGGATTACACCTCATTACAGATAAACCCCAAGCAGATTACATTTTAGTACAGATACACCCCATGTAGATAACACTTCAGTACAGCTACACCCAAAGTTGATAACGTTCCTAACAGATATTTCTCATTTAGGTTACACATCAATACCGATACATCCCATGTAGATTACAGCTCACTACAGATACTCCTATGTAGATAACACTTCGGCACAGATACATCCTCATGTAGATTACACTTTAGTACAGATACACCCCATGTAGATTACACAACATTACAGATACACCCCATGTAGATAACACTTCAGCACACATACATCCCATGTAGATTACCCCTCAGTTCAGATAAACCCATTGTAGATTCCACCTCAGTACAGATAAACCCCAAGCAGATTACATTTCAGTACAGATACACCCCATGTAGATTACTCTTCAGTACAGATACACCGAAGTAGATTACGTTCCTTACAGATAATTCTCTTGTAGGTTATACCTCAGTACCGATACATCCAATGTAGATTACACCTCAGTACAGGTACTCCTATGAAGATGACACATCGGCACAGATACATCCCTATGTAGATTACACTTTAGTACAGATTCACACCATGTACATTACACAACATTACAGATACACCCATGTAGATTACCCATCTGTACAGATACACCCCTTGTAGATTACACTTCAGTAAAATACACACCAAGTAATTACACCTCAGTCAGATACACCCAGGCATATTACACCTCAGTAAATATTTCATCTCGGTATAACAGACAAACCACAGGTGGATAAAAACTTATCACATATATGCGGAATATTCCTGTGGACAGATCAGGTGATATCTCAGGTACAATTTATTTTAATATTCTACCATTTTAAAATGCCTATTAATATGACACTCGGATGACATTTACATTTATATTTTCTTCTGTAAGAAACAAAATGTCACTGCACCACCTGCACTGTCATTTTTTGTACGAGGATTCATTTGCCGTATACCTGCATCCTAATCTAAAAATATCTCAAAATCAATAAGTCACTTTCCCTAACATTATTAATGTATCAATGTCTCATGTTATTAAAGTTTTATTTATATAAATATTCAGTTTCATATCGATTAAATTTCTTGGCGCTCTGCAATAGCCGTCAGTCATATTAGCTTCCCTAATGTAAGATGAATTTTATTTTATGTGTGTGTGAGAGAGAGAGAGAGGGAGGGAGGGAAGGAGAGACAGGAAGGAGAGAGACATACAGACAGACGGAGAAAAAAGAGAAAAAGGTATTTTATTTAGACATAGTCTGTAAGTATGCATATAAATTCGACTCTATAAAATGTTTATAAATAATTCCCGTGCATATTTTAGGTTCATAGTATTTTAAAGTCATTTGTGTGTGTGTCCATATTCTTGAGTAACAAATTTATTTTTGCCTAAACATCTCATTAACCATCGCATTAGATTTCAAACAAATCATCAACTCACGTACTGATTATTTTTAAAAAGAGTCATTGACCTAGCAGGCATAAAAGGAAGCTTCCCTTTTTCTGTGAGGAACAAATGTTTGCACAGTACCCCTGGTTTGATTCCAGCTCTGACCTAGACTGGTACCCTGCTATATTAAGGCCCTCAGCTAAGCATAGAGACAGGCGTACAACGCCATCTTAAGTACTCCCACTTGCAACTCCTGACTTACCTGTAGATTGGTTCCAACTCCAGTATGCACGTTGATAACAATAGTCAAGAACGCTCACGCTATACTGGCTGATTATCCGTGAAAATTCTGATAAAACTTTCTTTATTTTTTTCTAGTTTTCAAATATTGAAAAATGAGTTGTTGCACAAAAATTGAATGATGGATGTATAGATAATACGATATACTGAATCTTTGATATTCCACTGTACGTGGCATTGATTTATTATAAATTTCTTTAAATTTAATCATAAAAGTCACACGAAATGTACAGCTAACTTCTCGCAACTTCTCTGAGCAATTGCTTATTTTATCATATATAATACATACTGGAGTTGGAACCAGTCTGCCGAGAGTACTGAAGATGGCGTTGTACGCCCGTCTCTATGATTTGCCTAGAGCGGGGTACCAGTCTAGCTCTTACCTCGGATGATGAAGGAGATGATTACTAAAAGGCATAAGGGGACACGATTAGGCCGAATTTCAGACCATACATTAAAGGTGAACATAAAACATGCATTTTTTAAGTAACATGTCGTATACAGTTATATGTTAACTTGCATTATTTATAATGGGAAGATACTAGAAAATATATTTACCACACTTTGAACTCAGACTGACTAACTGACCTGCCAGAAAATATAAGAAGATGCAGTCTGTATGTTCTCAACATAAGAAACTTGATCATGTAGTCGGAGACAGCAAACCTCCGCCAGAATCTAATAATCAGCTTTCCTGTGTTGTATATAATATCCCGCCTCAGTAACATTGGTTCACCTGCTGAACGACAGAAAACGCTGTCCCGAATACATATATGTTGAGGCAGTAAGGACACTTGTTGCAAAGCTTTGGCTTATCTGACTTGCTTTCACATATCCTTATTGAATATGTTTTGATTATTTTGATGGTAGTTCTGTACCCCTGTGTATTGATGGTAGTTTTGTACAGCTCTCTGTGTAATTTTGGTAGCTCTGTATTGCTGTGTACTGATGATAGTTTTGCACAGTTCTCTGTGTATTGATTGTAGTTCTGTACTGCTGTGTACTGATGGTGGTTTTGTTAAGCTCTCAGTGTATTGATTGTAGTTCTGTACTGCTGTATACTGATGGTGGTTTTGCACAGTTCTCAGTGTATTGATTGTAGTTCTGTACTGCTGTGTACTGATGGTGGTTTTGCACAGTTCTCTGTGTATTGATGGTAGCTCTGTACTGCTGTATACTGATGGTGGTTTTGCACAGTTCTCAGTGTATTGATTGTAGTTCTGTACCGCTGTGTACTGATGGTGGTTTTGTACAGTTCTCAGTATATTGATTGTAGTTCTGTACTGCTGTGTACTGATGGTGGTTTTGTAAAGCTCTCAGTGTATTGATTGTAGTTCTGTACTGCTGTATACTGATGGTGGTTTTGTACAGCTCTCAGTGTATTGATTGTAGTTCTGTACTGCTGTATACTGAAGGTGGTTTTGCACAGCTCTCAGTGTATTGATTGTAGTTCTGTACTGCTGTATACTGATGGTGGTTTTGTAAAGCTCTCAGTGTATTGATTGTAGTCTTGTACTGCTGTGTAATGATGGTGGTTTTGTAAAGCTCTCAGTGTATTGATTGTAGTTCTGTACTGCTGTGTACTGATGGTGGTTTTGTAAAGCTCTCAGTGTATTGATTGTAGTTCTGTACTGCTGTGTACTGATGGTGGTTTTGTAAAGCTCTCAGTGTATTGATTGTAGTTCTGTACTGCTGTGTACTGATGGTGGTTTTGTAAAGCTCTCAGTGTATTGATTGTAGTTCTGTACTGCTGTGTACTGATGGTGGTTTTGTAAAGCTCTCAGTGTATTGATTGTAGTTCTGTACTGCTGTGTACTGATGGTGGTTTTGTAAAGCTCTCAGTGTATTGATTGTAGTCTTGTACTGCTGTGTACTGATGGTGGTTTTGTAAAGCTCTCAGTGTATTGATTGTAGTTCTGTACTGCTGTGTACTGATGGTGGTTTTGTAAAGCTCTCAGTGTATTGATTGTAGTTCTGTACTGCTGTGTACTGATGGTGGTTTTGTAAAGCTCTCAATGTATTGATTGTAGTTCTGTACTGCTGTGTACTGATGGTGGTTTTGTAAAGCTCTCAGTGTATTGATTGTAGTTCTGTACTGCTGTGTACTGATGGTGGTTTTGTAAAGCTCTCAGTGTATTGATTGTAGTTCTGTACTGCTGTGTACTGATGGTGGTTTTGCACAGTTCTCAGTGTATTGATGGTAGCTCTGTACTGCTGTATACTGATGGTGGTTTTGCACAGTTCTCAGTGTATTGTTTGTAGTTCTGTACTGCTGTATACTGATGGTGGTTTTGCACAGTTCTCAGTGTATTGATGGTAGTTCTGTACTGCTGTGTACTGATGGTGGTTTTGCAAAGCTCTCAGTGTATTGATTGTAGTTCTGTACTGCTGTATACTGATGGTGGTTTTGCACAGTTCTCAGTGTATTGATTGTAGCTCTGTACTGCTGTGTACTGATGGTGGTTTTGTACAGTTCTCAGTATATTGATGGTAGCTCTGTACTGCTGTATACTGATGATGGTTTTGCACAGTTCTCAGTGTATTGATTGTAGTTCTGTACCGATGTGTACTGATGGTGGTTTTGTAAAGCTCTCAGTGTATTGATTGTATTTCTGTACTGCTGTATACTGATGGTGGTTTTGCACAGTTCTCAGTGTATTGATGGTAGCTCTGTACTGCTGTATACTGATGATGGTTTTGCACAGTTCTCAGTGTATTGATTGTAGTTCTGTACCGATGTGTACTGATGGTGGTTTTGTAAAGCTCTCAGTGTATTGATTGTAGTTCTGTACTGCTGTATACTGATGATGGTTTTGCACAGTTCTCAGTGTATTGATTGTAGTTCTGTACCGATGTGTACTGATGGTGGTTTTGTAAAGCTCTCAGTGTATTGATTGTATTTCTGTACTGCTGTATACTGATGGTGGTTTTGCACAGTTCTCAGTGTATTGATGGTAGCTCTGTACTGCTGTATACTGATGATGGTTTTGCACAGTTCTCAGTGTATTGATTGTAGTTCTGTACCGATGTGTACTGATGGTGGTTTTGTAAAGCTCTCAGTGTATTGATTGTAGTTCTGTACTGCTGTATACTGATGATGGTTTTGCACAGTTCTCAGTGTATTGATTGTAGTTCTGTACCGATGTGTACTGATGGTGGTTTTGTAAAGCTCTCAGTGTATTGATTGTAGTTCTGTACTGCTGTATACTGATGGTGGTTTTGCACAGTTCTCAGTGTATTGATGGTAGCTCTGTACTGCTGTATACTGATGATGGTTTTGCACAGTTCTCAGTGTATTGATTGTAGTTCTGTACCGATGTGTACTGATGGTGGTTTTGTAAAGCTCTCAGTGTATTGATGGTAGCTCTGTACTGCTGTATACTGATGATGGTTTTGCACAGTTCTCAGTGTATTGATTGTAGTTCTGTACCGATGTGTACTGATGATGGTTTTGTAAAGCTCTCAGTGTATTGATTGTAGTTCTGTACTGCTGTATACTGATGGTGGTTTTGTACAGTTCTCAGTATATTGATTGTAGTTCTGTACTGCTGTATACTGATGGTGGTTTTGCACAGTTCTCAGTGTATTGATTGTAGTTCTGTACTGCTGTATACTGATGGTGGTTTTGTACAGTTCTCAGTATATTGATTGTAGTTCTGTACTGCTGTATACTGATGGTGGTTTTGCACAGTTCTCAGTGTATTGATTGTAGTTCTGTACTGCTGTATACTGATGGTGGTTTTGTACAGTTCTCAGTATATTGATTGTAGTTCTGTACTGCTGTATACTGATGGTGGTTTTGCACAGTTCTCAGTGTATGGATTGTAGTTCTGTACCGATGTGTACTGATGATGGTTTTGTAAAGCTCTCAGTGTATTGATTGTAGTTCTGTACTGCTGTATACTGGTGGTGGTTTTGTACAGTTCTCAGTATATTGATTGTAGTTCTGTACTGCTGTATATTGATGGTGGTTTTGCACAGTTCTCAGTGTATTGATTGTAGTTCTGTACTGCTGTATACTGGTGGTGGTTTTGCACAGTTCTCAGTGTATTGATTGTAGTTCTGTACTGCTGTGTACTGATGGTGGTTTTGCACAGTTCTCTGTGTATTGATGGTAGCTCTGTACTGCTGTGTACTGATGGTGGTTTTGCACAGTTCTCTGTGTATTGATGGTAGCTCTGTACTGCTGTATACTGATGGTGGTTTTGCACAGTTCTCAGTGTATTGATTGTAGTTCTATACTGCTGTGTACTGATGCTGGTTTTACACAGTTCTCTGTGTATTGATTGTAGCTCTGTACTGCTGTGTATTGATGGTGGTTTTGTACAGTTCTGTGTGTATTGATTGTAGTTCTGTACTGATGATAGTTTTGCACAGTTCTCTGTGTATTGATTGTAGCTCTGTACTGCTGTGTTTTGATGGTGGTTTTGTACAGTTCTCTGTGTTTTGATTGTAGCTCTGTACTGCTGTGTACTGATGATAGTTTTGCACAGTTCTCTGTGTATTGATTGTAGTTCTGTACTGCTGTGTATTGATGGTGGTTTTGTACAGTTCTCTGTGTATTGATTGTAGTTCTGTACTGCTGTGTACTGATGGTGGTTATGTACAGCTCTCAGTGTACTGATTGTAATTCTGTACTGCTGTGTACTGATGGTGGTTTTGTAAAGCTCTCAGTGTATTGATTGTAACTCTGTACTGCTGTGTACTGATGATAGTTTTGCACAGTTCTCTGTGTATTGATGGTAGCTCTGTACTGCTGTGTACTGACGGTGGTTATGTACAGCTCTCAGTGTACTGATTGAAATTCTGTACTGCTGTGTACTGATGGTGGTTTTGTAAAGCTCTCAGTGTATTGATTGTAGCTCTGTACTGCTGTGTACTGATGATAGTTTTGCACAGTTCTCTGTGTATTGATTGTAGCTCTGTACTGCTGTGTACTGACGGTGGTTATGTACAGCTCTCAGTGTACTGATTGTAATTCTGTACTGCTGTGTACTGATGGTGGTTTTGCACAGTTCTCTGTGTATTGATGGTAGCTCTGTACTGCTGTGTACTGACGGTGGTTATGTACAGCTCTCAGTGTACTGATTGTAATTCTGTACTGCTGTGTACTGATGGTGGTTTTGTACAGTTCTCTGTGTATTGATGGTAGCTCTGTACTGCTGTGTACTGACGGTGGTTATGTACAGCTCTCAGTGTACTGATTGTAATCCTGTACTGCTGTGTACTGATGGTGGTTTTGTAAAGCTCTCAGTGTATTGATTGTAGCTCTGTACTGCTGTGTACTGATGATAGTTTTGCACAGTTCTCTGTGTATTGATTGTAGCTCTGTACTGCTGTGTATTGATGGTGGTTTTGTACAGTTCTCTGTGTATTGATTGTAGCTCTGTACTGCTGTGTACTGACGGTGGTTATGTACAGCTCTCAGTGTACTGATTGTAATTCTGTACTGCTGTGTACTGATGGTGGTTTTGTAAAGCTCTCAGTGTATTGATTGTAGCTCTGTACTGCTGTGTACTGATGATAGTTTTGCACAGTTCTCTGTGTATTGATTGTAGCTCTGTACTGCTGTGTATTGATGGTGGTTTTGCACAGTTCTCTGTGTATTGATTGTAGCTCTGTACTGCTGTGTACTGATGGTGGGTTTGCACAGTTCTCAGTGTATTGATGGTAGCTCTGTACTGCTGTATACTGATGGTGGTTTTGCACAGTTCTCAGTGTATTGATTGTAGTTCTATACTGCTGTGTACTGATGGTGGTTTTGCACAGTTCTCTGTGTATTGATTGTAGCTCTGTACTGCTGTGTACTGACGGTGGTTATGTACAGCTCTCAGTGTACTGATTGTAATTCTGTACTGCTGTGTACTGATGGTGGTTTTGTAAAGCTCTCAGTGTATTGATTGTAGCTCTGTACTGCTGTGTACTGATGATAGTTTTGCACAGTTCTCTGTGTATTGATTGTAGCTCTGTACTGCTGTGTATTGATGGTGATTTTGTACAGTTCTCAGTGTATTGATTGTAGTTCTGTACTGCTGTGTACTGACGGTGGTTTTGCACATTTCTCTGTGTATTCATTGTAGCTCTGTACTGCTGTATACTGATGGTGGTTTGCACAATTCTCAGTGTATTGATTGTAGTTCTGTACTGCTGTGAACTGATGGTGGTTTTGCACAGTTCTCTGTGTATTGATGGTAATTCTGTACTGCTGGGTACTGATTGTATTTTTGTACGGCTCTCTGTGTGCTGATGGTAGATTTTTACTGCTGTGTACTGAAGTTGGTTTTGTACAGCTCTCTGTGTATTGATAGTAGTTCTGTACTGCTGTATATTGATGGTGATTTTGTATAGCTCTCTGTATATTGATGGTAGCTCTTACTGCTGTATATTGATGGTGGTTTTGTACAATTCTCTGAGTATTGATGGCAGCTCTGTACTGCTGTGCACTGGTTGTTGTTTTGTACAGCTCTCTGTGTATTGCTGGTAGCTCTGTACTTCTGTGTACAGATGGTGGGTTTCTATACGGCTTTGTATGTAGACCATGCTACACGTGCTTATGAAGGACCAGGTCCTATCTACAGACATCGTGGTTAAACACAATCTATCATGTCCAGGAAGAGCCCGGGGCCGTCTAGGAAACTCTCTTTCAGGACGGCAGACATGTTTATCAGATACATAGAAAGGTCTGACATTTTCAGGTGACAGCTATAGGATCAGAATGCTGTACGGTGTAGGAAAATAAAATCACATAAAAGGTGGAAAAGAAGCATTCCTTCCTCATCTGGGATTCATCAACAATGTTTTCCGGACTGTTTTACCAACTGACGAAATGGCTCAACATCAGTTATTCTCGGATAAGGAAATCATGGATCGCATGTCTCACTAATTAAAGAGCTTATTTACTTACACTAGGTTTTGTAGAATAAAAGTGTGACTTGATTAAATGCAAGGCAGTTATCTCCTTGCCAAAGGAGGATAACTATTTCGTATTTTACCGGGTGAGCGATAATAAAAGCAGCGGAAACATTGCGCGTGGAATACATTCGAATGGGCAAATATGAAAAGTCGATCATGGCACATTTAAAGAAAATCAAGTTTAATGAGTAACGGTTTATCATCAGGAGACAGACAGATAGACTGACAGAGAGATAGAAAGATAGCGCAAGATATGCAGAGAGAGTCTATTTTCTAAGGGAACCCAGTTACTCAAGTAACGTTCATCTATCCCCAGCTTTCGTTATCATCAATGACGTCAGAAGTTCCGCTCGGGTATGTTGGCATCAGACTTATTGGTTTTTGCTCCTTTAAAGTTGGAGAGCTTTAGATATGGAATTGACTGTGTTTAGTGGTCCTCTCAGCCGGCTAATTTACGCCGCAGCCGAAGTCAGATTACCTAAGCCAGGTACTCTGTTGATCTCGTCTGGTTTTCTGGTCTATGTATTACTGAAGCACTTAAATCGATATCTCCGGTGTATAAACGAGCCGTGGCTCCCCTCCAGGTACAGGCTATCATACCTGTTGAATCAAATTATCACGATGTGTGGTCATGTATAGCTCAGTTAAGTCAAATACAGTAAATAAGACCAGGCTTAAATAACCAGAATATCTATGAAGGAACCAAGATGTAAAGTATATTACATTCAAGTAGGAAGACTGTCTGATTAACGATTGATGGCGAATGTACAGAATACTTTGAAATTCACGACTGATTGTTGCTGTTCATTATATATATATATATATATATATATATATATATATATATATATATATATATATATATATATATATATTGTTACGGGGTGACATAAAAGCGGACCGAACTGTCTCGCTAGTGATGATTGCTTTTCTAGCGAAGCGGTTAGGACGCCGGACATGTGCGCCACCGTTATTGGTTCGAATCCCGGAGCGGCCCAGTATTTTCCCCTGAACAATTTGTCTTCGTTACAAAATGAGGGCTCGTCCAACGTGACGGTAAACTTTCTGGTCCAGGGAATAAGCTCACAAAAGTGTGACTCCTGGGATAATTAGTCTTGCTCTGGCAGCAGAACGCTCTGGAGAGGGGCTGTGTTATTGGGGGACATAAAAGCGGACCGAACTGCCTCGCTAGTGAAGCTTGCTTCTCTAGCGAAGCAGTTGGGACGACGGACATGTGCGCCATCGACATTGGTTCGAACATATATCCTGAGACTAAGAAAAGGCTAAAATTTCTCAAAATACATTAATTTAATTCATGTATATGTTGTTATGTGCTTGTGTAATGTGTTATGTGCTAGTGTTGATTAAAAGCAAACCGAAATCTTCTGTCTGTGTAGCACTTTATGAAGAATTATAACACAGACCAACAATAGTCACCTGCTATACTATCAAAGATCGACATATATGGCTTAATCCTATTTAGATTAATCACACCCAACCTTAACACTTACTTGTCAAGACCAACAAATTGTATATTTGCATGTGCAATGTCTGTCTTATGTGTTCAAACATTACCCTCCTTTTGAGGAAAAAATAGTGTTTGATGTGTATTTGTTTTATTGGGCACAACAAGTTTAACGTTAAGGTTAACTTAGTATAGCCAACTCTAAAAGTACAAATAAAAACGTCTGTGCGACAGTGTCATTTATAGGTAAAAGGAACCCGGGAACTACTACACAGTAGTCTTTATGCTGAACGTCCATTATCTAGCGATGACGTCAGCAATGATATACGCAACATATGCGTGTTAAATTACAAAAGTTCCATATTCCTTTCTGCAGACCTTTCTACCCTTATGTTTGAGAATTACATTCATTGAACTTTCTCCCCTGTCAATTTTGCCTAATGCACACTCGCCGAAACACTAGATGATGTCCGTCATATGAATTCCCCAGAGATCGCAGTAGACATGATATGTAACACCCTGTACCACCTGAGCTGATCATGTTCCATTCTGTCAGGAAATCAATTTTCCTGGAAACCATATAGATGGTAATATTATGATAACTTTTGGGATTAATCGAGTACTTTATTATATCCGGCTACCTTTAGCCCATGAGTAAAACCCAAACGCATTATGAAGCGCTTCATCGCATTACCTAAGACCAGCTTACTCTCTCTCTCTCTCTCTCTCTCTCTCCCTCTCTCTCTGTATATATATACATATGTATATATATATATATATATATATATATATATATATATAAAATATTTGTTTACATGGTCCCTGTGTGTTTTCAGTTGATTTTCCATTAAACATTTTACAGGGCCTACAATGTTAGTACAGACCGATTTCTGAACAACTCAAACATAATAAATATGTTGAAGACAAAAATAAACAAACACATGTTTATCCTTTTATGATTTGGAATAGGCCCTGTGATGAGGAATAGCACATATAACAACCCAGCACGTATTGAAAGTCAAAACATTAGATCTGTCTATGGTCACTGATCTTACAAATTACCCGGTATTTGCTATCTGTATACACCATGAAATGTATTCTGAGGATTGCTAATACTTTGTTATTATCTATCAATCGGTTGTCCATAACACGGAGAAATTTACATTGTCTGTACACTTGCATATGCATGTTAATTTTGACAATAAAAATAAATACATTATGAAAGTCTCAAATACGGTGCTTTACCAAATGTTTATTGAAGACTGATTGTTTCATTAAACATTTTCGAGGAATGAGCGAGTTATTTAAACACAGATATGGACAAAAGCGTGATATATTCTCCCGATGTGTTACAGCATGCCACAACCAAGAAAATTCACAATTACCTGGTTGTTGTTTTTATTATTATATATTTGATACAGAATTAACGGTATAATTCTGAATAGCCTTGGCAGGTAGAACAATATTCCGATCATTCGAATCTACTAAATCCTGCTACATGAAATGGAATGTTACTTCAGTCGTTGGGTCACAACCATGTTGATTTCATGAACCTTAATTAGTAAAAAACGAGGGCTTTTTAATTCAGTTCCATGATCAAATGAATTAAGATTCAGTTGAGTGTAGGAAGTGATTTACATATTACGTGCATGATTCAGTGCTAATATCAGCACAAAGTGACGTGCTGTATTTTCAAGTTATATTCGAGAACATCAATGTCGTTGTATGTGTCGAGCGGAGAAAAAATAAAATTCTAGAGATTATGTCAATATTTTTCCAATTATAACAATCTGTAAATCAATTTACTCATGTTGATTGTCTTATGTATGTTTTATTGTTCACATAATGAGACATTGTTCATATATACCTGTAGAACATTAATTTGTCTATAACGATCCACATAAATGATAGATACCAGTCCATTTGCTACCACTAAGGAGGGGGAAATTAATGGTGGAAAGCATTATAAATAATTCAGTAGATGCCATGGTGACCAATATGCAGTAAATCCAGTACATATGATAAACTATGTGATAAAACATTAAATATTATTTTCAGGGGTTAAATTACACAGTGGTTCTTTTTTACAAGTCACCCTACTTTCTCTTTGAGGGTTTACCCATGGAGAGTCTGGTCCTATAGTTAGGACTTGATATCGGAGAAATAATGTGGCCCTAGATAAGGCGATTTTTATCAAAATGTCATTAAGTACTGCAAGAACATGTACCTATAAAATCCTAATTAATCAAAACTTTTTTTTTTCTTAAAGATTTGTTACAGTTCTAACCTAGCGCTGTCATGGAAACTACTTAGGGTGCTTTTAATCTAAACTATTTCTCGGGCATATAAATCGACTCAATAGCCGGTGTGTCCTCGTATGTGCCAATATACCAAGTTACCCCCCCCCCCTCTTACACACAACCAAGCCCCTGGGCTCTGCCGAGAACCACTGCACCCTGTAAGGCTTACAGTATTGAGGTGTCACAGGCGCTACGCCAACGTAACGGAACGTCTATGTATTCTAATTGTAACTGATCCCAAGCATACTTCGCACGTGAAGTAATATGCAGCTAGGGCTTAAGGTATATATGGCTCTTTGAAACATTTTTTGTCTAATCATTCATCACGTGTATGCACTAGGTCTTATCAATACGACCAATAAAGGAAACAATTTAAAAGCAATACAAACATAAAATATCTAATATATATTATATTTACTGTATTTATCAACGAAAAAAAACAGTCAAACGGAAGTGAAATAACAGCAAGCCAATAAGATAGATTTATGGAGTATGGGTAAAGGTAGAACGAAATAAAAGGGGCTTTTGTTCTTCCAGTATTGGTGACATTATATGTAAAAAGGGAAAGTGTATGGGACAGAACCCGGAGCGCAGAGATTAGAAATCAAGTCCCAAAGCGGTGACGATAGGGAATAAATCTCCCGCCCGCCTGGCCAGGTGCTCTCACGGGGGACACAAGCTTGTCAAGCCGACATGTTTGCCCGTTCTACGTCATTGTTCAGGCTGGGTCTCGGTAAGAGATACATATTGTTTACATTACTGTTAGAGCCATGGCTCTGTCCCCAGTGTCCACACGACGTTCCGGGAATCAGCGTGTGCATCAACTAAGGCCTTACTGCTTACCTTAACTGGCTTGTTCTCGTGTATTCAGATTTCGAAGACGTCTAAAGGAAGTTTAAAATTATGATGAGAAGTAAAAAGCCGTTGAGTGGGGCAATCGGATAGCTTAAATCTGGAATATGGATGCAGGCAATTTTGAATAAAACAAATCTCAGTAAGGAATCTTTCAGTGCAGTGCGTTTGTTCAATAAGCATATGAAATATATTTATATTTATGTTGTAGTATTTAATCATATGCTTTTAAATATACACTGTATGTCAGTGGTTTGACACCCAATTTCTCATTGGCAATAAATGATATCTTATATCAAAACCATGGGAAATGATATAAAATAAAAAATGGGAAAATTAAAACGTGACTTATCAGAATTTATCATGGATAATCACAATTAATGGATGCGGATTCAGTTAACTTGATATGGCACACATGTCCATGCATGCAAATTGTATTGGCTTGACAAATAACATGATGTTAATCTGAAACGTGCAGGCTCTAAATGGAAGGGACGGAATCAACTTCCCATCAGCATTCAAGATGAGCACACGTAGATTATCATATCTTATTCAGAGTCATTGCGCCATCACCACCGAAGAGAGAAGCCTTTTCATTAGCCGTTAATACACTACTAAGTATAGGCATTCTTATCGGGCTGGTAAGCCTAGCATTAGTGGTGATAACAGCCATACAGGGGAATGTACTGCAATGGTCAGCCATACTGTTGCATTGATATCGTGATAAACAACCGATGACTTTAACATTAGGCTACGACTGATGAATTAACAAAAGAAGAAAACATGTGAACTGACACACCAAACTCTTTGGTAACGAGTCATATCTTGTATCGCATTTACTGCTGGCTGCCGTCCAGTAACCGGTGCCATGCCTGTATTCATGCGGTCATAAATACAACAAACATGCAGAGGGATTTACTAATGTGTTTCTCGCACTTGGTAGCTATTGTTAGAAAGTATACTAAAACAGCTACACCTGGTCTAATTTATGTCAAGTGACAGCGTATACGTTTAAGCCATCGAGTTGCAAATATGCCGAAAATATTTGCATCCTCATAGAGCCTTACAATGCGGTCATCGATTCTAGACGTAACGGCACTCTGACGCTAGTAATGATAACGACAGGTAATAATAAGAATATTATCCATGTGCTGCGTGGTGAAAGCTAATTACCTGGAATTTGTCTTTATACAATATTTTCCTGGGTAACGTAGGTCTAATTCTTCTTCGTCTTAAGACAAATCTATATATATATATATGGCAAGCTAAAACAGAAGTGAAATAAGAGAGTAAAGTAAAACGACATTACATCTCCATATACCGTGAATTTCGGAATTTGATATCAATAGATATCATTGTCCAATCATATTCACCATGTATACAAACATTCATATTTAATAATTCCTTCCCTGCTGTTAAGTATCCTGCTTAACTGGAACTTCGGCCTTGGCAAATGGACTGAAAGGCGTCATGATATCATACGGTTGGATATTCCAACCCAACTCGTAAGTGTTAAAGGGGCCAAATCACCTATCTGACCTTTATAAACTAAAGTAAACACCTGGAGCTTTTATAAAAATAGGCCAGAAAACGTGAATACCACTACACACAGCTAGGCTGTTTGTTTTGTTTATATCAAAGTGTTTATAATACCTAGAGAGCCGTCAAAATACTCAAAACAAATTAAAAAAGGGGCATCTAGATAAGCCACAGCTATGCAATTGGCATTTTGCAACAAGTGACCTTTCTGCCTCCACATATATGCAACCTACCACCTTAGGTTACATGTTTTTCCTGTTTGTCAACATTGCTGTGTTTACAAACATGGTGTTGATAAACAAGTTCATACATCCTTCACAAAGGCATTATAAGAAATTTTCACAAGCAAAATTACCCTTAGAGCATTAATATTTACACAGAGGAAGCCAGAAATCATATAAATTCTTTTTCAAAAGGTTTGCTGAATGGGCACCTTTAACAAAAAAATTTTAGTTATCATATTTTATCAAAAAGTATATCTAATTTGCAGAGGTGATATTGTGAATAAAAATGAACACCATATAAACATTTATTTGAGTGGATCTGAACTGGTCCCAGTAGGACTGTGTTTTTAAAGACTAAATGTTACGCAGAAAGAGTAGCAAAATGCGCAAAATATACTTATACATCCTAATAATTTTATCTAATACATTTATCCATATATATTGACATACTCTCTATAAACATGTACTGGCTAAATTAAGTAGATAATCTATAAATAGGTGTATTGTATGTGGAACAGGACCCGAAATTGAACTGCTACAGGAAGTACCCATTACCATTCGTGAATTATGGATACAAATGATTGATGCACTATACATTTTGACTCTACTTCATAATATTATGCTTGGAAAGTAGACCTCGTATTATTCTCCTACATTAATGCTAGCTTCTCACACTGATCTCTGACCCAGAAATTTATCAATATTTTAAATATATACTGGTGTAATAAGGTTTTACCGCAATGACTACCGTTATTTGCAGTTTCAAAATATAATAAAACCTTAATATCAGGCATTTGTTCAGATGGTCTTTTAAAAATCTTTGACCACTAAAAATTTATGTCTAAATTCCATGTAATGGCATCCCAAATTTGCATTTTAAATTTCAGTTAAACCATTGTTTATATGGTCTCATTTTCATCAAAACCTAGGTCTAGACACCATGTTTGGCCAATTATTTTGATTAGTTTTGAAGATATCGAAGTAGGAAGGATTTTCATCAATGACAGCCCTAATTTGCATATAAAAATCTAACATATGAAGTAAACCGTTGTTAATACGGTTTCATTTGAATCTTTGACCATTGAAACATATGCCTAGACACAATGTTTGACCAATTATCATAGTAAGTTCTTGAGATATTATGGAAGGTAGAATTTTCATTAATGCCGGCCTTAATTTGCATATTGAACTTTAAAATACTAAATCCTATTATGATTTCATTTGAATGTTTGATCATGAAAACCTATGTCTGACCATAATATTCGACCAATTGTCATGGCTTGCTCTTGGGATATCGAAGAAATTAGAATTTTCGTCAATAATTTGCATAATACAGAAAAAAAAGTTCGTCGTGAGGACAATTTACCCAACTCCAAAGAATCCGTTGAAGCCTACAATCACAAATACATCAGAAAACCTTGAACTATAGACGACTCATATATAGGTACCGCCTACTGGCAACTCGACTATTCATATTGATTTTGTTCTGGGAAAGGATATTTTATAGTTTCGTTTTAAATTCTGTTTGCAAAAAAAAAAAAAAAAAAATGTTACGCTTTGGTATACAGGAGGGGAAGAAAATATAAACGTGCTTACAAAATACAGGTAGTTGAGAAGAGAAGCCCGAATATTAAAGTTTTGAAAAAACAGATTTACACAGCAACTCCTTATTACCGAACAGACAGGTGGTCTACTACATGTATTGAACGTTTAAAGACGAAACACAGTTCTAAGTTTTGGAGTTCTCAAGAACAAGAACAGATCATCAAATTATAAACATACCTGAAAATGCATAAAGAAAAAGTCTTGCATACTTTATTGAATGGAAAGGTCTTTCGTACAGTGAATACAGACACATAGCAGTACGGGTCCTTTCTCGAACAAATCGAAATATAGCAATCGTAGATGATCAGATTCACCCATATTAGACGGTTACAATACGATTCACATGTTTATGATATGTGTTTGCATGCCATCTGATGAATTTTTCTAAATGGCAATATGAAAGCACTCGAAAGTCACGTGACAAATTGATAATTTTACAATACACGCCGTTGAAATTATTGGAAATATCTATGTAATTATATATTTTACAATTCGCGCCGTTGAAATTTGTGAAATTATTGATGTAATTATTTATCTTACAATAATTGAAATTTTTGTAATTACTTATCTTTTGTATTATATTTATGGAATTAAATGCATGGAATTAAACTACCGGAATATTGTTTCTGTGTGTTATCATGCCTGGTTAAAACTGAAAAAAGACGGTTAATCGTGTTGAGTAAACAGTAATAATACAGCGGGAACCCAGCAGTCTTTGTTAAACCATTTTCTCCTTGCCACTGTATGGTTAGTTCGCTGTTTACCTAGGATTATATCAACTTTTATTATCTGCTGTTAATTAAGGTCACACGCATCCCAGGTAAACCGTGTCGTGTGTTTTCTTTCATCAACGCACGACTGAATAGAAAGTAAGGCAAGTCTGATCCCTGTCATCAATATAATGCAAGGCTGATCATTGTCATCAATATAATGCAAGGCTGATCCTTGAAATCAATATAATGCAAGGCTGATCCTTGTCATCAATATAATGCAAGGCTGGTCCTTGACATCAATATAATGCAAGGCTGATCCTTGTCATCAATATAATGCAAGGCTGATCCTTGAAATCAATATAATGCAAGGCTGATCCTTGACATCAATATAATAAAGGCTGATCCTTGACATCAATATAATGTAAGGCTGATCCCTGATATCAATATATTGCAAGGCTGATCCTTGTCATCAGTATAATTCAAGGCTGATTCCTGTCATCAATATAATGCAAAGCTGATCCTTGACATCAATATAATGCAAGTCTGATCCCTGGCATTAATATAATGCAAGGCTATAATGCAAGTCTGATCCCTGTCATCAATATAATGTAAAGCTGATCCTTGTAATCAATATAATGCAAGGCTGGTCCTTGTCATCAATATAATGCAAGGCTGATCCTTGACATTAATATAATGCAAGGCGGATCCCCGTCATCAATATAATGCAAAGCTGATCCTTGTCATCAATATAATGCAAGGCTGACCCTTGTCATCAATATAATGCAAGGCGGATCCCCGTCATCAATATAATGCAAAGTTGATCCTTGACATCAGTATAATGCAAGGCTGACCCTTGTCATCAATATAATGCAAGGCTGATCCATGATATCCAAACATTGCAAGATTGATCCTTTTCATCAATATAATGCAAGGCTGATCCTTGTCATCAATATAATGCAAGGCTGATCCTTGACATCAATATAATGCAATGCTGATCCCTGATATTAATATTGCAAGGCTGATCCTTGTCATCAATTTAATGCAGTGCTGATCCTTGTCGTCAAAATAATGCAAGGCTGATCCTTGAAATCAATATAATGCAAGGTTGATCCTTGTCATCAATATAATGCAAAGCTGATCTTTGATATCAATATATTGCCAGGCTGAACCTTGTCATCAATATAATGCAAGGCTGATCCCTGATATCAATATATTGCATGCAAGGCTGAACCTTGTCATCAGTATAATGCAAGGTTGATCCCTAGCTGTCATCAATATAATGCAAATTTGATTCTTGACATCAATATAATGCAATCCTGATCGCTGTCATCACCATAATGCAAAGCTGATCCTTGTCATCAATATAATGCAAGGCTGGTTCTTGGTATCAATGTAATGCAAGGCCGATCCCTGTCATCCATATAATGCAAAGCTGATCCTTGACATCAGGATAATGCAAGGCTGATCCTTGACATCAATATAATGCAAGGCTGATCCTTGACATCAATATAATGCAAGGCTGACCCTTGACATCAATATAATGCAAGGCTGATCCCTGATATCAATATATTGCAAGGCTGATCCTTGTCATCAGTATAATTCAAGGCTGATCCCTGTATCCAATATAATGCAAAGCTGATCCTTGACATCAATATAATGCAAGTCTGATCCCTGTCATCTATATAATGCAAAGCTGATCCTTGTCATCAATATAATGCAAGGCTATAATGCAAGTCTGATCCCTGTCATGAATATAATGCAAAGCTGATCCTTGTCATCAATATAATACAAGGTGGTTCTTGTGATCAATATAATGCAAGGCTGATCCATGATATCCAAATATTGCAAGGTTGATCCGTGTCATCAATATAATGCAAGGCTGATCTTTGAAATCAATATAATGCAAGGCTGATTTTGACATCAGTATAATTCAAGGCTGATCCTTGTCATCAATATAATGCAAGGCTGGTCCTTGTCACCAATATAATGCAAGGCTGATCCTAGCCATCAATATAATGCAAGGCTGATCCTTGTTATCAATATAATACAAGGCTGATCCTTTACATCAATATAATGCAAGTCTGGTCCCTGTCATCAATATAATGCAAGGCTGGTCCTTGACATCAATATAATGCAAGGCTGATCCTTGTCATCAATATAATGCAAGGCTGATCCTTGAAATCAATATAATGCAAGGCTGATCCTTGTCATCAATATAACGCAACGCTGATCCCTGATATCAATATATTGTAAGGCAGATCCTTGTCATCAATATAATTCAAGGTTGATTCCTGATATCAATATATTGCAAGGCTGATCCTTGTCATCAGTATAATGCAAGGCTGATCCCTGTTATCAATATTATGCAAAGTTTATCCTTGACATCAATGTAATGCAATTCTGATCCCTGTCATCAATATAATGCAAATCTGATCCTTGTCATCAATATAATAATGGTTTTTTTTTGGAAATGCTTTCTTTTTGCTTTATTCATAGTGCCTGTTTATATACAGATATTTCCGGTACAGATTGAGATTTTGATTACATTTAAAAAATCAGAAAGAAATATTTGGAAAACTGCAGTTTAAATTATGATTATGATAATTAAGGGCTTAAACAAATACGTCACCAGAAAGTATACACTAACCTGAACAATCCATCGGATTGTATTTCAACAATTTCTAAGTCCGATGTGAACTTGTTAAAGAGATACAGAGGGCAAATATTCAGTATTGTAAAAAAATAACACGGGCAAAGGGTATTTTTTCTAGCTTATATATTCCGTTTTCTGGGGACATCGGAAACTGACAAAGCGACCATATGAGTTACAAGACTAAAGAATAAAGTATAAATAACGGAATATGTTTACATATACATATACTTTATTAAAACACCCACACGTGACTGCGACCATCCCTCACCGCTAACAAGCTGTGGTTATCCATTTACTGGGCCAGATATTGGAAAATGTTAAGCCGAGCGATCGATGTCCTGATTACGTCGGCACATGTGAACCTCAACAACATGGGTTGTATTGACATCTGGAGACGTGGTTACAGCATTTATCGTGTTTAATAATTTAAAGGAATATTTCCAACTTTGTGTAACATGCATATTAGATGATATGAATATGCTGACATCGCATATTGTCTACTTGATTTTGTTTAGTGATTAGAGCGGTATTTCTGTATACAGACAGAACGGGAACACAATATTAACGAGGGTATAGAAAGTTTAATTATGAGTCCATTATGTTACCATCAAGCATTTGTTACATGTTTGATGCATTTACTAATTGGCTTCCTTCTGTACCTGCTTATAAGATAATCTGATGAATCGGATACATGAATCTTTAAAACTGCTATTATTGTCAAACTATTTTGCTTCGATTAAGCTTTAGAATATACGTTCAAATGCAAAAAATATCCTCTCTCACGTCTTGTACATTTTTGGTAATGGTGTTAACATTTAAAAAAGCAAAGCTTTATCTGTTTAGAAATATGTAATTTATATATAATGAAACAATTATCAGATTTTCACAAGGATATATGTATATTAAAGGTCATATTTTGTCAGTGTTATATCTCACTGGAGTCAGTGGTTCATATGCCAACTTGCCATAAGAAAACGCATGGAAACACCAGTCAAGGATATCATCCACACATATTTGATGACTAATATATCTTATAAACCAATCTCGGTAGGTGTTATGTTATTGTTCGTGATAACCAGTGAACTTGCACTGGCCTATCTCCTCTACGTTCATCCGTCTCTGTAAATCGTGGCGTCATAGGCAACGGTTTTGAAAATCACATAAAAGTTGAGCCGTAGTCCCTTTAACCACCGACCGCAGGGTATAAATCCAAATGGGTTAAACATATTCATTATACGGCCATAATTGTTGTTATAACGGGTGATCCAGTAATGCGAATACTAAACCTGTTTCCCCTTTATTTCATAATAGGTGTCATTTTTCTCTTGGCCTACCAGTTTAGCTTCTTCTGACCCTCATTGTATTCAAGGTGTAACCCCTGGCCAATTAAACGCGATTTAAAGTCATTGATACGGAAATGGCTTCGCCCGGTCAGACTAGCAGTGTTCATCACACAAAGTGTCAACTCCGATCCCCAAATGACGTAAACACACATGTACCCTGTCGAGGTTTGGGAAAACCTGATATAAGTAATTTTTCTTATGGCGATCATCCTAACAATTCTTCAACGCTGGGTTAATGTCCAGCATGCGCGGACCGCTTGACCATGCGCCTAGAGAGGGTTTGTAATACAACAATGAATCGTCAGTAGACCTGATTAATTCGGTATTAAATCTTTTTCAAACCAAAGATCTGCCACATAAAGGTAATATCAGTCCGAGTCCCGGTTGCCATGGAATCATTTTCCTTCGCATGGCTGGATTCACTGGATTTTCTTGTATTGAGACCAGCTCACCATTGTCGTAAATCTAGGAAATGTTTTCTTTGCACAGAGTGAGAAACACCTTACCTGTCATTGAGAAAATTAGCAAGATCAAAGTAAGGCGGATATTTTCTAGAAAACAAGATTTTACAGAGCGACACACATATAAGGAAAAGGGTTAATAATGTTGTGAATCCCCAAGTTAGGTATCTTAATTAGAATCTCTTTCGGAATAACAAGGGATTCTGTTTAAACGTAACTGAGAAAGATAAGAAACTAAAGAAGCAGCCATTAATTAAATTGTTCCTACTCTTGAATTGCCCCAGGTCCTGGTCTTTATTATACATTATGCGATGGCTAGCGGGCATTTTACGAGGCTCAGCTTGAGATGATGGTGGCAATATAAGTGTGAGGACTGCACTTTTCTTTGGAGGGGGAGGGGGTAGGAGGGGGGGGGGGGGGCTCGGGGTTATGACCCTCAGAGGGTTATAAAGGAAAGACTCTGTCCATCAGTTTTTTGATGCTATCTTAATCACAGAGCTGATCATTAATATCCTGAAGTTATGAATAAGAAAGTAATCAACTGTGGATAAATTTAATTGTGGGGGATAAAAAGATATTTAAAAAAATGAAAATTAATTACGAATAACCGGAAATAGAAATAAATAAAATGAGAGATGTTCAGCTGAAGGGAGGGGGGGGGGACTCAAACAATGAAAACCACACTTCATATCTATGTAAATTTAATGTACATAAAATTACCGACACATTTTACTCGTTACAGTTTGGATACGATAATCTAATTTGCTTATTTAAGAACAATTCATCTAAGCATATTTATATAACTGATGCGTCTACGGCTAAAACACCTATCCCATGGTCCGGCTTCTCGGAAATATCTGCTGCAAATGTGATGGGGTTATCGGTCACCATGGTTAATGATGATTATCATAATGAATGATGGTTATACAAAAACAAAAATGATCAACGTAATGGATGTTGATTACTATAAGCATGAACAAGAGATTTATGAGATAGTCAATAATGCACTTGAAATATATAGAACTTTATAAAAAGTTATTTAACTGTCTGAAAACATCGTATGACACAAATCTGTATCACATTATTTCCGTTAAAATGTTTCACTGGACCGTGTTCATGGATATAATAAATGAATTTAAATTAAAATTGTTTTGAGCTTCCCGTTTTAATGGAAGCGTCTGAACAGCACACAGCTTTGAACAGATACTTGCTGTAACGTAATGACATTGTTGACGATAACGTCCATCAAAGTCTGCTGTAAAAATATCCACAGTAAAATCTTTCATGTAAGAAGCGCAAGTTTATGGGAGACCATAAAGAACATTATTAACTGAGATAAACGCAAAGTTTGACAGTTCTTCAATTATATTTTGATAATAACTTCCGCTTCGATTTGCTTTATGACCAAGCAACAGATTAAAAACTTCAATTAAGTTTGTCCATTTTGATCCGAGCTAAAAACATATGTCTCGAAATAAAAAATATGACATTGTCGGCATTGCCTGCTTTTAATGTAAATGTGGGTCTTATAATTGGTTTCCTTAATAGGTCTCATTACATGGTGTGGCGGGGGTAAACGGCTTCGTATTATTTGCCAATAAGATTAACCCTTTTCATGTCATATAATAATACAAAGGGGCGGATTCGAACTAACATTTGCAGTTGTGTCGTTCGGATCTGTCCTTTCACGTGTCATTTAACAAACTTAAATTTCAGCATTGTGCGATTCATTTACCCATGAGCACATTATCTATTTAACATATGTTAAGGTCAACATAATTAAATCTTTTCATCCAGAAAAAAAAAATCTTATCTCTGACTTAAAGACTAAGGGATATTGAGGCGTAGGTGGGATAGAACAAAAACAAAAACATGCTGTTAGGAGCGACAAACCACGTTTCAATTTCCGCCAAAGGCTCGAATGCCAAATATTTACATCACCGCAGAATCATAGAGGTCCTTACAGTTCGTCTCTACACATTATGACTTCTGGATTTTTACAAGCCTCATCATCATGGAAAACCTGAAATTATTATCAAAATTACTCTCGTCCATATTCCAAATACACAGTGTGACCTACAGGCTTTGGGCCTATATCCTATATTGCAACATTATCAGCCTTAAATCCTTTTTTGTGAATTGGCTTCACAAAAGCTTAAAGTAAATTGTAAAACATGAGTATACCAAGGGTTAGATAGAATTTATATTTGAATTATTCCCATGATCTCAACAAATTATTTACAACTTTTTGTTTTATTATGTTTGCTTCCTAGGGTGTTATTTTAAAAATGTTCTGTTCTCAGAAGATAAGGTTGTATTCTTAGTATATGCCATACTCTTGTGCAAACCGATAGATAGAGCTAGAAGGTACACCCATTTTAAAACAATCAACTCGAGGCAATAGAAATAAAAATAAAACATTCCTGATCATTCCACCATTATTTGGCTTTGGGCAGGCTCCCACTATCATATATGCCTTCGTTCATCCGACAACTCCAATTCCAATCCCGGCAAACCCCTTTGTTTTAATCGGGAGAGACTGAAGGATAGATCTTGAGTGACAATACAGGACAAAAAGGAGAGTATTCCGATCAGCACTTAAATTCCGTCAAATTCTGTGAAGAACATTTTGATATATCACACACACTCGAACAACAAAAACCGTGATGTTACCATAACATAAGTAAACAGAAAATTACTGTCGTTAACATCTGTGGAATGATCGAGCACTTGCCTAAGAACCACTTGGTATTGTTAAAATTACTTCTTAGAGGACATTCTTAAAAACAAACAACATCTCACATCATTTGCCTTCTCTGCTACATTTAGTGTTTTCTTGCTGTGGCGGCGGGGGTTTATTTTAACCGTCCCAGGTGATCCCTGGCGGCCATGATCTGTCACTTAATGAATCCTAGTATTTACCGCCCTGTCAGGCCTGATGCAATATATAGCGGATTGTAATTGTTTTTTAGGAGTTTCACTCCATCCTAGTTTCACCTTTATATACTGTAAGCGCAGGCCCGGCGAGGATAATATATGACCGAGATAAGCACTCAAAGAAAAACGGAAAAAATAAACAATAAAGTAAAATCGAGGTAGATTGAAAATTGAAGTAATATTATACACCTGAGCAGCATGGGCGCATATAATGTTTCCCGGGTCGTGATTCAACAACAATTATAAAGTCTGGACTGTGCTTCCTTATGTCGGAAATCCAAAACACGCTTTAACAACAATAAATAGAACACGAGCATATTAGAAAAGGTCACGGTTGCCACTGATTGAAGGAACGGACGTCGAAAAGTTCAAATATGTTATATGGAAAAAGTTTAAAAGAAAACAATCGTTCTGGATAAAATCTATACACGCCTACGATTCTACTCTAATATCTCCTTCCATGTCGCATGTAACGTGTCACCTGATGGCACAACGCCATTGAAAAGTGACGGAAAAGGGGTTTAAAGTGGCCAAATGCAAACACTAATGCATGCATACAGTTTTGAAAAAGAAAAAAAATAAATTCTCATCTATTACCAAACCGATTGTACCTTAACTGGATCCGATCTGGCGATGAACAGTTATAGCGGTTAAGGTATTCAATTTGTCAACCCACCCCCAAGACGGGACTATAAACTAAAAACAATAACCCCCACTCCAATAAATAGAGACTGTACATTAAAAACAGTTTTGATTCTCATAAGACTTGACCAAAGTTTACAAACTTACATTCATCCCAAGAAACATTTACTGGACCACTTACAAAACAAACCTCTAGGTACTTTTTTGGCTTACCTTATATTAATTAAAAATATGCAAATTATCTCATAAAATATGTAAAATGCAAACCGGTCCTAAGACTAAATGGATTCTACAGAAAAATGACATATATATACATATATATATATATATATATATTTATATATATATATGTATGTATATTAAAAATATATAATGGTGATCCGAACTACGTCCAAAACCTAATGGACCATTCCTCGGATATCCCCATAATCCTCCACAAAATTTCATTAATATCCGTTCATAACATTTTGCCCAAAGTCGCTAACAGACAAACCAACCAACCATGGGGCAAAACATAATATCTTCCTGGCTGAGGTATAATAATACACCTATTATAACGCCGTATATTCCAGCTCCAATCGTCATATGGGGATAGAACTGTAACTTGGCGATGTGGTTGACTTGATTACTGGGAGATTCCGACAATAATTTAATTCTTAAAATCTAGGCAACCATCTCCCGGTATCTACACAACATTGTATGCTGCCATGGACTATTTAAACACTGCGGTAATGGGCGGCGGATTAATTCCGCGGACAACAGTCAGCCTCGGTCCAGGTTTCACCTGGCAATGTTTTGAAGCGGCTTCTTCTTTAATCATGGTTATCAGCCTCAATGGAACGCTTCAAAGTTCCTTCTCAGCTGGAAAAGGATTAATTATTCAGATAACGGCCTCCAAACTCAGTTTATTCAGACTGTACGAGGGCTCTATTTTTGGTGAATTATTTAATAATGACCATTAGCAACCTATCGTAATTTGCCGCTGTAAGATTAAGTTTATTTGCTAATGGCATGGCATATAAAATGAAAATAACAATAAATCCGCTCTTGTTGATGGCGTTGTCTCCTTTTTGGGAATAATATGGAAACTAATTGATCAGGAAAACTATGTGCAGTGCAAGACACATGTTTTCATACTTGATTTAAAACTAAAATGAAAGGAAGCAACGTTCTCCTGTTCAGATATTCACAAATGAATGGTACACGTGCACATGGTTATATGTTTCATAATCCGCTTTGAATTATGCCGGTCATTATTTTCTATTTTACAATTGGAAATACTGAGGCAAGGATTAGGAAATGCAAACTGGTGCTTGATTGATCCGCATGTTTTTTCATAATTGTATAATCGATTTCAAAACCTTGGCCAAGGACTACGTTACTAGAAAGTGTCTGTCTCTCAAATCTTGAGTTTTCAAATCATGTTATAAAAGGCATACTATGACCTGACCGTATGTATCTGTAATCTATTACAATCCTGTAACAGTAGATCTTAAAATACCTGTAAATTTCCAATAAATAGTTTCCCTGTATCATTCACACTGAAGTTAGAAACAGGTATCGTTTATGTGGTGTATTATTTGGTAATATACATAGTGACAATATCTATATAATTACAATTACAATTTTAATTTATATAGCGCAGATTGAATAAAGATTTTGATTATTTTCGGACGCTTTACAATGATAAGAGCTCAAAACTGGCTGTATAAATATGATTTAACTGTTTCTTAAATTATATCAGATCATCAATGCTTAAGAAACCAAATCTGGAATCGACACCGAAGAACTATATGCCAGTAAGCAATCTGCCTTTTCTGTCGAAGAAACCTTAATATATATATATATATATATATATATATATATATATATATATATATATATATATATATTGTGCATGGGTTGCTCTCTCTTTAGTATTTTGACCGGTAGGTAGTTGAAGGCATAGGCTTTCTGATTCCGTCCACAACTGCTAGAACTACATCAAACCAGCAGATACTCTATGAAGTACTTTGATCAAAGCTGGCCAAACCCGGACAAAAGCATACGGACAAACAAACACGGCCTTCTGAAGTAAGGCAAAAGCCTGATGAGCGACATAAGAGAGGACTATATATCTTTCCATGACGGTTAAATGTATTCTTTTTAATCTTTCCTTGCTGTTTATTCGTCTTTACATTTACAACGGGCGTGTAAGATCCCTTTGTGACAGTAGCGTCAATTTGACTTCAAGGGTGGGGGGATGACTCGCAACTTTTTTTCACCAAACACATGTATAAATATACAGTAGAGCACCCTTTTTACGTTTTTTCGTTTCTCCGAAATTATAAATGGGGAACTGAAAATTTATTTGTATCTACGAATTATTTTTTAAGATTGAAAATACTTCTCATGATTTTTGCTAGGCCCAGAGTAACCTCCCATTACGGGCACCTCTGTACTACGGGCACCTCCGATTAAAGGCCACTTACGGGGTGTGTGACACATTTAAAAAATATTACAATAACGTCAAGGTTTGAGAAAATAAGATATTATGTTTCCAGTATATGTCAAATCATGTTAAGATCTTTAATATTTTCATATTGAACTTAGAAACGGACCTGAAGTCTGTAATTTTAATTATTAATACATTTCATTTCCAATATATAAATATGATTCTCTGAATATCAGGGGGACGATTACATTGACCATCATCCTCTTGCTTAAACGTGGGATGATATATACCCCCCCCCCCACACACACACACACTTTTTAGCAAGGAGAGGAGGGATGGTCAATGTCATCATCCCCAATGATATTGAGAGAATAATATTATATACATTGGAAAAGAATTATATTAATAATAATAATAATAATAATAATAATAATAAATAGACTTCAGTAATATTTCTGAGTTTAAAAGTTTTGTTTATATATCTAATTCAGGTTAAGAATTAACATATACTAGAAACAAATACAATATTTTATATTTTTGTAAAACCTTATCCTTATTGGTATGTATTTGAAAATATCACACAGACAATAAAATGTATATATATATATGTGTGTGTGTGTGTGTGTGCTAGTCACCCCACAGTACGTGGAGCTCGTCCCTATTTGTGCTGTTCTAGTTGGGAAATGTGTAGTTGTAACTCTAGATTTGCGCAGTTCTAAAGTGTGGTTTCCGACACAGACTGGAAAACCACTTTTATGCCCATGAGTTATCAATTACAATTGTTCAATCACTCATATCAAGGCTATATACCATAATATTTACACTGGGATAAGTTTTAATAAATTCCATTTTTAGTAATAATTAAGATGATCGTAAACAAGATCAGAGTTAATGTTCAATGAGCTAATGTATATAACATGTGACGAAAACACCGACCAGAAAGTTGGGCTGCGGTGGTTATTCTAATGCACGTCATTAATTAAATATGTATAACGTTGTAATCTCAATCACACATATATATATATAATAGATGATTTGCTGCTAAAATTAACATCTGATCAGAGAAAATGCGTCCAATACTCGCAAATGGGCCAAGGACATAACAAATCAAAAGTGTCAATGACTGAACGAAACCTTACTCTGTTTATAAACAGCTTAGCTTAGTGTGTACTAATGAGCAGCATATTAAACATTGAACGCATATAAATAATAATAAAAATGAGAAGAAGAAGAAGAAAGAAAAAATGATAATGATAATAACAATAACTATTGTTCTCAATCATAATAGTAATTATAAAAATAAAAATGATATTATTATTATTATTATTATTATTAATATTAATACAATAATAACCCTACGAATACTTATGAGAAACGTTGTTTGTGTTTTAGCTGAAGTGTACAGCATTTGCTTGGTATATAGGCATGTACTTCGGTCCTTCTCTTGATAAAACCTAATACATTATCGATTAAGAATTAATTAGGCGGCTAATGAGCTTTAGTGTATACAGACAGGAGGACCGCAATCTGCTCTCTGAAGGCTAAAACCGATTTCCCTTGAGTTTGATAAGCCGGATACCTAAACCGGAAGTAGAAATAAACAAGCCATTATCTGGTGTAATTAATCTCCCGATGAAACCGGACAAAGTCTGTCTGAGCTGTTGTTTAATTGAAGCATTCTTAATACCTTGCATGTTAAGTAAATGGAGCCGTGCGACTGGCCCACGCATTTTATTCACGTGAGAACGTAACGTCTATAGTTAAGTCAAGGCGACTGGGAAGAAACGAGAGATTTTCCTTTGATGCTGTGAAAACGATAAGCTACGATGATGAGCCTACCTAGCTTTGCCTTGGAATATTTTCTTAATTTGGCCTGAAGTAATAAACGAAACGAAAATTTGTACACAGGACCATAATGCTTTCATAATCACTAAGATGACTTGGATGTGATGTGTTCTATTTATAAACCAATAGGTTCGTCCCAGCGAATACCTGGTTGCCGTCGTCAAACATTTAAGCAATAAATTGATTAAACTGTATTTATTATCTAAATGCATACTACCAGTCATTGGTAATTGCATTTTCAAATTTAACCTCGTTTTTAGGCCTCAAGGCCTGTTTGTGCTTGTCAAATACTTTTAAAAGTGTTGGAATTGTTTATCTTTATTAAATATTATCAAAAGCAATATTTGAACAAGTTCTCACTCTTCTTTCGGTTTTTACAGTATTATTAAACAGTTTTAGTAATCGATCTCAATGTTAAGTGTAAAATCTGTTTATACTTCTATGTAACGGCATGTTGGTGACTGTCAAATGAAAAAAAACTGTTGTATGCTTCCTACCAGACTGCAAGACAAGAGACTAAAGGTATTTCGAGCCATATTATCAACACGGGACAGTAAAGTCGCATTCAAAATCTGTTTATATTATTTACCATACAGAGTTAAACCTCCATATCATATAAACTCCGTGATAAGGGGCACTCCCGTCATTGTCTCGGGACCGCTAATAGACGCAGGGCCTGCCTGTAGCATGACAAATAGTGTTGCTGCCATCTGACATCGTAAATCCTTATGACAATGAAGTATACTGTTTGTATATCTTTTTAAAGAATTCGGACGGTCAATATCCATGGACAAGGGTACAAGCAAGCATACTTTTTCTTTGTGTTTTATTAAATGTCTGATAACTGTTTATGACGTAATTTCCTTTTTTTTCTGGAATCCTGAATCACTTATCATCCTTATCATCATACTGTCAATTTCTTTCAATAAATTATGTAAATTGCGGGCCATAGAAGTTACCTTATCAGTCATACATTGCATACCCTGAACATTCGTATTTATTTACTTTTTATAATATTATGTAGTCACACAAAAATACCTGGCACACTCGTATAGGGCATAGGATCATATATGAAAATTACTGCATCTGGGCATGATGAGTTTTAAATATATATGGGCACATTAACTCCATGGCCAGAAACAATTTACGTTATATCAAAGACTGGGTGACGGCATTGCAAAGATATATGCTGCTTCTGTTAACGCCACATTTGGGATGTAAATAGCATAGCTTTCCTCAGGTTTTGAGTTTTATTGAAACCATATTCCGGAGTAAAGTGTCTTTAAGCCTGTTTTAACAGTTCCTTAACTACATTAATGGGATTCCAGCTTTACCATAAACGTTAGTATTCTAAAAACTAACCTAAGTAAAGTTAAATCACTCCCAACCAATCTTTAATCAATCTAAAATGAAATGCATATTTCATGTAATACCGACCAATAAATGTGTGTGGACATGCGTAATAAATCTCTTCTACTTGGCTAGCTTAATTTACTGTCGTCAGCAAATGGTTGGCATTTCTTTTGATATGGAAGGCTTTTAAAAATGGTGCAGTTTCTACACATAGAAGAGGCAGTCTGATACCTAATGGGAATTTCACAGAACAAGTATATTCCTAATTCCCAAGTCTCTAGTAGGAACATGAATTACTGTTTGATCTGATTATATTCTTCGAGAATATATGGACCAGGGGAGACCTAATTAAACTATTTTAGGCCAGGATTCCAAAGAAATGTTTGCGTTTGGGGATTTATGCAATTTGAGTGCCAATCTTATTTAATCAAATTAATTTCAAATTTAATCATTATTACGGGAAATACAATTTACCTTGCTGCTGTCATTTTCCTTGTTTTCCTTTTATAATCACCTTCAAGATGTATAGGTATAGATAGATCATGGGGAAACTGAAAAGTGTTTACTCGGAATGTCTTTGTATGCTTTATATATATATATATATATATATATATATATATATATGGATGTCCTGCTTCAGAATTTAACACGGATGAAAGAACTGTTATATGAAGGGAGTAGGGAAACCGCAAATTGTTAAGTAAACTTGATCGTACTCGGGTGCATTGAGATTCGTTAATTGTATATGTCTGTGTTATAAACCGGATTATAACGTCCTCAATGTACGGCAAATGCAATTTCTTAGAAACTGTCACCGGTGACGTCAAAGCGGAAATTTGTAGGAGGACTGGGGCAGAGACGCTTTCTCGTCCATTATCAACCGGCCATGAGTCTGCATGAAAATAGGTCTACAATAACATAACATGATCTGAAGTATACCTTCCTGACTCATGCCGGAAAATTAAGTTAGTATCACATACCTGTCATGGTTTGGAAGGAGTCTCCGGATACAGTGTTGCATATTATTCTGCTTAGTGTTGTACCGATAATGCAGTGAAAATCACAGCTAAGAAAATAACTGCATGTTTATTTTTATTATATGTAATGTGATGTATTGTCTGTTTGTGACAGTGTTACAATGTCGAAGGCGCGCAGCACATACACATGTAAGTATAAACAATAATACACATAGACACATATTGAGGTAAAATAATGTAAAAAAAGTCTTGACGCCTACAAACAGAGAAATACAACTTCAAGTGCAGCAACAATGATACATAAAATAAGATAACAAAATTAAATCCTGTATATATATTGCTAATAGTTTTGCGGTTCATGTATGTTTATATGTATGTGATGGTGTGACTGTGCGTGCGTGATGGTGAATGTGTTGTATCATATCTTTTCGGGATTTAGAGTAATAAAAGTAAACATTTACCAAATTATGCAAAAAAAGTGAAAATTTAGCGATTCCCAAAGTGAAAGATAAACACGAACACTCCTTGTAATTAAAATATGTACGGAAACTGTTCTAGGTAGTTTCAGCTGGAATTTACTGTTAGCGCTTCTCATTTATAACATTATCTTAAATCTAAAAAAGTCCTGGTGATTTGGTCACATTCTCCACCAGATCAGCCCATCACGGGGAGCGAGGGTGCCTACGATAATCTCAGAGAAATGTGATCTACTGCAGCGAATAGTAAGTTTGGAATCCCCCGCACTCTGTAGTTTTGTTCCAATTTACAGAATTAAGCCTTTGAGACCCCTGATTATATGGGCAAATTGGTACAATTGTTCATTCCACTGTTTTGTACTGGCGATAATTAGAACAGAGCCAAGATAATCCCTGGAACAATTAGTTATTCTTTTTGCGAATGCGGGAGTAGAATCAATGTTTCTAACCTAGGGTTTATGCGATGGTGGTCCATTTGAAAAGGTTGTGGCAAATCATTAGAGTCAGGATCTACGACACTGAGATTGCATTAACACAGAAGTGACAGATCCGCTTAGTTTCGTTAAGTTCAATAGTTTAACTGACCAAAAAAAATATTAAATATAAAAAAACTAAAATAGAAGCGAGAGGTTCGGAGTATACGCCCTTCAGATGGGATAAGAAAATGTTTCATGATAAACTGTACAGAAGTATCATGAAACAATAATGAAAAGAGTTCTGGTTCATACCTGACTTCGTTAATATTCTTCTGCTCACTGTCTGCTTTAAAGTAACATTACATCAGTTCACATAATACATCCTTTCGCCCAATAATTTTATTTATTTTCTTTGCGGAAAACGAAATTCGCTCAAGACATGATTTCTTATTAAATAATAATGATAATAATAATAATAATAAATAATAAATAATAATAATTATTATAATTTTAATAATTCTAATATAATAATAATACATGTATTAATAAATAATAATAATAATAAATAATAATAATAATAATAATAATAATAATAATAATAATAATAATAATAATAATAATAATAAAATTAAAATAACAATTACAACAGAAGACAAAAAAAAGTAGTAAGAGAGGTTAAAGACGAAAATTAGAATAAGAATTACAATAATAATCCTATTGCAATTACTGCAACACCTAATAAAAACATTCACTTCTTCATCGATCCTAACACAACAAAATCCTTATAACAACTGTATAATTAGATTTGTTATAAATGGAATGTTTTACTTACCAAAGTGCCACAGATATTTTTAAATCAGTTATAAGTTATAATGCAGAATTCGTGAAATATAATGAAAGGTTTTTCTTTTCAGCAAGGCATGAACTAATGATATGACACAATCCTACAAACATTATTTTGTCATTGGCACGCTAAGACGCAGACGGTAAGAAGAGGAGATGATTATAAATGCATTTTATATACATTTTGCTGTTTTTTAATTTCACGTGTTGGATCCCATGGTATCCATTAATTTAGGTTTAGGTTTAACTTACAACAATGATCAAATTGCCGGACCCGAATCTGAATTGTTGTTATGAGGCCTTAGGTACTCGAGAGGGATGTCGGTAGCGCCAATATAATCAATTAACAAATGCATGTAGCTGAATAATTGAAAGACGGTGGATAAAAGCCATCTCATAAAGGAGTAAAATTAATAATTGATACGCCCGCTGCGGGCCACCGACTTTCGGAACTAATAGCTTACATCTTGTGTGTATAAAGGTCAGAGCGGCTGAGACTGTGTACGCCTGATTATGTGAATAAGACCACTGTTATGACTCTATTATATATGTATATAAGAGGTCTGTTTACCCAAGATATGGCTGCTCATTTCCCAGACTAGAATATTGTGCAAGTAGATCGAATATCGATGCTATTATATGGGCCACAATACTGCTATAATGTTAACCAACTTAGCTTTCAAGATTCTTCCGTGTAGCCAGGTATTTTTATTTCGTTATAATCTCACCAATCTACAGTTAACAGGCGTGCTATTTTCCCGGTATCTGCAACATTCTGTCACAAAAAAGATGCCGAAACAATTAAAAAAAAAGTCAATCGGTATGTGATATATTGTTCTCTCTATATTTAACTCGAAAGCGTTGCCTGGAAACGATTTCAGGGGAGATCCGGGTGGTTAAAAATTCTCCATAATTTATTTTTGAAAGAACAAGCCGCAAAGTACTTAATCCTTAATTTTTTAATAAATAACTATACAGTGACGAAATTTTGCGGAGGTTCATATCATAATTATTATAGCAATATGCAGAGGAACACGAAGTTTTGTTGAACCAGCAAAAGAATATTGTGAAACGTATAATATATAATGTTTAAGCCTATATGTAATTTTGTAAAATATGTTGAGTTTACTTTATCACAATGCTGCGCTAGAATGTTATATATATACTGTTTGTCTAGTAATTTACGGATTGCAAACGTGGATTAGTCGTAAGCGCATCCCTTCCCTTGGAATGTTAAAGCTATGTTTACTAAGCATCATAGTAGAGCCATGTTAATGGATATCGCACAATGCATATATATTCCAGAGCATTTACTCAAGCTGTAACGGTTTCTAGCTTCATACATTCACTTAATAGTTTTATTACGTCCCTTCGACGACCAGAATCCGTGTTGGCACGCAGATACTTTTTCTTACGTAACGCGAGACTGGGGCGGCTTGCGCAATCCGAGTCGTAATAATTCGCCTGTGAACGTGCGATCAAATACCCGATCACTGTCGATGTGGTACAACTTAAGTAAATGACACTTGGCGTAACTGATTCAAGCAGAGAGCTAGTGTTTTCATCAGTGTCTGTTTGCTCGTTGATGGGTAGGTTTGTATATCTATTAGTAGGATTACATTAAAAACTAAAAATCTAAGGAATGCAAGCCTCCGTGATGCTCCGAAGACCGTGATTGCATTCACTTATTCGGTCCCTTTTCCAAGATTCACTCGACTGTACATTTGTGGATATTCCTTGTTGAAATTCCTCAACCCGGATCATATGTCGGATCTACGACAAAATTATATTGCTTCTTCGAAATGCTGTGATAATTTCATTACATTCCGTTTATCATTGCGGGAGTTATGTTGTGAACCACACACACAAGCAAATTGGCACGAACGGAGATGATTGCATATCCTCCTGGCGAAGGAAACTATTAAATCTCTTTTCAGGGATCATCATAAAAGAGAGGAAGGTGAGCAAGAGAGGTACCCACTAAACGCTGATGCGGATCCGGAGAAAAGGGAACTCAGCTGGATTGTTTTGTCTCGACGGAGCTGTTTGCGCTCCACTGATACCTCTCTAAATAATACAAATTTCAAAACGACCATTTCAGAGTAAACTATATGGTAAGATTATTGTTGACAACATCCAGCATATAACCATTCTTTTGTTCAAGAAACCTATCAAGAATACATGAACAGGAGCTGTCATTTGGTGTGAGATGAATTTGCTTGAAGTGAGGGTTAAAATCGAATAATCATAGACGGATCCGGGGGGGGGGGCACAGGGGGCACGTGCCCCCTTTAACTTTCCATTTTTTTTGCGGCCTTGCATATTCCGTCCGTCCCATTCAGTCAATTAGTAATGCATCTATAAGTGTCATAAGAGATCAGATTTATATCAATTGAGTTTATCCCCTTCTAACCATTTCCCCCATAATATCCCCCTGTTTCAGTCATTCTCTTGTTCAGAGAACTCAAACCTCTTGGTCAAAGATCTTTCACTAAAATACATTTTGTTACACTTAATAATACAACATGTAATTGGTAATATTTAATGTATTTGTGATAAGTATAATTTAATACTGATTAAGTTTCTCTCTTAATGACTCCTTAAAAATAGATTTTTCTCTTATTTTTAACAAAAAAAGTAACCTTTTACCTAGGTCCCCACACCCCTACCTCTTCAAAATGGAAGAGCCCCCTGCTAACTCATGCATGTACATAAATATCTATATTTATTAAACAATAACTACTTTTGCCAAGACACAATGGAGCAGCAATATTTAATTTTTGTGTGTGTAATTTTTATGTAGCATTTAAAATTATTGAGTATATTCTTTCTAACTACCAGAACTCCACTGGTAGAAAACTGCAGGAGACCCTGTCCATTAAGATCATTATTTGATTCCATTCTGCTGCGATTAAAAAGCGCACAACCTTTATTCTTGTAATATATTACTTGGTTTTGGCCTTTTGAGTAAGTCTTTGTTTGAGTCTCTGCACATGAATTCATTTCAATGAATATATTGTGATTACATTCAATCGATGATTTCTGCATATGTGGGGAGGAATGATTGCCTGAGGAAAAAAAGTTTGTCTGCATTGTCGATTTGTTAAGCAGCATAGTTTGATAAAATTTGCAATCCCCCCCCCGACAAATATCGCTTAAGTTATGAAATGATGGTGGTTTATATAAAAGGCTTCGGACTTAGTAAATTGCTGATTTGGATCTGGTGGTAAAGTTATACCCATGGCTTCTTATTAGCGTAGAGTACTGAAAGGAGGAATTTGGCAGGGAGATTAAAACTCTTTGACCACACGAAATATTATTATTAAAAATAAACGAAATTTTGTTAAAGAAATTGTTTAATTTTACAGAAATGTTTCGCCTCCTGTGTCCCTTTTCCACTGTCCCTGGCAATTCTCTACCTTATACGGCCAGCAAAATCCCTATAATTCTGCCTCTGACTATATGGAAATTGTATAATTGTAAATTTTATTTGTCGATATGTCAGTGATCCAGCGTTTAACGTGAAGGTTCAGTCATTTAAATTATTATTGATATATTTTATCATTAATTTTGGAGAACATCACGGGAGATGAGGAACCCATGTAAATTTTAGGTGTTTACAAGTTTACTAGTTCCTCTAATTTAGTAGTTTTTGAATGTCCAAGGAATTCATCACATCTACTGTCATCACTTATAACAAAACCAAAAATGTTGATGGACATACTGTTAGATTAATTGTATTGCTGTGTACTTGATGTTGAACTGTGTTGTGCCGAGATGATAAGGAGAGTTTCATCTGAATAAATTAATGCGATATTTTAAGTAATGTCTGTTGTAAATTGTTTATTAAGAATTCAATTTATAAGCCCTAAAGACAGATGCATACCATAGCATATCTACTGACCGACTAACCGGGGACCCCATGACCAAACACGCGACAGCAAGACGCCCAATATATCCGACATATTGATGTCTTGCCATGCTCATACTATATGCTGACGTGCGATTTTGTCAAAATCAATTTATTTGCCAAAGAATTGCCTTAATTTGAGCCGACAAACCCCATTCTTGTGCGTATGACCCTACCGCCCTACCGGGGGTTTAACAAGTGGTATTATTCATGCATTTGATGTTCCTATTTAAAGAGATGCTGAGTAGGGTGAGGGTTTTGTCTGATCCTTTTGCCCCCACCCCCCCTTATAGCAAAATCCTGGATCTGCCACTGTATAATGGCCCCTGATAAGTTTAAAAAAGCGACTTCTAATTACAAATACGAATGTAGTCATTTTACGATGGAATTTGATCAATATAGTATTTTGTGATCCTCATCTGACAAAGGTAAACACAGGAGAGGATGGTGGGGTAGCGATTAGTCGGTGCTAATTATATAGTGCTCTAATATCCTGAGGACTTGGTGAACTTCGTCAGCACGAACCCATGATTAGCTAGTGAGTGCTGACATGTGCTTTTTCATTTAACGTTTGTTTAGAGCACTTGACGACTGTCTGTTATGTGCCAAGTCGTCAGCGAAATAGGCTTCGTGGGCGATACCAGCTGCATTATGGGACGGCTAAATGGTTAGGTGGAGCACTTAGTGATGTACTTTGAAAAAGTGGGGTGACTATATACTTAATTCTTTTAGGATTTAGGTAGGTTTGGAAAGCATTTGGTTCCCGAACCAAATGCTAACCAAATGAACGGACGTTTATCTTATTTGATAGTACAATTCAAAAGAAATTTTTGACAGATTCATATCAAACATAATATGTTAACCTCTTTTATCATTATGGCCAGGCGTCTCTTATAGGGTGTGCGTTCATCCCATTCGTGTGTGTTTGTGTGAATTAAGATTGCATGAAATTTACAGGACATTGCGGGAAAGGGCCAAGAAGAATCGATTAAACTTTAATGTGGAACCGGAAAATGACCCAGAATTCAGAACCGTCATCAAGGAATATCCACAAATGTAGAGTCATTTACTCATGAATGAACCTTGATTGAAGTATATGGCGAAGGCTTGCATTTCTTAGAATGCAGATTTCTAGTTGTATCTTAGTAGAGTATTAAGCAATTTACTTCTTTCAGACAGTTCCTCTTGAACATAAGATATAGGGTCCCTTTATGACGCGTATATCGGACTTTCTATATGTATCGTACAATCGTCAGGGATGACCCGCTACGTTCATTTTAGTGTATTATGCACGTGATATAGTGTTCCGTGCGAACAATACCGTAAGTAGAACACAAAATACAGTGGAACCCCGCCTTGCGACCACCCCGCAATCGCGACCACCCCAACAAATACGACCACTTTTCCTGGTCCCAAATATATGATCCAGGTAATTAAGAGTCTCACAAATACGAACACCCCCAAATTACGACCACTATGGTCAGTCCCCAAGGTGGTCGTAATTGTGGGGTTCCACTGTATCATATTTTATATATCGTATCTCGTATTTTCGACGAAATTAAATATTGTATCAACTACTTTCCTCTGTTATTCATGCGATAGACCTATCATATCGTTCCTACGCCACAGTATAATGAAAGTTTGAAAATGCATTTGCTAGTTGCGTGCAACATGACATCTCGCACATGATATATGCTGCGTTCGAGATATTATCTCATGGCCGAAATAATAAGTCAATTGTAACACATACTATCTCGCAGACACGACAACATGGTGTGTTTTGAATACGATATAAAATCGATGGCCTATAACAGGCATTTAGTTTCTGGTAAAGCATGACATGAAATGAGTCCACACCCGTCCGAGGACATTGAATGCCTTGACTTCTGAGCGGAATATCAGTTAGCAATGGGTATAGCCGCAATTTTCGGTCCTTGCCGTAATGTCATCTAAATTCTTGACATAAATATCGATAAGCATGGCCAGTTCCTACAAGGGAGGGCCAATGGCGTACCTTGTGTTAAAACCAAGGTTGTATGGCCGATGTTTAAACGTGGGATAACCACTCTGACCGGAAGGTATCAAAACGGCATATGTCTAAAGGGGAAAAGGTCAGATTAAGGCAAAAAATGTATGAACAACATGCATGAGGAAATTATAACATGAAACCATAAATAGGTGCTCTCATATCAAACGGATGGAACACTGTTTTCTAGCCTTTAGGTCTCTGATTCGTCTTGTAATAAGCAAAAACAAAGCTAATAAGTTGTCTACCGCGATAAATGTTTACCTATGGGCGAAGTAGCAAAAACTGCAATAGTTGCAGTTAGAGAAATAAACCCGGGTCCTTGGTGACGTGTGTTTAACGACCCCTATCCCGCTCCATCCTAGTTAAACAAAGAGGAACTTTAAATGATAGCATCTGTATCATAAATCGTCCCGAGCCAAGGACTAGAAGAGACCTAGATACGAGGACCTGCTCAAATAACCCTCTATTTATAAAAAGCTTTTATTGCCCGCTCGTAAATCGGCAGGTCCCGAATCGTTCCATGCAAGATAAC
The DNA here is from genome assembly GCA_026874595.1 of Sipunculus nudus. Taxonomy (NCBI): domain Eukaryota; kingdom Metazoa; phylum Annelida; class Sipuncula; order Golfingiida; family Sipunculidae; genus Sipunculus; species Sipunculus nudus. The sequence continues at coordinate 45,388,221 of CM049309.1, forward strand.
AGATATGTTTACAGTGTGGAGGTAAAACAGACAGAATAATCAGTCACTATTTACACAAAGCTGCATTCATTTCAGAATCACAAGAATTATTAGATTCCAAATGTTTCTAGAAGCTAAGCTGTAAAACTATCCCACACACAGGTAATAACACACACACATGCAGGCACACACGCTGACACACACACACACACACAAATACAGTAAAACCTTGTTGTGTCGAAGTCGAAGAGACCCTAAAAAAACTTCGATACATTCGAGGTTCGACACAAGCGGGTTTTATTTGGTTATATTTTAACTAGAGTTGTCCGGAATATCGAGTCTGTAACTTCGACATAAGCGGGGTATTCGACTTAAGCGAGTTCGACACAATGAGGTTTCACTGTATATTGAACCTCTCCTCGTGGGCACTTTTAAACACAGGGCAGTTTATGAAAATTTTGAATTTCCTCGTGCTTAATATTTATGTTACAGTCGTGACCTAAATAAAGTGGGCACCTCAATAAAGTGTACAGTTTAGTGTATTTTATTGAGCAAAGAATTAATGTGATATAATAAATGTTCGTAAAAACAGCTGGATAAGAAGTACACATGATGTACATCGTGGTAAATATCATAAAGTTTGAATACAAGGATCACAATTGTGCGGAAAGTTGCACAATGTGACATAGATTTATATTTTTCAGATAATACGACTCGATTTCATTATAAATTTTGTTCTTGTTTCACAAACTCCAGAAGATTAGCACTCATAATGTCGGCTCAAAAGGTTCAAATGACACCGTGTCTCACTCTAATGGCACTTCCTATTTTGAAGTGGATTACCACGACCATTCTTAAACTGCTGCGTGTTACAGGTTAAGAATAAGAGACCATATAAATATGTTGATGATGCTCGTAATTCACTGTCTTCAACATTTGCACTTGTATAACAAACTTTGTAACATCCATATCAGTAACAAGCACACGGCCAGCCATTTTTAAAAAAAGACGGATACATTTGTATAACAAGGTATAAACATAAAGATCCAATTACTTATAAAAAAGTTTGAGAGTAATAAGTTAGTAAATCACTACCCCAGTTATTGATTAACTAAACTATTAAACATGGCAATCATAACCCAGATATAACTAACATAACAAAGGATATTAAGAAATATATCAACGTGTTTATAACATGTGGGGGCCCGCCAAAATAAAACATTCAACAAGGGCATCTGGCGGCAAGTCAGATAAGCCAGAGCTTTGCAAATGGCGTTTTGCAACAAGTGACCTTTCTACCATTACATATATGCAACCTACCACCTAAGATTACATGTTTTTTTCCCGTTTGTCAACAAAGCTGTGTTCAAAAACACGTTGTTGATAAACAAGTTTATACATCCTTCACGAAGGCGTTATAAGGACTTTTCATAACCAGAATTACCCTTAGATCATTAATATGTACACAGAGGTAGCCAGAAATCACATAAATTCTTTTTCAAAAGAAAGGTGAATGGGCACAGTTAAACTGTTCTTCGGACACTGAAATCAAATATAAAGCAGCCAAATATAAGGCCTCTTTTACCTTTTCAATTTCATTGAAACTTTACCTGTAGAGATAAAATCATTGCGAGGGACCCAAGTGGAATATTACCATAAGTATGATATACTTTTCCAATTAAACCTTTTACACACTTAGGCAGGGGACATAAGCATAACCACCAGTCAGCTGAATTTCCGGGACTTGCTACTCATTCACTGAAAACAAATGATCCGCAAAAATAAGGTATAATATGCGGCTATTTCGTATAGAAGAATATTCGTGTCGGGGGAGGCCATATTAGTTGAATAAATCAAAAGTGACATATCACATGTATACCTTGAGTAACATTGTCTATATACTTAATATCTGAATAAGCGCGCCTAACCAATATATATAGCGCGTATTTTCGAGCACCAGTTGGTAAATTACTAAGCATTTGAAACGGTGATATTTGTGATTGACATATTAAAGATTTTTATGGAAATGGATTTGTCTAGGAAGACGAGTGAATTCCTTATATAACCATCTTGTTCTACCTTTGCCATTTTCTATCTATATGTTGCATTATCTAAAGTACCAGGATAATAAATCCATGAGTTTTACGGAACATAATCCAGCTACTGATATTAGAATCATGCTCCATTTAGCAACGCGGTCACAACTGTAACGTTCTTTGTCATGAGACTTTAAATAATACAAGAAAAATCAAGATAAAGGATATGAGGGACAGAAGCTGGAAAGCAACATGGTATTACACAGGAGACTGTGGAGGTATAGAATTATACCAAACAATAACTCGTGATGTAATCATGGAGAACCTTGGCATTTAAATTGCAGGTATCAGTAGGACAGGGGGTTACCTGATATTGGGTGTTTTCGGCGTCGAGCAAAGGGGATAGCGTAAAGGATGCCTCGCCTGGGATGATAAGCTCGGTGGTCCTTCCAGATCAGCAAGTAGTCAGGATGAATGGATGACCGCCGGGCGTATAGCGTATAAATCTTTCGGGGATCTGAAGTAACTTGTGTCTGACGAGCTTTGCCAAGTCCAAGAATAACAGCCTCGTTCACGCAAAACAGCCCCGCATCCCCGGCTACGTTAACCTCCGACTTGAGCCATTTAGCGTCACTAGAGTTGAGCTCAGTCGGAGTTATTTATCTGATGAGAATGCCACTTAAAGCATTCATTTGATGACCCTCATGCAAACAGCCGCGCCGGCCTAGGAATATTTGCTCTTTATCTAGGCTCTTAAAAGCAAGCTTCAAGCAAGGCTACTGGTGAAAAACTCCCGAAGTCTTCGCACCGACTCGGGCACGATATAAGCCCATAGTATGACCTGCGGCCTTTTATTGGCGATTCTGGGCGCGCTGGCTTATCCTAGTAATAAGGAGCATGAAGGCAGCACAGTAGAGAGGGGCTGTCATCTCACGACACCATTAGTTCGGACACCTAATGGTTTTAAACAGACTTTCCCTTGGGGCTATTTCAATTAGTTGTCAACAAGGACAACCATGTTTCTCTTTAACCTGACTATTTATATCGACACCTACACAAACACGTTCGCATGTCTGGGTGTCCGTCATGCCGTTCAAGTGAAACAAGATAAGTACAGAAGATCCCTGTTTGATACACCAGAATATATTATTAGTACTGGTAGTACACAGTTCTTAGTCATTTTCTATTTCAACTTTTTTATACAAGAACATATACAATCCAAATATATAGAGCTCTTCATTGCCAAGCTGTGATACATGGCTATGTCCTTGCTGTGGCCCTGGCTGGGTTTTAACCTTCCCGGTGTCTCATGTTTAATCATCATTTTTTTTACTAAAAGGCAATGCCGTGTGGTTTTACGGTATATGAATAAGTAACACATTTCGCCACAGCCAGATTAATAATATCGGTTTCCACATAAATCTGCTGATATTGCATCCATTAATATTGCATGCCGAAACTTGATATTCTCTCAGAACTAATACAAATGCACATGGTGTTATATATATATATATATATATATATATATATATATAGATATATATATATATATATAGAGAGAGAGAGAGAGAGAGACAGAGACAGACAGACAGACAGAGAGAGAGAAGAGAAAGAGAGAGAGAGAGAAAAAAAGGCAGACAGGCAGAAAGGAAAAGATCAATATACATGGTTTTATATATATATATATATATATATATATATATATATATATATATATATATATATTTATATATATTTATATATATATACATATATTGTTACGGGGTGACCGAACTGTCTCGCTAGTGAAGCAAGCTTTTCTAGCGAAGCGGTTGGTAACAAAATGGGGGCTCGTCCTACGTGACGATAAACTTATAGGCCCAGGAAATAAGCTCACCAAAGTGTGTCTCCTGGCATAATTAGTCTTGTTCTGACAGCAGAACGCTCTTAATAGGGGGGGGGGGGGGGTTACGGGGTGACATAAAAGCGGTCCTAACTGTCTTGCTAGTGAAGCTTGCTCTTCTAGCGAAGCGGTTGGAACGCCGGACGTGTGTGCCACAGACATGGGTTCGAATCCGGGATCGGCCCAATGTTTTCCCCTGAGCAATTTGTGTTCGTAAGAAAATGGGGGCTCGTCAAACGTGACGGTAAACTTATAGGCCCAGGGTATAAGCTCACAAAAGTGTGACTCCTGGGATATAAGTCTCGTTCTGATAGCAGAATCCTGTTAATGGGGGGGGGGGGGGGGGGGGTAACAGGGTGACATAAAAGCGGAGCGCTTGGTACGCCGGACTTGTGCGCCACCGACATGGGTTCGATTCAGAGATCGGCCCAATCTTTTTCCCTGAGCAGTTTGTCTAAGTATGTATATATATATATAATAATAATAATAATAATATATATATATATATATATATATATATATATATATATATATATATATATATATAAAGAGAGAGAGAGAGAGAGAGAGAGAGAGAGAGAGACAGAGAGAGAGAATTGGAGCAGCATTTGAATATATTTTAAGGAATACTGATCATTCTTTGAGGGTTCGTTTAACAAAATGCTTCTAAGACACGTTATTTGTTTCCACCTGTAGTCTTTCATAAACACACTCTGACTGGCACAGGAAATGTCATTCTGATACTGGTACCCCAGAAGCGGATCCAGGGGAGGGGTCCGCTGCAAGCTTTTTTAAAGGGATTCAGACAAAATTTTGCGGCCTGGACCCCCCCCCCCCCCTTTCAGGACCTGACGATCTATTTTTTAGGTTTTTCACTAGTCCTCCATGGTTGGACCCCCCCCCCCCCTTACTAAATCCTTGATCCGCCCCTGTACCCATTTTGGAAGCGTGAACCACTAGGTTTACTTTGTAGGGAGTGCTTTAACTTGTTTATAAACTCTCTTGACAGGAAGCCATCAAACCTCTGTTTGGCGTCATCTTTTCGGGTTTCGTCAGAGAATCTGCAGGAAGTATCTTCTGTACTTTCGTTTTCTCTTTGTCTCAATTGATACACGGCCTACCATGGTGCGACTGGCGGCAGGAAGATTGACCATTTATATTTGTATTTATAATAAGTACAGTCTGAGGGTGTACTTACCGTTGTGAAGTGCTAGGCACACAGAGTTTAAAAAGCATGCACATTATATAGCTGTACAGCCAAACACGATGTATACAGTTTAAATTATAACGTACCAGCATATTGATTGCTTGCAATAATTATAAGCTCCCATATGGCTGCCTTCAGGATTTCTCATGAAAGAGTTGTCAGAATATAGATAAATAATTCAGATGACGGACAAATAACAAGCGGACGGATGGTATAGTTCTTTACCGATCGGGTGTCTAACCAACAAAACTAATATAAAATATGAAAGCACATGTTTTCAATTCCGAACACTGATATTCAACTCAGTTCCATCTCCCTTGTCGTAATACCTTATACCCATCACCACTGCCAGCAGCATTTCTTTTAATAGAGATTTCAGTTAACTTAAGAGAGATAATCATTTAGATGATTAACAGAAAAGCTGAGGGACTTTATCATTTGGGTGATTAACAGTAAAACTGAGGGAGATGATCAGAGGGTTTTTGATGATTAATATTTAACCTGAGGGAGATGATCAGATCGTTGGTATTACGAACAGTATATGAGAGAAATAATCATTTAGATGATTAAAGGTAATCCCAAGGGAGAGAATCAGATTATTTTACTGTTAATCATCGAAAACGATCTCAATGTCTTCTTCAGATTTGCTGTTAATCATCAAAACGATCTGATTTTCTCCCGCACGATTACCTTTAATCATCCAAATGATAATCTCCTTCAGATTTACTGTAAGAAATGCCAACGATCGGATCATCTCCCTCAGGTTAACTGTTAATCATCAGAAACGATCTGATTTTCTCCCGTACGATTACCTTTAATCATCTAAATGATTATCTCCTTCAGCTTTACTGTAAGAAATGCCAACGATCTGATCATCTGCCTCAGGTTAACTGTTAATCATCAGAAACGATCTGATTTTCTCCCGTACGATTACCTTTAATCATCTAAATGATTATCTCCTTCAGCTTTACTGTAAGAAATGCCAACGATCTGATCATCTCCCTCAGGTTAACTGTTAATCATCAGAAACGATCTGATTTTCTCCCTTACGTTTACCTTTAATCATCTAAATGATTATCTCCTTCAGCTTTACTGTAAGAAATGCCAACGATCTGATCATCTCCCTCAGGTTAACTGTTAATCATCAGAAACGATCTGATTTCCTCCCTTACGTTTACCTTTAATCATCTAAATGATTATCTCCTTCAGCTTTACTGTAAGAAATGCCAACGATCTGATCATCTCCCTCAGGTTAACTGTTAATCATCAGAAACGATCTGATTTTCTCCCGTACGATTACCTTTAATCATCTAAATGATTATCTCCTTCAGCTTTACTGTAAGAAATGCCAACGATCTGATCATCTCCCTCAGGTTAACTGTTTATCATCAGAAACGATATGATTTTCTCCCGTACGTTTACCTTTAATCATCTAAATGATAATCTCCTTCAGCTTTACTGTAAGAAATGCCAACGATCTGATCATCTGCCTCAGGTTAACTGTTAATCATCAGAAACGATCTGATTTTCTCCCTTACGTTTACCTTTAATCATCTAAATGATTATCTCCTTCAGCTTTACTGTAAGAAATGCCAACGATCTGATCATCTCCCTCAGGTTAACTGTTAATCATCAGAAACGATCTGATTTTCTCCCGTACGATTACCTTTAATCATCCAAATGATTATCTCCTTCAGATTTACTGTAAGAAATGCCAACGATCTGATCATCTCCCTCAGGTTAACTGTTAATCATCAGAAACGATCTGATTTTCTCCCGTTCGATTATCTTTAATCATCCAAATGATTATCTCCTCCAGATTTACTGTAAGAAATGCCAACGATCTGATCATCTCCCTCAGGTTAACTGTTAATCATCAGAAACGATCTTATTTTCTCCTGTACGATTACCTTTTATCATCCAAAAGATTATCTCCTTCAACTCTATTGTTACTAATGCAACGATCTGATCATCTTCCTGTTAATCATCAGAAACGATATGATTTTCTCCCTTACGTTTACCTTTAATCATCTAAATGATTATCTCCTTCAGCTTTACTGTAACAAATGACAACGATCTGATCATCTCCCTCAGGTTAACTGTTTATCATCAGAAACGATATGATTTTCTCCCGTACGTTTACCTTTAATCATCTAAATGATTATCTTCTTCAGCTTTACTGTAAGAAATGCCAACGATCTGATCATCTGCCTCAGGTTAACTGTTAATCATCAGAAACGATATGATTTTCTCCCTTACGTTTACCTTTAATCATCTAAATGATTATCTCCTTCAGCTTTACTGTAAGAAATGCCAACGATCTGATCATCTCCCTCAGGTTAACTGTTAATCATCAGAAACGATATGATTTTCTCCCTTACGTTTACCTTTAATCATCTAAATGATTATCTCCTTCAGCTTTACTGTAAGAAATGCCAACGATCTGATCATCTCCCTCAGGTTAACTGTTAATCATCAGAAACGATATGATTTTCTCCCTTACGTTTACCTTTAATCATCTAAATGATTATCTCCTTCAGCTTTACTGTAAGAAATGCCAACGATCTGATCATCTCCCTCAGGTTAACTGTTAATCATCAGAAACGATCTGATTTCCTCCCTTACGTTTACCTTTAATCATCTAAATGTTTATGTCCTTCAGCTTTACTGTAAGAAATGCCAACGATCTGATCATCTCCCTCAGGTTAACTGTTAATCATCCAAAACGATCTGATTTCCTCCCTTACGTTTACCTTTAATCATCTAAATGATTATCTCCTTCAGCTTTACTGTAAGAAATGCCAACGATCTGATCATCTCCCTCAGGTTAACTGTTAATCATCAGAAACGATATGATTTTCTCCCTTACGTTTACCTTTAATCATCTAAATGATTATGTCCTTCAGCTTTACTGTAAGAAATGCCAACGATCTGATCATCTCCCTCAGGTTAACTGTTAATCATCAGAAACGATATGATTTTCTCCCTTACGTTTACCTTTAATCATCTAAATGATTATCTCCTTCAGCTTTACTGTAAGAAATGACAACGATCCGATCATCTCCCTCAGGTTAACTGTTAATCATCAGAAACGATATGATTTTCTCCCTTACGTTTACCTTTAATCATCTAAATGATTATCTCCTTCAGCTTTACTGTAAGAAATGACAACGATCCGATCATCTCCCTCAGGTTAACTGTTAATCATCAGAAACGATATGATTTTCTCCCTTACGTTTACCTTTAATCATCTAAATGATTATCTCCTTCAGCTTTACTGTAAGAAATGCTAACGATCTGATCATCTCCCTCAGGTTAACTGTTGATCATCAGAAACGATCTGATTTCCTCCCTTACGTTTACCTTTAATCATCTAAATGTTTATGTCCTTCAGCTTTACTGTAAGAAATGCCAACGATCTGATCATCTCCCTCAGGTTAACTGTTAATCATCCAAAACGATCTGATTTCCTCCCTTACGTTTACCTTTAATCATCTAAATGATTATCTCCTTCAGCTTTACTGTAAGAAATGCCAACGATCTGATCATCTCCCTCAGGTTAACTGTTAATCATCAGAAACGATATGATTTTCTCCCTTACGTTTACCTTTAATCATCTAAATGATTATCTCCTTCAGCTTTACTGTAAGAAATGCTAACGATCTGATCATCTCCCTCAGGTTAACTGTTAATCATCAGAAACGATATGATTTTCTCCCTTACGATTACCTTTAATCATCTAAATGATTATCTCCTTCAGCTTTACTGTAAGAAATGACAACGATCCGATCATCTCCCTCAGGTTAACTGTTAATCATCAGAAACGATATGATTTTCTCCCTTACGTTTACCTTTAATCATCTAAATGATTATCTCCTTCAGCTTTACTGTAAGAAATGCTAACGATCTGATCATCTCCCTCAGGTTAACTGTTAATCATCAGAAGCGATCTGATTTTCTCCCTTACGCTTACCTTTAATCATCTAAATGATTATCTCCTTCAGCTTTACTGTAAGAAATGCCAACGATCTGATCGTCTCCCTCAGGTTAACTGTTAATCATCAGAAACGATCTGATTTTCTCCCCTACGTTCACCTTTAATCATCCAAATGATTATCTCCTTCAGCTTTACTGTAAGAAATGCCAACGATCTGATCATCTCCCTCAGGTTAACTGTTAATCATCAGAAACGATCTGATTTTCTCCCCTACGTTCACCTTTAATCATCCAAATGATTATCTCCTTCAGCTTTACTGTAAGAAATGCCAACGATCTGATCGTCTCCCTCAGGTTAACTGTTAATCATCAGAAACGATATGATTTTCTCCCTTACGTTTACCTTTAATCATCTAAATGATTATCTCCTTCAGCTTTACTGTAAGAAATGCCAACGATCTGATCATCTCCCTCAGGTTAACTGTTAATCATCAGAAACGATATGATTTTCTCCCGTACGATTACCTTTAATCATCTAAATGTTTATCTCCTTCAGCTTTACTGTAAGAAATGCTAACGATCTGATCATCTCCCTCAGGTTAACTGTTAATCATCAGAAGCGATATGATTTTCTCCCTTACGTTTACCTTTAATCATCTAAATGATTATCTCCTTCAGCTTTACTGTAAGAAATGCCAACGATCTGATCATCTCCCTCAGGTTAACTGTTAATCATCAGAAACGATCTGATTTTCTCCCGTACGTTTACCTTTAATCATCTAAATGTTTATCTCCTTCAGCTTTACTGTAAGAAATGCCAACGATCTGATCATCTCCCTCAGGTTAACTGTTAATCATCAGAAACGATATGATTTTCTCCCGTACGTTTACCTTTAATCATCTAAATGTTTATCTCCTTCAGCTTTACTGTAAGAAATGCCAACGATCTGATCATCTCCCTCAGGTTAACTGTTAATCATCAGAAACGATATGATTTTCTCCCTTACGTTTACCTTTAATCATCTAAATGATTATCTCCTTCAGCTTTACTGTAAGAAATTCCAACGATCTGATCATCTCCCTCAGGTTAACTGTTAATCATCAGAAACGATCTGATTTTCTCCCCTACGTTCACCTTTAATCATCCAAATGATTATCTCCTTCAGCTTTACTGTAAGAAATGCCAACGATCTGATCGTCTCCCTCAGGTTAACTGTTAATCATCAGAAACGATATGATTTTCTCCCTTACGTTTACCTTTAATCATCTAAATGATTATCTCCTTCAGCTTTACTGTAAGAAATGCCAACGATCTGATCATCTCCCTCAGGTTAACTGTTAATCATCAGAAACGATATGATTTTCTCCCGTACGATTACCTTTAATCATCCAAATGATTATCTTCTTCAGCTTTACTGTAAGAAATGCCAACGATCTGATCATCTCCCTCAGGTTAACTGTTAATCATCAGAAACGATCTGATTTTCTCCCTTACGTTTACCTTTAATCATCTAAATGTTTATCTCCTTCAGCTTTACTGTAAGAAATGCTAACGATCTGATCATCTCCCTCAGGTTAACTGTTAATCATCAGAAGCGATATGATTTTCTCCCGTACGATTACCTTTAATCATCTAAATGTTTATCTCCTTCAGCTTTACTGTAAGAAATGCCAACGATCTGATCATCTCCCTCAGGTTAACTGTTAATCATCAGAAACGATATGATTTTCTCCCGTACGATTACCTTTAATCATCTAAATGTTTATCTCCTTCAGCTTTACTGTAAGAAATGCTAACGATCTGATCATCTCCCTCAGGTTAACTGTTAATCATCAGAAACGATATGATTTTCTCCCGTACGATTACCTTTAATCATCCAAATGATTATCTTCTTCAGCTTTACTGTAAGAAATGCCAACGATCTGATCATCTCCCTCAGGTTAACTGTTAATCATCAGAAACGATCTGATTTTCTCCCTTACGTTTACCTTTAATCATCTAAATGTTTATCTCCTTCAGCTTTACTGTAAGAAATGCTAACGATCTGATCATCTCCCTCAGGTTAACTGTTAATCATCAGAAGCGATATGATTTTCTCCCGTACGATTACCTTTAATCATCTAAATGTTTATCTCCTTCAGCTTTACTGTAAGAAATGCCAACGATCTGATCATCTCCCTCAGGTTAACTGTTAATCATCAGAAACGATATGATTTTCTCCCGTACGATTACCTTTAATCATCTAAATGTTTATCTCCTTCAGCTTTACTGTAAGAAATGCTAACGATCTGATCATCTCCCTCAGGTTAACTGTTAATCATCAGAAGCGATATGATTTTCTCCCTTACGTTTACCTTTAATCATCTAAATGATTATCTCCTTCAGCTTTACTGTAAGAAATGCCAACGATCTGATCATCTGCCTCAGGTTAACTGTTAATCATCAGAAGCGATCTGATTTTCTCCCTTACGTTTACCTTTAATCATCTAAATGATAATCTCCTTCAGCTTTACTGTAAGAAATGCCAACGATCTGATCATCTCCCTCAGGTTAACTGTTAATCATCAGAAACGATATGATTTTCTCCCGTACGATTACCTTTTATCATCCAAATGAGTATCTCCTTTAGCTTTACTATAAGAAATTCCAACGATCTGATCATCTCCCTCAGGTTAACTGTTAATCATCAGAAACGATATGATTTTCTCCCGTACGATTACCTTTAATCATCTAAATGTTTATCTCCTTCAGCTTTACTGTAAGAAATGCTAACGATCTGATCATCTCCCTCAGGTTAACTGTTAATCATCAGAAGCGATATGATTTTCTCCCTTACGTTTACCTTTAATCATCTAAATGATTATCTCCTTCAGCTTTACTGTAAGAAATGCCAACGATCTGATCATCTGCCTCAGGTTAACTGTTAATCATCAGAAGCGATCTGATTTTCTCCCTTACGTTTACCTTTAATCATCTAAATGATTATCTCCTTCAGCTTTACTGTAAGAAATGCCAACGATCTGATCATCTCCCTCAGGTTAACTGTTAATCATCAGAAACGATATGATTTTCTCCCTTACGTTTACCTTTAATCATCCAAATGATTATCTCCTTCAGCTTTACTGTAAGAAATGCCAACGATCTGATCGTCTCACTCAGGTTAACTGTTAATCATCAGAAACGATCTGATTTTCTCCCTTACGTTTACCTTTAATCATCTAAATGATTATGTCCTTCAGCTTTACTGTAAGAAATGCCAACGATCTGATCGTCTCCCTCAGGTTAACTGTTAATCATCCGAAACGATCTGATTTCCTCCCTTACGTTTACCTTTAATCATCTAAATGATTATCTCCTTCAGCTTTACTGTAAGAAATGCCAACGATCTGATCATCTCCCTCAGGTTAACTGTTAATCATCAGAAACGATATGATTTTCTCCCTTACGTTTACCTTTAATCATCCAAATGATTATCTCCTTCAGCTTTACTGTAAGAAATGCCAACGATCTGATCGTCTCACTCAGGTTAACTGTTAATCATCAGAAACGATCTGATTTTCTCCCTTACGTTTACCTTTAATCATCTAAATGATTATGTCCTTCAGCTTTACTGTAAGAAATGCCAACGATCTGATCGTCTCCCTCAGGTTAACTGTTAATCATCCGAAACGATCTGATTTCCTCCCTTACGTTTACCTTTAATCATCTAAATGATTATCTCCTTCAGCTTTACTGTAAGAAATGCCAACGATCTGATCATCTCCCTCAGGTTAACTGTTAATCATCAGAAACGATATGATTTTCTCCCTTACGTTTACCTTTAATCATCTAAATGATTATCTCCATTAGCTTTACTGTAAGAAATGCCAACGATCTGATCATCTCCCTCAGGTTAACTGTTAATCATCAGAAACGATATGATTTTCTCCCTTACGTTTACCTTTAATCATCTAAATGATTATCTCCTTCAGCTTTACTGTAAGAAATGCCAACGATCTGATCGTCTCCCTCAGGTTAACTGTTAATCATCAGAAGCGATCTGATTTTCTCCCTTACGTTTACCTTTAATCATCTCAATGATTATCTCCTTCAGCTTTACTGTAAGAAATGCCAACGATCTGATCGTCTCCCTCAGGTTAACTGTTAATCATCAGAAGCGATCTGATTTTCTTCCTTGCGTTTACCTTTAATCATCTAAATGATTATCTCCATTAGCTTTACTGTAAGAAATGCCAACGATCTGATCATCTCCCTCAGGTTAACTGTTAATCATCCGAAACGATCTGATTTCATCCCTTACGTTTACCTTTAATCATCTAAATGATTATCTCCTTCTGCTTTACTGTAAGAAATGCCAACGATCTGATCATCTCCCTCAGGTTTAACTGTTGATCATCAGAAACGATATGATTTTCTCCCGTACGATAACCTTTAATCATCTAAATGTTTATCTCCTGCAGCTTTACTGTAAGTAATGCCAACGATCTGATCATCTCCCTCAGGTTAACTGTTGATCATCAGAAACGATATGATTTTCTCCCTTACGTTTACCTTTAATCATGCAAATGATTATCTCCTTCAGCTTTACTATAAGTAATTCCAATGATCTGAACATCTCCCTCAGGTTAACTGTTAATCATCAGAAACGATATGATTTTCTCCCGTACGATTACCTTTTATCATTCAAATGAGTATCTCCTTTAGCTTTACTATAAGAAATTCCAACGATCTGATCATCTGCCTCAGGTTAACTGTAAATCATCAGAAAGGATATGATTTTCTCCCTTACGTTTACCTTTAATCATGCAAATGATTATCTCCTTCAGCTTTACTGTAAGAAATTCCAACGATCTAATCATCTTCATCAGCCTAACTGTTAATCATCAGAAACGATATGATTTTCTCCTGTACGATTACCTTTAATCATCCAAATGAGTATCTCCTTCAGCTATACTATAAGAAATTCCAACGATCTGAACATCTCCCTCAGGTTAACTGTTAATCATCAGAAACGATATGATTTTCTCCCGTACGATTACCTTTTATCATCCAAATGAGTATCTCCTTTAGCTTTACTATAAGAAATTCCAACGATCTGATCATCTGCCTCAGGTTAACTGTTAATCATCAGAAACGATCTGATTTTCTCCCTTACGTTTACCTTTAATCATCTAAATGATTATCTCCTTCAGCTTTACTGTAAGAAATGCCAACGATCTGATCGTCTCCCTCAGGTTAACTGTTAATCATCCGAAACGATCTGATTTCCTCCCTTACGTTTACCTTTAATCATCTAAATGATTATCTCCTTCAGCTTTACTGTAAGAAATGCCAACGATCTGATCATCTCCCTCAGGTTAACTGTTAATCATCAGAAACGATATGATTTTCTCCCTTACGTTTACCTTTAATCATCTAAATGATTATCTCCTTCAGCTTTACTGTAAGAAATGCCAACGATCTGATCGTCTCCCTCAGGTTAACTGTTAATCATCAGAAGCGATATGATTTTCTCCCGTACGTTTACCTTTAATCATCTAAATGATTATCTCCTTCAGCTTTACTGTAAGAAATGCCAACGATCTGATCGTCTCCCTCAGGTTAACTGTTAATCATCAGAAGCGATATGATTTTCTCCCGTACGTTTACCTTTAATCATCTAAATGATTATCTCCATTAGCTTTACTGTAAGAAATGCCAACAATCTGATCATCTCCCTCAGGTTAACTGTTTATCATCAGAAACGATATGATTTTCTCCCTTACGTTTACCATCTCAGCGATTATCTACTTCAGCTTTACTGTAAGAAATGCCAACGATCTGATCGTCTCCCTCAGGTTAACTGTTAATCATCAGAAGCGATCTGATTTTCTTCCTTGCGTTTACCTTTAATCATCTAAATGATTATCTCCATTAGCTTTACTGTAAGAAATGCCAACGATCTGATCATCTCCCTCAGGTTAACTGTTAATCATCCGAAACGATCTGATTTCCTCCCTTACGTTTACCTTTAATCATCTAAATGATTATCTCCATTAGCTTTACTGTAAGAAATGCCAACGATCTGATCATCTGCCTCAGGTTAACTGTTAATCATCAGAAACGATCTGATTTTCTCCCTTACGTTTACCTTTAATCATCTAAATGATTATCTCCTTCAGCTTTACTGTAAGAAATGCCAACGATCTGATCGTCTCCCTCAGGTTAACTGTTAATCATCAGAAGCGATATGATTTTCTCCCTTACGTTTACCTTTAATCATCTCAATGATTATCTCCTTCAGCTTTACTGTAAGAAATGCCAAAGATCTGATCGTCTCCCTCAGGTTAACTGTTAATCATCAGAAGCGATCTGATTTTCTTCCTTGCGTTTACCTTTAATCATCTAAATGATTATCTCCATTAGCTTTACTGTAAGAAATGCCAACGATCTGATCATCTCCCTCAGGTTAACTGTTAATCATCCGGAACGATCTGATTTCCTCCCTTACGTTTACCTTTAATCATCTAAATGATTATCTCCTTCTGCTTTACTGTAAGAAATGCCAACGATCTGAACATCTCCCTCAGGTTAACTGTTAATCATCAGAAACGATATGATTTTCTCCCGTACGATTACCTTTTATCATTCAAATGAGTATCTCCTTTAGCTTTACTATAAGAAATTCCAACGATCTGATCATCTGCCTCAGGTTAACTGTAAATCATCAGAAAGGATATGATTTTCTCCCTTACGTTTACCTTTAATCATGCAAATGATTATCTCCTTCAGCTTTACTGTAAGAAATTCCAACGATCTAATCATCTTCATCAGCCTAACTGTTAATCATCAGAAACGATATGATTTTCTCCTGTACGATTACCTTTAATCATCCAAATGAGTATCTCCTTCAGCTATACTATAAGAAATTCCAACGATCTGAACATCTCCCTCAGGTTAACTGTTAATCATCAGAAACGATATGATTTTCTCCCGTACGATTACCTTTTATCATCCAAATGAGTATCTCCTTTAGCTTTACTATAAGAAATTCCAACGATCTGATCATCTGCCTCAGGTTAACTGTTAATCATCAGAAACGATCTGATTTTCTCCCTTACGTTTACCTTTAATCATCTAAATGATTATCTCCTTCAGCTTTACTGTAAGAAATGCCAACGATCTGATCGTCTCCCTCAGGTTAACTGTTAATCATCCGAAACGATCTGATTTCCTCCCTTACGTTTACCTTTAATCATCTAAATGATTATCTCCTTCAGCTTTACTGTAAGAAATGCCAACGATCTGATCATCTCCCTCAGGTTAACTGTTAATCATCAGAAACGATATGATTTTCTCCCTTACGTTTACCTTTAATCATCTAAATGATTATCTCCTTCAGCTTTACTGTAAGAAATGCCAACGATCTGATCGTCTCCCTCAGGTTAACTGTTAATCATCAGAAGCGATATGATTTTCTCCCGTACGTTTACCTTTAATCATCTAAATGATTATCTCCTTCAGCTTTACTGTAAGAAATGCCAACGATCTGATCGTCTCCCTCAGGTTAACTGTTAATCATCAGAAGCGATATGATTTTCTCCCGTACGTTTACCTTTAATCATCTAAATGATTATCTCCATTAGCTTTACTGTAAGAAATGCCAACAATCTGATCATCTCCCTCAGGTTAACTGTTTATCATCAGAAACGATATGATTTTCTCCCTTACGTTTACCTTTAATCATCTAAATGATTATCTCCTTCAGCTTTACTGTAAGAAATGCCAACGATCTGATCGTCTCCCTCAGGTTACCTGTTAATCATCAGAAGCGATCTGATTTTCTCCCTTACGTTTACCATCTCAGCGATTATCTACTTCAGCTTTACTGTAAGAAATGCCAACGATCTGATCGTCTCCCTCAGGTTAACTGTTAATCATCAGAAGCGATCTGATTTTCTTCCTTGCGTTTACCTTTAATCATCTAAATGATTATCTCCATTAGCTTTACTGTAAGAAATGCCAACGATCTGATCATCTCCCTCAGGTTAACTGTTAATCATCCGAAACGATCTGATTTCCTCCCTTACGTTTACCTTTAATCATCTAAATGATTATCTCCATTAGCTTTACTGTAAGAAATGCCAACGATCTGATCATCTGCCTCAGGTTAACTGTTAATCATCAGAAACGATCTGATTTTCTCCCTTACGTTTACCTTTAATCATCTAAATGATTATCTCCTTCAGCTTTACTGTAAGAAATGCCAACGATCTGATCGTCTCCCTCAGGTTAACTGTTAATCATCAGAAGCGATATGATTTTCTCCCTTACGTTTACCTTTAATCATCTCAATGATTATCTCCTTCAGCTTTACTGTAAGAAATGCCAAAGATCTGATCGTCTCCCTCAGGTTAACTGTTAATCATCAGAAGCGATCTGATTTTCTTCCTTGCGTTTACCTTTAATCATCTAAATGATTATCTCCATTAGCTTTACTGTAAGAAATGCCAACGATCTGATCATCTCCCTCAGGTTAACTGTTAATCATCCGGAACGATCTGATTTCCTCCCTTACGTTTACCTTTAATCATCTAAATGATTATCTCCTTCTGCTTTACTGTAAGAAATGCCAACGATCTGATCATCTCCCTCAGGTTAACTGTTAATCATCAGAAACGATATGATTTTCTCCCTTACGTTTACCTTTAATCATCTAAATGATTATCTCCTTCAGCTTTACTGTAAGAAATGCCAACGATCTGATCGTCTCCCTCAGGTTAACTGTTAATCATCAGAAACGATCTGATTTTCTCCCGTACGTTTACCTTTAATCATCTAAATGATAATCTCCTTCAGCTTTACTGTAAGAAATGCCAACGATCTGATCGTCTCCCTCAGGTTAACTGTTAATCATCAGAAACAATCTGATTTTCTCCCTTACGTTTACCTTTAATCATCTAAATGATTATCTCCATTAGCTTTACTGTAAGAAATGCCAACGATCTGATCATCTCCCTCAGGTTAACTGTTAATCATCAGAAACGATATGATTTTCTCCCTTACGTTTACCTTTCATCATCCAAATGAATATCTCCTTCAGATTTACTGTAAGAAATGCCAACGATCTGATCATCTCCCTCAGGTTTTACTGTTGAACATCAGAAACGATATGATTTTCTCCCGTACGATAACCTTTAATCATCTAAATGTTTATCTCCTGCAGCTTTACTGTAAGAAATGCCAACGATCTGATCATCTCCCTCAGGTTAACTGTTGATCATCAGAAACGATATGATTTTCTCCCTTACGTTTACCTTTAATCATGCAAATGATTATCTCCTTCAGCTTTACTATAAGTAATTCCAACGATCTATTCATCTTCATCAGCATAACTGTTAATCATCAGAAACGATATGATTTTCTCCCGTACGATTACCTTTAATCATCCAAATGAGTATCTCCTTCAGCTTTACTATAAGAAATTCCAACGATCTGAACATCTCCCTCAGGTAAACTGTTAATCATCAGAAACGATATGATTTTCTCCCGTACGATTACCTTTTATCATGCAAATGAGTATCTCCTTTAGCTTTACTATAAGAAATTCCAACGATCTGATCATCTGCCTCAGGTTAACTGTAAATCATCAGAAAGGATATGATTTTCTCCCTTATGTTTACCTTTAATCATGCAAATGATTATCTCCTTCAGCTTTACTGTAAGAAATTCCAACGATCTAATCATCTTCATCAGCCTAACTGTTAATCATCAGAAACGATATGATTTTCTCCTGTACGATTACCTTTAATCATCCAAATGAGTATCTCCTTCAGCTTTACTATAAGAAATTCCAACGATCTGAACATCTCCCTCAGGTTAACTGTTAATCATCAGAAACGATATGATTTTCTCCCGTACGATTACCTTTTATCATCCAAATGAATATCTCCTTTAGCTTTACTATAAGAAATTCCAACGATCTGATCATCTGCCTCAGGTAAACTGTTAATCATCAGAAACGATCTGATTTTCTCCCGCACGATTACCTTTAATCATCCAAATGAGTATCTCTTTCAGCTTTACTATAAGAAATGCCAACGATCTGATCATCTCCCTCAGGTTAACTGTTAATCATCCGGAACGATCTGATTTCCTCCCTTACGTTTACCTTTAATCATCTAAATGATTATCTCCTTCTGCTTTACTGTAAGAAATGCCAACGATCTGATCATCTCCCTCAGGTTAACTGTTAATCATCAGAAACGATATGATTTTCTTCCTTGCGTTTACCTTTAATCATCTAAATGATTATCTCCTTCAGCTTTACTGTAAGAAATGCCAACGATCTGATCGTCTCCCTCAGGTTAACTGTTAATCATCAGAAACGATCTGATTTTCTCCCGTACGTTTACCTTTAATCATCTAAATGATAATCTCCTTCAGCTTTACTGTAAGAAATGAAAACGATCTGATCGTCTCCCTCAGGTTAACTGTTAATCATCAGAAACAATCTGATTTTCTCCCTTACGTTTACCTTTAATCATCTAAATGATTATCTCCATTAGCTTTACTGTAAGAAATGCCAACGATCTGATCATCTCCCTCAGGTTAACTGTTAATCATCAGAAACGATATGATTTTCTCCCTTACGTTTACCTTTCATCATCCAAATGAATATCTCCTTCAGATTTACTGTAAGAAATGCCAACGATCTGATCATCTCCCTCAGGTTTTACTGTTGAACATCAGAAACGATATGATTTTCTCCCGTACGATAACCTTTAATCATCTAAATGTTTATCTCCTGCAGCTTTACTGTAAGAAATGCCAACGATCTGATCATCTCCCTCAGGTTAACTGTTGATCATCAGAAACGATATGATTTTCTCCCTTACGTTTACCTTTAATCATGCAAATGATTATCTCCTTCAGCTTTACTATAAGTAATTCCAACGATCTATTCATCTTCATCAGCATAACTGTTAATCATCAGAAACGATATGATTTTCTCCCGTACGATTACCTTTAATCATCCAAATGAGTATCTCCTTCAGCTTTACTATAAGAAATTCCAACGATCTGAACATCTCCCTCAGGTAAACTGTTAATCATCAGAAACGATATGATTTTCTCCCGTACGATTACCTTTTATCATTCAAATGAGTATCTCCTTTAGCTTTACTATAAGAAATTCCAACGATCTGATCATCTGCCTCAGGTTAACTGTAAATCATCAGAAAGGATATGATTTTCTCCCTTATGTTTACCTTTAATCATGCAAATGATTATCTCCTTCAGCTTTACTGTAAGAAATTCCAACGATCTAATCATCTTCATCAGCCTAACTGTTAATCATCAGAAACGATATGATTTTCTCCTGTACGATTACCTTTAATCATCCAAATGAGTATCTCCTTCAGCTTTACTATAAGAAATTCCAACGATCTGAACATCTCCCTCAGGTTAACTGTTAATCATCAGAAACGATATGATTTTCTCCCGTACGATTACCTTTTATCATCCAAATGAGTATCTCCTTTAGCTTTACTATAAGAAATTCCAACGATCTGATCATCTGCCTCAGGTAAACTGTTAATCATCAGAAACGATCTGATTTTCTCCCGCACGATTACCTTTAATCATCCAAATGAGTATCTCTTTCAGCTTTACTATAAGAAATTCCAACGATCTGATCATCTCCCTCAGGTTAACTGTTAATCATCAGAAACGATCTGATTTTCTCCCGTACGATTACCTTTAATCATCCAAATGATTATCTCCTTCAGCTTTACTGTAAGAAATGCCAACGATCTGATCATCTCCCTCAGGTTAACTGTTAATCATCAGAAACGATCTGATTTTGTGCCGTACGATTACCTTTAATCATCCAAATGATTATCTTCTTCAGCTTTACTGTAAGAAATGCCAACGATCTGATCATCTCCCTCAGGTTAACTGTTAATCATCAGAAACGATATGATTTTCTCCCGTACGATTACCTTTAATCATCCAAATGATTATCTTCTTCAGCTTTACTGTAAGAAATGCCAACGATCTGATCATCTCCCTCAGGTTAACTGTTAATCATCAGAAACAATCTGATTGTGTACCGTACGATTACCTTTAATCATCCAAATGATTATCTCCTTCAGCTTTACTGTAAGAAATGCCAACGATCTGATCATCTCCCTCAGGTTTACTGTTAATCATCAGAAACGATCTTATTGTCTCCCTTGTAATTTCCTTTAATCATCCAATGATTATCTCCCTCAGCTATACTGTTAGTAATGGCAACGATATGATTATCTTCCTCAGGTTTACTTTTGATCACCAAAAACGGTTTTGATGATTAACAGTTTACCTGAGGGAGATAATCAGATCTTTTTTGATCATTAACAGTAAACCTGAGGGATATTATCATTTCGTTGGAATGACTAACAGTAAACCTGACGGAGATTATCTTGATCCATGGAATGGCCATCTATAAACCCGAGGGAGATAATTATACCGTCTTGGATGAGTAACGGTTAACTTGTTGGAGATAATCAGACCGCCAAATTGAATAAGCGTCTTAGATTTATCGTGGCCGAGAAAAATCGAATAGCCTCCTGTGTAACTATTAATTAAAATTCAGTTTTAAAAAGATGAAGTTTTCCAACTGAAATGCAAAAAAAAAATCTACTTTAACACTAAATGTAAAGCCCTTTCCAAGGTGCTGGCTGCTTGCGTGTTTAGCGGTTTGCAGAAGCTCGCTTTCTGCCCATGCAATTGCCTCTTCTGTCCCTCCCAATGACGGTTCCAATCAAGTATTTAACGTTCTTACAGACGACTCGTAAATTAAAACGACCCCGGCTGTCATGAGCCGGATCACGCCTCCTTTGTCAGAAGATGACGGGTCACTAAGCGTGACTGCATGGCGCAGTCTTTCTTTGGTTTAGCCCTTACAGAGGCATAAAGTTTAGGGGACCAGGGTGGCGTTTTTTAATCGCCAATTAGTTTATGTCCAGTGAACACAGTGTAACATGGTCGTATGTCTCTACATACGAATGATAATTACAAAACACGGAGTTCTGTCAACGGTTCTGGTTGAAACATTTATCTTTGGTTAGAAGGCCTTCTTTATGGATGGCTGGCAGGCGACAAAACCATTAAACACTTGGGTAATCATTTTAAAGCTGGAATAAAGAAACCAGTGATTGGCATAGGTTGTCTGGAAGTTTGCCATGTATAACTTGTCTTGATGTAAGTTCTTCAAGCTTCTCCACGACTTCTTTCTGATCAGGAAATGCTGCGAGTGTTTACATTTGCCAAATTTGCGGATCAATGAACTTTTAATTCAGGCGTGGGAGCACTCCCATCGTATCCAAGCGTCTGCCTTCTGTCCGTCAGTATGGCACATATATATAAATATATATTTATTATATATATTATATATAGTATATATGTGTGTGTGTACGTTTGCCGTCAGTCGCGTAATTATCTTTATTATTTAGTAATTATAACACTTCAGTATCTTTTCCATTTTCTGCTTGTATGAATAAATTAAGAATAATTACTGTGCTTTTTTATTTAAATTTCTCTATGAATTACGGGGCCCTACCATTATCAGAATTTTATTACCTCCGCCAAGCGGGGGTTATGTTTTGCCTGCGTCGGTTTGTTCGTTGCTCAATTGGTCAGTTTCGTATGTTTGTCTGTCTGTCTTTGCTCTACAGGCAACAATCTTTTTGCAAATGCTTTGGTCACTTGTAATCCATGTTGGGTCAGTCTGGCTGTCTGTCCGTCTATTGTTGTAAATTTCTCCTGCTTGCTTGTGGTTTGGTCTGACATATGTCATTCTGCAGTCCACATTGTTTTAGCAAATGATGCTTCTGAAAGGCATACATAAATAAAAAACAGGTAATATGTTCTGTCTGCCTGTCTCTCCGTTCGTCCCCCACGTTTCTGGTCAACATTCATCCAAACTGTCATCTGTCTGTCAAAATATCTGTCTGTTCGTCCGTTGTCGTCAAATTCTTCTCCCACCTTGTACTTTTGACTGACATATGGCACACTACAGGCCAATATTTTTTTAGGAATAGTTCTGAATGTTATACAGTTGATTACAATTTCTGTAGATCTAGAAGTTTATAGTCTTTTGGAGCAAATTGATCAAAGGTCAAGGTCATGATCATAAAAAAAAACAGATTTTTTTATTCATATCTGCATCAATAATAATTGTAGTGACATAAACTGTAGCTCATTTTATTCGATATTCCAACGGCCTTTTTCTCTTATGCTCAGCTGTGCAACCTGCTCTTACCATTGTTACGCATTTTTTGGGGAAATTCATTATGTTAAAAAATTGGTCTTATTTTTTCCTAACTTTGTCTGTTTAAAAGCTGGAGAGGCCTATTTTTTTTTCGCATCAGGCAGCATGGAGCAGTTGTACGAGATTTTATACAAGTCTCGCCCGTCAAACGAGACTTTGTGAGATTTTACTTTTATCGCTTTGCCGGGTACAAACCCCAAAATATTTTTCTCATAACTTCGTCAACTCTTAACCTATCTATACAAACTATAGCCCTTTTTATTTGTCTATGCGTTCCTCATTATGGGGTTTGGTCACCTGCTATCCAGGTTGGGTCAGTCTGTCAGTATGTCCGTCTGTTGTTGTCAATTTTGTCTGACATTAGTCATTCTGCAATCCGCATTGTTTTAGAATGCTTCTGAAAGGCATACATTAAAAAAACAGGAAATATGCTTTGTATTTCTGTCTTTCCGTTCGTCCCCGACTTTTTAATATCATACATAAAAGTACATAAAGATTCTATTTGTTTCTGTTCTCCCAGAACAGTGTTCATTCTAATGACTGTTTTCACCTGTTCCCCTGTCTTTCTGTCTCTCTGTATCTCCTTTTGTCTTATTTCAACGACCGGCAAGCGCTCGACCTAGGGTCGTCTAGTCTGTCTATTTGATTGTCTGGCTGTAAGCAACCAAAAATGTATTAACAGATTTTGATGAAATTTGCAGGACAGCTTTGGCAATGATTCAAGGAACAATTGATCACGTTTTCGGGTTGATCCGGATCATCATCTGGATCCAGAAATTTTTAATGTAGAAAAATGCTACATTTCTGACGATTCCATATGAGGGTAATGGTCTGCCTTGGTGGAGGTATGCGCTGTCTGAGTGCCCATATTCTAGTTCTGATTGAAACTACCCTAGAAGATGGTGCAAAATGTATATATACCTTAAGTCTAATGAGTTCTCCTAATTCGCAGTATTCCACACTTGAATGAACTGGGTGATTTGACCCCTTGCCTACCTTTATTTTATTTAAGATAAACATATGAAATTTAGATATTCCTTTTCATTCATATGTGCCTTTTCATTGGTCAGTTAAAAAGATGCCCATGTGATTCTTAATGTCCTATATCATTATCGAGAGGTGTCAACAATTCTAATCGAAATCCCATTTCATATATAATTCAAAACAAATAGCTGCACAAATCGAATTGAAAACCCATGTCATTAGAGGTTATGATAAATGTCAACGCCCACAAACTAATTGAAATCCCATTTCATTTGGAAATCGTAACAAATTACTTCACCCACATAATTTAACTGGCATCTTAGTAAATTTTTTTGAAGTCATCCTAAATTGCTTGTTCGAATTCCTATCCCATCGTTTTTCACTCCTTTACCTTTCTCTTAACGCTCGATTGTGTAATCTCATTGTAATTACGTAATATCAGGCACTACCTGAATAAAAATGTCATAGTCGCTTGTACATTGGCTACTTATATCTCGACTGGACCATTGCAATGCTCTTCTGTATGGGTTGCCTAGTTTTCAGATTGATAAATTACCTTTACAAAGAGTTCAGAAGACAGCTGCACGTATAGTCACAAGAACAGCCCGTCACATAGCCCCTATTTAAGCACACTGACTCTGGCTCCCTACACGTTACAGAATACAACACAAGCTATTTGTTCATACCTTTAATGCCATGAATGGTCAGTCACCAAAATATATCATAGACATGTTAGATATATATATATATATATATATATATATATATATATATATATATATATATATAGACTAGCTAGATCACTCCGGTAAAAAAAAAAGTTTAACATTGCCTAAACCAAAAATACGGACCAAAACTTTAGGGGGAAAGGTGTTTTATTTATGATGCCCCAGACTTGTGGAACAAACTTCCTAGCAGCATTACAGAAGCAAAAACACTTTCAAGTTTCAAAAGGTTACTTAAAACCGATTTTATGCTCCATTGTGAACCTGCCCATGAGCTGCAATGCTTCATAGTTGTACACAAGTGAATTCATATTTTTTTAAACGATTTTAACTTTTTACCGCTACCAGTCTTCTAAATTCTTAGTTGTATTATTCACACTTTTCTGGTCAGAAGTTTTTTAATCCTTCAATAATTTTTAATGTTTGATCAGTTTATACTGCATAAGATCTAACCTTGTATAATATGTATAATATACTTTGTATTTTGATAATCAGCTATATATAATTTATGTTTATTATTATATAAAAAATGTATATTGGAAAGCACTTTGGATCACTCTACGGGTGAAAAGAGTGCTATGTAAATAAGGCATAATTGTATAGCCCTATGACTATAACCTTAATTAGCCCTGATTTAGTTCCGATGTAAAAGGGAAAACTTACAATTTCTGTTTGCGGACGAACACTCGTCACTCTCGATCTCTTTCTTTACACACTCTGTACTTGTTCTTTGTTTCCTTTTCATGTGTAATCAACCGACGAGGGAACTCCTAAAACGTTAAAAAAACCACATATCCAATTAAAGTCGACTCTCTCTCCTAATGGTTCTCAGCTATTTCGGAATTATTCCTAGGTAATGTTTAGACACTAATTAGTTTATATAGCCAGTTTTTATGGATTCGTTGTAATTCGTGGCACTTACGTATTGATACGCACTGGTTAATTGTCTACACAAGCCGCGATTTGTCCCGCTTAAAGCTTACGACCTACCACAAAGTACCTACCGTGGACTAGGATGCGTTTTTAGAGTTACATATGACCAACGAAATTTGACAATTTGTACCAGTGGCCAAAAAGGTTTGAGTCACCTTAAAATCAAATCGCGGCCGCGCTCGCTCACGCTATGCCAACAGTCTGCACAGAAGCGCTTTATAAATCCGATGAAGACTCAAGAAGCCCAGAAATGTCCCAGCACGTAGCGCATCGTCGGCCATTTCGTGGAAGTTGGAACTACCCTTAAATTGTATCCCCAGAGAAAAGTCGGGGGATACTGTGTTTTCATACCGGTGCCGCCGCCGCCGCCGCATATAAATCTTGTTGGCGCGATAACTCAAAAAATGTTTAACGGAACTTTACCAAACTTGGTATACGTATAGATATGGGTGAGAGGACGACGCCTATTTAAAATGAGGTCATGACCTTTACTAGGAGAGTGTCCTTAACCTTGAATAGGTCAAATTTTAAGGAAAATTACACAAATTCTTAAATATCTCAAGAAATCTTGCATGGATTGATCCCAAAATCAAGTTGATCGAATATCATGGATTGGGTTCTCATGTTCCAGAAACTGGTGGCGCCACCTATCATTCTTTACTTGTTTTCGTGCCTTTTAATACCCCCAGAATTGCAGCTTGACAGTACTGTGAGCATTATTAGTCAAAAACTAATGGACAGATTTCTTTTATATTATGCATATACATAGGTATGGATTAGGGGAGGATGTTTATTTAAATTGGGGTCATGACCTTTCCTATAAGAGTGGCCTTGACCATGAATATTCCCATATTTGGTGAAATTCACACAAAATCTTTAATATATCAGTAAGGGATACATGTAATGATCCAAAAATTAAATTGACCGATGATCTTGGAAAGCTTTGTCTTTGCAGAAGACAGGTGGCGCTACCTTGTGTTGTTTTCTTGTTAAAATGATGTTCACGCAATAACGTTGTAAGAAGTTGAGGTACAGTCACCAAACCCACAGGTTTGATGCATCTTATCAACGGCTAGGTCAAGTTCGAACACGGATGACCTTGATGCATTTTTTTCACAGCAGCGATTATGCTAATACAGATGGCGCCACCTTGTGTCGTTTTCCTGCTTTTGCACCTATTAATACCCCACCATTGCCACTTCACAGCACTGTGAGCATGATAAATTGAAAACTAAAGGACAGTTTTCTTTCATATCATGCATATATATATATTTTAAGTTAAATTTTTTTTATTTTAATTTTTAAATTTTTTTTTTTAAATCTTGGATTGTTTTGTCTTCTGCCGAATACAGGTGGTGCCACCATGTGTCGTTTCTTGCTTTCGCACCTTGTACTTCCCCACCATTGCCACTTTACAGCACTGTGAGCATGATAAATTGAAAACTAATGGACAGATTTCTTCCATATCATGTATATAGACATGGGTTACAGAATTAGATATATTTCAATTTGGGAAATGACCTCTCCTATGAGAGTGACCTTTACCTTAAAATATGCCCATACTTATAAAAAAACCATGGTGGCTTGCCAAGTGTCAGTCTCTGCATCTGAATTCAAGATGGGATACTATTCTTCGAGGCTGGGGGGGGGGGGGGGGGTAAATTGTCTGGGGATACTATGGCATCTGCGGTGCCAAGAAATATCTAGTTAATTATACACCTTGGTTTGTTATATGACTTGGGTATTTGGTCAGGACCCTTTTAAACTGGAATTTATATGTATAAGAGTCACTGTAAATTATAATGATACACTTTGCTTTATAAAATGGATCAGGTATTTGGACAGCGTTAGACAATGGACCCTTTAAAACAGGGCTTTATATGTATAGGAATTAAACAGGACACTATATGTATAAGAGTGATTATACGATGGTACACATTGTTTTGTATCATGGGTCAGGTGCTTGACGAGGATCAGAAAACCTAGACAAGGGCAGTGTCCTTCTTAACCTCTACAGACTGGAAATTTGTTAATTGACACGTAGCTCTGCAGAATTTCTAGCGGCGTAACAAACAGCATGCACCAACCCCGCCCCATCATACCGACTTAGATCGATAGGAAGAGTCTGTTCTGTCTAATAGCTCTACAGTTGAGTCATGGGATATAACATGTCTAGAATCAGATAAGATGGGAGAGGAGTGCCCTGGATCATGATGAAGATAGCATATCTCACTTTGATGGGTATGTTTACCGCCCATAACGAGGACAAAGATCAAAACAAATGCATTTAGGGTTCAAGAATTTCCTACGAACAAAATTTCGATCGGGAATGTTCGGTACACTGTTTTGTTGTATTTTTCATTTTTTTACAACCTACTTGGAAATTAGACATACTTGAATTGGCTAATCATTGGACCCTGCAGAATAAAATTATGCACATGAAATGTAAAGAATAAAAATGGCGGTGCGTGTTTTTATCGTATGATTTCCATTGTCAAAACATGTCAGAGATGAATATTATTATAATTATGATTAGTCAATTTTGATTAATAGTATAATCAATAATCATATTCCATTTCATTTTTTCCATTAATTTTTTAAAATCTGTTTTTCTTAATAAAGCCGGTTATCGCAAAAAAAAAAAAACAAGACGATATCACGCAATTACTCCATGTCATCACTTCAAACGTGATTATTTAGAACATTTTTAACAGCCCGCCATAATCCACCTAACGTAAATCAATCAATACCCGTGCAATAAAGTTGAAAGAATAAATTTCACGCAAAGTGTTCTAAAAGCTAGTTACCACCTCCAACAAATGAAATCAGTCGTGCGTTTGTGTGTGCGTGTTCAATGAAAAGCCATCAGCTCAACCAATTTTAGATGAAATTTTGTGCAAGGATGGACCATGGGTAAAAAAAAAACACTTTCGGGTATTTTAGAATTAGAATTTTTGGAGGGTCGTTAAAATTAAATATGATCCAGAACCATTCAGATTCGCCCCTTTTGCCTGCACTCACATTGTACTCCTTAAGGCGGCCTTCCATCCACCCACGTCTTCTCGTTTTTTTTAAGCGGCCGGAGATATCTGGAAGTCTTCTCGGGCCGGCGAGTGCACGCACACCTGCCGATTTTGGCGTGCACATCACCAGATTTTTTTCTACCCTTTTTTCTACTTTTTTTCGTTCTCTTGTTTGCCATTATCGTCATAAATGATGAAAGAAACCTTTAAAAACTGCCGATATCCTGGACATTAATTGTCGAGCCGATTTTTCCTGCAGGATTCTTAGAAGAATCCGGCTGGCAGCACCCTAACATCTACCGATCCTACGCATTTTTCCGGGCAAAAAAGGGCCGGCAAAATGAAATCGGTAAATAGAAAGCCGGCTTCATAACAATCCATAAATGAACCAATCCGCTTAAAAATTTACTCACTTCTTCAATGCTGTGTAGCACACTCTTCCAATTATTTTTAAAAATTGGAAAAGGAAGGTACCTGAAGAAGGCCTTATCACAGGACTTTGACCACTATCAATCTGGTTGGGCAGGGCATAAATCAGGAAAATAAAGTATTCTGACATGATTTCATGGGGTTCAACCTATGGGGTTGAATTTTCGTCCCTCATTTTTCAGAAAAAGGGAAGGCCGCTGACAGCGGATTACTGAGTTTGAGCGTTAAATCTATAAAATCCTGTTTATTTGTGGTTTCTGGAGCAAAACCTACAATAATTCACTTCTTCTGGCTTTCAGCCACAAAGACCCAAAACATCTACAAAGAAACAATTGCGTTCTAAACTTTAATATTTCAATTCGAAAGCAACATGTTTCATTAATGCTAAGTGTTTCCATGACAAGATTGACACATGTTGAAACATCGCATGCGTTCCTGACTCAACTATATACATATCTCTCAAAGACGTTGAGCATAAATTGGATAAACCTCAACAAACGTTGTCGTGACATATTAAAGATTAACGGATAAATTAAAACAGCTTGAAAGAGGTTTTTTAATTGATTTTTTTTGCAATTATATTGGTTAGCTAACCATATACATATCTATATTCGCATATAAAGGTATATTAAGAATACATGTATATATACATATCTATATTCGCATATATAAAGGTATATTAAGAACTAGGCCATTTCTCAGTGCGAGAGATTTATTTGGTTTGTTTTATTCAGAAGAAAAGCCTCTGTACTCGAAAAGGTTCATTTATGATATGAAATTTCATTTCCATGTTTAAAAAAGCCACCAGGTTCAGTTTGATTTATTCCTTTGAGAACAAACCCCCTTTACAATTTAACGGCTGTAAGATCAAGACAGTGAATGAAAGCATTTGACCCAGCTTCAGTGTATTCAGAAAGCAATTTATCGTGAATCATGATGTTGTTGTTGTTCTCCCGCCTGAGCTATACGACGCAGTTAAAACAGGACATTTATTAGAAATGCAAGCTGGAAGACGTGATATTTATTTGTGTAGTGATTAATGACCAAAATGGAAGTCCAGGCTCATCATTTCGTCATGCAATGATCTTTGAGTGTTGTCAATGAAATGACGCCAGCAGGCAGAGGGCAATCGAAAAAGTACAAAGGGCTCAATCACACTTAAAGGATTAAAGGAAACCTAGAATTAGGAAGGCAGTGATTGAATGATAATTCATCAAAAGCTGATTACCACTAGTCTAAGAAAAATAAAATGCATGAAATACATGAAGCACCACAAGTTGGAATTGCATTGGATTTCAGGAATCTTATGTTGCTCAATATATCAAATTACCGCAGACCCCTGTTCAAAGTCGGAAACCAGATAAACACACACATGGATTATGCCATATCTTATTATACACGCAAATTGAAAACTTGAAGATATATAGATAAAGAGCTGCAAAGATCTTAAATGAGTTCGAAAACCTACATGAATTCAAAAGGAAATTTCCTTCAACAAGATACAAAAGCCAGGCAGACACTAAATGGAAATATGTATGTTTGTAATTGTTGAAAATGAGAGTAAAATGATCAGCTCTGATACTTAACCGACAAAATATATTTCCCCAGTGATGATTACAAATAAAAACAAGAAGAAGTCAGAGAAATCAATGCCCCGATTAATATCTCTATTATATATAATATAGTCGTTTCTAAAAATGGGATATAATCCTGTGAATTAAAAACATATTACGGTGATTCAGATTACCTCCAAAATTTAATGGATTGTTTCTGGAGTGTTAATTTGCACACATGCAAACTAAACAACCAAAGGTTAAATATAATACGCCTCGCCATCTCGCCGAGGTTAAGAAGATATTTTACATTCGTTAAATTTGATGAATTTATATAAACAGATTAATATATTCTCGTTAAAACGAAAATACTTGAACTATGACTTTTGTTATAACAGCAATATATTCAACATATAATTTTACATATTCCTAATGTCTAAGAAGAGGTGTTCATGGTTTTTATTATATGATTGCACATACACAAAACGCATACCTTATTATTAAAACATACACGGTGCACGGTGTTTTACTTAAACAGATGTTTTGAGTCAGCATCAATCATAATGTTACCTCATAAATATGCAAATATGATATATAAAAATAAATATTTGTTGAACCATGGGCCTGAGGCCTTTTATTTTAGAATAAACTTATATCATTCATCATTCAAAATAATCAATAGTCCTGCTGGCAAATTTTCTTACGAATAGATATAAGTTTGTGAAGTTGAGATATGGCTAGTGTTCACCCGAGTATGTTAATATAGGCATTCCACAAGGATCGATTTCAGGTCCACTCCTGTATTTTGTTCAGGAATGACCTACCTAGAATATAACTGAAATTTATTTGTCGTTGACACCGCCATATTCTACACCAGTGTCGATAAATAACAATATTAAACAGGAGCTAGAATACAGAGCATAGTAACTGGGGCCATTTGCCGTCGAAAGGAGTATTTTCGTATATGTGACAATTAGTTTTAAGTTTGGAATATTTTTTCTGAATCGCAGTATATTTTATAATACATATATCATATTTTTATATCAGATGTAGTTTATACTTTTTTATCTATTCTTATATATTTTTTACCTTGATATTTCTTATCTTTAACTTTATACAATTGTGAAAGTTCATACTATAGGAAAGAACATACCCTGTTTGCACATATATCTTGTTAAATAGCACATTTCATATAAGTTAGATTAGTATTTAGCTTACGTCATTCTTGTGATAATCTAGAATTTATTTTGTTTCATATCAATAGAATTTGACGGGGAAAACAACACGCCACGATCTGCAAACCTGACCGATATCCTTAAACATGCCACGACTCTTTACGATCTGCTGCGACTGTGGAAACAATCAAAGTAAATTAAGTCGCACCGTGATACGCAGCTTAAAAATGTGTGCGGAATCCATGTCTGGACTGTTTGAGTTAAACCTGGTTTACTGGGCTTGTCAATCAGAATCTATGAAGCTCAAGATGAAACGCTAGTTTAGCCATGAATAGGCGACAGAGCATAGGCAATCAACAGGCTGGATTCTAGATGGTCGGGAGATTCCTATTGTCACAGGAACACAAGTAGTGCTTAAACTGAAATTTGAGAGAGAATTTCAGGAGATACTTGCCCGGTTCCAGCCCTTCCACAGCACAGTATGGGCAGGAGGGTATGAGTTCTTTCCCGTTCAAGTATGCGTGTGTGTTTGCATGTGTATTTGTTCAGTTCATAACTCACGCAGTCATGAACGGCATCCAATAAACTTTCCAAGGCACTTCGAGAATGGGCCAGTGAAGAATCGATTTTGTGTAGGTCCGGCTCATGATCCGGATCCAGGAAGGACTTCCAGGAATACTCACAAATGTGAAGTCACATATGCCCGATTCAACATGAGAATATATACATAATTTGTGGATGCATACACTTGTTCAGGAACATATGCATCAATGAATATGGGAATATGGGCCAATTAGTGAATGTAAACACAGATTGCGGAGTATCCTGCATTAAGTAGCGTTCACATGGTGGAGTCCTGCATTCCTGAGAACGCATCTTTCATTAGTTGTAAATAGAAAACAACTGATGCACTTATCACTCATAAATATAATGCAACAGTGAAAGTCATTTAAAACTGATTCGCAAAACAATATGCAGAACACATATTCTTTTGCACCTTTTTTGGCTGGCCGCTCCCGTATCCTCGGAGCTGGAGTGATATTAATATTACTGAATGATAGTCCTGAATGGGCATGAAGAATGAAGGGCATAAACCCAAACACCAAGATAAACATTCCAACCGAGATGAATTATTCCTACAAAAATATTACTTTAGTTCATATTTTCAAAAGACATTTAATTTTAATTGTTAATATAAATACATACTCAGTATATCCTAGTGGTTCTATATCTAAAAGTAGTAGTTCAATTTAAAGAGATTATGATAGTTCTTTGATTTAAAAGCAGTTTATCAATGTCCATTTCACGGAGATGTGTGTATACCAGGTACGTTTGAAAATCATTTCGTATATCGAAGTACACTTCCTTCTACGCCGATGCAGTTAAAATTGCGATATAATGATGAATGAAGGGCCAGTTAGCAACCACACGTAAACGGAGGAATTCGTGCTTCATGGCGGGAAATCTTAATTGCTAACGTCACCATAGACGTAACCCATGATTATATTTGTTAAAATGTTGTTAGGGAAACCACCCCAGAGTTATAGAGTCCGAGAGATTTATTCAAAAGGAATTGAGTCTAGTATAAAACGATTATGTCATAAAACATACATGCATTTCAGCTGTGGACATAAGACTTCCGTTTCCCTTCTGTAGTCCAGCAAATGGGGCAACATTAAAAGGGCCCAATCACCTATCTGACCTTTATAAACTAAAGGTAATCCCTTAGAGATTCAATAAATTAGACCGGATATCACCGTACGCAGGCTGCTTTGTTTATATCAATGTGTTTATAATAGGTGGGGGCCCGCCAAAATAATCAAAACAAATTCAACAAGGCAATGTGTGCAGCAAGTCAGATAGGCCAGAGCTTTGCAAATGGCGTTTTTGCAACAAGTGACCTTTCTATCTCCGTATATATATGCAACCTGCCACACTGGGTTAAATGCTTTTCCCAATTGTCAACATTGATGTGTTAACTAACATGTTATTGATACACAAGTTCATCCTTCAAGAAGGCGTTTAAGAACTTTTCAGCAACAAACATAACCACTTGATCATTAATATATACACAGAGGATATCTCATAAATTCTTTTAAAAAAGAAGGCGAATAGGTACCCTTAACAATATCGAAGATGCCATCCGAGGAAAATCATCAAGAGGTCACCACTATTTAACGTACCATTTTATTCTAGCTGGCGCTTTAAAGGAACCCTTAACCGCCACATATTTTACGTCAAAAGGAACGGAAACTAAGGCAGAGCTTTTGTACCCTTTTAAGGCACAAATGTCCAACAGAATATTCAAGAAGGACCTTTAACAATGAACCAAATCTTTTTGCTCTTTAAAAGGCCTACCTTAAAAAGAATGCCCTTCCGGATGAAACAGACAAC
Organism: Sipunculus nudus; assembly: GCA_026874595.1. NCBI lineage: Eukaryota > Metazoa > Annelida > Sipuncula > Golfingiida > Sipunculidae > Sipunculus > Sipunculus nudus. The sequence goes on from CM049309.1 coordinate 45,422,771, forward strand.
ATACTTCCGGCCGTTATCGGCACACACTCTAGTTCTAGGATCTCCGGTTCCTGAACTTGAAACAAACATGGGTAAACACATACCTGCGTGTCAGCAACTCGTATATATTTCACCGGAAACAGAGTATGCACCTGTAAAAAATGTTTCTAGGAACAGACAGTGTGTGTATTCCACACGAGAGGTAACTGGTCGCTCCGGTAGTTGGTTGCCTTGTCGATCGATGTATGGTAAAAACATGAACAAAGAGAGCGTACCATATCTATCATAATTTATTAAATACAATATCATATTGTAATTGCAGGGCCGTAGTCGGGGGGGGGGGGGGGAGAGTAAATGCTTTGTCAGAGCGAAGCAAAACGAGGGGGCGTAGTCCCCGACGGGGGAGGGTGTGGGAGAGGAAATCCCTGGAAATTGTTTAAAAATACATGCTATAAATTGGTATTTCTTATAATATAAGCTCTAATCACAGAATATAATTGCTTGCTTTTATTTTCGTGACTTAAGGGTAAAACTGAGTGATAGTCACCAGTTATATTGAACTTTCTTGCAAATACTGCCAACATTTTTTTAAATATTGCCTATGCTGCACCCCCCCCCCCCCCCCCGGAGGCTACGGTACTGAACTGGTACATTCTAGCGGTTAGTGTAATAAGGCGTTTCTAAGGGCCCAGTCACACATACCTATAATTGTAGTTCTTTCACTTACATTGTTATCTTTTATATATAAGGGAAATATATCATAACATGGTGCATTTTCCAATTTGCTCAAAGTAGTTCGAAGTATGTAAAACTCTCCCAATAGCTTTCGAAATGTTAACTGCATCAATTATTGTGATTATTTTTCAGGGTCTGTTCATATACAGAGTACTCTACTCTAGGGACACTAAGAGACATAAAAAATGTGGGTATTTATTACAAAAAAAAGATTGAAGAAGCTAGTTTCTAGTTACTTCAGGTCGAGAAATTCTCAATATACGGAGCCATAGTATCGACGAATGCTCTAATTAAAGTATTTTCCCCAGATTTTCTACTTTAACACCTACATACACTCACCTATGCAAGTGAAATTTCAGTTTACAATGTATATATATTTTTTTTGCCATGCTCCGTACAAATCCCTAACCTAACCCTGTGCATGTATCTCTCTATATATGTGCCAATTACCTGATCACGACAGGTCTTGACCAGTCTTAACCTACATGTCAGGGCTGTTCCTATAGCCTAGCCGTGTCACGACCTACCGTGCGACAAGTCGGCTCCAGTCTGCGACCGCTCGTCACCTGCGAAAGCTACCGATCCAATGAGCATGCCGTCCGCAGAACATGTCCGCTTGCACTTTAGTCAAATATCTTGTCAAATCCGTACATCAAGCTTATTCCATTACGCCGTACCATCATTGCGTTAGTACAAATGTTATATAAATAAACATTAATTAAAAAATGATGGGAAGGGTTCTACTTAACAACAAAATATTTTATTAAACATCCCAGATTGCGGATCTTCATCACTGACATTTTTTTTTCTTTAATTTTGCTGTTGGGTTTATAAGATACAATCGTGCTTATACATTTCAATAGTTGTCATGGGGTGTTCTAAGAATAACTGTAATCAAATTTCAGTCGGATACAATGTAATTGTGTGGTTGCATGCACACCTATCTCGCAGATATGTCGCGTCTGGCCCTGGCATCCCTCCCATAAGATTTGAAAATACTGATGCAAGCTGACCGTGTGTTGATAAAGCTTTGGAGATTAACTAGATAAAAACATGCAGTTCATGCGTATGCGCAGTCTTGTCGCCATACAGTTGTCACTTTCTTTAGCAGCTGAGGCGGCAAACTAATTAATAACACATTAGACAGCAACAGTCTGCATCGCCAGGGCTGGGATCACCAGGAACACCGAGAGCAGGGGCGGCTCGTATTAGGCGAGACCTTGGCACATTTACTCCATTCGAAAACATTAAAAAACTTCGAAAAGTTTTATCTAATAAAACTGAATAATACTGTCTCGATTTCCCTATCTTAATGGTAAAAAAACATCCCTTTTACAAAACATATAATATTGATCAAGATTATATGCAAACTTGGGCGATATAAGACCTCAACTAAAGATCATAAAAATCCCTCTTTGATGTCTTCTTCTTTTTAAAATGTTTCTTTGTTGTTGGAGGTTTTGTTGTTCTTTTTAATGCTAGCTTAAGTAAATATATATACATCTGCAGAATTCTTTACGGACTTCGTGACAGGGCAGTATCACACGCGTCCTCTCATTTTATATCCTCATATTTTTACTAGGCCAGACTACTGCACCTGCTGGTCTTTAGTGTGTAATCGTCCCCATTGCTGGGTCATACCTACGAAGAACCCCCGAAGAGGCGCACTCGTTTCTGAGTGAAACGGAGCCGTTGTGCACGGCCTTCTCATTAAGCCTATATAGAGCGATCACCCTGGTTAGGGGTCGACCGTAAGAAATCTCAACGACTCGGCTGAGTTTCGAACTTACGATCACCCGGCTTTGAATCATGTGGTATACCCCTGAGCCTCAGAAGGCGGCCCCTTTTTAAATTCCTGAGTGAAGTTAATAACAAACTAATCGACCAACCAAACAACGGCGACAAATACATGATACCCTCCAAACGGCCTCCTGCTAGGAACTCAACTAGGTTGTATCCATCTCATATCTATAGAACTCTATAAGAATTGATGGTCTAACAACATCACATTAAGAACTGAAAGAATAAACAAATTCCGGCATCCTCCCTTCCAGCACTTCCGCCCAGTCAAGGCCCTAGCTGAGACTTCCCATTTGATGTGCCCCTAGTGGCATCCATCTTGAAAATACTAGCCGCTCGGGCAGGCGTTATTAAGGTTTCTTTCAATTGTTATGATCGTTTGACATTCAGCACAATTTCTAACAGCTTGAGGATCTTGGCACTTCTCCTAACCCCATCTAATTATAACAGTTCCTGTAGCAGGTTTTTTTTCTTATAATTACGTTTTCTCTGAAACGAAGACAGAACAAAGCCTGCAGGAAAACAGTTTTTAACAATATTTATATATATATATATATATATATATATATATATATATATATATATATATATATATATATATATATATATAACTGGCTGATAAACCAGGTAACCGGACTTTTTATCGTGATTGGGGGATGTATTAAATGAGATGAAGAATAATAACTTTATTTTTTTTTATTCTAAAAATTACACTAGGATATAGATTTTTAGTTGAATACTGTCTCAATAAGATATGTATATAAATCGTTCGACATTTATTTTAGACGCTGTGCTCGTGGCAAGAAATTTATACATTGGTATTTTTTACCTTGAAAACCTGGTCTGTGAAGATGTTTACATTTTCTCACCATAATAGGACGCGGGGGTGTCAGATTTTTTAATATCTTTTACTGGTTACATATATTACATTGTCAGACGTATAAAAGATAGATTGATGTAAGGAAAATATGAAAGATAAATTAAATGGATGTTTTTAAGCAAGGAAGATGTTCCTAAAGAAAGAACGGGAATATATGCATACCTCGATCGTTAGTGGCAGAATATTGTTTTTTGTAGGGACTAATTGATGTATTTCAGGTGGAAAACAACTCAAAGTAAGGAATAATGTGTTTTTTAGGGACTATAGATAATGTATTTAAGGTGAGAAAACACTAAAAGTCAGGAATAATTTCTTTTGTAGGGACTATAAATGATGTATATAAAGTGGAAAACTAATAAAAGTAAGGGAAACAGAGTTCAAGATATTAAATCTTGATGGAAGGCCTGCGTGGCGGAGCCCTGTTTCCCCCTGATTATTGACCGGGTAATGTCCTTTTTGACATTGTGTCACATTCTCCACACAGACGGTCTATCTATTGATGTCAAGGTTAAACCTCATTCCCACATTCATTCACACAGCACGCTTTTACGTCGAATTCGAGCTATTTCGCCTGAGAACTGTAAACTACAAATATTAAGTTGATGGATCGACAACATCCATGCCAAATATAACTAACAGTATAGGTATTTGTCCATGAAACATATTTCATTTATTGATAAACTTGTGGATGTATTTTGCGGTGTAATATCCGTGACGCTGTACTGTATGTATAAACAGAAATCTATGCACGTGCTTCCTTGGATAGTTTACATGATACAACTGTTTCCAGAATTGTTGAAGATGTTAATGCAAGGTACAGTATAGTGCAGCGACACTTCTCGTGATCAGTTCAACATTATGCAAAAGGATTACCTGGATCAAATGGGGAATTAACCGTGTTTGCTTGCTGGCATAAGAAATGAGTGCCAAGGCATCGAGAGTCACATGTTTTTCACATTGACTGACCATGCATGCAAGTGGGTCGGTGACATGGTCAAATGTAAGGCCAAACATGCTAAAATCCGTCACTGACAGCAGGGGTTATTCAAATGCACAATATACCTTAATCTTGCACTGGAGGTTGATTGTGCCACACGTGACGTGAATAACCAGGTCTCCAAGCGACGACACAAGGATTACGGTCTTTGCCGATGGCAGTCCTGCTGTTTTCGGTGGTTATCTTCACGCAATTTAAAAAAAATCACGCAAAAATTCCTCAAAATTATGTGTACATTAATAATTATTTATTCTCATATCGGTGAGGGCACTGTTGGAACAATTATCTTTGAAATAAGGTACAGTGTCCTACGCAACGCGGTTACAGAGAACATTGAGGACAAAAGTGGACCAACTTCCTTTTATTAGTATTAGATGTATAACTATATATGGGTTTTGTGCCTATTATAGATGTTTCGTGACTGGATTCAGCCAAATCACAAATGTACGTTTAACTATTAATTTTTATTTTTATTAAATAAGCAGTTATCTGTAAAACAAATGCATTCATATTCATTGAATTGTGTACAAAATGAGTTCTGTCATCTACATACAGAAATGGAGGTATGTTTCTATGGACAAAATATAATGAGTTGATGAAACCCGAAACGAAGTTCCTTCGGGATCATCTTGGCGACGAAAATGGGTTGTTACATTTTTTATCGTAACGTTTATTAATTGAACACGAGGGTAAATGAGATATATTGGAAACTTTTTTTTCATTTTGGCGGTCTCTTTAACTGATATTTACAATATTTTAATGATAAGATAAATTCTCTTAATCGAATGTTTTTCCAAATTTAAAAAAAAAAGTAGCTGATGAGCAAATAGCATCGCTGAAACATGATACATTTAGGGTTGATGGATGACAAGTGACTGTAATTGTAATTTTGTTATCATTTATACACCTGGGAAAGTTGTTTCACGGAACATGTTCATGAATACTATTAATCTCACTTAATACATGTAACTGATTATAAATGTATAAACCATTTATCATCAATATAACCGTTGAAAATAAATGAAGTAGGCGATAAGAAAAAAAAAAAGAAGAAAAAAAAAGTAGACGTGTTATTGTGGGACATTAGCTTCAAATCGAATACAGATCTTTTACACGCCCTTGCATCGGAGAATTATACGAGTACGTGAATGGTTCAAAGTCCTATGGGAGTTTAAGTGAACAGATTTCCATACATATCATTTTGATATGTCTCTGTAAACACCGGAAGACTGGTCAGGTCGTTTCCGGACGTTTGTAATAATATAAGGTTATACAAACCAAATACCTGAGATATAATCTGAAGCAGAAAACGAATTTTGGTAGACTACAGATAAGGCATACAGTAAGATATAACATGGGTGTTAAATAAATTTCGCATTTTGACGTATAAACATATAGGGAAGATGTCCAGAGAAAATTGCTCATCTGATTTACGAATGGTATACTCCATTATTGTAGGTTTCCTTTAAAGAAGACCCACATCGCTCAACACGAAACATTTTTTTTTTTTGGAGACGAATTGGTCAAATATAATAGAAATGGTTTAAAAAGACATGTGAAGACATTTAGAACATCGACTGTAGTCAGAATTAATCGATTTGAAATATATTATTTAGGTTATATACAGAATGACAAAATGTACTCATGAATGCTATAATTAAAACTAATGCCGTCACGCTTAACACAAATAAAAGAAAAACCAAACTAATCATCGGGAAGAAAAAAAGAAATGCCGTGATATACCATGGCGCAGTCAGTTTAGACTGATATTAAAAAAAATCTTTCATTTCACTTCAGATGGAACTATTACCACGCAGCCCAGGAAATGAAAATATGAAAAAAAAGTTAGAGTCGCAAGTAATAATGAATCAGGGGAAAATATTACTCTGGGTTCACACCGCATGTTGATGAAAGTTGTTCCGCTGTTTTATATGTATTATATATTGGAGGCATATATGTTTCGTATATGAAAGCCTGATTTAGGCGACATAATTTGGAGAACGCGAGTGGCCAAGTTGCGCAAAGCTTCATTATAAGTGTGGACCAGTGGGCCTTATTTTGGTAGGATAGGATGGATTACCATGGCAACTCCTATTTCCTTGGAAGGTATATATTACATGGTTATAATTTATGACTCTGGGAATGGTAGAAGACCTCGGGCCCCTGTTTTTCCTGAAGCGCTCGGCTTGATTTATCTGCACATATACCAAGAAGGAGGTGTGTATTTTGGTGTGAGCAATCGCTGCTTCCGTCCTTTGTTAAGTGGAAAGCACTGTACGTGATTGTTTCAGACTTATCTTCATTTCGCTGTTACCGTAGAAACTGTGCTTTTTCATCCACTTTCGAAAGCAGCATTTTCTCCACATTTCCACGTCTCAAGCAACCTTCGCTCTTCCGTTCAGAATCTATGTTTAGAAAAAAAACTCTAATCTAACTGAAGAATAATTTAACTTCGCGAAAAAATACTGCATGATGTATCGGATCTGTTGATTTCAACAGGATGAAAGGTTGAGGAGTCCGTGACTCTCAGTGGAAACTTCTTGAGAGCCCTTAAGCATTTTGAGATTGAATATTTTCAGGTACACACCCAAACAAAACTGATTCATCTATTATTACCTGTTCCCGAACAAAAGGAATTAAAAATGTATTGCAAAATCAATCAAACTTAGCATGAATATCAAATAAGTTCAGATGAAATATGAACCTTTTAGCTCTTTGCCTAGTAGCCCGATAACCCCAGACGATTTACGTTTGACTTATGATCAAAAGTCGGATACAATATTTTTTTTTATTTTGGTGAACGCCAGGCTTCATTGAGGTAGAATGGCCGAGACTCTTCTTAAATGAATAAAATACATGTGATTGGTGATATAATTAACGTTACTTTTTTATACTAAACAAGGACCTAAGGTTCACACATCTTTTGAGTATTTTAATTATTCTGAAAGCGAACTTCTTTTACTTGGGTAGGCTGCTTTTTATATCGAAAAATAAAATTAATTGAATATTTCTGTGTTATGTTACCCTCTTTTTACTGCACATTTCAAATCCTTGATACATTTTCTCCATTTTTTAGGTTTCTATACATAATCGTCTTCCGGCACCCTTTCCACACTCTTATCTTTGAATGAGTGATATATTCATCTATTGATTGTTGCTAAACATTTATTCTGTTTCTGCTGTACATAGGTGGAAATTGAATTACATCGTGGACGTAATACGTTCAGGTGATATCAGTAAGAAGGACTTACACGAGGCAGGGTGATGCATGCATGTTTAAACTTTGGTTTAACAAAAGGCAGCGAATATTCCCAGCAAAACTCTTCCTGTTTGTTTAACCCGTCTGCTTATGCATTATGGCCCGTATCCTATAAATGATCTGCGATTTTTTTTTTCGTATACTTGATCACTTCGGCTCTTTATTCGCCTCACTATCCGTAAAACCCCACCACAACATTCAATATTTACCTCTTTAATTGTACAAATTGTATTTTTATCCTATAGAAGAGATGTTACCAAATAAAAAGTTATCGAAACAACTGTTTTATATTACACAACACAGACTTCGGCCTCTCGGGTTATAAAACTCGTAACGGAGTACATCCGGCTTCTGTATATGATTAATAAGGCCAAAAAATAAAAATAAAAGGTGTGGTTCTCAGGCACTGCCCGCGTCAATTTGAACCCCCCGCATCAAACATTTTCATTTTGATATTCATCTTTCAAGAAGATAAAATAATATTATTTTGATACGATTTCCTTTGTTATGTAGTGCTTTTACCTGTTTAGCAAAACACCCTGTTATTTTCATGTTTTTCCTTGATCATATGATTTTTTTGCGAAACATTTCTGAAAAAGAAGTGCCAGAGAACCATACATTTTTATTTTTTGGCCTAAGGTTCTTTATCGAGGGTAATTGGCCACTTCTTTATTATGACGTTTTCTTTTGTCCCTATTTCCGTGCAACTAGATGGACTATTAAAGCTGGCTATTCACCTACATTGTTAAAGAAATTTTGTGATTTCTGGACTCTTTTCTATATATATTAATGAAGTTTTGAAATGTCGTGTTAAAAAGGATCTTATAACACTTTAGTGACGAATGTATGAGATGGTTTTTATTGGTAAACTCGGTACATGCGCCAATGTTGATAAACAAAACACCATGTGACCTAAGTTGGTATAGGTTGCATATGTGTGAAAGCTGAAAAGTCCAAGCAACAAAACGTCCCTTGCAAAACTCTGGTTCGTCTGTCATGCTGCAAGACGTCCTGCCTGAATGTCTGGATTATTTTGTCGGGTTCCCAACTTGTTAAAAACAAATTGATATAAACAAAACAAAATAAAAACAAAGGTATATAAACAAAACAAAATAGTTTATATTTATTTGGATTGGCGTTTTCTGGTCTATATTTTATAAAATATTCAGGGCATTATCTTAAAATAATAGACGTCAGATATCCATATAGATCCTCCTTTAAGGACGAGTCCTGGTTAAGACCCCCACCCTCTTTTTTTAGCCGTAGCAAACTTTTTTGAGGGTTTCATACCAAATTTTTGGGGCCAGGACCCCCCCCCCTTTCCGAACCTAGGGACCTTTTTCTGATTTTGTCATCAGTCCTCTTGGGATGGCTTTTCCTTCATCCTGGATCCGCCTCTGCTTAGGATAACAGTACAATGTTTTGGTCGTCTGGGTCGGACGATATTACACACAATGTCGCCAGAGCCACTAAAAATCCGCAAAATGTAATGATTCGAAAACTGTAGGAGTATTTCTTATATATTAAGAACCACTTTCTGCAACGGTTCTTTAGTATTGGTTGAAATTATGCTTTTACTTTTTATGAGACGGTCGTATTTAAGGGATAAAAGAAGACTTGCCGTGTATTTTCTTATAGAGCACGATGACAGCATCAGATACAATTTGCATGAAAGACTTATATGGTATGAAACCAAAATGGCTGCGAGTTCATTCACCGGCTATAATAGTGGACGTTTCGCATGGATTCATGCGATTAAGCAGCATATTATTAGAATAACAGATAAAATGACGGGTATACACGGTACATGCGCCATTCACACAATGACTACGAAACAAAATTATCCCGATGATGTCGAAAATGTAACTACCAGCGTGATAAAATTGTTTAATTGGCTGGAAAATGCATGTTTTCATTCCATTACCGAAGTCGCAAATGTTCTACGGCCTCGAAATATTAACCAAAGAATAGCCGGGCCGAATCTATACCATGTATAACTATATCTGATTTATATAAACGTTAGCTGGTGTAAACATTGCGGTTCTGTGGCCTTACAGTATATTCTTAATGTCAGCTATATTAACCTACCCTTTCTAAAAAAATGATATTTGCTGCTTAATCTCCGTACATATTTATGAATTCTAGGTAATTCCGTTTATTATATAACCAGTATCTGACGGGTGTATAAATTAGTGAGCACAGCACTTTTCACAAACGGAAAAAAAATCAAACCTGAAGTGGTGTGTTGCATAAGGTCGCTAGTTGGAAAACGCCTTTTGCAAACTCCGACTCCGACTCGCTGTCAGATGTCTTGCTGAATGTGTTGTATTATTTTTGCGGATACCTCACACTATAAACCGCTTGTGTACGATGGGATATCGGCGTTTACCCGCCTTTTTTTCTCAAGTTCCAAGGGATTATTTTTTGTAAATAGACGTCAACTATCGGAACAGTCCCCTTGAATAAAATCAGCTAGGTTGAGCGTGATCGATGTTCAGATTAAACATATTATGCTATCAGCCAAATAATATTTTCCATTTCCGTTTAGCCCTGTATATCCTTTGGTCAAAGATTAACATTCTATACATCGCTTCTTAAACGGTAGGTCTGTCCTCTGCTGTTGACAATGTCAATTGCATGACAATGACGCAGATGGTCGTATGGTGCTGATTGATGTGCACCGCTCTAGACTTCAAATTTTACAGTATAAAAGGACATGAAATGATCCATTGGCGTCGATCGTGCCAGGAAAATATTATAATTTCCTTGCATTGTGACCATGTTTACATTGACGATCGAAACGAAATTGTTCAACTAATCTGTTATCAAATTACTTATATTACCTTTGCAAAAACATCCTAGTACATTTATCATACTTAAAAAAGTAATAAATTATAATGTAAATATTTATTTTTAAATTAAATTAACTTAATAAAACTATAATTTTTTGATATTTACATTAATTAAAGACAATAAATCGCAGCACAGCCGTGCAGTCACAGCCAGATATTGAATAAAATTAAGTAACACACACACACACATATATATATGGTAAAATTGACGAATGCGGTGTCTAAGAACCAAACCTTTTTTGTTGTTGGCCTTATACAATCACACCGGTCGCACGAGGTCCAGGGCCTTGCATGAGATTCAGGTCCTTGACACATGTAGGCCTACGCCTATTATGTAACAGATGTAAAGAAAATGTTATCCAAATTCAAGTCGTGGTTGGTACAGTGTGATGTGTACACGTGTTGAGTGGCATTACCACAGCTGAAAATACATGATATCGACTTAAAATGTTTTGAAATTGAGATTTTTCCTCATTACAGCAGTAACAAATGTAAAACTCCTGTAAAATTGTAAATTTAATAAGTTTGTGCTGGTATAAGTTCCTTTTACATGCATGTGCCATTTCATTTTCAATGATGTTTTTGTAATACTCTTTGTTTTTAAAGATCTAATTTTTTCATTCAGTATGTATGCTTATTGCGTATAAGTCTTGCCCATTATTGTTACTTTTTCCACAAATAAAGTTTTTTTTTTTTGCATTTTCGTCTGAGGTCTATTCCTTGGACGGTTTCTTCTGTATGTATATGTGATATAACAGATCAGTTTCTCATGTCACATGGTATATATGTAGGTGACTATTTGTCAAAGACCCCGACCACATTTAAGGGACTGGCTTAATTGGGGAGACCGTGTGCCAGTGCACACTGATCCGAAACAATCCCGAAAGTTTTTCTCCACAACACTATACATATTATGGAACTATATATTAATAGCGTAACGCGATTCGTATGATTTTCCGTATCTCGGGATTTTCGATGGATTTCCGATACCACCATACGGATTGTCGTGTTCGCACCAAACCGTGCGTAGCACGGGTGATTGCTCTTTTATAATAATACAAATAAAGATGAATCAAGTTTCGTCTGACATTTTTATACGAATATGAGGCTTCGTGCAACATGTTTTTGCACTCATCAGGTAAGACTGTCTGATTGAAATGAAATGGACTGGTTCTTACCAGTACATGTTTGAGAAGTTATTAAATTAATTTATATATATATATATATATATATATATATATATATATATATATATATATATATACGGAAACTGTGGGATGGCAGATTAACTCACTGGTATCTGACTTAATATAGAATATGCAGATAGGTTCACTCTCCTCCTGATATTAGGGCTGCGTTCTTCTGACTGTCATAACTCGAATGCTGTCTTGAAAGTTATTTTCTCTTGTTTCATTAATTTCAGAAAGTATCACATTATAAGTATTTTTAATACAAGAATTATTTATGAAAAAAATAGTTTTTTTTAAAACATGTCTCCCGCAAAACCCAATATGACCATAGGGCGGGAATTATTATTTTGGGGTCATCAAACCTCCTCCAGCACAAATTTGGCGACTACGTACTTAATTAGTAGCGATGACAAAATTGCACTGATATTATTCAAATTATATAATTATATCTCTAATTTACTAACATAACATCTGTCTGAGAGATCTACGCACTTAACGAACAAATCAAGGATGTTGACATTCTCTTGAAAACTAACGGCAAAGGGGACACAGAGGTTATTTTAGATCATTTTATTCAACAATAAGGGCATTTCAAGTACAGTGTAACATTAAATCAGTAGGTAAATGGCTGTGTGTCATGCTGTCATGGCAACCCAAAAGTAATGCTTGGGCGAATATATCCTTTAACACAATACATATACCTGCGTCTCAAGTATATTGTGTTTGTCTAATGTTTCATTTCTCATCCATTTATGTAATGCTATATAGTATAATTTAATTGATGGTGCCCCGAGAGCTGATGTTTGTCTTCTATTTCTTCTTTGCTACTGGGCCTCTTGCAGTTTCTAGGAAACCGTTTATTTAGGATTGTGGCAGCTAAATTTAACTAGACGCTTAGTGTAACTACGGGTTTAAAATACGGTGTTAATTAACTTATATGTTAAGAAAAAGGATTGCTGGGTGACCTCTTGAAGTTTATTTTCCATAATTAAGGCCACATTTACCTTATAATAATCAAAGTGTTTGACATCACAGATTATATCTCCAAAGTACTCGAGCAATATGGATAGCATGCTGTAAAAGGAAAATGCATCTAGAAATAATACCTAGCAAGTCACGGAAGAAAACCATTCAAACCCCCCTCCCCCCACCCCCCCCCCACCCCCCCATTTTACTGGCGTGTAAGTTTGATACCTGTATATTACTGTAAGGCTGTAACGGGCAGAGATAAGTGAAGTCGTATGTACCTCATTTTTATGCACAATGCTAATTAAGAATCCAAGCAAACGGGCTCTAGGACAATATGATCATTGGATAAGAATTTATCATTTTCTGCAAATTCGATCAGTGTGCCAGCTTCAAATAATGCGGGATAAATTTAAAATGTATTTATTCATGGGTTGTCAAAACATAATTGCGTCTGCTAGGAGGGTATGCGTTCATCCATGTTCGTTTCTGTGTGCGATTAGACTTTGGTGTGGATCAGTCTTATATTCTAGATTGGGGACGTCATCAAGGAACATTCACAAATGTCCGTTCACTGATGCACGAATGAACCTGCGAATATGAGCCGAATAAGTGAATAAAAAAGCGGTTTTCGGAGCATCCCATAATATGGACCCTGCACATGGCGCAGGCTTGCATTAGAGTGCAGATTTCTAGTTCATTAATAAGATGCCCTGGACATTGTTACGATATTCTAAGAAAACCTGTTCTTCTTGGTTCCAGGATGTACCCAAGAGTCAATTTAAACCACTTTTTTTCTGCATGGCCTACGCCGAGTCCTTGCCAGGCTCGCTGTGCCTTCTCAGAATTAGACGTGTTGCTTGACAAATAGGTGACGCATGTGGAATCTATAAGTCTGTCCTAAAAACGTCACGCCGGTCACAAAGTGTCTTGTATGACTAATGAAGGCTCAGCTAATGACAAAATCAACATGCCCCAGGAGCAAACCGAATCACACTGACAGATAGGAACACTATCAAAAATTATTTCTGGGTTTGTGATATCCTCTATTGCTGTTTCTTGAATTTCCCGTAAACAAAAAGTAATCTTCTGGAAAGACAAATGGAATCATTCATGTTAAAATTAAATCTCATATATGGCTGAAAGGTACCAATCAATAAACGAAAAATCTTGGTCACACCCAGCTGTAAGCGGCTCTGAACTTTGTATTTCAATTACTGGTTTGAAATTGTCACAAATATTGTCGTATAATTGAATGACAGCAAAACAGTGTGTTTATCCCCGATTCTTAAACTTGCCACGGGTATAAATCAAAATGTGTAGGTAAATATGCCCGATTAAATCTTTACTACAATGTGTGTACATAAATTATATAATATACGCGTTTTTTCTTCATATATAACAATGAAGAAGAAACGCATCCACATTGATAAAAGAGTTTAGTCGTTTACTCTGTTTGTTGACAATATAGATTAAAGTTTTACTACGAATGTTCACGAAATCTTAAAGTGGCTTTATTATTTAATTGATTTTATTTTCTGGCATTAGGCAGTTGTTTGTGCACATAAGCCGATTAAGATGCAAGCTCTTGATTTTGAAACAAAATAATATTATCAGTAAATTGTCCAGGCATACATCAGGTCGTAGTAAGTGCTATTGTCCATAATTCTTCAGCTGTCAATCAAAAAATTAAATGATGATTCCTTTTGAAATTTAGAATACCATAGGTAGATCTGAACTGATATATATCACGGCTATTATGATTGAATTATGAAGAGACTATTCACATTTGATCACAGCAAAGGAACCTAAGCTGGCAATATGTACATCGATCAGTCTGTATCTGCGATTTTCTAACAGACAGTAGGATAGCTAGGCACTTATTTTTTTCTTCCTCCGTGGAATTTTAACAGGTTTAATATAATTAATCACAATATATATATATATAGTAAACCCTCGCCTTACGACCACCACAGTTTAGCGTCCACATTGAAATAACGACCACTTTTTACAGTCTCAATACTTTTGTGCTCTTCATATCAGACCTCATTTAGACGATCACTTTAACGAGGTCCTGTTGGTGGTCGTAATTTCGAGGTTTCACTGTATATATCACAATATACCAATACAAGCTCCTCCCATTGAAAGCGTGCTGTGAATTACAGATAAAATCATCTGGTCGTACGTCCGCGCCATTTTAATTTAAATCATTCGTCTGCTATCCGGATTGCAATGTAATCTAACAGTTGGAAGGAAGTAGCATTTGGAATGTATTATTCGTGCTAATATATTTGGCTGTGAAGTAAAGCCACGGGAGCACGAACATGTATAACTTATCTGCTACAGTGGCTTTATCACTTCCATCGCCTAAATGTAAGGCATCCTTTTTTACCGCAGACGCTGCTGAGCACGTTATCAACCTCGACGACAGCTCTGACATATTCCCCCATCGGTCTTGAGTGTTATCTCGTCGAGGTTGACAAGGATATTTCAGAAGTCCTCACAGAAGCCAGGTTTACAGCATATCATTCACAGGTCCAGCTGCTAAGGAACCCAGGTGACTTAAACCACATAACACGACCTACCTTGTCTCACTTTTGTCCTTTGCTATCTTCTTGACATCGATAATATTTCTCTATTTCTGGTTTGCCAGCAGCCATACGTAAAAAATATTACCTGATGTTTCATCGACCATTTATCGGTTGATTTCTAAGGATAAATATGCACGTTAAACTTTGAATTCGACCTCCGTAACCTCTATTCATTTTACAACCGACTTGATTCCAATTAACACAAATATAAATTTGATTAAAAACAATCAAACTATTTAGTTTGCATATTGAAAGAATTTTAAGAGTAGTTAGGAAAATGTGGATTGATTGAATGAATGCTGTCTCTAGAAGCTGAGGACGACAGACCAATTAAACCAGGTAATGATATTTACATACAAAGTCTTAAACTGAATGAATGTTTCATGAATTTCCTGAATAACCACAGTCACAGTTAACAACACGACTCTCCTTGATGAAATTGTGAAATTCTCTGACTTTTCATTTACTTTCACAAAAATGTTTAGTAGGACTCTTCATTAAATGGACGTTTATTTTGCTATCTGACGTTTATTAACTAAAGATAATCCCTTAAATCTTATACGAAATAGGCCAGAAAACGCGTATTCCACCGCACTCAGGCTGTTCATTTTGCCAACACCAATGTGTTTATAACATGTGGGGGTCTGCCGAAATAATCCAAACACATTCAACAAGGACATAGGGCGGCAAGTCAGACGAACCAGCGTGTTGTCAAGGAAGATATACTTCAACACTGTTTCATACAAGGGGCACCATTATGTTAATTAATATCTAAACTCCTAACATTCAAAATGAGCAAGTATTTTTATTGAAGATCTGTTAAAAAAATCCTAAATATACATGACAAACAAGTCTACTTTGGGGAGATGATTTTAATTTTCATTTTAAGGATCTTGACGCAGATAGGGGAACTTCAAGATTAAAGTTTAAATTTATTGGTACTTCATCGAATACCACGGGTACTTAGAATCTCTGTGACATTTGGAGGGTCTGTCACATTTCGTCTTAAATACACATGGTGACCGTATAAGTCATTTAATCAGTATTAAACATTAATTTGTTTATACGAATTTAATCCACTGCTAACAGGAGATGGTGTCTTCAAGTAATATTAACCAAATCGTCAAAACAGATCACTCACTATGCTATTACTTTAAATCTCTGTATCTGTAGGATAATAAGAGTGCGGTTCACTGGTGCTTTAACTTCTCCATGACAGAATATGACATTCATGTTTACAATATGAAAACAAATTCAGAGAACTGGATATAAATTACGATCCATGTGCCAAATGGGAATGCTTTAAATATCGTATACGTAGGTATAATTTTATGCACTGTAAAGACACTGCCGACAACAGAGACGCCCTATAAAAATGTTAGAGAATATATTAAAGCAAAGAGCAAGGTAGGAAAATATTACGTGCTATAATCCGTTCCATGTAACGTGGGCGGAGTACAATTGAGGTACTTTTTGGGTTAAAACGCCGCCTATAAAAAAACATCATCCATCGATAAACCTTGATCGTTGGTATTGAAGTTTCAAACCGAGAAGGTATTTAAATGCTATAAACTAGCATTTTACTGATTCTAATAAAACAACACAACAGATTTAATATCCCTGGACATGTGTTATAAATATCTTGAAGAGGTCCAGGTTCCACAGATTTCATATGAAGATATGACATGCGAAGGTCAAATAACACTGTGCGGTTAAACGGGCTCTGGACAACAGGAAAGAAATAAATCTTCAGGGAATGACGGACCCACAAGGAATCCAACCTTTCTTGAATAAATTCCAATTCTGGAGCTGATTCTCTAACTTCCAACCTAAAACAAATCATGGAGACATAAATACTATACGCTGACAGAGATAAAAGATTATTGAGTTCTCAGAGACAAATCATTTTGCTGAACACAAACGTTACAGTGTTAAATAAAATAATGATCTTTCGATTACAGCACTTTCATCTGTAATAGAAAAAGAACAATATGTATATTGATGAAGGGTCGATTTATAAGCGAACATATCAGAATAATTAAGGACGTTTTAGACTAATTTCCTAGCAGCATGTGACTCCGTTAATAACAATTAATCATAATTGTTTTGGAAAAATTGAGATTTGGAAAATGACTTATTCGGTGAATAATCGAATAATTGAAATCTTGCATAATAATCTTGAAAGTTCCGTTTTAAAAATGGATTTACCACTTCCCCTTACATAAGGCTACTCTCCAAGGAGACCCGCTGGCACCGTATACCTGTCCATTATCTGCTGTATGGAGTTACTAACAATTAAAATATTAAAATTAGAAATAAAGAACAGATTAAGGTATATTTCTTGAAGGCGATGAAATGAAACTTCCGAATTATCATCTTTATTTATAAGGGAAATTACGGGAATTCTAAGATAGCGAGGATAAGGAAATGGAGGAATAGAAAAGACACATTTTTTATTAGAGTGGATTAATTTAATTAAAAGAGGAATGAAAAACCTTTGGATACTTTTTTATTACAAGAAAGATATAAAAGAGAGAAGCCACACAAACGCCATTTAAAAGTTCAGAGCTTTTTTACATATGTTGCGTTGCAGAAATCTGACCATCTATGAGATGGTTGAGGCGGTGAGTCCTCTGCCCTGTCTAAAATGCTATATTTGAAAAATGTTGTCGAGCCCTCCCCCCCCCCCCCCCTATTAAATATTGATGAGCAAGTTAAATGTGATAAATAAATTTATTTGAAAAAAATGGTCAAGCACACTTTTTGGTGCCTATGAAAAAGGCGGTTTTAAGATCTCAATTTTATGAGCTATGTTGAAAAACGATTTATGTCTAATCCAGCTCAGACAATTACCAGACTATACATTGTCTGGTATTGGAGGCCTTACATGTAGAGTCAAATCTTTGATGTGTCTAGAATTCCAATATCTTTAACACCATTTTGTCAAAGTTGTTTTAATAAATGGACAGAGTATACGAAGACAACTTTTAAAGTTGTTAATATGCAGATAATTAAACTTTTGATGCAATCATCTTTAATTCTAACCTGAGACATACGACAGATATCAATTATATCTTAGCTGAATGTCACAAACAGTTCACACAGGAGTGCCTTATCACCTATCTGTCCTTTCTTAACTAAAAGTAATCCCTTTAAGCTTTTATAAAAATAGGCCAATAAACGTGGATATCACCACACACAGGCTTCTTGTTTTGTTTATATCAACATGTTTATATGTAGAGGCCCCTTCAAAATAATCAAAACCAATTCAACAAGCAAATTCTTGGAATTTATGTCCTTCACTTTCACCTTTTGTTATTTTAGCTATTTGTGATCTTCATGTTTGCCTTCTGAATATGTTTTAGTTTTCATTGTCCCCTGAAGATGTCTCTACATGTCATAATTTCGGTTGTGAATCGGGAACCAAAAGGAAAATTCATTTTTGTTTTGGAGCTTTTGATAATAAATTTAAGGACAGGCACTCCAAAACCTACGCTCCCGAGGCAGCGGAAATCATGCGCTTCTAAAGAAGCAACTAATTTTCACGCCGCCAGCTTTGACCGTTTATGATATATTTAGACACCAGATGGCGGTTCGTTGTCCGCTGAAAAATGATGTGACAAGCAGCCAACCGGATGCCAATAAACAAACACTCGACAGGCATCCTGGCTTCGCCCATAGCTGCGCTTCAAGCGCCGCTTGATGAGTTTACGGTCGAATTTTAATTGCTCCCTCTTAATTTTCGCATCATCGACCAATACGATTATGACATTATGACTGTCTTAGCGTTGCCATGTAACTGTTGTCTGCAGAACTGAAACCAGCCAGCGAGGTGTGAACGCAGCCTTTGTTGTAATGTTTCGTTTGAAATAAAGCTCACCGGCCGGGCATCCTATGTGCCCAAGGCCCTAAGCAAACCACGTCTGGGGCAATTCTCTCTGAACCTGTTACGGTTATCGGAGCGATGAGCTGTCAATCAAAACGAAATGAACTTGATTGGCTTCGTGTATTCCTCGCTTGGCAGTGTCTTCCAGCACAAGGTCTCACCTGATTGGACAAAAATACAGTGCTCCCCTCTGGTGTAGCAATTCAGGATACGAGGTCATAACAAACAGCGCTTACGATATAGGTACTAGACCTATAGGTAAAGCGCTGTGTAAAGAGCGTATCCAAAACCAAACCCAACCAAGGTATGCATGAGAGCAATCTCCCAAATTAGAATGAAATCGTATAATATTTAGGAATGTTATCGCAAGGAAACGAAAATCTGACGGACGAACAGACAGAGGGACAGGCAGACAGAGGGACAAACTAACCCAAATCAATGTCCCCCTGTTCCGCGGAAGTTAGATAAGCCAGAGCTTTGCCAATAGCGTTTTGCAACAAGCGATGTGGGTTTCAATAAACATCACAAGCTCTAGAGCGGTCTTGAGTCAAGTCGCGCTTCATCTCGATAAACATTTGATTGCTATGGTAACCCAAGAAAGGTCCCGGTTAGTCTTGGCGAGGACTTGAGGTAAAATACTGTCAAAGTATTAGGGCTGGGTACGCCTTCAAATTTCGTATTGCAACATAATGCGATTGGTGATAGATTGGTGTTGGGATACGTATTGCGATATTTTCATCTGAGTAAATTCACAGGAAATAAATGTGTTCTTTTTATATGTTACATGTATCTTTTTTATAATGTTACATGTATCTGTTTAATTATGCACATGATTTGGCGTAGGCATTCTGTTTCGTGTTAAGCGCAATCCCTGTGCGTTGCTATGGGAACACACTGGATGATCTCCGGCTTGCTCGCAGAGTATAGAGACAGAGCGCTGGTTGTAGTCTAGAATTTTCGGGTCTGTTCATGCGCTATGGGCGCGTGTGTATTGTTGTGTTCTATGGAATGTTCGTGAATTATGGAACTTTCTGGGCTTCAGTTGAAAAAGCTATAAATAGGGGCTGTGTTTTGAGCCGGCAGAGAGAAAATACCAGCGGACACGGAAGAGTGTGACTCTCTCGTCAGTTTTTGGGAACCTTTCCTATAACTGCAGAACTTACAGATATTCTACAGATTTTATACAGACTTCATATACAGATTGTCTTCAGTTTGCCTTTGGGATTATTACCAGAACTTCACTTTCTGATTACAACAGATTGTTTTAGGGAATGAATCGGACTATTCTCTGAGAAGATTTACATGAACTGTTTATCGGGATTATTTGTGTTAAAGGACACTTGTTGAGCTGTGACAGTGGTGGTATCCAGAAATCAAAGCCTAGGATCCGGACACTCTGGTGATGTACTTTTTTATTATTGTTATGCTGTGTAATTGTATTGATTTAGTGTATTGTAATGATAGGATTATTCTAAGAATAAATTATAATTATTTGTTAACAAAAAAAAACACTGACTTCTTTATTCATTCCCCATGACATTTCACGCTGCCTAGTGTTGCGGAATCTGGTTTTTTTTTTCTCCGAAGCAGGATTTATGCTCGTCACGATTACGTGATCTGTTGTTATTAGGTTTCGTAACATATATCATACATAAATTATTAATAGTATAATAATTAATAATTCTATATTATGTGAAATATAATGACACAATTAAAATGTATCCGTTTATCAATTTATTTCAAACAATATGGCGATATTACTTATTAATGTAAGTAGTCATGTATTTCTTGTTGTTGACAGTACTCAAAGAAAAATTAAAAATCAAAGTTTTCTTCAGGCCGTATATGTGCAGATAACTAGGCAATTAGAAATTATCTGACTGCGGTTTAGCACAGAGAGGGATAGATGGTGTGCACAATCACAACCATGTATCACATTGCAAGTCTGCCATTAATAAACAATAATACCGGTAACTTGATCCTTCAGCTTTCATAAGATTTGAGGAGAAAATATTAATGATTGATTAATTATCATGACCGCCTTTAGCACTTCCCCCTTTTTTTACTTTATGGCAATATTCCTCGTATACGAAGACGGCATTGTTTAGACATGCAAATTTCCTTCGACGGCCCTTTGCATGTGATCTTTGGTATATCAGGCCAACTTGAACATTTCTTTTCCTGCTAGACGTCTAAGGACACGGTATCGGCTTTAATAGTAAGCCTGTCATTAATCCAAGCCCATTTATATGTCTACTTGTTTAACATAAACATTGTTTACCATAAAAATTCAGTTTAAATCACGTTAAAAAATAGAGAAAAATGTCAATATTTGAAAAGTGTTTCGCGATACGCAATATGTTAAACACCGTCTCGCAACATACCATATTATCGAGCACCCTAAAAAGCATGATAGAATATTAAAAGTTCTATTATATTCGTGGAGATTCACGAAAATGCTGGGTTTTTCCGGCAATAACCAACCCATGCAGTGGCATTTTCGTCGTATATAATATAAGCCTGCGTTACAGAAGTATGACAGCTGCTTAGCGAGCTGCATTCAAACCTGCACACGCGTTGGAAAAAACAAGCAAACCAAAATCAAGCGATTGCTTTATTAGGGGCAACAATTAATGTAAAATTTGGTTATTATTTTAACACTGGCAATTTTGGAAAATGCCTGATTATCAGCGATAGTGTACAAAAGATGTGTTATGAGCAAAATAATTCCTAAAAGTTTGGATGTATTTTTTTAAATAAAATGACACGTTACATTGTCCACACGTGCTCCCTATTAATTTCGGGTCACCACTCGGTGTAAACCGCATTTACGACGTCAAGGCTATTCAGGAACAGCCCAACAGACACGACGATTGGGGTCCACAGGGATACGCCGCATCACGCACTGCGTGTCATTAAAAGGTACTCGAAATTGATTTCGAATTCCTGCAGAAATGTTCACTCGTTCATGTAAATATATCTATGAGATAAAACCGTGTGATGAATACTTTTTGTCACAAGTTACATGTCTTGATAACAAAATATAAACATACACCTGACAAATGAGCGATGTTCGGATTAATTGTTGATTTTACAGTTCATATCATTCCTTATGAATTGTTAAGTTAAAATATGACAATTTTGGATTAGTCTGTTAGGTTAACAAAGGTTCATACAAAAAAAAATACAAAATACGAACTTCTTACAACCACTCAAGCTGACATT
This sequence comes from Sipunculus nudus, assembly GCA_026874595.1. Taxonomy (NCBI): domain Eukaryota; kingdom Metazoa; phylum Annelida; class Sipuncula; order Golfingiida; family Sipunculidae; genus Sipunculus; species Sipunculus nudus. The sequence continues at coordinate 45,445,131 of CM049309.1, forward strand.
CTGCTCATGTGGGCGCAACCTTGTTGACTCGTTGCAAGTTAACCGAGACGGCAGGATTAGTCCGACGACCCCCTGCATCGAGTTAGAGAGGCCTAGAGTAAGGTCAAAGATCGATTGTAGAGAGTGTGTTAACCGATGTGCATCTTGTAATTTTCGGTTAAGATCAAGATAGTCAAGCAAGGTTAGACAGCGATATTGAAACGGTCTTGATAGTTGTCTAACTCAAGATTGTTTCATGACTTTAAAACTCAAAGTCGAGACTCAAGGCTATACAGGTATATTGAAACCCATTCCTGTCCCTGATTTTGTTATTGTTGAAGAGATTAAACTTTCTAACAAAATAAAATCTAAAGATATTTATAAATCAATTATTAATATTTTATAAAGCACGATCCCACCAGAAAAATCTGGAAGAATTGAGAAACACACTCAACATGGTGAAACCTACGCTCTAGAATATCAGGATAAACACTTTAACAGCCACATGGCAAAAATAACATATTTAGGTAAAAAATAAGTATCCAACGGTGTCCTTATCATTATATACATACACAGGATTCTAATGGCATCTGTTTTATGAATACAGGTATGCACAATGCTTTTACAATCCTGGGTAAGATAAACAAAGCCAGAAATGCCGAATACTGAGGTAACATAATATGGTTATATTTTGCATGGGTTATACCTGTCCTTCAAAAAATATTATTCTAAATCAAAATGATTTTATGACAAAATTGTCCAAAATGAAAGAAAATTAACTTTATTTCTTCTTAAAAACAAAACGGAGGAATATGAATGAAAGGATGCCGAGAGAAATAGAAATCTGACTCAGCATAATAAAAACTGGAAACAGATGCAGATTTTATTGAAGGATGAGGATGGATGTGACATTGTAAATTATAGATTTGTATGAAATGCATGGATGGTGGAAGCGGCTCATAAATAAGTGTAAAAGTAGTTTGTGTGTTTCACTGTGGTGTGTTTTACTTGTCTGATCGCACGGCAGGAGATGTATTCATAATGTTACGGGGTGCTTATAAAAGCGACCTTACTGTCTCGCCAGTGATGCAGTTGAGACGCCGAACATGTGCGCCACGTCAATTTGTTTTAGATATACACATCCGCTATAGGTTCAACAGGCAAATGCTACATATTTATTACCGAAAATGCACTTTTCCAGTACTGACTGACTGATAATTCTTTTCCGCAGCAACGGGTATCTCCACTTCAGGTACCAAAGAGTGTTTGTTTCGAAGTAAAGATTAGGTCTGTATCCTCGCCAAGTTTCTGTCGTTTTACATGAACACATAACAAATCTTTTGAAACGTAGAAAACCCTGTGTGGATTAACCATTTCCTCTGCGACTTAATGAACTCAGAAGGGGTTACCATATAAATGTATCTCGTGAAACTAACACTTCTTGATTCGTCTGGGTTCAATCGGTACATCGTAGACTGATTGTAACCTGTTCATTTTCCACCACATGGAGGCGCAGTGTTCGTTCGATCATTTTCCCGTGGTTAATTGTTTGTTAAAATCTCAGTAAGATTTATCAACTAAGTCTGGATGGACTTTAATTCACTTTTTAATTCACTAATTTCAATGTATACTTTTCTTTATAATCCCGCCGATATTCATCTTTGGTGACATTTCTATATTTCTGCCTTAGACTATTGAGCACACACGTTAAAGTCGTCTTCTACGTGTTAAATTACATACTAGATTGGTGCTTTTTATAACATAATGCCATTTGTAACTCAATTCAAAAGATTTAGATCAAGCTAAAGTGCTTCTATTATTTCTGCTAAGCAAATGTTTAAAGGCCAGGTATACAGCAGTGTAAGAGTATCCTATAACCTTGGATTACAATGCATATGTCTCAAAGCTTTGATAAATCATTCTTCTCTCCTCTAAGTCGCATTCACTTTCACCTATACAGAGATCGTACTTTGGGTACTTCCATTTTGTCTGTGATTCTTAAAATACCAACGTACTTACAGCCAAGGGCTTTGTATTATAAGCCAGACATTTGTATTTTTTTCAATTATGGAAGTCGCTATCAACAAGGATATAGTGTTACACTGCAGTTTTCCAAGAAAGGATGTTGATACTTTTACATAGATGACATTATCCGTGTAAACGGCGCGGAAACACGGCTGATGCACAGAATAGCAGTTCTCCATTTAATTTATACATTCCGAAGTGAACGGAGGTGAAGACGCCCAGCATGTTCAACCCTAAATTTACCTTATTTTACCTCCGCCAAATGGTTAGTAAACAAATAGGTTGGCTTGTCTTAGGATCTGAAAGGAAATATATTTGGAACGCATCTTTTTTTGTGGATGGTTAAGGTGTCTCGATCGGAAAATAATAGAATTAATCTGATTAATCATATAACAACCATAATACATTTAATTTAAAGAATTCTATAACATTGGGATATTTCATAGTCAGGACTGGGGTATTAGGGCCGCGTTTGTTCTATATTTCCCTGTAATCCGTGTTATTGAAGTGTACCACTGTTGGAGCTAAGCAACGTTTATAAAGGTATAAAGGTAATCGATTAGCTTTACATATCATAAAACATTCTAACAGTATAAGAATATTCAGACACAAAAGGACACTTCTAAAATAACGCAAAGGAACTCGGTAGCATCGTATAAAAATAATTCACGACATTGTATTGGCATTGGCAAAAGAGGGTAAGTTTGATGTTGGGATTACCGACTGAGCAGGACTTAAGACTGTAGGTGATGTCGTAGAGATGAAAGATGCTTAATATGACATCTCAAAGGCAGAATGGTGAAACTACGCTGGAACCTCAAAAATACTCTCGCCTGCTGGAGATATTGTAGAGATGAAGGATACTTTATGTGACACCTCAAATGCAGGATGGTAAAACCACGCAGGAACTTCAGAAATACTCTTTGATGTCTACAAGGCAGCAAATGAGTTCTTAATTGTTCCTTGCCCCATAAATTTTAAAGCAAAATCCCGAAGAATACCGTACCAGTATCATCACTTCCCGGACCTGTCCTTTAACATTATCTACAGATCTGGTAGCAGTTATATCGTTTACCTTAACATTTACCGGTTATTACCAAGTTAAATACATTAATTAAAATGGTCACAGTAGTGGTCACAAAGCATATTTAGCTCGAAAAAAAATCTACCTACCCTCATCAGTCTTCACGTGGTAAAGTTGATTTGTTTAGTAGCCCTTTCCAATTCTTAAGCATTATAGGATTGTGTCTTTGTTAATTTATTTAGTAGCCCTTTCCAATTCTTAAGCATTATAGGATTGTGTCTTTGTTAATTTATTTAGTAGCCCTTTCCAATTCTTAAGCATTATAGGATTGTGTCTTTGTTAATTTATTTAGTAGCCCTTTCCAATTCTTAAGCATTATAGGATTGTGTCTTTGTATACAGTCGTGTCTTTTTTAATCCGTACGTTAACACAAATCAAAAACTTAAGGTCAAGGAACTTCGAACTTGACAGGTTCTGATAGGTCATTTTTTCATCTAAATTTAGGTTCTTTGGTGCATTAAAAAGGGAAAAACATGTAAAGAACAAAACTCATTTAATATAAATGTCTTACATAGGCCATATATGTCAAGTATGTGCCTGGTCGATTGGAATTTGAAATACTAACTGATCTTGCAGAACGTTAGCTACTAAAGGAAACTGGCGTTGTCACCTTTTATTTTCACGCATTTTGTGTTATTATTGAGGATGACAGATCACATCCATCGGTCAAAATTTCCGCAGGGCACAAATCGTAACCGTAAGGCCCAAGAACGTCAAACTTTACAAGCTAATGGTACGTGATATGTCCTCTATAGACAAACAAACTGGGTCACTAAAATCTATATCCTCCTGTAAAACACATGTTTGAGCAACTTACAAGTTGAGACTCGATCTGCTCGTAAAATGTGATAGAAAATGTCCAATTTTTCAGGAACAGTTGAGTGGATTGCCATGACAGTTGGCATGCTAATTGGGAACCTTAACTTATGTTGAAGATTGGTTTCATCACATCCATTTTTCTTATTTATACCTACTTTACTGATATTTTTGGAAATGACGCCCCATCGCGCCAAAGCTAAGCAGGGCACAAATCATATCCGTAATACCCGGGTATAGTTCAAACTTTACAACTTGACAAACTTTGATAGGTTATCTGAGAATCAATATTATGTCACGGTGACCTATATATTTACCGAGTTGTGGGGCAAAATCATGTGTCTTTGCATTTAAAAAGGTAAATTTTTAGTAAAAATAAATGTAAAAGTTCAGTTTTCTCAGGAACTGCTCATCTCATTGCCGTGACGTCCGGTGTAAACTTTGAGAATTGTAAAAGCTGCAGAGGACTGTAGGCGCAATCTACAGCTTCGATTTTGCAGTTTTATGCATTTTTCCTGAATTTTAAGACAGAGTTCAGCCTTTGTTGGTCTCAGATGGTATCTGTTGGCAACACCTAACACGTTAAAACTCGACAAACTGATGGCTTCCTATTGGGTTACCATATATAATGTCATTGGAACATATAATCTTATAGTAATATGGCAAAAAACTACGACTTGGGATGTTTTACATGAAGAAGCACTGTTTAGTGAAAATCCTTGCCTTTTCCGAAGTGTGCGCTCAGACGTTTGCGCCATAGCAAGTCAAATTTCCATATAATAGACCGGGGAAGTTTAACTTTACATGCAAAAGACCTGTAATGGAAAACAATTCTTTTTGATTTATATTTATAAGTTGTGGCCTTTACTGATGTGTCAAACACAGCAGTGCGGCATGGATCATAGAACACTAGTTTAAACATTTATTTCTAGAAAGGAATAAATTTCCCAAATGTACGTTCTTTTTTTAGAATGTCTGCAAGGTGTTGATTTTGGTAGCGGAAAAACTTTCAAACATAAAGGCGCTACATATTTTCAAAGGGTTATTTTGAAATTTTCCTTCTTGGTCATTCTTCAAGGACATTGCGATGTAACACATCGTATCAATTTCATCAACAATCCCGCATGGAATTCCTTGATAACAGACATCTTTATGATAAATCTGCTATAATAAATCATGAAAAGGTGCAGTCTGACCGCCCTCACAGACAGTGTACCGGGGCAGGGTTCCCCTGTGTATGTGATTTATATTATACCAAATTACTGTCAGCAAAGGTGATCGATCATATAAGCTTGACTTTCTGTTATTTTCTATCACCGTTGGCACTATCGACAGGATTGTTGTCCCGCACGAGTGCGCTACATGCTGTGTCACAATCTATCAGGCAACCTTTCCATAATGAAGCCATCCCAAACACTCTATTGATGATAAGTGACTGTCTTTTTCAAATATTTGATCTGTTAGGATAGTTAATACCAAGATAGAATTAAGGATATTTTTTTTGTCATGCGTTGTGTACTTGGTAAAGCTGATCTGTTATCATATGAAAATGGGTTCTAATCAATATTTCATGAAACTGTGTGAATTCTATATAATTAATAAGGAGCGCGGTTTTTTCTAGACCACGGTTTACCTGCTTCCGTTCTGATTTGACTCCCCAAATTCGGCAGACGTATCGGTCGTGCGCTCTTCTAGGACAAGTTTGTTTTATTTTGCGGTATAATGCCCTATTAAGCTGCATAATTAATCATTTTAATATTCCCTATAAGGCGCCCCTATTCCGTTAGTGGTGCAAGGTCCTCCACGCTAAATTTGTTAAGATCCGTTGTCTGTAGGGACGATGAAACATTAAAAAATATCACCATTACATCTTTAAATTGATAAAAAACTAGAATCTGTAATCAGGGCGTACAGACCTTCACCAGAATCTTCTTTAATATCAGTCATGTGTTTACTTGTATGCATTTTATGTGTGAACACTGTCATGCTTCAGTAACACGAGTTCACCTTGTGAGTGGCAGAAGAAATAAATATGAAAGGGTGGCTTCCACACGGGGACAAAAGAATTGTCCTTTGTTATAATGGTTTATAAGAAAATATATAATGTGATTCTTATTACCTCCAACATGAAATGGATTATTGATCTGTCTTAAATAGGGAGTACTTTCCGTTTAGTGGACACAAAGAGCTGAGACCTTTTTACACGATCACCGTTTTATAGGATTTTATACATTCTGAAGCATCTTTCCATGATAACCATGGTTTTAATAGTTCGGCCGATTTATGGGTTGTTTGAAAAAAGTTTCTTTTTTCAAAAAGGAAGCCCGGGGGGGGGGGAAGGGGTGATTGCACACATTTCTAAGTGTCCTCAATCTCTTGGGGACTTTGAAACCCCCGCCAGAATATACTAATCAGTCTTGCTTTCATACGTGCACGTTTCATGAAAAACATTGTCATGGTTCAAAGACATGGGTCCACCAGACGAGAAGCAGAACAACTGCATACGAATGAGCGGCTTCTACTCGGGGACAAAGGAAAAGTCCCTTATAATTATTCCTTTTTGGAATTGTAATTATGGCACTTAAAAATGTATTATGGTGATTCCGATTACCTTAAAAAATGTTATGGATTACGGATGCAGTTTTACTCAACCCCTCTAAAATGTTTTGAAAAATCTGTATACTACATGTTCCGTTAATTTGCTGAAAGACAATGCAACAATCCAAGGCTGAAGTGGTTTCATTGCCAAATGCTTTATCGAAATATATCATCCTGCTATCTTTTTATTTGGGAGAGTTGCCTATTTTGCATCAGACCTGCTTATTTAATGAAAATTTACAGTACTTAAACCAAAAATGTAATAATGTTCGAATAAATTTTTCTGGGCCTCTCTTTTTCACATTGGCACCTAACGTTTCGCGTACAAGATACTTCAACGACATATGCATGTGTATAAAATAACGCATATGTCTGATAACATGCCTTAGACTATACCCTCAACTGACTACACTGAATAAACATTGTTACACGATGTCGCCTGAGCTTCAACTTATACAAAGCATCTTTCATATAATTTCACGGTAGAATGCCTCTTTATACAATCGTTATATCAACGATATTTCCAAAGCAATGAAGCTGTCGGACCTATGTTGTTTATCGGGAAAAAAACTTCTCAATTAAAAATTCGTACATTCGTAACGGTAAATGACTCACGTCTCTTTCCAATAATTATTTCTTTGTGTGATTTCTGGAATAGAATATTTTTTCTTTCTTTTTTGATATTTTGAGGAAAGGTGTTCCTGAAGAATTTAAGCAGAAGTATTCTTTATATAATATAAGTGAAACACACATGACAAAAGTTCCTGCGAAATCCTTGGATAAAAATATGCGTCGTTTAGTTCCTATCAGCTCATTACAAAAATATCAGATAGAGCCGTGGATTTTCCGCGGGTGTTGCTGGTTTAACTTCGGTGTTCAGTTCAGCTTACTGATGGCCGTCACATTTCGTCCTTCTTCTATCAAGTAACCGTAAAATGGGATATTTTTTTTAAATGGGGGTGACAATATTGATTTTTTTTTTTTGCTCTTTTTTCACTGTTAAATCAATTATCTTAGTATATATGAAACTAGGTTTAGTCCACAGATATTTGTTGATTTGGGCCAAAATACGGAGCCTTCATAAATCAAAAATATTTAAAACCTGAAGGTGCAAGAGTCAAACTGTCGACCCCCCCCCCCCCCCCCCCAACAGACAAAGAACGATCAAGACGTGCCGTATAGGCACATGTACCAACATCAGCAAGCGGTAAATCGTAATTAATATTCGTTATATATTGAAATCTCAAGACCCATTAGTGAAGCGTATTTTAGTGGTTTCTGGTGTTAAGGTGATGCTTAATTTATTTTACATTTTTTTTATCTATTTTAGTAATATTAATGATTCTGTATATGTACGGCGGCTTGATTGAACATTCATGCTTAGATAAGTTGCGCCTTATAAACGTTAAAAATAATGAAAATAACAATCAATCACAATGATATATAATAATAACAAAAAAAAAAAGAATACAAATAACAGTAAACCAATGGTTATGCTGTACCCTGAACAACCTGACGGTATCTTTCACTGAGTCGTACATAAGACGTGACGTCATAATGCGAAGTGACGCGGCTGTATAACTCTGGGGGTAAACAAGCTGCCAAACCTTTGAAATTTCTCTCCTGGGATTACATGCACGGGAACACCAACATTACTATCAGATTTATTTGTTTGACATAGACTGTACGATACTTAATACGAGGCACTCTCCATGGCACGGATGGTGGCGTTCGGTAGTCTATAGAGGTGGAGTAAACCGAACGGGAGAAACACCAGCGGTCTTGAAAAGTATTTAAATACACTTAACCTCTCAGAGAGAAATGCCATGATTAAATTTCGGTGTGCAAATCCCAAACTTCCATCTCATATTAGTTTTTTTAAACATAAAAAACATTCTAGTCTGTGCACATTATGTAATCTAAATACCCACGGTGATGAGTTTCATTATTTGTTTGAATGTACTGCCTTCAAGACGGAAAGATCCCGCCTAATACCAAAGTTTTACCTGACTAGACCAAACACCTTAAAAATGCACCTATTGTTCAATACTGAGGATCGATTACAACTATCAAACTTAGCTAAATTTGTAAAGAAAATCATGTCAGCATTAAATTAAAAATATTACTGCACTTGATACACCCAGGGAACATCCTATATATACACATTACAAATAATTATTTTACCATCTTAGTGTCAGTATTATTTTCAGATAGGTGTTCCTATCTTTATGCGGATGTTAGTATATTGGTATGTTGCATATTATCTTCTTTTTATACTTAGGTTAGAAATATGTGCTTTTGTCGTATATCGATTGTTATTGATCATTCGATGACTATGTAAAATTTGTTTTATATCACATGTGATCTTGCCATGTAAGAATTTCTTTATAATGTATTGCATGACTCTGTATACCCCGAAAGGGGTCCTTCTGAGTTGAATAAACTAAACTAAACTACGTACAACACCAAGATTGAATCTCGTGTATCTTTTAATGGTTGAGGTTGTCAAAGTCGGTTGTCACGTTTGGTATCTATTTAAGAGTTCTTCTCTCATCAAGGTGTGTTTCCTATTAACCTCATTAAATGATCCTGCCAAGTTTTAATTAATTCAGCAGGACTATAAAGGGATGCTGGCTATAAAGATGACGTATCTGATATGCTATAATTATTTGGTGGGATGTCTCTGTACGTGGATCAATATCTGGTCGAGGTCTTCATTTCATTTGAAAAGCGTATGCCTTTCGGAAATTAAAGACTTCCCGCGAACGGTGCAAAACTTAAGATTTTATGTGGTTTAACTGACACGGATGAAAGTCGATATTAGTAAATGAACTGCCTGGGGTTCTTCATTTGTAGGAATCCCCTGTGGATTGGTCGATTTTTAATATTTTTCGTCCTCAGATTGAGATTCTTTATATCAGCAGCACGGGTAAACAGGAAAACTGGTTAACCTCGAGCAGGGAAGATCTGAAACCCTATTACGCTTGACACTACGCATAACAACCTGCATCTCATTTGTCCTGAAAGTTAAGGGTTCATACGAACTGAAGGTGACGACGTCATAACGCGGCTTGATTTACGTTCTCATCTCACTCTCATGATGAAAACCTGTTGAAAATGATGAATTTGTGTCATGCATGTTCCCATTAACATGTTCAGTTCCTTTTTCTCATAACTGTTCAGAGGTTGACTCCGTTTTTCTTAGTTCTACAAATGTCTTCCTGACGCTGTATACATGACAGGGTTTATTTCGTCAAATCCCCGGAGTTAAACTCAGTCCACTGCAAATGTTTATTAATATATATATATATATATATATATATATATATATATATAAATATATTGAACTGGTATATACTGCTATTCATATGAATATATATATATATATATATATATATATATATATATATATATTGAACTGGTATATACTGCTATTCATATATATATATATATATATATATATATATATATATATATATATATATATATATATATACATTGGGTTCGAGTGGCTTTACATGTTTATGGCTACCTGAGGTTTCATGTTGCATTTATGATGAATGCGACAATCATCAGGCCACATGTATTTGAACCTGCAATAACAGAAACAGAAATGAAGTATCTTAATATACTGCTATATATATATCCATTCTCCGCAATATTTGCATATTAGCCTAAAACCTAGGTATTCGACAGTAGTATATTCTTCCCACCCATCCCCACATACGAATGAATTCAATTTAAAAAGATAATCAATGATCCCTTAACAAACATGAAGGCGTTACTGGCAACGCTTTCTGTGTCGGAAAGGTCACTGCTCTCATTCGTATGTGAATGGAACGTGCCAAAGGGGAGTTTGTTACCAATGGAGAAGACGACTGATGTCCTACGTAAATAACTACCTCTTGCGCCAGATGAGAGATTTATCCCAATTCACACTTCCTTCATTTGCAAAGATTAGTGGTGCCTTCGACAAATTTGGAAAACCAATTATGGAAATGACCTGAGTGGACTTTTGTTTGATGAGAGTGAGGACATGAAACGTCAATAAGCCCTTAATCATGATAAAGCCCTTAATCATGGTATAGATCGTTACGCTGGTCAAAAGAGACGTCTGTTAAAGGTGGCCAGAGGGGAGTGCGAGTCTGCGTCACCCGTCAGTACAAGGAGTTTTCATTAAAATGATTGTCATTTTCTCATTATCTAAAGGTTTGATATTTGAGTAATGTTATCTTGTGCTCGCCCTTGCTTGGACTTAACGGAGAGCATAGTAAGAGGCATACAGAGGATTTTAGAATACGAGTGGGCTTAAATAGCAAGACCGAATGTATGCACGGGACGGGAAATGCGGCACTGTTTTTCCCCTCTTTTTTGCTTGTAAGCATTTATTGTTCTATTTCCTGTTTTTTATTCCAGTACGAAAAGCATTTGGAACACCTCCGCGAATCTGTTGGCTTCTAGCCTCGAATATAATGGCAAAGCAATGTTTTTGTGGAAACTGTGATATTTTCTTAGACAAGTCAGTAGAAATGGCAACCAGGTGGATATCCGGCGAACTGTACGATAATTGGTGGTGTACCATTGGGCCATACATACATCCGAGGCTAGAAGCCAACTGATTCGGCCAAGGTGTTCCGAATGGTTCGAAAAGGGGAGGGGGCGCCCCCTGTGCACTCCTTAACCCACCTAGTTAACAGTTAGACTTGTAGGTGGCACAAGAAAAGGTATTCACAGAATAATAACATACTAGTTAACTGCTGGCATGAGAGACATTAATGGAAAAGCATCTATGGAAATATCAGAAACAATTTAGAATAATTGGTTATTTTGTGACATTCTGTAAGCCTAAGCCTATACAGGCTGATTGGTTATTGTCGTCATCCATGCCATCCGTCCTGAAAGCGTCTGCGGGATATCAACCAAAATTATATATAGCACTTCTTTTATTCATGGCTGATATATTCTAACTTTATCTTGGTCAAGTACGAAGATGGGTGACCTTGACTGACTCTTAATTTTTGACTGTCACAGCAACCTTGAGGCACCACCTACTATATCTTATTTTTTATTTCCTTTTGTCAATTATGCCTTGTAGGTGGAATATCTCAAAAAGAATTAAATATAACTACTACATATTTCAAGAGAGATGTATACTAACACACTTGGTAAGTTTAAAAGATCGATGATCTTGACCTACTTTTCAAGGTCACACAGTTGTGTCACACAGTCCTGTGGGCAGTTTCTCAGTAACCAATGAATGGATTGTTATGAAATAGGCTGGTATTGGCCTTGATGATGTGTAACTCTTGCAGCAGCCCGGGGGCGCCATCTGCAGTATCTTAAAAACTTTACGAATTTTCACAACTTTTTGTCGTTTTACCTTGTGAGCTTGATATTATTTAATATAACTGCTTCATTTCTTCAGGGCACATGTATACCAACGAAACCTATGGTGACCCTGACATACTTTTCAAGGTCAAAGTGTAGATAACCATCAGACATATTACTCCTACCACGAATCAATTTCCTTCATTGAAAGAACTAGGTGTCACTTTAGCTCAGTTTAACATTTAGCCTTCTTCTGTGTCTACACGCTTTTCTTTCGACTGAATGCTCTTAAATTTGTCAGCTTCTGCTGATATTTGGTTGCAATCTGTTTGAAGATTTAGTTTGTCTTCATAACGATATGGTATTCCACAAAATGGACGTATTCTTTTATTTTCTCATTTTAAATGTAACATCTTTACAAATAAAAATTGTTAAACTCCTTGAAAATATCACTTTATTTTCATTATTTTTTTTCTTCTTCATGGTGATATGGTTTACCACAAAATGGACGTATTCTTGTATTTTTTTCTTTTTTAAATGTAACATCTTGGCAAATAAAATTTGTTTAACGACTTGAAAAGATCTCTTTATTTCGTCTTTTACACTTGTAATTGTATTCTTGGTGTTGTGAACTTTGAAGGTCTGAAAATTGAATTTGGAAATATGATAAATGTAATTAAGTAACGTTTACTCATTAATACGTTACTGTTATGATTTCCAAGTACAATGATATACATTGGACAGTGTACAGTTCGGTGTTTTGATATTTATAATCAGAACTGATGAAGATCACGTCTTGCATATTGCACTTGTTTTGACCCGTGACCGCTGAGAAAAACTGTACAAAGATGAAATCTGAGGAACACCCGGAAATTACCGGAAAACGAATTTCGGGCCTCTGGCATTCTAGAACATCATTTCTTCTGAGGATATTATCTTATTTCAACAGTTAGGCATGACCCTAAGCGGGCGATTGTTATTTCTGCAAAGTAGATGGTGTTTCTCTCGTGACTGTTTTATATTTTGCTTTTCTGTTAAATGTTAATGTAGGACTTAGACTATAGCCGGGGAAGAACCCATTGAACTTTGGAGCAGATAATATTTGTTCCAAAAGAAAAAGTATTTTATGACGGAGCTATTCATACTATTCGTTGCTGTTCTGTTGGATATACGCAGAACGTGTAGTCACCTATTAGCTTTTATTTGTACAGTTCAAGCTTCTCTCGTCGAGTCTGTTCCGACTTAAAAATCAGAAAATGAATTAATCAAGAACAGATCATGAGGGGCTTTTATAATTAGCCGACCCCTCAGTTTGGGAATTTTGATCTAACGTTAATTGAACAGGAGTTCCAAAGATCACAAAAAAAAATAATTGGCTAGACTGCAGTCCATCTGATCCAGACCCTATAAAGTCATTTTTTACTTGTTCTACGAAGAAATAGAAATATTCAGTTAACCTCGGAGACAGACGATGTAAAATAAATTTTATACAGCATTATTCCATGAATGAAAAAACGATCGTCACTAGTGACTGGTTCTCAGCGTTTATATAATAAGCCAATATCCGTCTCGAATACCGTTTCAGCAAAACGTTTACTGTATAGCTGTGCGATATTTGAACATTGTTCTGAAAATAATAAAAAGACCTTCGGTATCAATTACTACATCGTAAAGACGTCTAGGTCAGCTATCGGTGTGATAACTTTTAGTTCTTGAAGTAGGAGATGAAGCATAAACCGTTTGCCAGACAGATTTAGATGGCAGAGTAATTTAAAAAATGCCGCCTACATCGGCACAAGTTAAAATATTTTACAAGCCAGTGGGTGAAGCTACAGAATGTATATTCTTCCGCTCAGACATAAAATTGCTCACGGCGCGAAAACATGCAATTACATTTAGAAATTCGTCCTTCCAAAACTCCCCACGCCCACATTTATTGCTTTGAAATTAAAAACATCTCATCACACTTTTCTTCCCAGAGATATTATTCAGACGTATTTGTAAACGTTAATCGGTTATGAGCAAACAAAACTTTCACACCGCTATACTTTAATATTAAGATCATATCTAGCATGAAGGTGGTTCAGCGCTAATATATGATATCTCACGACCAGAGTCAGGGGTTATATTCACACAATAAGCCGACGTCGACATTCGTCTGTAGTCTATTTTTTAAAGATAGGAGATGCTGGAACATTGGAAATAAATCCCTGTAACTTCCATACGTAAAATAAGGACTATCGAAATCATCCATATCTCACACAAGAAATATCAGAGTCATTTATATCATTAAATGAAAAATATCGGAGTCATCCATACCATCAAATAAGGACAATCAAAATCATCCATACCTTCAAATAAGGACCATCGGAATCATCCATAGCACTAAATAAGGACTATCGGAGTCATCCATACCGTCAGATATAGATTAACAGAGTCACTCGACACCAAGAAGCCAGATTCGCGCCATTGATTGTCCAGCTATGATTAAAATTGAAATGTCTGCGGACCTGAGTGCATACATCATCATAACTATTTTCTGGAAACACTTGGCTATCGTCAGTTCATGTACGCCCCTAGCGGCTTCTTTTCTATGTATACGTATATTTTATGTCCCACTCACTATCCTCGATTGTCCTTGAAAAAACAGAGGTCTACACAAATTGACTGACGTTTCATGAACGCATTTGGAGAATAATTGAAGGAGAAGCAGGTCTACACACAGAGCCACTGCCATCTCCTGGGCACCGTTTGAGCAGAGTAAAAGGTCAGAGAACAAGTCTGTGCAAAATTATGGTGAATGGATCCCCTGAATTGCCGTTTGGATCCAACTGTGCTAAGAAGGAGTCAATTACCTCTCCCGGCGGCATAGTCCCAGACAAACGGGTAGACATTGTGACAGTGACAGAGACAGTCAGTGGCGGGAAGATCTCTGACTTATTTATCAACGTCTCAAATATTCTCTTGTAGCATGTCCTTGGTTAAAAGGCCATAGCGTGCTGGTCTCAGTAAAGGCAATGCAGGAACACTTTAAATCACTCGAGCTCTGCTTGTCCTTCATTCTTATTAAGGTAGTCAACTTTTCTTTTAACGGAGGACCTGATCAACATGCTGAAAAATGTGACAAGTCCCGACTCTATGAAAGGTCAAAGATGCAAAGGCTGAAGGTTGTCACCAACGCCGAGGCTGGATTGACAGGCCACCACAGGTCGTACATCTTGAGTTGCCCAGAAAACTCAGCAAGGAGGGAAAATATCAAGAAACAAACCCGGCATGATGCAGTGAATTAGGGAATTTGTGTAACAATATCCTGTACCTTTAATGATGTTTATTCAAAGTTTCCTGCTGAAGATTTTATGGAAGATTTAAGTAATCAAATCCTTATTGTATATAATAAATGGAAGTCAAATGATCATTTCACATTACGTATACAGCAATAATTGTATTATTCAGCATAATCTTATTGATTAATGAAAAATATACATTCAGAAAATGACTAGATATCAAATAACATTTATAGTCGAAATAATACGGTCAATGGGCCTAGATTTGACTAATATCATTCCGCGACCGTCCATTTTATATGGTGATATTATGTATGAATAAGGTTTGGTCGAATGTTAACATTTGTCTAAGGTAGAGACATTTTTTTCTAGTAAAAACATTTCAAAATCTTTACCACAATCCATCATTTCCAGGCAAGTATTTAATTTCTACAGAAATTTTGCCTCCGAGGTCCGGTTTCACCATTTATATTCATAAAACAAGGGAAAAATCGAACGTTATGTAAAATTAGTTGTTTCCTTAAGGACCCTTGACGCGGATGCAGCTCTTATCCCGCTACATGGAACTGCAAAAAAATCTGTCAAGCTCTAAAGGATAAATGGACATTAACAAAACTTTCCAGCTGCACTGTATCTCGGCAACTCAGGTCACCGACATCGTGGATCGTTCGTCAATGAGAACGTCATATCAGTGGGAAAAATGACATTAGGTAAACAAGACACACTTTGCAAATTAAAACCTAATCAACAGATAGTATTGCCACGGGCAAGGACGTAGCGCAGTCAGTAGTGTACATTGCCAATACACTAAGTACTCCGTATTGAGTCATATAATATTAAAATATCATTAATGGATTTGTTCCCTTTGTAACTTTATACAAACAAGCAAGACAATATCAGTTTGCAGGACCTTTTTAAATGCATGCCTTATAGGCCTATTAATATAATAAAAAGCTAAGCGCTATTTTCGCTAGTACTAAGATAACAAGAGGAAAAATTTACTCACCTCAAGCCTTGAGAGTTCATGTAGTTTCTGAAAGAATGCGATGCAATACCCTCTTGGAGAAATAATGTCATTTTCTAAGAATTTAGATGAATGGGGATTTAACACACTTAGAAACACTTTTCAAGGTTCGGACACTATTTGGAGCTGTGGCCAGAAAAGAGTTTTATTTTTTTGTATTGATATTATAAACATATTTGAAACAGTTTGCACATTTGTGACATTCATGTATAACAAGCAGCATAATTTTTTTTGTCAAATCGGTGAGCTATTTTTGCGTATTCGTTGACATATTATTATCTCTTCACAGAGATTGAGCATATAATGGATTGGACAGAAAACGCCACCATTTTCAGAGCTCCCCCAAGGGCAGTGTTCTTGGCTGCCTTCAGTTGATAACACGCCGATAGCCAGAAAAATAATTCTTATTGCATTCCTTAGAAACTATTTAGTCCTTGTAGCTGACTTAGCAAGTTTTGGTGTGGTGAGGCCTCTTCTGCATCACTAAAAGTTGCTTGTATATAACAGATGCTTGTATATAAGAAATATGTGCTTAAGAGTATTAAAAAATGTGTTTTTTGTGTTTTTTTTGCCATGAGAATTATGCTTGTACGTATGTCATGCAGGACATCAATCGATAGAGTTTTATCGTCTGCTTTGACAAGGCCGCGGCCTCTGGTGCTCCCGCCGTCTAACCAATCCCATAATCCTCCTGGTCCTTGCTTGTTAAACATGACTGATGAAGTTTGATTCAGCTTGTGTTGGCTGTCAGACTAATCCAAAGTACAATCTCCTGCATGCTTGGCAGATCAAGAGCCATCTTGTTTATCATTCCAACGTTCCAATATTTTACCCGATGTTTGAGCATTTGCAGTCGAATCAGTATCCATGAGGAACACGCGTGCAGAACCGTCTACATTTTCACATTTTATCGGGTGGTTATATTTATTGCCTGCCGAAAATCGAAGATTTCTGCAAGCATGTTGGATAGTTGCGTATGTCTAATTGTTACGATGTGTGTTTGTTTGTCCCAACGCTACTGGTCACAATTTTGCAGAAATCGTTTTCAAACATAAACAGTTGACTGACTATCGAAAGTCCTGGCTTTTGTTTTTGGTCAATATAGCTCAAGGGTCAAGGTCAGCAAAAAAGACAAAATATTATTTCATCATAACTTCGTCAAAGATGCCTATGTACTCAAATTATAGCTTATTTTGTTCGTCTATGCTTTCTCCATGAGATGGTTTAGTTAATTGTGATATCAGACGTGTCACTTTGTCAGTATGTCTGTATGTTTGTCAGTTGTCCTCAATTTCTCCTGCTTGCTGGTTCATGCCTCTTTAACATTCTACAGGCTACAGTTTTGAAGAGCAGACAAGAATCACTTTGAAGCTGTATGTGTAATTTTAGAAGTCAAAGTTCAAGGTCAAAGTCATTAAACACGTCAAAATATTATTTTCCTCATAACTTTGTCAATATTGGACATTTGGACATTGGTTCATTTTCCTCCTCTTCGTCTTCTTTATGAAATGATTTAGTTACCTTTCTGCCAGTCTGTGTAAGTTTGTCAGATTGTCAATCCGTTTGTCAGTTGTCCTCAATTTTGCCTGCCAGCTGGTTGCCTTGGACCTATAACATTCTAAAGACGGCAGTTTTGCAGGAATCACTTTGTAACTTGCACATATAGTATATCAGAACGATTTCTTGAACGTCATTCCTTCGTCAAAAAGAGGCCAATCTACAAAAACTATAGCTCAATTTGTTTATCTAAACCTTCGCAATGATTATTTAGTAATCTGTTATCTCTGATGTGTCAGTTTGTAAGTATGTCCATCTGTTTGTTAGTTGTCGTCATATTCGCCTGCTTGCTGATTCATGCCTATTCATAAAAAACACACAAAATTATTTTTTTCTCCATATCTTTATATCTTCAAAATTTATCGTAGCCGCATAAACTGTTCATAGCTCAATTTATTCGCCATGTCATGGCCTTCCTACTGATGTCTGCATCAATTCGCTGTTACCATTTTAAGGGGAGGGGATTCATGATATTCCAAAATATGGGGTCAAACGCTCTAAAAGCATACAGTTTATAGACTAGTAAACTTCTTTTAGACGTTTGTTTTCAATTTAGATAGGTCAAAGGTCAAGATCAAGGTCATAAAAAACTAAAAATATTACTTTTCTCATAACTACGTCAAATATTGTCCTTTCTTCACAAAATAAAGCTCTTTTATTTCATCTATTCATTCCCCATTGTGAGGTCTGGTCATCTGTCATCCAGGTTGTGTCAGTATGTCAGTCTGTTCGTCTATTGTTGTAAAATTTTCCTGCCTTGTTGTTTGGTCTGACATGTCATTCTATAGTCTGCATTGTTTATCAATGCTCTTGGAAGGCATCCAGTTAAAATAAAACCAGGAAATATATTCTGTGTGTTCGTCTGCGACTTTTCCCTATCAGCATATATGCATAAAAGAGTTATTGTTATTGTCTCTCCCAGAACATTGCTTATTCCAATTACTGTTTTCACTTCTTCCCCTCTCTTCCTGTCTCCCTGTCTGTATGTTATGTATTAACTTCCGGCAAGCGCTCGACCTTTTGTCTTCTACTTTTACTGTTTGCACTTTAGAGCGTGTCGCTTTTAATTAGAAGAATATATACCCCCTTCCCACAATTATTGACGCCCCTCTAGTGAAATGATCCCGTCTAAGGGTGTAGGACAAGCATGCCTTAAACAAGGTATCATGTTTCTCTATTCCTCAGTTACTTTCACCTTTCTCTGCAGCTAAGAGAAACACAAAAACAACGAAACGTTGATCAGGTATTGTCTTGTGGTTAAATATGAGCTCCATAAAAACTGGCTTGTTCTAACTGGGTTTTCTAATCACCTTAAAAAAGTTGTTTTTATTAATATTAAAATACCATATGAAACAAATGAAAATTCTATAAATACGCAAACAATAACAAATTCATAACAGATTTAAAATTAAATATTTTTTATGGATATTTTTTGTTAATTTAAAAAAATTTTCGATTTAGTTTAAATGAGGTGGATGCCTCCTTAAGATATACTCAGGAGAAATTATCTCAGGAACAAGTCAAGAGATTCAAACATGTCCATTATCATTGTTTGGGACATGAGATAATTGAGGCGGAAATATTAATAATTATTATAATTATTTAGTTGTTAAATATTTAAAATAACAATTTTATTGATCATGGTTCTTTTCGTAAGCTGATGCATATATCTGACAGATAATTATATTCAGCTTATCTGTAAATTTCACCAATGGTTTTTAACAAAAATATATTCCCCGAAAGGTTCGGATTTAGTTTGGTTGAACCTGGGGAAAATGAAAAGCAGTATAATGTGCTGCATAAAAAGTTGCATTTTAATATTTTTTTATTTTCACGGAAAAATACGCATAAGGGTTTTGGTCATACCTTGAGTACTTTAAGTGACAGTTGGCGGGATCCAGAAAAGTGTTTCCCCGCTCCACAGAAAATAATCCATGTCCAGTGATCGACTTGTTGTACAAGTAACCGATAGGTGGCCCTTCACGGTCACTGTTACATTCAAATCGATCAAAGGTTAAGTGAATCTAAAAGCACGTGGCGGTGTTAGGTGTCATGTGTATGGACCATTTCATCCAGAACAGAGACTGGGCCTTCATGTAATTGCAATGTGTGACGTCACAGGCAAAATTTAGAAATGACTTAAATCTAGTAATACATGTAAATTTTATTTCTTCCCTGATATTTAAGACTGACAGTGTCAGAAATACTTAGGCCAAACATTTGACAGGACCATGCGTTAGTGCGTCCCATGTCAGGAATATACTAGTACGTTTGGAGAAGGACTGTGTCGACCCGGGATGTTGCTCTGAGAGGTGCTGACTTATGGTTATGGACACTGCTCGAATTGAGAAGCACTTCATAGACTAGGGGTTGCCTTTGGGGGTAACATTTCGTTATTTTTAGCTTTTCAGGGTTTCTCCAGGGTTCCATTTTCGCGATCTGACAATGTAAAAGACGAATTAAAACAATTATTATGTGATTTAGCCATATCAAATATTATTTGCGCAAAATCTTTTTAACATAAACATTGTTCTTTAATCGAAGACAATTGGAAAGATCTTATTTCATTTAAAATTTTAATCTTTGAACATACCCGACCTATTATTTTCATAATGTTAAACGTTTGCTCTTCATCTGTGCCTTCGGCGATGGGACCTTTTATTCATGCTGGTTTTATTTTCGCGATATATCGCTAATTTGAAACCCTCGTGAATAAATAGGCAACTACAGTATTCGTGGTCAACGCTGTGTGTTGAAAGAATTCGCTGGCAGTTGAAAAATGTACTGCAACTTAATATTGAGAGAAACACTAAGGACTGAATCCCATGCGTGATACTCGGGAACGAACTATATGTTCCTTTCCAGTTCTTTAATTTGGGAGTGATTATGCAGAACACCGTAATACTATTATGATCTCGCAAGTTCGAGGGGAGGCACAGCATTGTAAGTTTTGAGAGCCCGCTAGTACAACGCTGGTGCATGCGGTTTAATACAGCAAATCCCTTCCATGAGATCCCTTGACTAAAGTGAAAAGCAGAAGCTCACATTCAAGGGATTTTATTACCCCATGAATCCGTGGGAACCAAGAGGTGTCATATTCAAGCTCTTATCCGAAATTTTGACTCGCTACTTGTCCTTGATCACGACTGAGACGAGCTTCCCTTTCATTCATGGGCGTTACAAAAGGCAAATTGTACGCTCGGCAAATGAAGTTTTCTCATTTCAGCAATTTTACAGACTACTAAGTGGGTAATTTAAGATCTTCAAGTGATGGACACCCTTGTGTCATACTTAAAATGAGTAAACTTATTTTGGATCAGTTATATTTTTGAAGCATTCTTCTATTTTTACGCTATTTGGGGAATCACTGAACAGCAGATTGGACAGTCAAGTGGTAAAGCGCCGGTTCTCATCCCCCTGGAAAACCGGGTACGAACGATTCCCGACGTTAATATGATTGCAGTGTTTGCAGTGGCCCGTCAAAGTCAGTGTTCCTCCGTGTCCATCGGATTCTTTCCGTCCTACAAAGTATCGAAAGCCTCCATCTGAGGCATGCAAAGATACTCGAATTAATTGTGTACATGTATTTGTACAACTGTTCAATCTATGAAAATGAAAACAATACATGTAGATTTATAGATGTTTCCAATGAATCGCAGTAAATTGATGTTTTATACTAATCACTGACTTCCCGCTAATGTTCTGCGGATTTTTTTACTAAGCGTGAAGTCTCCAAAGCACTGACTGACCGTAGAAGATTCATGCGAAATGTAAATGTTTGGTGTATTGGTAAGTGCACCTGTGTACTGTCTGTTGTCTGTTTCCCCTCAATTAGCCGGAGTCCCATCTAATGGTGGCACGGACACTCACGACATGTTTATTTCATGATATAGACGTACATCATGCAACAAATTTGTTGAATGTTTATACAAGATGTAAGACCCCTTTCTCTGTAAACTAGACTATACAGGGCAACTACACACACAAACATACAAACAGAATTGTTATAAATTTGGTTAAAAATTTCTTCCAATGTTATTGCATAAAAATAGGTTTTTGGATTTATATATATATATATATATATATATATATATATATATATTAATAAAAAGGCTTATACAATTTGTTGGAACCATGTATTTAATTAATATTAAACAAAGCTAATAACTTAATGGGTTCCGCCATTGCCCGCAGGGTTATAAACTGGAAAAGTTATGTAAATATTCTGCAAAACTCCTCTGGTACCAAGAGAGGCAGCAAGCAAAACAGAAAAAGAAAATCCTTAACTAGCAAACAAAATTCCGTCTGCAGACCGGTTTATCCGTGGCCTCGGCTCAGGCCGGCAGCAAAAATCAGTAAAATGATGTGAATACGGGCCAAGTGTAGGCATTCCGTGGACATTAGTAGACATTTATGGATATCACTGTATTTCTTATACGTTCCTCCAACCCGGACCTGTTATTAGCAAACGGCGATTCTTTTCCGATGTCTCCAAAAATACTCGACACTGTGTATAAAATGTTTTATCTTCTGCCCTTTAAAGACTCGATCCCTTTTATCTGGAGATACGGAGGCGGTCGGGGTGATGACCTGGCTGGGGGCATCAGACTCTCATCAGTTTTATCTGATGAATAAATTCACCTAAGACAGGAGTAAATGTCTCTCTGATTGTTCATATTGCTAATTCAGTAACATTGGAGCGTGCAATACTACCCAAGTAAGGGGAAGCACGCCAACTTCGATTCCTTCCATTATAACTTACATAGGCAATCTTGGCGTTTCATCTTCTGAGAATATAGTGGAGAAGTTTTAAATTTAATAAGATAATAACAATAAGATTCTTTGGAAAGTGGTACTAAAACAGAAAATATTTGATTTAAAATCTAGAAGCGCAGTCAAGGACAAACCAGGGAAATGTTGAAAGATTCGCAAGTATAATTGACTTCTTATTGACATATTATGATTGTATTTTTTACTGATTTATTATGCTTTCCGCTAATCACTAAGGAAGGACTCTTCATTTGTGTTTGAAAGGATTGAAATAGGAATTAGATTGATGCATTTATTATATTGTTTATGTTTAGATGCAAACAAATATTAGTCTGATATGTTATACAATGCTAAGATTAATTTTGTTTCCCCGAGCATTTATGTTGTTTTTCTATGGGTAATATATTTAGTCTAGATGATTCACCTGAACAAACAGCCACACAAACGTTCGTATGTAACTGTATATGCAAACAGTATATCGAGCTATATTATTTGATGGACCGATGCCATGTCCTTCAGCGGATTATTTCGACGGTCAAGTGTATTTATGACGTCATTCTTGAGGGCGTATTGTCGTCTGCGCGCTCTCGGAATGTCGTCTGCTGCTCTGCCGGTCGATTGTACAATGAGTTCAAGCGGGAGTGGATATTGGACAGACTGAGGTTATGTTGTCATAAATTTGGCCCTGTGGTCCAGGGAAACTCGAATGTAAAAGTTGATTCAAGGACGGCAGAGCAGAAACCCTGAGGGAGACAGGGAAACACTGCTTGTAAATATTTTATGTCAAAATAATTTTTCAGTAATGTACATGAACCCCTTTCTCATTGCTAATAACTATACCTAAGACCTTATGATCCCAGGGTAAAATATCGATAACGTGAACGCTGCAACATTGTCACGTGGGTTTAAGGTTATTCCGAGTCTTTATAAGGGTTTGATTAGAACCAGACTCAGTCATTCACTTCAGTCAAATATGATTATAGAGTGCAATAATTAACGCAGTAATAATGAGTAAATATTGGCCATGGCAGACTTTTTTTCAAGTAAAGACCAGTGTGTCTGTGTCTGTATGTTACCTTTTTCTGAGGTGGTTTCGGGACAAGTGCATTCACGTATTTTTTCGTTCCAGTTCATTATCAAACATTTTAAAATGTTCTCACTACATAAATCATGCGAATAACTCAAGTCTGATACAACATATGGCTTACACAAGCGCTTACACAGGCGCAGATCCAGAGGTATAAGATATATAGTAATACCGAGCAAGCTGCATGCTTTTATCAATCCATAAAAAAAGTTACTTTGATTTTTTTCAGTGAGACCCAATTTTTATTTTTTGAGAAAATAGTATGCTATAAATATGATAAACCGTATAAAAGACAGGTATACGAGTAAATCACTGGCACAAAATGTAATGAGCCACTCTGAAATTTGAGGCCGGGGGTCAGCTCTACTAGGATTTATATTACATATTATCAAATATTGTCCAATGGTATGCTAAATGGTGTATTTAAGGGTATTCTGAGCAAATATTTGCTGCATAATTCACAAACTGAGTGTATTCCGATTTTCCATTAGGCCGGGTTTTCACGGAAATTAACTTGTCACTTTGATTGGGGCCACATGGAACGAAAACCAAAGCCTATTGACACTTGATTACGTATTTGCACAAGTCATTTCTGAGCAGAATACATGCTGTGTTTAATCTTTGCTATCTTTGCATCGATAGTCTTGCGCGTGGCCTCCTTGATACCGACAAAACCACAAGTAATGTAGAGATTTATCTCAACTTGTCTCTAAGAATCTCCTTTCATCTTACATCTAAAAGTACGCATACGAATTTGTAGAGTAGTTTTCTTATTGTGATTAAGTTCATAAAACACGGCAAACTCACAGACAAAAACACATACTGCAGCTTTGAATATTAAATAATTACTTCTAATTTGGCTCTCTTAAGATAAGAGTTATACGTTTCTAACATTTATACAGTTACACAAAAAAAGCTCTTCTTTTCATATGGTTTTTAGATGTCTCCAATGACTCAAAGAATCAGACAATTTTTTTCAAAGCATTTCTGCTCCATTTCCACAAAATCTTGAATAAGATATTTTTCAATTTGTTTATCTGATGCACAATAGTCTGTAAAATGGCACGTGTCTTGTACGGCAGCCTTTGATACATAAGAGTTTTTTATAAATAAATGTACGAGGCCCAAAAAAATAAAAGGTATGGTTTTTAGGTACCGCGCGCATCAATTTTACCCTCCCCCCACCCGCGCATCAAAAATTTTTATTTTGATTTACAATAGAACCTTATCAATTTTTGAGCTCCAGCCGCTCGGACATATAATTCAAGAAGATAAAATGGTTCAATTTTGATTAGATTTCCGTTGTTATGTTGTGCTTTGACTTGTTTAGCAAAAAAGGTCTGTTATTGTCATGCTTTTTCCCTGACCATATCACATTCTTTTGGCCTTGCAGCATGAATCTTTTTTTTAATGACATATTTTAACCGTAATATATATAAATATATATAATAGATGACTTATCCGGTCCTAGTGTGTGAAGAACGGAAGCCAATGTGATATGATTTTGGATTAGGTAACTTACAATACGACAGGCGGAAAATACAGATATTACTGTATAATATATATGACACCGGAACATCGGCACAGCTCAGTAGTTAAAATTGTAATCTGCGTACACAGGCCACTAAAAAACTAACTATACTGAGCACAAATCATTATTCTGAGACCTAGAAACTTGTAACTAAATGCGGAAAGGAGCTTTGTAAATCTATATGGAATGGCTTAAATGTATTCTCCGACCTGTGAAGAGTTTGATTGCAATATTTTACAATGCCATGTGTATGCATGACTTCATAATGTAATGTCAAATGCCAAATACTTATTATGTGATTTTAATGTGTATATAAGTAAAATATTGATACTTTAATTTTATTCATATTTGATCCATGATGTTAGACTTCAGCTGAAAAAGTACCTTGAATTTCATTCTGTTATATTGTTACCTTAGTTATATTGTTATAGGAACATGCGCAGCAGTTTTTTTTTTCTCAGACGTAACGTAATATTAATTCTTGCGTCTCTTATTGAGAATAACAAAACAGCATTCCATGTCGTAAAATGCATAAAAATCGTTACCATGAGGCATGGGATGTTCAAACTTAATATACAGACATATTTTTCTTTTCTTGGGTCAGGCACAAGGAGAAAATTTCCATGAAATTGTATTCGGGTATGCGTGTGTGTGAATAGCGCTGTGAGTCCGACCATGGGAGAATTGGCGCTATATAAATACTATATTATTATTATTATTATTATTATTATTATTATTATTTAAGTTCTGTAACGAGTCATCCCACAAACCTTAAAGATAAATTGACGCCACTGATTCTTCCAACCTTACCTTTAACATGCCACAGGTGCCAGATGCATGTGCATCTGATATTTATTTTTAACGTTAACCTAATTTTTAAGGTCTTGACCGGGGTAAGTTACCCTAACCACATTCGATATTGCAAGCTTTGCCTGGTGGAGTTCGATATGAAAACACTATACTCAGCAGACTTTATATCTGGCGTCAGAGGTCCAAGCGCTGCGGCAGAGGTTTGAGCGGTTTTCTGTAGTCATAATTAATATGCAGAAAATGTCGGATCAACATTTGAAACTAGGAACAGATAGCACTAGTAAACGCTTTAAGTTTACCCGTGATTTTACACTGCGCTCCAGGTTTGTTTAAATGGGACCTAACCTAATCCCTCACACGTATCTCCTCAAGGATGTCCATTCAGGCAATTTGTTAACTCGCGAAACACCTGGGCGTGTAATGTTTAATAATCTTTTATTTTATTTCATCACACGTTTCTCGTCAAGGATGTCCTTTCAAACACATGTCATCTAAAGTTAACTCGCGAAACATCCGGGCGTGTTACGTTTATTAATCTTTTTTTATACCAGTGTCACAGTGGCCGGTAAAGTTTCAATCAGTATAATATTAACACACGAAAAATTGTGTTAAATATATTTATTGACGATATCATTTATTTTCCCTGTCCTTCATGTTTCAGTACAGCATTTGAAAGTACTGAGGCTTAAGCTCTCCTAGTTTATTAAATGCTGACTCTGTCATGATTTACAACCAAATAAAGGGCCAGTATTTTACACGGATAAGGTAATTATATTACATTTATATTCAAGATTCTATGATCATTCTATGCCTTATAAAAGAAATTATTTTGAGAATTGTTGCCTTTACCTGTGGCTGTTAGTTATACTGTATTTTAGCGTTGATCCACTCGACCGGTTAAAATCTGACTCCATAACATGAATTTACATATATCAAACAAACCTTCCCTAAATTAAAGTTCATTGTCACTAGATATTTTCACTAATTAATTGAACAGCTAACAGCAGTTCGGTTGTCATCAACAAGTTCCAAGTGATGGACAAAATTTCGTTCAATTCGTGTACCTCCGCGCTCCGCAGTAGATAGGTAGGGGATCTGAACAGATCAGTATAAGGCAAAAAAAAAATTAAAGGTATGGTTCTCAGGCACCGCCCGCGTCAATTTTAACCCCCCGCATCAAACATTTTTATTTTGATTTTCATCTTTCAAGAAGAGTAAATTATACAATTTTGATAAGATTTCCTTTCCATTTACCTTTTTATTTTTTTAGCCTAATAATATAATTTTTCATTGTGGCCTTGCACGTGGTGTGGGTTGCTATAAAATTAGCAGATCAGTAAACTATTATGGCACGTACAAATGTTGCAACAGGCATTATATGTGCAAGTCATTGGTGAGCAAGAGTTTTAACAAATTGGCCTGTGACTTGGGTTAAGAATTACTTGCACAGAACTGAGCAGATCAGTAGATTTACGTAGCAGTCATAGATGATGAACAAAAGCAATGTGAGCAGATCAGTGGCGTTGAGTAAGTAAACCAGAGCACATGGAATTGCGATAAGGCTGTTACACTTTTTGCCTATTACATTCTTGTAATGATCACCAAATTTCCGTAATTCTACGAAATGCCTAATAATTTTAATCATTTCCTATAATGGCTGAGTGAATCAGTCATAAAAGTGAAAATGTCTTACACGTTTATCGAAGTAACGTACCGAAAAATACTGATATATTAATCCGGACCAATTTAAGAAAAGTGTCAAGGACAACACAAAAATCCCCCCAGACTGTGTGAACCATGTCCCTTGCAAGAACCTGATAATCAGGTTAAAAAATTAAATGACCTATCAAATGATACATTTCCTGTATACATACGTTAGAGCATTAAAATTACCCGCTCTCACTGAATGACAAGTGAGACAAGGTTTCCATAGCTGAGACAAACAGACAGTTTACGTTTGGTTTTAAATTACCAGATATCATATGGCATTTATAATAAGAAGGATTTCTGAAGATGAGATTTGACCTGTATATCCATGTGATCCATACACCGATACTTCGAGCATGGCATACAGGACTGCCCTGATTAGTTTTCGTAATATATATTAAGTTTCCCCAGTATGAGTGGTTCTTAAATTTATTATTCCTTATACAGAATTTTTGACAAGTAAACGTCACAAAATACATACATATTCTGTACACATTCAAGATCATTAATACAAATAACCTTTTATATGTATACACAAATTTTAAATATTATATAGATCACAGAGATTCCGCACCATAACATTAAGAAATATGGAATTTAAACTAGATTGCACATGATCCCTTAACTAAAACCTAGCCAGAACACCAAGCATAAATTTTTAATTTTTCTTATTTTAATTGAATTAATTGTTCACGAAAATATTACTCGGAACCTGGTCTACTAGAAGAAATGTGTATCAGTAGATTTATCTATTTTGCTCTCCCGACATGACGCAGGTGACCTACATTTATATAGACAAATGATAGGTTATCATTTTTGTGTATCATGAAACCAATGACTTATATTTATATTAATAAGATTTTTAAAAATATATATATTTTTTATAAAAATCTATTGAATTGTTGCATAAAAGTTTAAGTCGTTTAAAGGAAAGAAAGTTTGTCAAACGATAGGGTACATGATCCCATTACATTCCACTAATCAAGAATTTCAACGGTTTTCATTCGCTATCAAATGTCCCGAGGATATGATTAAAAAAATCAAATACGTTATTGAATTTCTGGAATCCCCACGATCCTGACATTTGGAGATTTTGTTTGAGAGAGTGTAAACACCCTAGGCAGGGGTTATACACTACACTCGTCATAAACCGCCTTCGTTTTAACCACTGCTTCATATAGCAAGATTCCCTGGGTTTTACCACGAAGGCTGGTACACGACTAAGGGTTATAATCATACCGATGAGGGCGTAGTATTGCATTGTGCATCCAGCTCGAAGCTTTAGAACCCGCTCTCATTGGTTTGATTCTTGACCCTGTGCAAGAACCGATGTAATCTGACCAACAAAGCGGTACCGGGGAGATTTATGGCTTATAGGATCGTGGTCAACTAAACAGGATATAAAGACATACTGTCTGTATGTAAGACATGTTTCATGCTTTATAAGCCGTAAGGTCATAACCTGTAGTTAATTTATAAAATTGATGTCTCAAAAAATATAGTCCGTTTTGCCTTTGATATGCGTGCTGTCGGGGGTTCCCGCTCCATAGTCCAGGGGCTTATCCTCATGACTATCCTGTTCCTTCCCCGATGTATTATTGCTTACATCAGGTAACGCCACTGCCTTCTATCGGCTTTTCTGCTTTGATTTCCTATCTTTTATTATGCCATATCAGTAAGAATTCTCATAGTTTAATTTTGACCGCCTGCTTTTCCGGAGAAGTAGGCCTTATCAGAAGGTACGCTCAATAACGTGTGTAACACAACAACAGGACTTTGAGGATGCCTCATCAGGACTTACAATGGCACACACACACATTAACCGATGTATTTTCCACCAAGCCGATGTGAATTAGTGATGTATTTTTAAAGAAAATGTTGTCATAATTTTGTTCCCGCAGGTATATCAGATAATTCGGACAGATAAATATCCCTCAGTGTAGACTATGTCTAATTTAATCAAAATACCTATCGAAGCTTTAAATATGGCCTAATTATCATGATTCATGACACAGTCTGCATGGTGCTTTACTTTTTGGATTTTGAGAATTTAATTTAGAATAACCATGATACTGAAGGTGGGTATTTTTTAAGAAGCTTAATCTATTTGGGAAAAGATTTACTTACATACAAAGCTGTCAAGAAACGCTTGAGATCTAAGAAAAAAAACCCCTTCACTCAACCAGTTTGGGCCCCAGGTGCTCAATGGGCCAAATAATGCACGGTAAGTGGTATGTCTGTGCGTCGGACCCAAGTAGTCTGTTGTTTACACACACTTAGAAAAGGCACTTGAAAAAGAGGAAATAACCGTTGAAAATAACGACGTATTATACCGGAGCAATTAATCCTGTTGCAACACCAGGTTATGAAAATAGCGTCTGTAATGAACTGTCATGACTGATATTTAAGATAAAATGTTTACTAGAGGATATGAACTAAATTTGAAGAAAAACACGCACCTGATTGGTATAGCTGATTTTTATGCAACAAGAGAATGCTTCTTTAAGTTACCCCCAAACAATGTTGGTTGCTATCTTCTTTGCAATTGTCATTACGTTTATATATATATATATATATATATATATATATATATATATATATATATATATATATATATATGTGGGTTCTTTTTGGTAAGAAAGGCATATCACTGATTCAAAGAAAACAAATCCCAGTGAACATGTGTATCCTTTGGGTAAATACAATGTTTATTCAAACCATAGATAGAAGTAAACTTAAGAGCAGAAAACGATAGGATTGGTTTTAAGAGATAGGGTTGTCAAATCGAGGGTTGTCACATGGGTTTTCCGAAATTCATGCAAAATGAATATTTTGACAACCTTACCCTGCGTTTTTGTTTAATAATAAATACACGCTCTTATCTGACGAAGACTCATAGATGATTAAATTATTAAATTACTTTACTAAGGCCAAAAAATAAAAAGGTATGGTTCTCAGGCACTTTTTTTTTCAAAAATCACTGCGGGCAATTTTATATTTGACCTTTTTTGTATATTTCGATAAAAATGTAAAATGATCATGGAAAAACATGAAAATAACAGTTTTTTTTGTTAAACGCACTACATAACAAGGGAAATCGTATGAAAATTGTATTACTTTATCTTCTTGAAAGATGAAAATCAAAATTAAAATGTTTGATGCGGGGGAGGGGGGGGGGGTGAAATTGATGCGGGCGGTGCTTGAGAACCTATAGCTTTTATTTTTTGTTGGCCTAATGAATTAATTAATTGATAACTAAGTGAATACACCGTTACAATAATGTAATAAGATCATATATTGTGCAACATTCATAGGTGAGTAAACATATAATTAATGTATATATATTATTATATGGGATCAAAAGATTAAAAATAAAATCCGAGGATTTCATCAAATGTTAAACATGGCCACACGTTGTTCCAATACGTACGAGCACGGTAGGTTTGACATATTGAAGCAGTTGCTTCCCAGTGGGTCACTCCTTTAATGACCGTGAAGACTTTCACGGCAGCCGCCTCGCTGCGTGCGTCTAATTCTCAATGGAACGCGTCTCACCGGGGAACCGTAAAGAAACCGCATCAAAAGCGATCTTGCCACAAGTTGTCTGACGGACAAACTCTCTGTTGTATAAAGTCATGATGATCATTTTGTTTTTATTCTATACAGAAAGGGGGTAACCTTTTACTGCCGATAGCTCAGCGGTTTCAGCGGTGATTAACGGATGTATGCAATGACTCATATACCGTATGTATTTTATATATATATATAAATATATATATATATGTATGTATATATTTATTTTATATATGAATATATACGTCATATTTATTTTACAGGGGACACGAATTTATTAGACCATATAATCTGAAAAAAACGTGGTCTTTCCTAATAAACCATATAAACCGAGCTCAGTTTCTCTACATCAGTATTTCTTCTCTCTGTCTCTTCGTTTACGTCAATTCGTATGTGTGATTGTTCACAACATAACTCAAACAACCATGAATGAAATCTAATGAAATTTTTAGGGCAATTTCGGAAAATCCCAATAAAGAATCGATTAGATTTTGGTGTGGGTCTGGCTCATGATCCAGATTGAGGAAGTACTTCGAAAATATTCACAAATGTGCAGTTACATATGCACGATTGAAGATTGAAATATGGGCCGAGTAAACGAATGCAAACCCTTGTTGAGGGAACTTGAGAATAGAGGTCAATAAATATATTAATGACTGCCCCCTTTTTTTTTTTTTGCTAATGCAATCTGCAATTGTCTGGTTTTTTTCTCCCTCATCAATGGAAAATAAAAAACAGGTTTTAATCTTGTTATTAGTCAGAAATAAATCCACGGTGTTGTCCATGCGAATGAATTGATTTTTTTAACGTTAAACATCCAGACCACCTCTTACATAGAGTATACATCATGCTCCGGAGAGAAGGTGCTGCACGCAGGCTTGTTTCTCTGAACAGGTGCCCCTTGGTCTCTTGAAAACTAACCATCAAGATTCAATTACCTTTGTTTGGTCCTTTCAGTCCCGCAAGCCTGTTTGGTGTCTGAAAAATCATCTACCAGCCACTCACACGCAAGCTAAAACCGGCAAAAATGCAATTCACTGATACTGGAATACATACTCAATATCTCCTGACAGGTACCGGTCTCTTGAGATGCCTAGAAATGTCTGCCTAATTAGCAAAACCTATAGGCGAACTCCTTTCGCACAAGGATCGCATTTTTTTTTTACTTGGTGGAGGTAACCGCCTCCATTTTGTAATGCTGACTTCTCTAATTCTTAACCTAAGTATGTACATCTTCAGAGATTCCATTTCGGTTTGGGACCACTTGACAGTGCGGTGGCACACGATCGCTTCCTAGCATTTCTTTTTATTTCATATCCTGGTGTCTCCCAGGCCCGGTGACTACCGCACCTGCGGGTCCTGGGTGTGTAATCATCTCCATTGCTGGGTCATAACACCGTGGAACCCTCGAAAGACGCACTCGTAGGTGAGTGATACACGGCTGTTGGTCACAGCCTTCCCATTTAGCCTGCGCTCATCCTGTATGGGGGTCGACCGTGAAATATCTGACCACCTCGGCCGAGAATCGATCCCACAATCTCCCGGCTTTGAGTTCTGCGGTTTACCCCTGAACCACAGAAGCCGGCATCGCATATATTAATACACTTGCCTCACTTTTAGCATTAAGATTGGCAGAAACATACGTAGGTAAGAACAAACCCACATGATTAGTTACGAATAGACTGCCGAGGTGTCGCAAATATACTAGCTGGCTTAAATGTTCTTGCATTAATTATAGGAAGGAATATTATTTTCATGACTTGTAATGTCACCTCTAGCTACTGCAAGGAAGTTAATTAAATTGATTAGGAATGTGATCAAATTTTTGAATATGAATTGAATAAATCACTCGCATTCCTTCGCTGGTTAGTACGTTCATAAATTGAAAAACACAACTAACATTTCCTTACTTAGACCTACCGCCGACCAAAAATATAATTTAAGAACACTATTGAAGCCGCAGGGATATATCGAGTGAAACATGTGTTAAGGAACTTAATATCAACAGATCACGTATGCGTGATGAACAAAAATTTTGTCATGGAGATAAAAAAATCAGATTCTGTAACACTAGGCAGCGTGAAATGTCTAGGGGAATGAATAAAGAAGTCAGTGGTTTTTATGTTAACAAATAACTACAATTTATTCTTAAAACAACCCTAACATTACAATACACTAAATCAATACAATTACACAGTATAACAGCAGTATAAGAACAAATCAATAAAATCACACAGTAAAATAAACAAAGTGCACAGTACCTGGTACCACCACTGTCACAGCGATAAGTCCTTTAAAATGTATAAGCCGGACGAACAGTTCACACAAATTCTTTTGGAGAATAACAGTCCAATGTAAAGCTCTTGTAACAATCCCGAAAGTAAACTGAAGACCAAATAAAATTCGCCACAAATCCAGAAGAAAATCTATAATTGCCGCACTTATCGCAATAGGTCCCACAAACAGACATACCCGCTTCTGTGTCCGCTGGAATATTCTCTCACTTCTCTCTCGGCTCTAAAACACGGCCTCTATTTATTACCTTTCCTCCGAAAACTCTAGAAATTTCCCTTTCACGAACAATCCATAATACACAGTACACACGCTCAAAGAATATGAAAGAACGGGAACGCCGTGTCAGGGTTCACACGTTGGCCAGCACGGCCCGGCCAGGCGATGCTGCCATGGCAACGAGCTACGCCAACCAAATGTCAACAACACATGGAACATCCGTGTGCACAATAAAACAATCATCTGTAAGACCGCTGCACACAATAAACGGGGCACCTGTGACACTTGATATATGAGAGAATGTTCGACATTGCTTTGGATGAACTGGATTCAAACCGACAATCTTATCTAACAGCCCAGCAAGCTGCATTGCCTGTCATGTAGGTTTTCAGGTCAAGCAAACGTATTCCAGATCTCATTATATTATCATATAACACACTTGCATATGAAAAAAAAATAATATAGATGTAAACAAACTGAACAGAATTCCCGGAGAAAAAAAAATTATCTATTTTTTCCACAAAAAAACATAAGTTTGTGTAATTTGTTCAAATACTATAAGCACATCTATGAGCACTGTCAATATATATATATATATATAGTTGGAATCTCCAGAACATACTCTTTTTGATCAGCTCTTTAAAAAGAAGGTTTGGTTTTTCGTCTGAAGACTTTTAATCCAAAATATCTTTAAATTTAAGAATATAATTGACTTATTTGTGACATTATTGCACAGGAATATATAAGGAACTTTTATATCAAATATTTTTAAGGAACCCATTTCATTCAAGGAGGAATATTAATATAACTATAGTCTATCATGATTGTACAGTTATGCATAGCAAAACATCTATTTGTATGGGCTGTTATAAAGTTCAGAAAATTATGATTCAATTGTGTAAAAATATTAATGCAATGTAAACATTTTTTATAGGCGCGATAAACTTTTTTTATATCCATGACAACAACACTCAAGTGTGTCACATTCCAGTTGTATATTATAGTCACTGGCTATCTTATCTTATCTGTGGAATAAATAGTCCCTGATTAAACAATGGTCTCTTGGCATTTCCAGTTTCAATACGGAGAGACATCTTGTTGACCGTCATGGAACTGATTATTTATATCCTGCCAGCCAATTCATTTAAACTATGTCCTTACCTACCTATACCAATCCCGTTTGCGTCAGAACTGGCGCACATGGCCATAAAACTATGTATTATTTTATTTTATCCTACAAATAAGGGGAACTTGGTCTAATAATTCACCGTCACGTCCCCGGGGAATTCCAAAATGTTAGGATTCCGGATTCTACATGATCACTTCAGGGGTAAAACCGCTTGTTCGTCAACTATTTTAAACCGTTTACTCCCTTAACCGATATATTTTCCAGTGCTATATTATTGATTATATAAGGCACCCCACGTCAAGCGTGTTATTATATCATTTTTTATTGCCAGGCGGTACAAGCAATGGTGCTAAAACCGGTATATTTACGCCAGCGGCATCTAATTTAGTTTGTTCCAGCATGTCTGATTGAACATCAAAGGGAAGATTTATTCTTCCGAGAAGGATAATGTCTATCTCTGTAAAAGCAGATGACTTCAGTAGTTTAAGTTCACATCATAAACAGAACACAGGCTATAGCGACCAAGCCCTCTATTGACTTTATTTACGTTAGCGCCTATTAGATTTTTGCCTCAGGATCAAGCAGTCGAGAGTTTTCAAGACTTCCACAGTGTAAAGCGTCACTGGGAACTCTGACGTCACCATTCAGCTCATTAAAAGATGGTAACGGCCGACTCGTCTCGTATATGGTTGTTTCATTCAACTTTTATGAAGAAATCGGTTTCTCTAATAGTTTTGCATAGGGTAGATACTTTTTGGAGGGGGTGGGAACGGTTCTAAAGACGCTTAGGTTTCCTTCAACAAAATAAGATTATAAATTGTAAGTGGGTCCAGGATATTACGGAAGATTCATAATTAAGAGATGAAAAAGGAGAAATAATAACCGATTAATTTGAAAGTTTACGAGAGTCAAAACAACGCCCAGTTATACAGTATTTCAGATGTTTGATGCATGGCTTGGGCCCTGACACCCCCCCCCCTTTCGAACCGAAACAACCTTTTTTAGGGCTTCAAGCCAAATTTTGCGACCCTGACCCCTCTGCTTCCCGTACCAGAGAACCTTTTTTTAGGTTCATCCTTCGCGTGACGCTCCTCTTTCCAAATTCCTGGATCCGCCCCTGTTTACTATTATACTACAAATAATTCAAATGTTGTCATACTAGAACTTATTTTTTTTATTATCTGAATGTCTGTAATTTATTCTGAAACAAAATTGAATGAAGCGTTGAAAACATTTTACCTGAAATGTTCATGATAGACTTGCGGATATTTTTCACATTTAACAATACACCACAGCCCCGCCCCCACCTTTTTGAATTAGGACTTATGACCCTGTTTTTCTTGGGTTTTATTTATCTGTTGTTATATTTGTCTGCAGACACCGCTAAGAGTGGATGTGGCCACCTGTTTATCTGTGGGAAGTCACCGGTAGCATTTTCTTGATGTGACAGCATTGGTATCTCTACAACAGCTGTATCAGTAGCAGCAGTAACATGAGCAGCACAGGTTCAATCCTCTGTCATTAGCGAGAAGGCTCGGGGAGTCGCATATCCGGCGCTAAAAAGGAATATTCCTCACACCACGTGACTCCATCATGACAGCCGCTACGGCACATATATACTGTACATATTATCATGTGTCTCATGCAATATCCTCTGTCGTTCTCTCTCCAACTAACATATGAAAATTATCATGTTTTTTAAATGTAAATTTAGTATTCGTCATAAGAACAACCCAGTGCTACAAAAATAGTCTAGTCATATCTTTGTTTAAAAGTAAAATGGCTGACCCAAAACTAAAGCAATATTATTTTTACCCCAAAATCATCCTCTGATGCTTATACTTAATGTTTTTATAGTAGTGGAATAATTCTTAATTTGCATAAATCCAATATGGCGCATGGCACAATATTGTACCCATATTGACTTTACGATTTGCCATTCATTTACAAAGCACAATTTTTTTTAACCCGATTTACTTCCCGGTGACTTGTATTCTGCAACCTGTAGAGAAAACTCGTAATTTTGTGCACTCTGAAAGTCTGGTTCAATATAAAACTGCTGTGTTCTGTATAAACAGTAAAGTTTTTGGCTGAATGACAAGGTTTATGATATAGCAACAAGGGTCCTGGTCCTAATAACTACCTATGAAGATCTTCATTAAAATATCTTTAATCTTAAATGAAGGGGTTATCTTCAAGGATGCATAAATAACATAATTATCTGAGATCTTGCATATTTATCAGACTCGCCTCTGGTGTTTGTGCTCTTTACACAATGTGTCCACTGAATGTCTTGATAGCCTCGCCGCGGCAAACCAGAGAAGTATTATCTATTGACAAGTTTATTGTCTCTCTGCATTGTTTAAAGTGGTTAGTTTCTTTCCGACCATGTATAGGGGTTCAGGGCTTTGACAATATCCATATGGCAAATATATAAATGAAATCCAATTGGTCAAATAGATGGAGTTAAAAGACTGACCCCAGATGTGGAATAATCAATTATAAATATAACCTTTAACTGATACCCCAAAATCAACTGATTCGTCATGTGACAGGTATTAAAAATGGCAATTTTGAATTTAACTAATCACTTTCAACTGGACCATTAAATTGTGAATATTAAAGAACAATGATCATCCCAAACATGAGTATCTCATCCTTAAATATAACTAACGTTCACTGGTGATCTTGACAATTAAGAACTAAATCGATGAGGTTCTTCCTTTTTATGTCTGGTAAAAAAATCCAAAGAGGCTACACGTCACATCCCAGAAAACTTGTATTCATGCGATTCTTCAACATTTCAAAAACCATGGTTTCATGCATCTTGATGCATCGTCAAAACATTATTCAGTATTGTTGACATATAGGTATGATTAAATATTTTAGTAAATCCGTCTGCAATTTTTTTTTGTGCACCGTTGTTTACTGTCTGTCCGACAGGGGGCAACACTGAAAGGGGCACAACTTGCCAAGGGACAAAAGATGAGACCTGCAATTATAATTCCTCCCGAAACCAGTAAAACTCATTCACAGTTATCACATGTCAAACTTTAAAGGGGCCCAATCACCTAAAAAGCATGTTGAACTAACAAGAAAAATAGCTTCTACGCTTTTTTGGTACCTGCAAACCTATTGCCCTGAAACCGTTTGGTTACTCCTGTAAACAAGTGTTAAAAACAGTGGACCAGGCGCGATTACAGGTGTAAACATAAACACCGCTCGTGCATCGCCGGGCCTCATCACGTGTTGATCTAGAGAGGCCCTGTCTGACTTGGCCGAAAAAATGTAATACATGTTCCTGCTTGCTGAAAGAACGCATGTTGCGGCTCATAATGAGACGGGGTTATTTTGGTAAACAAACACACTTGGACTGTGTTTACGAACACACAGAGCCAGTATGCGAGGCACTGAAACTGAGTGCTAGGATGTTTTTGCTCGTAAACTTTTGTATAAAGCAAAACTGAACTGATGGTATGGAAGAATAGGCATAATAATGCTCCTGATTATGTCCCTTTAAATATACGTATATGTATTTTTAATGATTATTTGAGGATCAGTGACCAAAGCAACTGCTATTCCGAATAGTTTCTTCTTATTAAAACTGTTCATTGAAATAGTATCACATTAAGTAAGGACACTTGCGTAATTTAGTATGAGCATTTAGAATTATTAAATTATGAAACATGTAGAAAAAAAAATACAACTAGAAAGCATTTATATAGATGTCTGTATAGATGGATTTACGTCAAAATGTAGGCCATGGGGGAACACTACAATGTGCTGATTTCAATTTATTGGGTACGTCATTTTATATAATTGATATAAATGATATATAAATGATTAATATAATTAGATAGGAAAGTATTAAAATATCCAGAGGTTTACACGGCTAACTTCTTCTTTGTCAAGCTTTTTTTCCCTCATCCCTTTTTGAATGCTGCCCATGACTGCTCTGCTCATTTCTGGGAGCAAAGTAACCCACTTATGGTGAAGACATCAAGCATGGATTCTTTGCCCGGAGACTGATCGGACCAAGTATGAACTTTCAGGGTTGATATTGAATTCCGACGTCCCTACGTTACGATTCCCCAAAAAAGTAATAAGCATTAGAATATAACCAACACGACTGGGTCTGGTTTAATATTTAGTTATTTATATAAGCTGCAATGTATAAACCCCTGGCGCTATTCTACATTGGAACAAGTTGAGACCTAGGATTCGTTATCAAGGTATTAATCGGCTTACAGATCGTTACTGACATGTTTATCTCGCTGCCTTCATATAACTTAGAGAAACCGATGATTCAGAATCCTAAAAATAGTTCCACATCAAAATTACGCTCCCGAGGCAGCGGAAATCTTGCGCTTCTAAAGAAGCTGCTGATTTTCCCGCTGCCTGGTTTGACCGTTTATGATACATTTAGACACTAGGTGGTGGGCCGTAGTCTGGCAACCAACCAAATGCCAGTTAAAAAACACTCGACAGGCATCATGGCTCCGCCCATAGCTGCGCCTCAAGTGCGCTTCAAGTGCACTCAAGTGGTTACTCTAAGTAAAAAATAGTCGAATTTTAATTGCTCCCTCTCCGTTCTCGCATCATCGACCGATTCTATTATGACACAACGACTATGTTAGCGTATCATGTATCCGTTTGCCAGCAAAACGGAAACCAGCCAGCGAGGTGTGCACGGAACCTATGTTGTTTCATTTCGTTTGAATTACAGCTCACCGGCCGGTCATCCTATGAACACAAGGACCTGTGAAACCACGTGAGGGGCCATTCTCTCTGAGCCTGTGGCCTGTTCAAACGGTTCCCGGGGCGATAAGCTGTCACTCGAAATGAACAACATTGGCTCCGTGTATTCCTCGCTTGGCTGGTAAACCGTTTTGTCTTCCAGCACAGGGTCTCATCTGATTGGACCAAATACAGTGCTCCCCTCTGGTGTAGCGATTCAGGATACGAGGTCAAAACAAACAGCGCTTACGATATAGGAAGAAGGCCTATAGGTAAAGCGCTGTGTAAAAAGCAAACATCAAAATAGTAATACCAATATATAGCTATCACTAGCCAAACTGATAAAAACAGAATTTGATATTGATATATACACATTTTAATCATGATGTCATTTACAAACAAGTAATCATTGCTCTGACAAGACCACATTTTGGCACATGGAATATTAAAACATTATACACACAAGAGCTACATGTACCTTATCAGCTTGGTCTTTTAAAACGATGTATCTGATAATATGAAAGGAGAGGCCAGAGAAGGATTTTCCCTCTTTCTCATTGAATGTAATATGTTAGCCATCGTCCACCGGAAGTCTCTCCGTGTGCTATTTGCGTCTGCGCCACTTAACGTAAACGTGACTTTATGTAGAATGATGATGACTGTTTGAAACTGAGCCTGATATTATTACATATGATGTTGTGCAACTTTACTGAACACAAGTTAGGTGTAGATATGAACTTTAACATTATACAAAATCATATATAAACACTATCATATACTGATGTACCACCTGAGCATGACAAGCAAAACCAAGGGAACAAAAGAAGCCCGGTGAGCCGGACAGCGGGTAAAGCGGCATATAGTGGACCGACCTCTGGTGGCGGAACCTGAAATTAAATAAACGTGAACACCAAAAGAGACATTGCAGGGTGGGACTGAACCGAACGAACGCTTCCATTTCTGCAGAATTATGGCAAAAATTCATCACAAGAACACAAAAATAACACTCTTATCGGGGCTTCAAGGCAACTTTCAATAAGCTTTAAGTCGACAGCGCCATCAGTTACACATGACTGTAGGCCATAATATAATTGTTCATAACAAATAAACAAACATGGCAAAACAGCTTTAAAGGCACAGCAGCACTTTGGCAATGGAAGGTGGAACAAAAAAAATCACAAAACAAATATTATAATTGCTCGCGATCTGCCCCGGGGCCTACAGTAAACCTTACACCGTTCGATCTCTGGGAAGCAGGTGACTCCCAAAAACTGTCGCTGGATGCAGCCGACATGGACTTTGGAGATGCACCCGGGGTCTTATCACCTTTTTTTAGGACAGGGCGGGAGCCCAACGAATCATCTAATTTAATTTCCGGAAATGGATCGGGTGTGCTCTTTCGGCGTCGCTGAAGCGCTCTAGATGGGATACGAGTCGCATCATTTAATTCTCTGAGTTGGATTGTCTCGCCGGTGTTCACACATTCGACAGGTTCTTCTAGGATAAAAGACCTGCCTCGTTCTGGTTTATTCACGCT
Organism: Sipunculus nudus; assembly: GCA_026874595.1. Taxonomy (NCBI): domain Eukaryota; kingdom Metazoa; phylum Annelida; class Sipuncula; order Golfingiida; family Sipunculidae; genus Sipunculus; species Sipunculus nudus. Next base: position 45,486,218 of record CM049309.1, read on the forward strand.
GCTTCGACGGGAGATAAACCCGATGAGTGGCAGACGAGACGCGCTGGACCTCCTTCTGGACTCGGTGTTTGGGGTGTGGTTATTTGAGGAAGCGTTGAAGTACACCCCACTGTCCCGGCTGTTCTCGCCTTCGGATAAAGAGCTGCTACCCAGCATGGACCGGAGCTGTTCGATTCGTTCCCTTGTGTACCGTTTCCGGTCGCGCTCTTCAGCCCAGTACGTAATTTCTGTTGCGACAGTCTGTGGCCGTAGGAATGCTGTAAGAGCAACCAGGATAGGTTAAGAACAATGATTCATTTTCATGTCACGTGCTTTTAACGAACTGGTTCTGTGATTCAATCGTATATAAAATATTTTCTGGAAGCTATATATATACATATATATATATACATATATGTGTGGGTGTGTGTGTACGTGTGCATGTGTAACTAGTTCATTAAAGCCATAATTTGTAGTGTGTGTAATGTTTTGTGTGTGTTTCAGGTTGTGAGAATGCATAATTTGAAAAATGTTTGTGTAACTGATTTATATAATCATATCCAAATTCTGAACTGTTTATGTCATACTGATTCCCACATATAACTAAACATATATGTTACACCGTGCTGCTCTTAATTTTAATGCATCTTTAAGAGTTAAAGATAAAAAGAAAGATACAGACACACAGACACACACACAGCCTAAGATAATGCTAACAGTTCATACCTCTAAAAGAGGCCACGCTTTCATCTCCTCGTAGCTCTGCCTGCAATTGAATAATAAATCAGATAACCAATTATCTGAATGACAATCAGCCCTATACCTTCGATAAAAAGACCTCTCATACATACATTTAAAGTAAATTATATCATGTTCTCTTGGAAGAGTAGTCCTAATAGCTAATACTTCAGAGAAGAATTGGTTTTATATGGGCGGGGGTTAAGAATCTATCAAGTAAAGTTGTTTTCCCTTCTAAATTGGTTCCTTTGTACCTGGCCTTGTCTACAGAGCAGTATAAACAGCGTTATCTGCACGATAAACTTATAGACCTGCCGTCTAGACAAGGAAGAATTTTATCAGTTTTTTTTTGGAAATTGTGGAAATCACGTGGAAATTACAGCATGGTTGAATTGTCTATATTGGAAGGTTTTGCAATATTTATTTTAAATAACCTTTCAAGACATCTAAAAACTCCAGGACAACACTTAACAGGCAATAGTATGTTAATAAATGTACAACTTGTACTATTCTTTAGATGCTTGTATATATATATATATATATATATATATATATATATATATATATATATATATATATATATATAAAATGTATATTATAGTCATTTTAAATATGATGTATATTATAGTCATTATAATTGTTGATTAATCAACGTAACTAACGACTGATAAGAAGTTCGTAATGACTGATTTACCGATTAGTCAAGCAACAAGATCCTTAAGAACAACTGTCATTACTTGTAATTAAGTATAATTGTTAAAAATAAAAAGTTACATCGGGAGTAACATGAGTAAAATATGTCTAAAGTAATCCATATTAAAGTGTATCAGTTGATATATACCAATCAGCATTCTCCGCCTTCATCAGCCATTAAATCGATCCCTGAACACTCTGGTGACGCAGTTAACGGGACAACAAAGATATTGATCTCTGGTGTGGTGTCAAATGGAGGAGATTTTGATTAAGGGTTCTTTTAACACAAAGAGTTTCATTTGTGTTAATTTGCTATTGATGTCGTGTAGTCAATTAACCAGGCCTTGTAAAATAAGAATTTTTCCCCATTTATTAATTTGCACTTGAAGACAAGTTTATTTTCATTCCAAATCAATAGGTGGCGCTGCAAGTACAACCACGGGGTGGATAAACTTGTGTAGTTTCTGGCATATGGCTTTCTGACATGTATAGTCCTAACGCATAATACAGTACAATTCCTCTGGGTTTATTGAAAAATATGGAAAAAAAAGCCCCCTTAGGACACACTTGGCATCGTCCCTTCAAGACCACAATGGGGCGTAGCCACAGAGGCGTTGCATGATAAATTCCAGTGGCACCAGCAATGATAATATAAATAACGTAGTCATTGAAAATAGCGAATTCTAGGAGATCATTTCACGTCAGTGACGGAGTATGGTGTGATTTTGATTTATATGACGCTTGACTGCACAACGCTATTAACTGATGAAGACACAAAACTAACTATAGCTTTGGTAACTTTGGAAGATTTGAAGATTTTAGAGATAATGGCTTATCTAAAAAAATGAATGAACATGTACAGGGAATTTAAAAACTACACTGAAATGATATGCTGGCGTGTCCTTAATTATTGTAACAACCTTCCGAGGTACATCAATGCTCAGGTTTATATGCAGGGCCTGCTCCAACAGTGACTCAACTGGACCTTAAGACACTCACCGGATAAATGATCCATTGAGCGCACATGGAAATTTTAACATTCTGAGAGGTGGAACTTTGAAATTTACAAAGAAATCGGACATACCGTCCTATTGATTCGCATCATAGACCGCGACTAATGTCATGTCCTAAAACTGTGGCTATCTTCGTATTCGAGGGGTAGAAAATTCGCGATTTTCACGTTTTCATTGATTCGCTTAGGTTCCATTTTCGTGATCTCACGAACAAAAGATCTTTACACAGATAATAACCATTATGATGTGAATTAATTATATCAAATATTTTGAGCACAAAATCTTATTAACAAAAATTATTGTTCTTTATAAGCAGACAAAGGAAAGATCTGATTGCATTTTAAATATCAACCTTTGAACATAAACGATCTATCTATTTTTATTCATTGTGTCAACCTTTTACTTTTCAACTTGGCCTTCAACAATGGGACCTTATTTATTCACGACGGTGTTATTTTCGCAATAATTCCCCTTTCGCTAATATTTCAAATTCAAAACCCTCGCGAACAAAAGGGCAACCACAGTATAGTGAAATAATAAGTGAATTTTTCTCTTAGGCACACATCGTAGGTAGACACATGAAGCATTTATGAAGATTTAACCTCTAGACTAGCTGTTTCTTTTTGCAATTAAAAATAGACGTTCACCAGACAAACACATGCTCCCGGAATGACGTACCTGGCGTGTTCTAACTGTGGAAGTGAAGATGTACTGGTAAAACCGGGCTTTCTTCATACTGCGGCACTTGGATTGAACGTATTCTCGATTCTTTTGGGGAAAACATAAATATGTAACAGATATTAATTCCATCAAAAAGTTGTATTTGTTTGCATATATCTTTTAATGTGTGTGTGTGCGTGTGTGTGTGAGAGAGAGAGAGAGAGAGAGAGAGAGAGAGAGAGAGAGAGCAGACATGCAGACGGACCCCTATAGAATATTACAATTTTATTAATTGCAGTGGCAGGGCATCAGAGGTAAGGTACATCTGGCGGCATCTACAGGTAATCAAACAAACTAATGTACAGCGATTTCAAAAATGCCATATCACATGCGAAGCTATTCCTTTTTTTCAGAAAACTGGCATATGGAAATTAAAAATATATATATAATAAATAAATGTGCTCACCGGTCGATGAAGGAAGAAATTTGACAAGGAAAACCCGAGCAGCTGAAAAGATATTTAAATAAGAATAAAATTTAAACTTGGTCTGGATACGAATAAAAAAACCAGTAAAGACAGTTTTGGTCGTGTATCCTGTCAGCATGAGGGCAACCATATAAGGTGACATGCAGTGACCACCATTAGTGTTATGAATCTGACTCAGCTTCATTCAAACTTGGTCAGTCCGGTTGCTCAGCTGTAATGTCGTTTAAACGTACAGCAAATTTTGTGGGGCCCGGTGTACCTTCAATTAGTGCAACAATAGCAGGGAAAAACTGTGCAAATGATTGTACAGTGAATTGAATTACAAAATGTATCAGAAAGACCAGTTTCTGCTGCTGACAAGACTTTCAGCCTGATATTCTGACCAGGATATTTGATGCTCTGAAGGCGTTGCTTCTTAATTGTGTGCAGATTTGGTCAAGTCAATAGCAATGCACCTAGTTATGCCAGTTAATTGCATAGCTTTTACGAGAAACAATTACAGCTACTACAAATTCATAAAAGCTGGATTAAAAAAACTACTTGTAAACTGATTGTGCTACACTTTCACATATATATATCATATCATGTTCACTTCGAAAACAGATGTAGGATGTCCTGGTGATAATTTCATTGTTGACATTTCGGATTTTTGGGGCTCAATAAAGAAATGACATATCGCCGCTACACCAAATAAAAAACAGATTCAAAGAAAGCACAGCAGGCAAAGCAACCAGCACTGTATGTGTCAATGGCCACTAGATGCATGAGGGTAATTACATTCATCACACCAATGGCGTCCTGACTTCAGCGCCGCAGGTGGCTGATAAAGGAACTAGAGTAAGCATGGCTGCCGGTAAAGGTAATAGTACATGATTAGAGATAGATTAAACCGTCTGGGATTTACATAATTCTTTATAATTTGTTTGACTAAAAGCACTGAAAAATAATGAAGGATTATATTTGAAAAAAGTGACAACCAGTTAACTGTAATGTTGTAAGATAAGTTGTAAACAGTCAAGTGAAGACACTTCTATATGAATCTCTGAAAAATAAGTTCTTTTTCTGAGTGAAACATTGCAACAAGTTTCTAATTTTATCTTATGTTGTATTGTTTTAGGTTGAACGGGAAATTTAAATTGCCTGATTAATTTTCAACGAGAGCTTTCCTGCAATAATCCTAGCGTCAACCAGGCTCGATGTGCCAGTCATGCGAGTCCCGGTTGTGTGTCATCCCCACGGCTCGGTCAAAAAACCATTGAAAGACCGAAAGGTGCACTCGTTTGTCAGTGAAACACGACTGTTGGGCACAGTTTCTCCATTCCCTACTAAGCCTGCACAGCGCTCATCCTGGGTGGGGGCCGACCGTGAAAAATCTCACCGCCTCGGCTGAGATTCGAACTCACGATCTCCCGGCTTTGATTCCTGTGCTCTGAGTTTTGAGTCCTGCTTTACACCTAAACCACGGGAGCCTGTCGTGGTTCACGTCTTTGCTGTAATGTTTAGGTCATTGCACAGAATCATCCAATACGATTGATTCATTTTTTTTTCTTTTCTTTTTGTTAGCCCCATGCGTAATTGATGTGGATATATGTACTATAATAAAACTTGTACTCCCTGAACCAAGCGTCCGAGTTAGATTTTGAGGGTCACAGACGCTTATTCTCGTGTTCTTGAAAGCCCTGCTCATACCATGAATCAATGATATATATATATATATATAGTCCTGTTGAATAAGATAGAGCATATCATTATGGAATAGCATATAAATTTACATACATATTGAACTGGTTCCAGACACAGAATCAGCGAATCAGTTGAACAGGACATTCTTGTGATAAATGAAATAAATAACCTTTGACTAGTTGCGACATCAGTAACTTACCAATAATATGTCCATTGAACCAAATGCTAAATAAAAGGACGGATGATTCAAATTCAGAGCCAGCAGACCCGACGCACACCAAGCAGACAGGAGCGACATCTGGAGACTCAAGCGAGTAACAATTACCCTGAAAGGAAACAGGAGTTACAATAGACGTGAGTGGGTTTGAGGAGGTGAGCTCCTGTCATCAATAAAGTCGAAAAATGATTATAAAAGTGCGCGGTTAATTAAGGCGCTCCTTGCCCAAGTTAACAGATTGCTAATTAATCTAACATAAAATACATAAAAAATACAACATCGTTCGGTCTAAATTCATTTACCCTACATTGTCACGACACATTATGGTTTCGGAGTTCGTGACATATTAGGATTAAGGAGTCCTGTAATCAAAAAAATTTGTTCTCTTATCCGGTCCGACTTTTAATTAATTCTAACTGGACAACCATGAAATATGCGTCCGTCCTTTACCCTGCCTTGAATAAAGCTGTATACACTTGTATAATGTATCACCGACACTCATATATTTTTAGTGATTTATGATTGGAGAGTGAGAACACGGTAAAACTAGTGGGAAACCAACTACCAAAGACAGGCTTTACAAGTACAAGACATTTTAAAAATACAAAATGACAGGTCTGATGTTCTCATACTTTGCGGACCATTCGCAGTTGTACTTCAATTGGATAATTCAATAAATTGGAAGCGATAAATCTTAACTAAGGAAGACCTATTGGAACCATATTATGAATACTACCTCCTTTTTTTTACTTTACTTTTCACGTTCTATTCATAGTGTTATGAAATTAAAACCAAAAATCAGAGAACAAGTTTTATTTACAATGTTTGTGTTGGTCTACAGATGAATCCAGGTTCTACTAAAAGTTCCTGATGATTACAAACTATATCTTTTTTATCAAATGGTTTCAGTATGAATGGTCGTGATGACCATCTTCACCATTAACCATCTCCTTATTTATTCAATTTTATTTACAAAAGCATCTGGTAAGCTGAACACATTAAAGCTTTGGGATATTTTCAAGTCAAGGTTTATAAGATATTTATGGATATATATATATATGAACAGGAGTTTTGTCTCCGCCAGGAGGGTAGACGTTCATCCACGTTCGTGTAGGTTTATGTGTGTATTTATCTGTGTTTGTTAACAACATAAATTGAAAAATCGTGCACGAAATCAAATGAAGTTTTCAGATCATTTCGGGAAAGGTTCAAGGAAGAATCGATTAGATTTCGGTGTGGATCTGGCACATGACCAGGATTCAGTAACGTCATCAAGGATTATCCACAAATGTAGAGTCATTTATGTATGAATGAACCTGGGAATATGGGCCGAATAAGTGAATATAACTAAATGGCGGAGTTTTGTAATATAAATGACTAAGATTACCCATTTATTTAAGTTTGTTACTTGTTACAGAGAGTGCACACTTTGCGCCATTAGTTACATTTAAGTGTTCAAATCGAGGCCATGCACAGCTACATGATGGTGTTGTCACGTACCAGGGATTGTCGGAGGCCTGTCCCTTGTCCTCCCCAGGAAGTCGGTAAAACAGTGATAAGAAGGCACAAAGGCATCCAACTGTTGTCTGAAAAGATGACGTTAGATCTCGTAAAAAAGATAACACTTCCCGACGAACAAATCCTACATACAATAATGAGAATTTAAATTCAAATGGAAATTACGCAACAAAACTGTATATACAGACTTTATACATTTTTTTAAAATTATAATATAATTATTTTACATGTATTAATTTACTTTCCTGAATCCTTAAGTTTGCTTAGAGCATGACCAGACTAAACCAAAACAAATCATAATCACCGAAATAGGGATTAACACTACATCTTTTATCGGTCAGTATACTGGTATACTGATTTGTAATAAAGGTACGGGGTTTATACTCTTCTATTACCGCTGTAGTCGCAGTCTCAGCCGACTTTTAACACTTTGCCTCCCTGGTCTTTCGGGCCTGTTCATTCTTGTTGCTTTTCTCAGCTCCCTGGGCAGTATACAACCCAAGCAGCCATTACAGGCGCTAGAAGGTTATTCGTTCTACATTTGCCTGCCACCCGTGACCAGTACCCATTCACTCCTGGGTCGAGAGAGGGCACCCTTGTGGTAAAGACTTTGGCCAGGAGTCTTAGCGAAGAAGGTGATCTGAACGTGACGCGAACCCACAACCCTTCGGTCACAGGTCCCTCGCCCTAACCATTACGCCACCACGCTCCACAAATATAAAATAATACCAATGGGGCAAAGTTTCTTTATGACAGGTTATTTGGTATAGTTGGTCCGTGATATTTCGCAGTTTTCCATGGATACTTTCGTGTGCACTAACACAAATTTTTAGCCGAAAATTTGACTTCCAAGTTCTTTTTCACATAGTGTTATATTAAGTCTTCCATTACGCAATAAATACCAGTCATCCCGGAACAGTGTATTAACAGGCAAGTAATGAAAATTCGACCCAGACGGTGGACCCAGGATCTAAAGATAATCTCTTGGACCTTTTATGAAAATAGGCAACAAAACGCCGACCCCCCCCCCCCCCGCGTTCGCTTTGTTTGTGTTTTATGCCCTACATAATAAGGACAATACACCGGTGAATATACTATAAAATATTTGTTTAGATATCCATTATTGTGTACTAAATTTCGAAAATATTGAAAACAATTCATCCCTGCATATTGTTACAAAGACAAATTGCTCGGGGGATAACATTGGACCGATCCAGGATTCGAACCCAAGTCCGGCGTTCCAACCGCTTTGCTAGAAAAGCAAGACAGTTCAGTCCGCTTTTATGTGCACCCCGTAACAATATACCCTTTATACATATATACCTGTATGCTGACGTCATAGAATCGTGAAAGGTATACAGACAGGAAAACGTTGAATGTGTCAGCACTTACCATGATCACTAAGCTAATGGTGATGATAAGTACAAACATCTGCCAGCTTGACCAATGTATCCAGCAACTGTCATAACAAAAAATAAAAAAGTTGTCTTGATAAGTATCGCACGTATACTATATGGATGGATTAGGGTATTAACGTCGTTTGCATTCATTGTGTACTCTTGTCTCAATCAAATGCCAATGAGTCGTTCTTATTTCATGAAAAACTCTATAAAATATATATCATTTTTACCTTATAAAATTATCCATCTGATGATATATGATATGTATTTATATCTCATCAAAGACGTTCGAAATTGTAAATTTAAGTAAAAACTTAATTTTTCTTTGTAAACAAATAAAGGGTTATTCCAAGATCATCGTTGCAGTTAGCAAATTTTCAGGAGACTCATGTGAGGATACATAATTATTTCCCCAGGCAATTCTTTGTTTACTAACCTATCATGTACATTTCATATTTTAAATGCAATTATAAAATTTTGCTCGAATAAAAGTTAACTTTCCATGGGAAAAAAATCCATAACTTTTTCCAAAGTAACATTTTCGGAAAAAGAAAAAAAAACACTTTTTAGAAAACTTATTAATTTTGTGAGTATGAAATAAAAAACGTGTGTGACTTGTAGTTACTGAAAAAATATTCATTTAAAACTTATGCATTTCACTCAGATCTCATTTTTAGAAAAAAAAACGAAAAACCGTAGATGTGTGTTCCTGTTTACAAGGGCTTATGTTACGACCCATATTGTAATAACCGGTCCATATTGTAATAACGGCCTATATTGTAAAAATTCAAAGTGTCATTATTGTAATAAAACTGGCTCATATTGTAATTATTGACAACAATGTAATAAAAAAGGCCCATTTTGTAATAATCTTACCCTACCAATATTGTTATATAAAGGAGAAGGGGGAAAACGCCCATAATGTAATAACCTATATTTTTAAGTTAAAGAATGAATCCAAAATCTATATACAGGCGATGTCATCTGAGAATACCTTCTCAAATGACAGCCATTCGGGTTCCTCATTAGTATAACAGATGCAGTCATAATGGAAGTCCAATGCTTTTCATATTTGTATGTTCATGTAAACATTCGCGTCACAAGAAGTCTACATTTATGTAGTCTAAGATAATTTGACATGAATTAAATCATAAACTTCTAAACTTCAATTTTTTTCAATATTGGCTTTTTTTTGCCCCTTTTAACCCCCACTAAACCCATTCGTCTCAAGCAAGAGTCGTCTCAACGGTTCGTCGGTTTTCGGGTTCGTCTCAGCGGACTTCGTCTCAGAGGGAGGACACCAGTTCAAGTGGCACAGGAACCTCTGGGATGTCCTCATCTTGGCTGTCCACAAGACTTACAGATAGGTTTCTGTGGTGTGGCACAGTAGGGGTTTCACATAAGAGCTTTCGCTGGACGTTCGCTCTGTTGCTCATTCGTGATTTTTTTTTTTTTTGCGGTGGTCCATGATGATATGATGTGAACTTACTTGTTAACTATAGTGAACTAATGTTGTTTCGAATCGAAGCTAATTAAAGTTTTCATTTTTCCAGGTGTATATAGTTTGAGGCACTGCCGAAATTGTCAAAAGTAAGAGACAATATCAGGTAGCTGGATTTACGTCAGGGGCAAGGGTAGTCAAACTATCATCGTATTGACACGATGACATTCCACCGCGATAGATACTGGTTCGTGGAATCGGCATGATTATCGCATGTGTTAACTCACTAATGAGTGTCGTTAGGCCAAGATCAATTAACAGAGATAAGCCTGCGCAAGTCGCTCAGCTCTAATTACGACTGTAAGCGCGTCATTGGCTACACAGCTCTGAGTCAAGCGAGTGTGTGGTGGGGCTTGCCCTATCAACTTGGACTGCCACTGTTAGTACACATCCGCCTCGAACGTGTGTTGTTTTGATAATTAATTTATCAAGTTTTAGTTCAGAATTCATTATGTCATCGGATTTAACTTTTTACATTTAGATTGGAAAGTAATTGACCTAATAATACCCAGATTTTTAAAATTCGATAATTTTAGGGTTTACAAACAACGTAAATACCTTGAGGTGACAAAATTAATGATGAGCAAATAACCAAAGCAGTCCTGGGATACACGGACTATTCCATTTAGTTTAACATTATGGCATGAAATTTGTCTCCGTCTTACTAGGTGCTTAGAAAATAAAACTATTTTTATGGATATCCATAAAGTTTGAATATTTTATAAACTGATGAGACAATTCACCACTATATGGGCACTTTGCTAGGTTCTAATATGAGATAAATATGAGTTTTAGCTAGGGATGCGACCTTAGGAGGGGTGTTTAAGATTATTAAATAATTATTATAAGAAAATTAACACTAAATCCCAATTTCTCTACACTTCGATAACTTTACGGAGAAAGCTGGGATAGCTATGCGGGAAAGCATATAGTTAACCATGACCTAATTTCAATTTTCCAAGGATATTTTTCATGGAAATCTAAGGATAACAGTTAGAAGATTCTAGGTCCAACACTCTTCATTTGTGCCCTGTTAATGGACTACTACTTCATTTGAAGTTCTCAAAAATAGATAAAAAATGTGTAATAAAAGTCGAAACTAGAATGGCTCTGTTTTTGCAGTGCAAAACAGATATATGTCTCCCCCTATGGTTCATCCCAAAACATTAGGGGTAAAATATGCAATATCTTAAAACAATGAATCTAGATCTTAGCAAATTAGACTTTGAAGGTCAAGGTCACTGCTTTTCGAACTCTGATGACATTTTGGCAGAAAAACTGGTGTGTCAAATTTGAAGAAAAATCTTCAGTACTTGCAAAGTTATTTTGGTCACAATAAGCCTAGAATTGCATATGTTTTGACCCTGAAGATCAAGGTTTAAGGTCACAGGATTACTATCACATCCAAGATTTTGGTAGGAACAATGAGTGTTTCAAATTTTTGAGGAAAATATGCACCCCTTCAAAAGTTATCTCGTCCACAAGACAATAACTATAATTCCACTAATTTGACCTTAAAGATCCTGGTCAAGGTCACCAGGTTTCAAACTCATCTGGGAGCTTGGTAGTTACAATTGTTGTACCAAATTTGAGAACAAAATTGGACATACTATAAAAGTTATGGGGTTCATAAAAATTATACATTTCGGGAATTTTTACATTGAAGAGAAAGGTCAAGGTCAACAGGTTTTGAACTTGTCCGATAACATGGTAGGAACAATTGGTGTGCCAAACTTGAGGACAAAATGTGGAATACACATTATGGGATTCACAAAAATGTCATATTTCTGCAGATTTGATCTTGAAGATGAAGGTCCAGGTCACTGTTTTCTTAACTTGTCCTTAATTTTAGTAGGAAAACTTGCTGTACCAAATTTGAGGACAAAATGTTAAATACTTCAAAAGTTATAGGGTTTAAACAAATTTTACATTTTGGCAGATTTGACCTTGAAGATGATGGTCAAGGTCACCGGTTTTCAAAATTTTCCAAGAACTTCACAGGAACAACATGTGTACCAAATTTGAGCAAAAAATGTGCATCGCTATAGCTCAGATGACTATTTATGATGGAACACATCATGATGAATGTTTATGCACATTATCATGGTGATCAATGCAGTAGTTATTCAGATACTAGAGCTTTTGTATCAAACTTTTGATTATTCTTGGGGGTACTTCACAGCCCATAGCTCAAAGAATATTGGTAACAGAGACCTAATTTCTTGTTTCCAAGAAGATTATTTATGGACCTTTCTAAATTTGAAGTGAGAAGATTCCAGGTCCAGCGGTTACGATCTGTGCCCTGTAAACAGATGACAGTTTCATTGCAGGTCTCCAAAAAGAGAAAAAAAAATCATGAAAATTGGAAAAAATACAGGTGGTGCCACGAGTCTGCAGGAAGTGATGGAACATCCCATGATCAATATTCATGCAAAGAATCATGGTGATCAATGCAACAGATGTTAGTTACTTGAGCTTTTGTATCAGATTTACCATTATTCTAGGGGGTACTTCGGAGCCCCATGGCTCAAAGGTTATGGGTAACAGAGCCCTAATTTCAGGTTTCCAAATAGACTTTTTATGGGCCTCCCTGCATGTCAAGAGAAAAGATTCTAGGTCCAGTCGTTATGATTTGTGCCTTGTTAAAAGATGACCGCATCCTAAGTGGTTTAAAAAATACAGAAAATAATTCGTAAAATTCGAAAAAATACAGGTGGCGCCACTAGACTGCAGAAACTGATGAAACATTCCATGATCAATATCCATGCAAAAAATCATGGTGATCAATGCAATAGTTGTTTAGTTACTTGAGCTTTTGTATCAAATTTTCCATTATTCTGGGGGGTACTTCACATTCCCATAGCTCAGAGGTTATGGGTAACAGAGACCTAATTTCAGGTTTCCAAGGAGACTTTTTATGGGCCTCTTTGCGTGTCAAGAGAAAAGATTCTAGGTCCAGTCGTTATGACCGCATCTTAAGAGGTCTCAAAAATTGAGAAAAAAATCGAAAAAATACAGGTGGCGCCACCAGTCTGCAGAAACTGATGAAACACTCCATGATCAATATCCATGCAAAAAAATCATGGTGATCAATGCATTAGTTGTTCAGATACTTGAGCTTTCGTATCAAATTTTCCATTATTCTGGGGGGGGGGGGGGGTACTTCGGGGCCCCATAGCTGGAAGAATATGGGTAACAGAGACCTAATTTCAGGTTTCCAAGGAGATTTTTATGGACCTCCTAGGATTCCAAGTAAGAAGATTCCAGGACCAGCGGTAAGGATTTGTGCCCTGTTAACGGCCGGACGGACGGACGGCCGGACGGACGACGGACAAAGAGTGATCGCTATAGCTCAGATGACTTTCAGTCAGCTGAGCTAATAAAACCTTAGTCAGTGCCTCGATAGACGTATCCTTTTAAGTTTTATGTGCGGGCTAACAATAGTGTCAGCCGGTCAAAGAACCTTAAACGAGTCATATAATTTACCGGCATGTTGAGAACCTGTCTTAGGTGTTGCGATTTTGCAGGAAAATAAACGGAGTACCGGCGAATCTTATTAGCTTTACCTGCGGCCCAGTCTATTGCAAAATATAATGCTTCACAACAACAGTCATGTGTACATTTTTTGTCTCAGTAATAGTGCTCAAGTAACACTTAACAATTAAAAAAAAAACGAAATTAAAAAAAAAAAGATAAGGGAAAGTAAGCCAGGGTAAAACAGAACGTGAACTCACAAGGTCAAGGTCGTCGGGTAACTGGGTCTCAGCACGACCAGCACAGTTGCCAAGACGACCGGCGCGGTGGATAAACCTGAAATATACATGAGCTCTTTTATACAGAACTGTTTAACACTGCAGAAATGGCAGACATGTGTTTGTGGATGTGCAAGCTTGGGGTATTTTATTAAATCTCAGTGCGTCGAAATTGTAAAAAAAAATGAAACATATTGTAAAATGCAAAACACGAGAAAAGGCACACATGAATGACGAAGAAATGTGTAAAAGATACATTCCCTGCCACGCTGTAAGGTTGTTAAAGGTTAAAACGTATTGTCAAATGTATATAAAGGAATACAAACTTAAAGCAAGAAATGTCGTTCTTTGATTAACTTATAACAGACGATTGTATATGATTGGGCAGAATCGTTTGGCATCATTCCTCACGTTTTTAAAGGACGTCTAGAGCATTTTGTTTGCATTCACTGTCTATTCTGCTTTAAGAATTTTGCTTTATTTAGTTTCCTGTGTTTATATTAAGTTTGTTCATTTAACTGACTGTATCAAGATCATTTAAATGAGAACTTGAATTATGTCAATCATGTTGGGAACTGTAGGCCCTGTGGCCATTTTTCCTGAATAAAGTTTTGTTCTGTTCTAGAGCAGAGAGAGTTCACGACCCCCCCCCCCCCCCCATTTTTCCTGAATAAAGTTTTGTTCTGTTCTAGAGCAGAGAGAGTTCACGACCCCCCCCCCCCCCCCCCCCCAACACCGAACACTCCTCTAGACCCGCGCCTGACGCAGACGCAAACATATATTTATTTGTCTGTGTATCTTTTGTGTTTGGAGTGCATTATAGTTATGACCTGTTCAAAACTTAAACTTTAAAGCACACTTCCTCCAGCATCAAAGGGTTTTATATGTTGCATCCAGGGTAAATAGAGATAGATGTAAAAGATACACTCCCTACAAAGTTGTCGGTTATGGTATTAAGACAATAAATTATGGTTCAATGTATATTAAGGGACACAAACATAATAAAAACATGGCTTGCTTTCTTTGATGAACTAATATTAGCTTTTGATTAAAGGTGCATATTCACCAACCTTTTGAAAAAGAATCTGTCATTTCTGCCATCCTCTGTGTATATATTAATGATCTGAGGGTATTTTTGGTTGAGAAAAGTTCTTATAAGGCCTTTGTTAAGGATGTATGAATTTGTTTATCAACAACCTGTTTGTAAACACAGCAATGTTGAAAAAAAGGGAAAAACATGTAAGGTGGTAGCTTGCATACAAGTGGAGGTACAAAAGTCACTTGTTGTAAAACACCATATGTAAAGCTCTGGCTTTTATCTGACTTGCTGCCAAATGCCCTGGTTGAATATTTTTTTTATTAATTTGGCAGGCCCCACATCTTATAAACAGGTTTATATAAAAAAGCAGCCTGTGTGCGGTGATGTCCACTTTTTTCTGGCCTATTTTTAATAAAACTCCAAGGAATTACCTTTTGTTTATAAAGGTCAGATAGGTGATTGGGCCCCTTTAAGGATGTATTACCCTGCCAGACGTTACAACTCACCCCAGCACAGGAGGACATATTTCCACCAACCCAGCTGCTGGCCGTTTCTGGTCCACATGCACAGCTGTATAGCCTCGAGCAGCTGTGTCACGAAGGCCATTACGTGCATATGCATAGCCACCAGCTGTGTCCCTTGACAAAGCAGCTGCAACGAAATGTACAACGTACATAGATAAATACCGGTAGAGAATCCGGTCTTGTGAATGTACGATGTATGTCTATAATTTTGGTATTATGTCATAATATATATAACACCAAAAACGTTTAAGGATAATTTATCTCATTCTCATGCAGTATCTCCAATTTTATAAAACTTTTAGTTTTTTTGGCCTGTAGCTTGAATGGAACAAAGGACGTGGTAGCCATGCATGGCCAATTAATTAACTTACAGTTATGAGGTGTAAATTAAACTTCCTCGAATTTCAGTGGTTGTAAATTAAGGTCTAATATATATGTGTATTTATGCACTAAATACTTTAACACTATCAACACAGTGTAGGAGATAAAATGTCATATTTATATGACGAAAGGGTAGAATGATGAACAGACAGTTTAATAAACTGCAGGTATGCCACCTGGAAACTTCACTAACATATACAGGTGTGTCTGAACTGACAGCAAACAAATCGGGTAACATATCCCTTATTAACTTGGCTAATGTAATATATCAGATAATTGTTGGATATGAGGCGTTAACAGTTGAGAAGCAGACCAGAAGACAGAGACCCGAGAGAAAAGTCTGAAATCAAGCAATTTTGTTAACAAGCGAGCGGTGATGCTTGCTGATGCGCAATAACAAATATTGAAGATCACGTGACTTTCACTGTTACGTTACATTTACCAGTCAAGACTGTTTGCTCGGTGGAACTAAATGGATATGTTATTAAATCCAAAAATGTGGTGTTTTACCCATGCATACATCTCTGTGGTGCTAGTTTTAAACCAAGAGACATTTATCAATTCATGGTTCCATCATGGACAATGCGCGACATAAATGGCCATTAAGTCATATTTTATTACCTAGCAATATGCCTCCGAAAGATTTTACATACCAATAGAAAATCAACTCACCAAGTTTACATCTGTCTGTAACGTGCTCAGGAACAAGGCGTTAATCACTATCATAGCAAAACAGAAGTTCAGATGAAGCACTCTATTGTCAGTCTTCACATCCCTGTAAGTTTTGAACATAACATTTAAATTTGTTATATTTATTTATTATAGTTAGAGAAAGAAAGTCAAATATCCGTGCCACCGTATCAAGTAAGCTACAGTTGTTAAACTTTTAATTACACCAGTTACTTGGTTTACATTTAAGTTTAACTGATATAAAGTATAAAAAAATATATATATATACATGAATAAATGATTATCATAAAAAAACCAACCCGCAGCAGCACACATAGAGCATGGTTAGGAAGGTGAACCCGCACACCGCCGTGATACAGCCAATATAGGTGATCAGAGGAACCGGGGGCAGCTCAAGGGAGTCTCCCTGAAACAACACAAAGCAAGGTTACCCGGAGAGCACACCCTTTCGCCAGAGGTCGTTTCTAATAAAAACGAGCCTTTTTTGTTTAGGAACTGTGGGACGGCCACACGACTTTTCTCAACTGTCAGACTCAAAAATCAAAATATGTTACATTTTTAGAAAAACACCTTCTGTTTACATTCCACATGCGCATGCTTACATAATATTAATTATTCGGTAAAGTCTTTACCACTAAATACCCATGTTTATGTATTTTGCTTCGGAACTATTCTTACAAAACACACTATTTAGAAGACCTGGTGCATTGTGGGTGTAAGATTTTGACACCAACAATCCCTGAACAGCAGAGTTTCACTGTTGCGATTCCGAGTCTGCGCAGTGTTCCGGAAAGGAGTGTACAGTTTGTTAATAATCCCGATGGGTCGTCTTAACTGGTGTCCATGACGTGCTTGACTAAGTTTATTCGGGCTGTTGCTAAACCTGCGGCTTATTAAGATGAATTTTTCAGTTGCACCAGGGCCGTTAGCTGAGAGGTTATATCGTCTGGCTCGGTATCTTCGGAAGTGTCAATCAGGGGCGGAATTAGGGGGGATAGGGCAGACATAAAAAAAATGGGAAAAAACATTCATGCTTTCCTGGATTATCATTATGAGTCCTGCACCGTTTTCTTTCCTACGTCTGCATACAAGAGTTATGTATATTGTCAGAGGCGCTTGAATCCATCAAACCATGATAAATATGGTTGGGCTGGGCATATATTAGGATAATAAATAATTCTGACCCGATTCCTTATCTGTGAGCGTGAATACGTTTCAGAATAGGAAGACATATTCACGCCCACAGGTCTGGAATCCGGACAGAATACTTTATTATCGCAATGGAAAAGGATGATTTTAAAGGTTATAGAGATCCAAGCGCCTGTAAAGGGGTGTTTCCATGTACGCGTATATGCGTTTATGCGAATATGCGTGAAAAGTTGCTCATATGATTTTGTACCTGGGGTGTTTCGATGTGTCTATTAGCGTATGTGCGTATTAAGCGTGAAAATCGCCACAGGAGCGATTGTCACGCATAAGATCTGCGTGAACTGGGGATAACATGACGTCCTACACCATCTTTTTTGGGAGGCCTGCTCGATCCACTGTACAATATACACTGCCACTTCACCTATGTAGGCATATACGCGCACATGGAAACACACCTATTTTTTCACGCATATACGCGCACATGGAAACACACCTTTATATGGTCATATAATACCTTATTTCTTAAAACCTTCTACTTAATTGTAATGTATTCGAAATTGATCACACAGAAAATAAAAGGGGTATATATAATAAAAATATGTTAAAAATTCTCCAACTACGATTACCTTCCCACTCGGAGTCATTCATCACCCTTGAAGATAAATTGACGTCACTGCTCCCTCTCTACCCACCCTTCTAAAATTTCGTATCCGCCCCTTTCAGATATTAAACTTGACAATGACAGGTGTCTCCCCACGTAAGACTTCCATCGACAATCATGGATATATCTGAGAAAATGAACATCCCTCTAAGATAATGATGATGTTTTACTGGGGTACTCTGGGACATACAGAACTGTCTGAGTGAAGTAAGCAAGGATAGCCGTCAGACACATTGAATAGAGTAGGGCTCATTAAAAGCAGTATATCGGTAAGGAATACCCTAAGGCAGTCCCAGACAAACAATGATTAAAAAAAACCATTAAAAAGACTCAGCTTTCCATATATGTATACGCGTGTATGCGTATATGCGTGGAAAAAAATATGCGCGTATATTTATTTTATTTATTTTATTTATTTATTTACATTATGTTTATACAGGGAAAACCAATCAGTTTAAATTAAACTGGTCTTACTTGGTGCCCTGTATCAGTACATATAAAACATACAATGACTAAACTATCAATACAATGCATAAAATAATACCATGACTAAAAATATAAACATGAACATATGGACTCAAATCATAAAAGCATATTAAGAGAGTTAAGAAAGTATATCAATATATACATCTATAGACAGAAAGAGTAAACTAAAATATCACATTAGATCAGTATATATATACATGCAAATATGCGAGGCATACGAACCAATAATATTACAATAATCTCTAGCATTTATGGACCTGATCATTGTTAGATTCAGTTAAACACGTATGAAATTAATTTACAGTTATTGTATGATCTATGAAATGATAGAAGAATGAGTGCTACATGTATAAAACGCAAATTTATGCAAATATAACGTGTCATATAGAACATACAGTTGCTAAAATTTCCAATTTGAGTCGTCTCTTAAAAGATGCACAAGTTATGGCTGACTTAGATTCATTTGATAAACTATTCCATATTTTTGGCCCCATATATAGTAAAGATTTGCCTGAACTGACAGAAGTATATATTTGTACAGTGGATCTAGCAGGTCTTCAACCAAAAGATAATGAAGTAACGTCATTTTACCCCGAATCCCTGAGTTCACGCAGTTCCAATATGTGAAGATCGCTCCTGTGGCGATGTTCACGCATATACGCACATGCGCACATATGCTGTGACGGACACATTGAAACACCAAAGTAATAAAATCGCGCACCTAGAAACACTGCTTAATAAGGGACTCTTTCTTGCACCATGCATTAAAGCCATTCCAACCGTAGCTCAAGCAGAGATGGTCAGACAGCCTATTAGTTGACCGCGAATAAGTTAGGTGTTACAGGACTAAACGGATTAATATGCTAAACTGAGGAGACTACATATGATATTATTGGAATTCATTTTGAAATATATGACATTGATAAAATGGACATTTTTGTGGCTGTGTCGTTTGAATGAGGATGACAGTAACCAAAAGAATGAAAACTTTGATTCAACCGTCTGCATTTGCACGAAGCTGGGAATGATCAAGAAATCATGGTCTTTCGTTAGAACATTCGATTTGTATACTATAAACTATAAACACTACAAAAGTGTTTTATTTTACATCGATTTTAAAGTTAATATATCAAATACAAGACACTCTCCATGGCTCGGATGTTGGCGTTTGGTAGTCTATAAAGGTTGAGGAGGACCCAAAGATAACCACCGACCTTCAACCAGCCACTTTACAATCCACTCTCATAGGCACACCGGGGATGGAACCCGGGTCGCCAGGGAAGAGTGCCATGCGTTTTACCACTCGACTTTCCAGGTAGCGGGCTTTTAACCCCGGTATTTTTGCTGCAAAGTCAAACAAATGCATTGATAAATTTGACAGAGTGACTGAGATAAAAAAAACAGACCACAGGTGGCAGTTCTTTGGCTGAGAGCAATGCGAAGTGTCCAGACCGGTCACAGCGGCACGTCGTATGATTAGCATTGATAAGTATTGTTTCACATCCAACGCTCAGCCACGCACCGCCCAGACTTTTACTGAAAATAAAGAGACACAAAATTAGGAAAGCCTCCGACTTTGTCTGCAGGTTATACTATTGCATCAATTATGCATTCGTTTTATGACACACATATCAAAGAACAGTCAATTTAGATATGAAATAAAGTAAATCATTTTAAATATATATAAAGTAGTTATATTATACAAGAAATTAATGTGGAAATGTGAAAAGAAAATGTGACATTAATAAAATAAATGATATTAAAATAAAGGATTAAATAAAAGTGTGTCTCATAGTGGTGTTATAATTTACCCACTAACTTACAGAACAACTTTGATATAAAACATTACTGGTAGAATACGTACGTGAAGTTCCATCTGACACACCTGGAAGCGTTGGATACATCTGTCCGCTGTAAGAACAATACACATTATAATGATAAAAATCTGAGCTACTGCTGACGATAATACTTAGAAATTTCCTTTAACATATAGAGTATACATATAGATAACATTTTTTACAGCCGAACCAATGCAGATAATTGATATTAAATATTCCCCGACGGCCAGCCTTTATAGATATCACAAAAGGTGACGGTAATTTGTATGACAATAAGATCGCCTGTTTTAATTAGTAGTCGAAACTACAGGTTTTAAGTAACCATACATTTGTGACGAAAGTTTATCAGACTTGAGAAAAATAATGTCTAAATTATCGTTATCATATACGGATTTCTCCCCAGTCTTCAGCCAGTGGTAGTCTATACCTACGTGAAGAGTTTTGAGGTGCGGGATGGTCAGATCAATCAATGTCTCCACCGAGCCCACCACGTCCTTGTCGGAAATCGTAGCGTACACCATGGTGATGGGCGAGTTCAGCTCCATCTTCTCACTGAAGTCACGAAACATATTCGTTTGATATACGATTTCATTATAAACTGTTTCGCTTGCCGCTGGGCGCTGGCGGCCAACATAGTCGGTTTGAGGCCGGCGGCCGATATCAACGGCGACCGATATGTCCCTATACCGTAAGGCCCATGTAGCTGAGGTATTTGACCCGAGAAAACATTTATCAACTGCCTATAGGTCATTAAGCTATATCAGGCGCCACTGTCAGACCCGAGAGTCACTACAGGCACCTTCTTTTCTTGACTTGGTCTGTTATAACTAATTAGTAGAAATTAATTAGGAAAATAATTACTAACGAACATGCCCTAGGATAAAAAAAAAAACTACCCCTAATTCTGTGTTTTACAATAACAGACTTTTGTAGACATTTGTAAAAAAAATCAGTTTTTATCATGTGACCTATGATTTTGCGCTAATACATAAATGCGGAAGAAAAGAGCTAAATATGAATTAATGTCCAATTTTAATCAGCGAACAAAAAAAATTAGTTTTCAAACAGTTGCCCAATGCTTCAAAAAAGTATATCATCCAATATTCACAAAATACCGAAAATCTATATATTATACTGATATGTTTAAAAATAAGAGCAGTGTTTCAGAAATCATCGTGATAAACTTGATAAATGATAAAATCGTGCATCATTTATTTTTTCTTTGGTCAGACACAGGGAGTAGATTTCCATGAAATTGCATGTGGGTATATGTGCGTGTGTGTGAATTGCGCTGTGAGTCCGATCATCGGAGAATTTGCGCTATATTAATACTATATATTATTGTTATTATAAACTCACTATTGCTACCCAAGTATTTCGAAATAAAAGCACAGGCACATTTTATTCTATATTCATATTCATATAAGGTATATGGAACGCAACTGTGCCACTCATTGATACTCGGTTTTACCGGTTTTAAACAGTTAAGAATGCGAATTGAGCTTTCACATGGAAATCCAAAGCGTTTTTAAAACGTTTTGGCCAAAACGTTTAGGATCAAGCTCAGGGAGACAGGAGGTAGCTTCGAAACGTTTTGATGCGAATCGTTTTATCCGCTTTGCTAAAGTGTCGTGTGAACGCTAAATTAGCATACAAAACGGTTTAGACCTAGTTTCAGGCAGCAACTTGGTAACAGCGCAAGCGCGAATGCATAAATGTCAGAATGTTGTTACATTGTTCAACATGTGAAACATAAGACTTCATGCATTGGTGCCAGATGCCCGTGTGAGCGCACAACATAGATTCAAACAGATTGGTCAACCGCTTTGCCCAAATCGTTTTGAAAACGTTTGCTTGTGAAAGGGAATGAGTATGACACTAACGTTCCACTGTTATAGTTAAGGTAAAACTGTGAGACAGACCTGATTGTATCTGACGGCAGAAGCAGATGAAGACTCCTGTGTGATGTCTCCATCAGATGAAGAGTCAGAGCTGCTGTCAAAGAAGAAATATCATATTGTCCATTGTAAAGTCAATGATTATACAAACTCCTATTGAAATGGCAGAATGAAATTCCTCTGAAAATTCTGTCAGAATAAATGTGGGCCTATAATTTAATTATTATTATTATTATTATTATTATGGACTTATGTTCTGCATTTTCTTACGCCTTAAATAAATCATACATAAAATAGAATATAAACATTCATGTGATATACACATATATATTTGTGTATATATATATATATATATATATATATATATATATATATATATGTATATATACAATCATTTAATCTACTTATTGAAAAAAAATCCTGAAAATTTAAATAACCGACATGCAATCAAAAATTAAAAGAATTTCAGACAATGGTTGAATGATAAAACGAGTGGTCCATGGGCCATAACGCTCTGCTGATTCAAGGAGCAGCCTTGAACAATGGGTAAAATGACTCCAAGGATCATGCATTTTACCAATAGACCTTAGATATAAGTAACAGTGACCTTACAATTTACATCCAGCTAGTACTTTTTTTGCCCATCTGACCAATAGAGGACATTGCGAATTATGCGACAGTCATGTCACCTAATGTGATTAGTGAAACGCGCATGTGGAAATCTGTTTCGGGCTAAATGTGAAGGACGTGCGTGATTGGCTGAGCCGTTGTTGATTGAAAACTGCATTTCGTGTTAGCATTGACATTTTATAGCATAAATAACTATTAAACTATATTTTTTTCCCTGAAAAAGACATCTCGATCTCTGGTACCAAATAATCAAAATATCCCTAATCAAGTTTCTGTTTACCAGGCGATTCAAATTCTATAGTCCGTCCCAGAACCCTTATCCGCATGTATTTTCGCGATTATTATTTTAAGAATATTCTTTAAAAATGCCCTATGGCCTAAAACAGATATACAGATAGTGCGCCGATTTTGTGTGAAGTAGTGATATACCATGTAAAAAGTATTTACTTTGCGACTCTTTTGCGTTAATTATGCTGATGGGCCGTGGATGGCGTCTAGTTAAGTTTGCCGACCTGGTTGCATTTTGATAAGTTTGGTATTTTTTTAATGTCGAGCATACCGCGGTAAGTATCTTTGCTTTCTTCTTTCAGAAGAATAATTTCGGTATGTTTGGAGCAACATTACAAAAAATAAGGGTCCAATGATCACCTTTGAACATATCCAAAAGAAAAATACTAAAATGATCAACATTATTCATTTTCATACAGGAAATTTCTGGCAATTCAGTAATTCATTTGATATCCCTCACATGGAGAAAATTAACATGGGATATAGGAACGGCAACCATAAAGTCCGTTTAATGTTGGAAACTTTTACAAATTTGAGATGCCTGTTCATAGGCATAAATCTAATGTTGTTTTGAACAGTTTTACCATGGATGCCATGACAACTATGTTTAAGTTAAAAAATATTTCCTTGCCAGTTTTTTAGGAAATATTAGACTGACTTTCCTCAGACTTTTGATGACATTTAATGTTAAGACTTTCCATATAAGATTATAATAATCAACTCTTAAAACAATAAAAATATTGATAAAAGGCAACCACATTTGGAAATATGCCAAGTTATCATATTCCAGTGTAGAAAACTTCCTTAATAAAATTTCAGAATTTCAGAGTGTGTATATATATATATATATATATATATATATATATATATATATATATATATATAATGGTCCCAGGGCCGTAGTTTGAATAATATTATGAAAAATCCAGACCAATATTACACTCCAGAGAGGGCCTTAAGATCGTTACAGATATAATGAGTTGAGAAATTAACAATTTTATCAGTATCTATTAACACAACAGTAGTAAATAAACAGATATGTAGATAATAACTCAACACATACAATGTGACATAGTTTCACCTTGATTAATCTATATTCAAAATGTAGAAACAAGCCCATTCCACCAAAGTATCTTCGATGGTTCTGAAAACTTGTTGGGCTGTTTGTTTACAAAATTTGCAGGCTGATAGGAATATTTATAGGGATGATGCATGTCTCTCATTTTTCGACTTGTTACAAGAACACCGCATAACAGGCCATAATGCTCAAAAGAGTGCAATTTCAACTGCGTCCGTTACACACAAAAACAAACATGAAATCATCAAAATTGTAGGTTGCGTCACCACATTTGACTATGGTGCACATGACCGAAAATACATGCACGTTTACAAAATTGAGTAAAAATGCCTCAAACTACACCGGGTAAAAACCGTTTCCAGACAGACGACGGACAACGGACGGACGCAGCTACAATGGTGAGCTACAGCGTACTTCGGAACAAGGAAGACTTAATCGTTTTGTATCCATTAAAAAATTTAACAGGGCATGCAGCTAAAGCCATTTGATAGGATTCTTTTAATTGTTCATGGTATTATATTAAAAATATTATGACAAATAAATAGTCAATTATATTTGTGATTTTTTTTACTTCGGAACCAAAGAGAATTTATCATTTTGCATCCTTGAAAAAATGAACAGGGCATGCAGCTAAAGCTAGTTGATAGGATTTTTAATTGATCATGGTATTATATTAAAAATATTATGACAAATAAATAGGCAATTATAGTTGTGATTTAATAGGTTACAGGATATCTGGCCAGTCTTGTGGTTAAAAATCTGAATGAAACATTTTTTTCTCATTCTATGATATAAATATATATTTTGAAATTCAACATTTAAAGATGATTTAGTTTCTGTATTCTATATTCTATGTATTCTATCTTGCACAGCTTGATATCGAAGAGTTTCGTGCGACATTGCGAATGCCTCCGGATGTGTACTACTTGTTACTTAAAAAAATCAGACCGTTGATCACCAAGAAGAATACAAATTTCAGAAGACCAATATAAGAAGGAGAGAGACTTGCTTTAACTCTGAGGTACCTCGTTCTTGGTATGTATCAATACCCCACCGTAAAAGCTTTAAAACAAGTGACGAGAAGTTTACAGGTATTTTCAGGGCCCTTAAATGCTTAGAAAACTATATTTTTTTCATATTTGAAAATTTGTGCAAAAAATCCGAAAAAAAGTAAGTATATTCGTTTATCCCTAGGCAAAGTTTTTATCTGCAGCAACATTTCTCCTTTGATTGACTGATATACCATAACAAGCCGGGTTCCCTCGGTAAATGATGCAAACTTTCAGGTGCCCATTAAACTTATGCCTTAAGATGTCCATTCATTGGTTGATTCCTTAGGACGGAGCCAGTTACTGTTGTAGAGTAATACTTAGATTTCTGGCTCTATATGCGCCATCATTTCCGAAACATTTGAACAGCTACTGCAGTGAGGACCTCAGCAACTGGCCGGATTCCTTTCGATGTTGGGTCAGGCCTTATCGCTTTGAACAACTGAAATGCTGACTGAGTTTTGCTAAGGTGGCTTTCCGAATAATAAAATAAAAAGCCTATTAAAATAGAAGTCTATTCAAATATAAATGTCCAATAAATATTTTTTTTTTTCAAAATGCAACTGTATTATTTCTTTAATGAAAACAATTTGATTTTTTTTATTTTTGGGCGACGGATTTTGCTCACTGAGCCAACAGTTCGGAATTGTTTTTAACATGCCTGGGCGTATAGTTAAGAAACATGTGAAGCACCCTTTTTGGCCCTTTGCAGCGAATACCTGAAGGTAACCATTTTGCGAAGTGACGGATTTAGCTTAAACAGGATATGAATGAATGAACAAATTTTGGATCCCTCTTACACCGAAAATCCAAGATGGCCGCCATCACCCATGGGAATTATTGAGTATTGCGGATATACCGTACTTCTTCATTTAACAGAACTACGTTTCATTAGGAATCGAATAAGATAGTGCTTGTTTCACTTTATTTGCATTTAAGCTAATAGTGGATGCAGGTTATAAATTTTCGTGAGCCCCATGACCCCCAGAAATCCAAGATGGCCGCCACTGCAATCTCTGGCTCGGCCAGGCGACGTTGGCATAGCAACGAGCTATGCGTACTACACGAACCAAATGTCAACAACACATGGAACATCCCTGCGCACAATAAAACAGACATCTCTAACGTGCAGTAAATTCGTCTCTATGACATATTATTCTGCAAAGAAAATGTTTAATAATGTCGACCTTGACCCTGATAACTTCTGTGACCATCAGGAAATAAAGATATTAAAAGGTCCAATTGTAAACCATATAAACAGGGGCGGACCAAAAAATCCTGGGAAAAACCCATAGTACACCTTCAAGCTTCCAGTGAAAAAAGCGCGCAGGATTTTGGCGCCGGATGTTTTCTCTTACTTCTGCATACGAGAGTTGTAGGGAGTCCACTGACATTCCTGACACAGTAAAGTTTGTTTACCCGGGTCAGGGTGTCGATTATAGTCATAATGAAAACCTAAATTTTCACACTTCTCCTGGGGGGTATCCCCTCCCAATCCCCCCCCCCCTCCACCCGGCGCTTCGCGGCCACGGAATGTGAGCCCCCCTTATCTAAACTACTGTGTCCACCCCTGATTACATAACATGACAGTGTAGTACCCAATATGTCTAATGTTATGCTTAAGAAGGTTGGTTAATAAGTTTGACATTGACCTTGAACACCCTCTGTGACCTTCAGACAGCTTCTTGAGTAGTTGCAACTGACAGAATACATTCAGAATCTTATAAATAGATCCAATTTTAATCAGCTTGATGCGATAGTTACAATAACCAAGCAATATCCTGATTCTATTATTGGGATGGCGGCCATCTTGGATTTTTGGGGGTTGATAAAATTTGTTATCTGACTTTTTACACGAGCATACATCTAAATGAAGTAAAAGCAAGTATCATCTCAATTTAGGCATTGCTGCGGAACTGGGATTTCGGTACATACACGACTTCACTATATGAGGGATAGACGCTGTATCGAATATATATATATTGTGAGTGTGTGTGTCTGTGTGTAGTATAATATGACCGGAAACTCTGTACGGTTCCGCACTTTTTATTCAATTAAATAAGTATCTTTGACGAAAATAAGAAATAGCTGTGCAAGCTGGTTGAATAATAAAGACGCGTGATTGGTGTTATATTTTGTCCAGGCATCTTATCTGATAGTATATACGATTATTAACATGGACACACAATGAACAGGTTCTGCGTTAACTGAATTTTGAAAATTAAAATTAAGTAAACCTAAAAATAGGTAAAAGTAAAACTTTTTTTGACAACCACCCTGGTGACATGAACACCCCACTATAGGCCGTGGACCAAGTCCATTGAATCCAGCAGACCACATAAACAGACATGTTGTCAGTTACGGTGGTCAGGTTAAAGGGAAGTTACTACATTCCTACCTCCTTCCGGCATCTTGTTCACAGTCACGGTCACGTGACACTTCTCGTCAGCTGTTGGTGATATGCTGTAGGTACCGTTGGTCAGGTTGCCGGCGTGTAGGTAGTAATCTTCAGAAAAAGTAGCAGACTTAATCAGTAGCATGCCACAGTTGTCTGGACGGAAATTCATCACCTATATTTGGGGATATTCTAGCCGATATATATGACATATTCTGTCCCATATAGTTAGTCGCAGGAATTCAGAATTTTACAAGCCTTATACCTGTCTCACAATTTATATATATATATATTTCTTTTCCTGAATATATTTAACATCGTCAGTTTAATTTTAATATAGGAAACATGTATATTCTCCTGGTTTCACTGTAAAAAACAAAGGTCCTACCTAATATAATATATCTGAGCTATCGAGTTGGAGATGAAATCTCATTATATTCGTAAAACAATATTAAATTCATCTTGTGCTAGGTTGCTTTATCTAAAAAAATATTCCATCTAAGAAACCTGCACATGCCATGTGCAAGATTTTACTAGACAATAATAGAACCCACATACTCTACTTTGGTTCAAAGATGAAAAATATCATTTATATATGATTTGTATAT
This sequence comes from Sipunculus nudus, assembly GCA_026874595.1. Classification (NCBI taxonomy): domain Eukaryota; kingdom Metazoa; phylum Annelida; class Sipuncula; order Golfingiida; family Sipunculidae; genus Sipunculus; species Sipunculus nudus. The sequence goes on from CM049309.1 coordinate 45,514,573, forward strand.
GAGAATCATGCACACTACAGTTTCAATGTTTAAATATATGTATAAACATTGAATAACACAGAATATTGAGCAATATGATAAGTAAACATTTGACATTTATTTCTATTTATATCGCCAAATTTACTACGGCCATATATTTCAGCTCTCAAAATCTTATTATTGTGACGTCTCATATCTACTGAAATTATATATTAAACAACAAATGTAGTAAAAAGACTGATTTTTACACTCAGAAGATTTAGAAGAGAGTGATTGTCAAAAATGACAAATTATTCGGAAATAGATAACTGGAACTTAGACTTCCTCTCGTCTAAATGACACAGTGATTGGCAAAAGTAATATAATGCTTTTTTTTAACGTACACTTCAGCTTTATACTTTTTCTATGTGTAAGGAAGAATTAATAAATGTCCTTGCATCTTATTTTTATGCTACAATCCACCAGCTGAAACCCCATCACTGCTACCTGAATACGATGAAATGTGCTTTACATTTCCCTGTGATCTACATGATGCCTTTCAAAACGCCTACGTTTCCGTAATTGACGCCCTTTTAGTCAATCACGCGATGTAGTCAACTGAAAGCTGTTTGAGGAACGTCGATCTTTTTCTATAGAGTTATAAAAGTGTATTCCATGGAATAAGAATTCTGAATCAGGTAAAACAAAGATAAACATGTCAGAGCTAACAAGGGCCAATAGACTAGGCGCCCGGTAATGATTATAAGAAAACGGTTATATAGATTGTACACAAAATATGAAATATTCTGAAATCAAGCTTTGGGTAACTTGTGTATCAGCGGAACCAACAATTAGTACACTTATTCCGTATGTTTGTCATATATATGCCATGTTTGTCGGTTTCCGGTATTAATTGCCAAAGAAATCTATATCATTTTAGAGTTAAATAAAATAAGAATGACAATATTTATGGTTTATTCACATTAATAGACAGGCGAGGAATAAAAGATTATTCCTGGATATGTAAAAAGTCACACGGTACTGTGTTACTGAATCGTCTGATATCCCAGAGACATTAAAGGGGCTTATTCCGATATTTGAGGTCTACTCCCAAAAGATGATCCCTTGAACCTTTAATAAAAATCACCAATTCCTAGCACACTAGCTGTTCCTTTGTTTATATCCATGTATTAATAAATTATGGGGGGGGGGGGGGGGACTGCAAAAATAATCCAGCACATTCAACAAGTACAACAAGCCAGACGAACCAGTGTTTTTGCAAAGGGCATTTTGCAAATAGAGATAATCAAACTTTCGCACATAAGCAACCTACCACCTCGATCGATCAGGTAAAACTTTTTCTGTTTGTCAACATTTGCGCATGTATACCGTGTTTAAATAAAACAAGCTCATACATCCTTCACAGAGGCGGCATAAGAATGTTTCCATAATAGGAATTACCTTAAGATCAACAAAATGTATGGAGAGTAAGCGAAAAATATCATTGATTCTACAGAAAAGGTCTGAAGCGGATCCAGAGGGGGGGTGTCCAGGAGGTTCGGACCCCCTTTTTTTAGCCGCCACAACCTTTTTTAAGGGTTTCAGGCAATTTTTGTGGCCGGGCACCCCATTTTCCTGACCTAGGGACCTTTTTTAGGCTTTGTCATTATTTCTCCTGGGTTGACACCCCCCCCCCCCCCCCTTTCTTCAAATCTGGATCCGCCCCTGTAAGGTAGACGAAAAGGTTCCATTAAGGTGATGCAAGGCCGAGGAAGAAACCTACAGGAAAACTGACGTAACATATAGAAACCTACCAAAGTGGTCTGCTTTTACGAGGTTTCTTCTAATTCTTCCACGCCACGACATGCCCAGCTTCTCTAGAACTCGTAAAATATGTAAGCCGATACGGGTCTCCTGTAACAAACATAACAAACATTATCAAAGGTCTACGGATAAATTAGATACAACGTGACTCTTCTGGGACAACAGGAATTCGACTGTTTTTCTCTTTTTAATTTCAACTCAAATGGGTCTGACCACCCGGCTGAGGTCACTGAGTCACAAGGGCTTATTCACCTGTTGCTTCACTGGAATTTCAGCTAAACAGCAAGGTACGATGAGGGTTTTTACGTAGCTTTTACTCACGTATCTCATAATAAGTCATAGGGCCAATTCACAAACAGGCCCTAAATTTCGAGTTTTCAGCACCCCCCCCCCCCCCCCCCCTGTCATCATAAGGTTTGATGTTTTGTTTTGTTCCAATGATTCATTGAGATCATATTTCAAAACAAATCCCCTCTTGAAAAGTGTCCCAAAGGCTTGAAATCGGCATTTTTATAAACTTACCTCTGAACATAATTTTTTTAATATATGGGTTTATGTTATGGGTTCACTTTACGAAATTGAAATGTGTAGAAATATTTACTGCTAAATTCAACCAGGGATACCACTAAATCTAATACTGATGTGCTGAATCCATTTAATATTTAATCTTCAAATTTTAAATTAAAATAAATAATGAATATAAAAAAGGCATATACTTTTATAACCTTACTGTTATTTGGGATATAAAGAGGCAAGGTTAGTCCTAATCATCAGTTTGATGAGCCAAATGGAATAAAAATGTTTTTGTTTGGTTATTCAACGTATTTCTAGCCTGAAAGTTTACAATTTCAAACTATTTAAAGTAATTAAATCAGTGATTATTTATTTATCTTAAGGGTATACATAATCTTCTGCAGGTATACATTCCATGTGAACGGCATAGGGCAATTTGTTTGTGATACCTTTAATTCGACTGAAATGAAGTTACAAATGAAGTTTTACTATCAATTTTAAAATGAATATCAATATAAACATAATTATGAATATCAAAAAGTTTGTATTTTTTTAATTTAGTATTGCTTTGGATATAAACAAGCATTATTAGTCCTTATCATTATTCTGTTCGAATAATTTTGTCAATTCAGTCCCATGTCTCGTTTTAAATTAAAAATTTACTATTCTAAGATAGTTTATTGGATTAAATAAATATCTAACAACGTTTATATTTTGAGTATCAATTGTTTTTTTTAGCTGAATCACATGACAAATTTATAAATAAATAGATACGGCACTGACAATTCATTTGTTTATATTTCTAAATTTGATTAAGATATAGTTTAATTTTAATATTTTACTTAAACCCTTAATTTTAGAATTTTGATTTGACATATAAAAAAAAATGAAAATTACTAATGATTTTACAGTTGTCATGACTTTTGCATTAGATTTGTATTTTGATGAGGAAAGTCTTAAACATATATTGCTGGACAATCACATTTCCCGTTTATAGACGAAAATATAGTACGCTTCTCTTAATTTATTAAAAAAAAAAAATTGAGTACGCGTGTTTTTATATATTAGCTTCATTTTTAAAGCCGACAGCATAGCATTACGTATTCACACAAACGGCACGGAAAAGTTCTACTTTCATATTGAGAAAAATAATATTATAAAATTAACATAAAATCTGATGGACAGAAACCATTGAAATGGTGTTATAACATTTCGGATCTATATCTTACAACATAATCCATTTGAACTTAAAATATGCACATGTTGGATGAAAACGTCTTCATTAAATCCGACAGGACACCAAGGGCATTTATTTTGAAAATAAATTTAAGCTTATATTTCTGGTTTTAGTTGTTTAAACCGCCTTTCAATGAAATTCTAGTTAAATGTCGGGCTAAAGTTAAACCGTTACATTATCTTAATCTCCAAATTGTTCTTGAAATGTTATAAAATATGTGTATATTTAATGTATACGTTAGCATTTTGTGTTAACTATGTATTATGTCCGACAGGACAACAAAACTTCAGTTTGATTATTCCACTGAAAAAAAATCTTATTTTTATGTTTTACTTCCATTAGACTTAGTTTATCAAATTTAAAATCTCAAATTTTCAAATTTATAAATAAAACTCTAGGTAAGCATAACTTTTTTTGGAAAAAAAATTAAGGCCATAGGCTTTGTGTAATAAAAAAAACTGCCGAACCCAGAGGAGAGCAAAGTTTATCTTTACGTTTAGCTTAAACCATTAAATCCTTATTTTAAATTATCAAACGTTTTCTTGAATTTATAGTAATTTGTGTAAAAGGCTTAAGTCATGGTACCCAGGTAACCTGTTCACTAATGGACCTGTTAACTGGCCTTTATTTACAGTTGGGATCATAAGTTCCACAAACTTCAGAGTTAGACACTCACAGACTGGATATCTGGTATTAAAAATCATTTTTTTATACAAGATGAAAGGTTAAGACTAATTGAAGAGGGAGATAATCAGATAATAATATGGATTAAACTGGCTTCTGTGGCTTCAGGGGTAGAGCACAGGACTCGAAGCCGGGAGGTCATGAGTACAAACCTCAGCCGAGGCGGTGAGATTTTCATGCCCTTGCAGGTTTAATGGGAAGGCTGCGCCTCACAACTGTGTATCACTCACATTCGAGTGCGTTTTTGGAGGGTTCCTCGGTGTGATGACCCCGCTTGGGGATGATTACGCACCCAGAACAAGAAGGTGCGGTAGAAACCGAACCTGGATGAGACCAAGATACAAAAATAAACTGATATAGAAAGCAGGTGCTACCGCCCAGTCACGTAGCCCCAAATCAGATAAGAGAGCATAAAAAATGAAGGCGGTTACCTCCACCAAAAAAAATATAAAAAAATATGGATTAATGGTATACAAATGTTCTTTCCTCTGTTAATTTACATTTCCAAATGTCATCTGTTCTATGAAGCAGTAAAATTCAGATAAAATTGTTATTAATGAATTAAAAAGATATATTTACTGAAACGCAAAAGGTGAATGATTCTTTCATATAAACTGGTTTTATTTCTTTTAGCTCCGATGTCTTTGACTCGGACTTAGTTTCGTGGCTGGTCCTCTTATTAATATCCTTCCAGCCGTTTGAAAGTGCAAATAGAGGGATTTCTGTACAAATCTTCTTGGACATATTAATATACTTTGCTAGGAAACAGAGTTTCGAGTCACGAGAAATATGCAAAAATATGGCCCAATTAATCCTTCAGAATTTCACTATAGTTTACAAAATTTAGTGATTCGTTTGATTAAGTAAATACAGGAGATCAGATCCAAAGAGATGGCTTCACTGATTATCTCTCAATATGGTGTGTCGCAAGTTAAAAGATATCCCGGGCAGATTCCCAAGATGATGGGGTTTTGTTGTTTTACAATAAAAAAAGGAAGGGGGGGGGGGTTATTAATAGTTTTTGTTTGACAAACCAAAAGGTCAGAAATATAAAAGAATTATTAACAAACCACATAAACTACAAAAAAAAATTATCTGTCATGTATAACCTTTGATTCAAACATTCTTTATATTTTGGACTCTCTATAATTATCTGCCATATAATTTTCATTCAGGATTGGGGGGGGGGGGGGGGGGGGAGACAGTATAGCTGGCGGTGTACAAAGATTCACATTAATACAGTTCCACCTGCTTCAGTTCAAACGTCTTATATCAGCATTATATTATTAACAGTTTTCGGTTTGCGGGATTAACAAAGGTATAATTTAAAGGTATATGCGAATACCCGAAGACATTAAAGGATCATCATAGGTTCAGTATAACATATTTAAGATTTAAGAAAAAGCGCTGGTCTAGGTTGCCCCTGTTGAGTAGTTGCGAAAATTGCTAAGATATAAGTTATATCAGTAAAGAGGTATTCTATCTCAAATTTCAAGCAAAGTGAAATTGTAATTAAATTGGAAATACAACAGAATTTCGTTCATCTGCATCTGTCTCAATCAATCGCCATTCAGACTCTCCAATACTTTAGAACCGCCATGCAAACTTAGCTTTAAAAAAATTAAAAAAAATTAATGTCTTGAATTTATGACGATCCCATCCACGTCTTAATATGATACTGAAAAGCAGAACAAAACTAATTTGATAACAAGAGACTTTACCATTAGGGAAGTTTATTACGTTCCCTTTTTTCAGTGTCTTTGGATTCTTTGACCAGTCCCCAATCATGTCAGCCAAAGTCCCGATTTCTTAATAACAATGACTACCTCTCCTGTCAAATCAAGTTTACAGCAATCCAGACCCCTGACCCAGGTAATGACTTTGTCTAAGATTTGAACAGGTGTATGGCTTTTAATTAATCGAATGAATCGGCTGCCTATGAATGCTTTTTTATTTCGTATGTTCACAATCCGAATCTGAATATGGGTTTGTATTCTGATGAATCCAAGACTTTTAAAAATTATATGTTGGGAATAAAAGTTAAACTTTGAACATTTTATTTTATTCCAAAATGTATTCTGACCTAGTCTCGCTGAATACTCGGTATAAATGTAGAAACTCTATGAGGATTCAATTCAGAGGTTTCAATCAAATATAAACAAACTTTTTTTAAAAATAAAATTTGAATGATTGAGCTACAAATGCCAGTCTTTCTGACGAAAATAAAATCTAATTTAAATGTTTTATTTTTCAAAATTATGAGTCGCAGCTCTACTATGGTCTTTATTATATTTAACTTACAACACTGCATACAAATACTCATATTCAGATTTGACTTATTAAACTAAAAATTACTTCGCCTCCCAGTGGTTTCGAACAAAGAAGGGTATCCCCAGATTGGTTGTCTTTTTTCAAATTGATTTTTTCAAACTTTGGGGGCGTATAATTTAAGCCATTACTTTTGACGCGCAACTTCATATTATTTAAGTTAATGTTATTTTTTTTCAGGTAATGAAATCAATAAAAAACACATATATTCCCTGAATGTATGCAAAGTTATAATACTAAATGCTACACGTTAAAGGCTGACAAGCAGAAATGTGTTAAAAGCAATTATTCCCGAGGATTTGTTCATCAAATTTATATTTTTAACTGCATCTGCAGTGATTGGTTTTTGCAAATGCCATTAAGACTTTGAAATTCTGTGATTTTTTATTTCTTTTTGATTTAAAGTTCATGTTAAAACTTCAAATTTACTTTTGTAACTTCATTTCAGTTGAATTAAAGAGTACTCAACATATTCCCCCTTGTCGTTTACATGGAATGTAAACATCTAAGCCCCAAAAGCTGATGTATACCATAATTACCAACAACAAAAAATCACTTACTAGTATTCAATTACTTTAAGAAGCTTAAAATGGTAAACTATAAGGCTGGAATTACGCTGAATGACAGAAGTAACGTTTTTAATCCATTTGGTTCATCAAATTGATGATTAGAACTAATCCTGCCTCCTATCCCACATAACAGGAACGTTTTTAAATTATATGCCTTTTGATATTTAAACTTTAAATTTTAAAATTTGAAGGTTAAAAATTCAAAATAGAGTTTTGAAATTAATTTTAATGGATTTAGCAAATTAAAATTAATGGTAGTTCTTACTGAATTTAGTAGTAAAAATATCTCGACATTACAATTTCCAAGAGCGATCCCTTTACATTAACCATATATTTTCATGAAGTTATGTACCGAGAATAGTTTATAATATTCTCGATTTCAAGCCTTTTGGACACTTTTCCAGAGGGGATATGTTTTGAAATATGATCTCCATGAATAAATTTAACAGAAAATAGCATCAAACCTAATAATGACGGGGGGGGGGGGTGCAGCAAAACTTAAAATTCAGGATTGGCTCCAGGACTAAATTACAAATGTGAATGGTTCAGGAATAATGACGCGTTATAATTAAAACAAAAACGATTATAACTGAGTGCATATGCTACCGGGTGATTAATTAAGTTTCTTGATACATATATAAATAATATATATATTCATAATATATAGTAAATATATTTAGGTATGTAGGTATATATATAAATGTATATATATATATATATATATATATATATATATATATACGCACGGTAGGAATTTGATGGAATCATGAAACTTCAGTTTGAATAATACCATCCTCAAAATTTTCAAAGGTTCGCATGGAAGAGTAAATCTTATGAAAGGTTATTTAATATTAAGGTTGTGAAACATTTTTTTGTAAAAACCACAGGAAAGATCTCTATTCATGTGACATGTTTGTAACTATGATTGACTTTCCTCCTCAACAAAACCGCACCTGCGGGTTTAGCTTTATTATCCTCCCTTCAATGTAGTTACAAAATAAGATAACACAGCAAGAACGTGATAAACTGACAGAATGCAACCGGAAGATAACCATGAGGCAATTTTTACGGAAAGTATACAATGTGACCATTCATGATTCTTTAACGGAAAAATAAATCTTCTACTTATACACACGCAGACAGCCACGCAGGACTGTTCATGACAATAATGGGTAAGCTAATTGGTAAAACCTTACACGGGTTTCAGCGTAGACTAAGGCAGCTCATAAATGTACTTTTATTTTAAAAATTTAACAGTTTAAGAAAATAATTTATAAATGCTGATTTTATTGGACTGAAATAAAACAGGATTTCCATGTAATCCAAACGGGTTCTTTCACTTGCGTTAATTTGGTTCTCGGGTTGTCTTCCAAATTTCCGCCTGATGATACACGTGACTGACAGCTACATTTTTTTTTTTTTTATTTTTTTTTTGGTGGAGGTAACCGCCTCCATTTTTTAAATGCTTGCTTAACTAAGTCTATAACAACCGCAGAATTTCCATTCCGGTTTCGGACTCCGTGACAGGGGCTTGCACACAATGCTCTGGCGTCAACCAGGCTTGGTGATTCACTCCTGCGGGTCCTGGGTGTGTCTCATCCCCATTGCTGGGTCATAACACCAAGGAACCCCCGAAAGGCGTACTCGTTCGTGAGTGACACCCGACTGTTGGGTACAGTCTCCCAATTGAGCCTGCAGAGCACCCACCCTGGGTAGGGGTCGACCGTGAAAAATCTCACCGGCTCGGCTGAGATTCGAACTCACGATCTTCCGGCTTTGAGCCCTGCGCTCTACCCCTGAGCCACAGAAGCCGGTGACTGACAGCTACATTGCAAAATGTAACATTCCCTTTTCTTCTAACGATTATTGTGAACGACTACCCCCCCCCCCTCTCTCTCTCTCTCTCTCTCTCTCTCTCTCTCTCTCTCTCTCTCACCGTGAACACCTGCATCCAGCGCTAAAGTAGTATGTCACGCCATGAGGAAAATGTAAGATCTACCTTATTACAGATATACCTTTGAATTACATTATATATATATTATAACATATATTTCAGCTCCTGTCAGTTGAGCACTTTATCGTTGTGTAGTTTAACACACACCTGACTATATATATATATATATATATATATATATATATATATATATATATATATATATACAGAGATAGATATTCATATACAGAAACACATTTGGTCCAGAGAACGTATGCTTATAAACGTATGTTTATTGTATTCGTCTAGGCGATGTTGACTGAGCGCACCTGTCACCAGGTGATTATCAAGTGTCTTGATACGAATAAACAAAGCTGTCACGTCATTTAGCAGGACGTTATGTGAGGAGATTCCAGCTTTTAATCAGTCTCATGCGTCTTCAGAGAGCGTTTATTCGTGTACATAAACCTTTTTCAAGAGTTGAGTATTTTTTTATATTATTGTATATTATAATACTGAGATTAAAATTAATGATGATTAAGGTCATGAATAGGTAATTTAAAAAAATACTTCGATCTGAAAGCCTATTCCATTTTCAGAATGTAATTAGGAAAGATAATTAATTAAACCTTTAAGCAACAAAAGCGCCAGAAATCCTAACTGACAACGACTCTTGACCTTTTCAAATTTCGCACATGCGCCATCTACCACCTCAGGCCACATATTTTTCAACACCGTACTCGTGTGTTGACAAATAACTAGTAGAAAAATAAACTGATACCCCCACCCACCCGCCCACACACACACAAACACACACACACCACACATATGTGCCCAGGGTGAGCCAGAAATCCCAGACATTCTGCAGATAAAGGGGGTCCCACACCGGGCCTACGTAGAGTTGCGTCATGCGGCGTACACTCTCCTACACTGTGCCTACGTTAGCCTACGTGGCAATACGCCATGGGACGCAAAGGTGGTATGGACACAAAAAAAAATAAACCTGTTTATTTTTGTTTTCGCGTGCTGTCGGCATAGAGCACTGGACGCAGAAAGAACGCAGTATAATGTAAGACTACGCAGCATTTCGCTACTGTACTCCAGACCTACGTATACGTACGCAACCCTACGCCTGTTACACGTAATCCTTCGCGTAGGTACGCGGTGCCCATGCACAGGCCTATGCATACGGAACTCTACGTAAACCCGATGTGAAACCCCCTTTTTAGGCTCATGAAAAGCGGCCTTCAAAGGATGAAGTTTCACACTATCATAGTCCTGTGACTATATATCTTGGTTAAATATACAAAGGATGAATAAGTTTAAATACTTCATATCAGAGTATTCAGATCTGGGCTATGATTCCTTTTGACAAATGAAACGTAGGTATTCATAGGTCTACGCCCCAAACAACATTGAAATCAAATCTTGGGAAGAAATGGCTGGTTAGCAAAGGACTTAACAGTTTAACTGTAACCGCAAAGAAAATGTTAGCCTTGTATATGCTTCACACACTTCCTGGCTAATTAAGGACGCCTATTGAAAGTGGAAATATTGGACCTATATAATAATACAGGTATTAGTGTGTGTGTGTGGGGGGGGAGCTTTGGGTAATCACCAAGTATCATCTATCAGGCCATTTCATTGTTCTTTAACCTCAAGGCAGTCAGCTGTCGTGTTGCAGTGTTACGAATAGAATCCCTCGTGACATGCACTGTTATTAAATCATTGAATTGCAGATCCTTTGATTAGTTCGGACAGGTACTGTTATTATCTCACTCAACTGCAGATCTAATGGTTAGTTCGGGGAGGGGGATGAGCAGGCATGTGCCCTGATCATGGCCAGGGGAGAATACAGGACTGGGGAGGTTCGAACTAGTTTAGTGGTCAATGACGAATTAGGAAACATTAGGAGTCCGTATGTATCCTCTCACCTGACATCTGAATAGACCTTCAGTGTCCATATCGTCATAATGTCCACACATGGCTCTTCACGTTTCATGGTGGAAAATCCCGAATAATATATTATAGGTTTTTTTACCCGTATCTATTTATATCACCAGGTACATATTTTATTTATATTTTAGCTTTTTATTATTAATGGCTTAATTCAGACACCTCCAATCAAAATAAAATATTCATACTGGGAAGTATTCTTTTTTATTTTATTTAAAGTTTAAATTAACATGTATATGATGTTTGTGGTCATACAAATTATGTAATGAATTTATAAATCTGTGGAACTGTAATCAAAGGAATTTTTGAACATGAGTATATCCGTCCAAGATTTTTTTTTCTGAATCAATACTTGCTTAATGGCCTCCGCCAGAAGGTGTGCGTTTATTCCCGTTCGTGTGTGTATGTGTGTGTTGCGGGGGGGGGGGGGGGTAGTTCACTATCACGCAATCATGAACGGGATCCCATGAACTTTTTAGGGCACCTCGAATTGAAGATTTGATAAGATTTTGGTGTGGATCCGGCACATGATCCGGGTCAAGGAAGGACTAAAAGGAATATTTACGAATGTAAAATCGCTCATGCACGAATGGACTTGGGAATATGGGTCGAATAAGTGAATGTAAACTCGGGAAGCGGCGTGGAACTTCTGCACGCATGAACCTGGAAATATGGATCAAATATGTGAATGCAAACACGTGTTGGGGAACATAACATAAAAAGGACTGCCCACATGGCGAAGACTTCTAGTCGATCACAAATTTATCGTTCTAAGTCTTCAATATTAAAGGCATGGTCATGAGCTGAAATAATCGGGAAAGGGGATTTTATTTTACTTGAATCTCCACTTATTAATTACTGACCACTGTAATATCTATGAAATACTGAAAGAGGGTATCAGTAGAGTCGATCAGTAGGTTTGACAAAGTTTATTGTATCATAATGTTATCTACGATGCTTTGACTCAGAAACTTCCAAAAGTTGGAAGTCAACAAAATTCACGGAATATAAATATCTAATGTAAATGCAATTACCTTAAGAGCTCTGAAAAATGATTAAAAATGTGTAGTTACTAAGTTTCACTAGTTTAAAACAAAAATATTAATTATCTATGCAACTTTGGCATTAGATGTTTTGTTATAGGTCGTGTTCGGGAAAAGCGAAATATTTGTATATTTGTTTGAAATGTCAATAATTCCATGAAGAAACCGGAGAGACATGAGAACGGAAAATATCAGAAGTCACATCTGGTGTAATCAGTTTATACACCTGATCAAAGATTACGATTACGTACCACATCCGCAATTAATAGAATTCATTTCACGGCTTGCACAATTCAGGTCATTGAGTCAAAGAATGAATTAGAAAAAAATCAAGTGGCTTACTTTAAGTGACACAGGTGTGTGATCTGTTGTATGATAATTATCAGTTTATCCTGGTCCAGGAAAATAAGCCCAAACGTTTTGTTTAAAAAATCATCACTTTTGAAGATTGCATTATATATTGAAAATATCAGGGTCACAGTTCACGACTGCCGCGGCCAGAAAACGAGCCGCCCGAAGGCCCAGTCACATATGCAGAAGGACCATTTTAATCAATTCGGCGACCCACGCCATACACTGACGATCGAAGGCCCAAAAATTGCTTGTATATGTAATCGGCAATTAGCTTGCGATGGTGCGACCGGACGGCACGATCATGAAAAACCGATTGTTTATACCGTTCGTGCGACTGTCATCAACCGGTAGGCGAATATCCAGTGAATAGCCGGGGATTAATCGGCAGCAATCAAAGACAATTTTGGCGAGTCATTGCCCACATTCGCACGATGCTCGCCGACTTGTTCAAGGTCATTTCTATGTGTTAAATATATAGGGAGACCGAGTCAGACCAGACAAATCTCTCATTATTCTACAAGCTGCATCACATCAGGTTCCAACCCAGCTCAAAGGCTACAGTTGTTGCGTCATGAGAAGATGATGATAATGATAATGATGATGATGCATAATGACTTTCCTTCCGCCCAACATGAGAAGAAGAGTCTTTAGTGGAGGAGGCCATAGCTGCTGAGTAAACTGGAGTTTTACGAGACTGAGCTGAAAAGGGAGTCCCAACAGAGACCTGTAGCGTTTATCAATGGCATACGACCCTCGGGGAATTTTCTGGATTTATGTCAAATTCCTCATTATTTATGTCAAACTCCTCATGATTTATGTCAATTTCCTCATGATTTATGTCAATTTACTGTGAATTTATGGAATAAATTCATCTGGATTTGAGGAAAATTCCTCTGGATGTATGGAAAATTCCTCTGAATTTATGGAAAATATTGAAAATAAACCAGGGTCAGAATACTAGCCATTCCCGACACCTAAATGACCAACTAGGCTACTGAGGCGCATGTGGCCACAGAAAAGATTCAGTGCCACCGTATAACTGGCATATTAAATAAATTTTTATTGTATGGAATATTATATTTTAATCATACATCATGTAAAACAAATAAAGCCTTGTTTATCATTTGATGTCCTTCATTACTTTAATTTTTAAGACATATCAGTAACAGAGTAAACTCACTTTTCTTTCTTCCGTCGTGATGGCCAGAGAGGACGCGATGATAAAATCTGTCAGATTCATCATACTCTGAAAATAAGGATTTAAACGGTAAAAATGAATAAATCAGAGTTTACAAGGTTTTACATTACAGTACATATATTTAAATATGCCATGTCCCTGTTATGATTATCTAATGATTCAGCATGTGAACCGACTAATTCTCCGATTCCAACCTAGACACACTGGTACACTTCCTCCCACTTCCTGTCCGTCATCGCAAATTTATGTATTCTTACACAATAGCGCAAAGTGTGTGTGGTAAAATAACATATGTGCTGGCATGAAGTTAAGGAAGTTGCCACTCTATGGTGCTTACGTTCAGTGAGGAATTAGTACCAATATCATTTTACTCGTTCTTAAGTAAATTCATGTTATTTCTGGTATATGGCAGGGTGGTCACCTCTTGGAGGAATAATGACATATTTATAAGATTTCCGAGTAAATAAGGTGGCGTGGCTACAGAGGAACTTTCGGAACAGGGGTTGAGTGACACCACCATCAGTTATTATATAGAAAAAAAATACTGAAGAACGTCTGACAAAGATTAGGTAGAGCAAAAACCGCAATGTGGAACAGATAAATATCTAATGATGTCCAGGTTTTATAATGCCCTCTGTCACTGCTGTTTGTGTTTTTTATTCATACCTTGAGAGTTGACCAGGAGCCTCCTTCAGCCACAAAACGATCCTGGTAATCTTGTATGTCTACCAGAATCTCCGACATAAGCTTGAGGTCTCCTGCGATAGGTATCATGTCCTGAACCAGCTCTACGAAGAATTCTAACTTCTCTAGCAGTCTGTGGGGCGCTATGTGCTGGTAGCCCAGCCTTAGCTTCTGCAGCTGAAACATACGAGCACGGTTTTCATGATTTTCAGATGTTAATCAAAGTGTTCATCACGTTGAGCGTGTTCAAAGCGTGTTCGAAGACTGGGCCGTTGTAGAGATTTGCTGATTATCATTTTCATGTATTAAAGACTCATTCGTTCCCAGACAGCTTATTATCATTTGCATGGATTATCCTGTACGATGGTTTGTTATATGTTTGTTTTACATGCTTGGATATATCAGTGGAATCATGGCATGTATTTAGGATCTATGGATTTCGCATAACAAACAGCAGACTGGATTCGTAATGCTTACCTTCTTAAGCTTAGGCTACACTATTAAGGCTGGTTTTATTATCATTTTATGGAGAATTATATATTTATTTGAATATATTTTGTACCTACAATATTATGGATTTATTTATGTTCAGTTTTTTTTTTAAATTAACCTATATCTAGCTGCAGAAAAACAGAGATCAAAAAGCAATTGTACACTTATATTAAATGTATATGAACATACTTGTATACTTATATATATATATATATATATATATATATATATATATATACTTATATATTATTGTAGTAAACAGTCTTTTGCTGTTGTGTATGCTTGATTGTGTAGCAAAATGAGCATGACCGAGACTAATAGTAGAAGCCTTTCTTAACAGAAACAAGTAACAGGCATCGAATGTGACAAAAACAAAGAGAGAACAAACAAGACAAATAAGTCATGTAGTGGCTTTTTTTCGAAAAACAATATCATTCTCGCCTAGTTATTGCGGTATTAACTATTGGTTTCCTCGGAAGGTAAGCACTCACCGCCATGTTTATCCTGCTTAGGTCGTATGTTGTACACTGTGATAAGTTTGGTCTGTCCCACTGGCAGTGAGAAGTCTCTTCGAAACACAGACATTTTCTTTTAGCAATACCTAGTGGCGCAGAAAATAAATTACAAATATAACCCTCCTGGCATTTCTAGATTACGATCTACATCAATATTTTGAGGCTGTAACTATACAAGAAATGTATATTTTGGTGTAATTAAATACGAACAAAAATAAACCTGAAAAAGACTGATCTTAATGAAGATTATATATAGCGTGACAAATAATGCTCCTTTTTCTTTTTGCCTAACTCTTTCCAACTTTTGATTTTTGTTACATCATGTTTCTTTTTATGAAACATATTCCAACTTTAAATTGTTATAAATATGCCATTGCTGGTGGTTTAATAATGTATTACTAATGTAACATGAAATAGTAAGGCATTATATGGCAAAATAAATGCGTTTTAACACGAAAACTGAGAATTCTACTTAGCAGGTTTTAATCATGTTCTTTTCATTGCAGATTAATATTCCATGCTTGCAATTTTAAAAAAATGTCAACAAAACATCATATAAGTGTTAAAACAAGCACGGAAAACAAACGTACAATTTTTGATAATCAAGGCTCTTTGTGTCACATGAGAGAAAGGGAAAAAGAAAATTGAATGTAGAAAGGTAAAACCGGAGAATAATTATGGACACGTATCATGCATATGAAAGAAGAAACAAATCAGGATTGGTACCAGGTTTAAAATGTCGAAAAAGGTAAAAAAAAACAAGAAAACTGATGGTATGTGCATGATAAGTGAAAACATTGAAACAATGAACTAGCTTATCAAATATCTATGGCTCATCAAATAACCAGAACGTTTTTGTTTTTCCCAGGTTGGCTTATTTTGATATCCATTATTTTGGTCAATGTGTATTTACCTGCTCTGATTTCGTAAACCAACATATAAATAAGGAGAAAATAGAATTTATGGAAAACCATACAGCTAGAGCTGGATCTTAACAACACCTTTTAAATCATCGCTTCGACTCTATTTACATTTCTACGGAGACGGGAAAATCTATCTAACGATTTTTTCTATCAATCGATTAATTTAAAAATTTGGTGCTGCAAAATGAAATATACATTCTTTACTCTACTCCATACATTCATTCTGCAATATCTGGGCCTAAATGTCCCAACCAATAAGAGCTTGATTTACAAAAATCCATATACACAAAAGAGTGAATACAACGTGACCATGTGGCTCATAAAAATGTTGATATAAACAAAACAAGCAGCCTGTGAGCGGTGATTTCCGCGTTTTCTGGCCTTTTTTTTATAAAACTTCAAGGGGTTACCTTTAATTTATAAAGGTCAGTTAGGTGATTGGGCCACTTTAAAGAAACCATCAAGATATGCTTCCGTGATAACGTCAGACCGATTATAAAGCCGATTCTTGTGCCTACAGTTGGGGCAATTAAATACAAATCTTTGTGGGACATATAAAAAGGGCCTTTTATAATAATGGTTGAAACATCAAACAAATATGTATACATGTATATACGGTGGAAGCGATGAGACAGAGCAGACCACCTAAAGGAATCAGTATTGTCAAGTCCCCTTTATCTTAATCAGTCCAACAGTTATTTAAAATTTATAGAAGTTCCGATAAAGTATTCATTAATTTAAATTTGAAAGTGTGACGTTTCTGATGTTATACATGTTTTTTTTTTAAAAAAAACTCATTTTCAGCTACATGACAATATCTTAAAACATTTCTCTCTTTTTCCTCTTCTGTGTGACCTTCTTGTTGGAATAAAAAAAAATAATTATTTCAATTAATCAAAATTTAAAATTTCAGTTTAAGGGTAGAAAGAAACATGATCGAGGAAAAAAAAATTGTCATGAAGTTTAATATTAGTCAATTAAAAAGTGACTTACTGTTACTGGGTGCTTAAAATAGCGTACCTTCTATTTTTTTATTTTGTTTTAATTTAAAATGTTAGAAATCATGTAAGAATTAGTGTGTACCATCTGAAAGATTACTGTACTGGGTTTTGAATATTGTATACTTTTAATATTAATAGTAACCATGCTTGGATTAATATAATATTTAGGGGTATTTGACGAAACCTTATATCTCACCTTATATCAATACCGTCCCCTATTGTATTAATCAGTAAATGTGAAATTTCAAATATATTGTTTTAATATCCTCACAGCAAAAATGTGTATAGCTGTCAAACTCTGTTGCAACCTATGAAACAAAGGGTGCGCATATTCCCTAGCACATATATCATTTTGAATTAAACATACAAAACAAGCAGAGGAGCGAGACTCACGCACACAACATCTAAATGAAGCCAAACCATTACACTGCCAAGATATATATGATATCGGCTGGGAGTGGTGCGCATTCAAACATTGCAGGGTATGAACCCGTGTTTTACGTCCGAACAGAAAGAGATGTCTCATTATTTCATTCATGGAAATATTCAAGGATATATTGTAAATCATGTATATTTTGGCATAAGTATTACCTTTTTTTGCGTTGAAAGAATTACCATATAAAAGATAAAGAAGTTGAGTTATTCAAATAACCAATGCAATGCATCAATATTTCAAAGTCCTCAAGAGAAAGAAGTCTTGGAACTTAAGTTAGCTACCAAGAGTATCTACTTAATCATTAAAGACTACGTTGTGTACCTCTTGCCCTTTATCACGTGTATTCATTTGGTGGTCAGGACATTATTCAGGGCAGTAGATAATGTCTCTTGATATTGAAAGGGTGCTTAAAATATCTCATAAATCACTGTTATACAATAATTTGTAAGAGGTATTCCGTTGAAAAGTTTGAAAAAGAAACGGGAAGTGGCGATGTTCCAAGTATATTTTGTTTTTTCTCGGGTCACCCAAACAACACTCCACCAGACAATATGCAAGAATTAAGCAACAGGTGCATGGGATTCCATAAAAACAGGATGTGCTTCTGAGCAAGACACATAAGACTACATCAAATTTCAAAGGTCTTGTGGTTAAATCACTTTCGTGGCTTTCTCTGGGTTTAAAGATCATTCAGGATGCAAAACGTGTATTTTGCACTATTATAATTCGTTAAATTGATAATGATTTATCTGTATCATTACGTTTTCCCGAGGTCATATGTCAGGCTTATAGGTTTCTACATGAAAGCCACGGAAATGGCCCACACCACTGTGTAATACCTCTTTGTTGCATGAATAGTTTACAAGCGTGGGTGAGGCATTCTCTCCTAATAGACTCTGAAGGACAAACGGTCAAATTATTACAACTCTGACAATAATTTTATCATATATTTATTTATGTGTGTGTTATAATACAAAATTTACACATACATCATGAACACGATGTGCAGAACGAGAAGCGATCGCGGGGGGGGGGGGGGCAAAAAAATCATGACAAAGTTTACAATACTATTACAGATATAATCAATCATAGAAAATATTTAACTCGCGGAAACTCAGTTCCCGCCTACACTGCTATATCATCCTGTGAAGTTGCACAAATGGTTGTTCTTCTGTTGTGGAAGAATACATGGTGAAGGGGGTTTTCCTTAAAAGAAAACAGCTAGAAATAGACTAATAAACGCCCTATATACACTGAAGAACAGCGCCGGATATATATAAAAAACTTCACGACTGGAGACCAAACTTGTAGGCCTTCGTATCGTATTTCCACATATACGTTGCGATATAGGAATTTAGCCAAATCTCAGGATTTTGTGTCGTATCCTGCATCGTATCGTATCGTATCCAGATTTCGTAACGTGAACGCGCGGCTGTAGCAGGAAGGAAAATTTCATGGGAATCACATAATCTGACTGACTTCATCTAACTGGTCAATGTTTAACTGATGGGAATGCGTTCGCTCGTCTCATCAGCACACACAGTTTACGAAAATAAAACACTGACCGTCAAACAGATGCGTCGGGCACTTCTGGGCATCGGTTGCGTTTGCAGGTGTAACACCCCATGTGATGCCACTGTGGTTAGCTGGTTGACAAAACTTAGTTCTGTCTCTCTCATCTATGGAGCCTGGAAAACATTCAGCATTCAGCCATATATATATATATCTTGATTTTCAGCCTGAATTCCCACAAATCTATTCTTATAGGCCAAGGAAGGGATGAGCAGATCGGGGATAAAGTTACACTTGGGGTGCCTGGTATTTCACTTGATTGATCTGCATTTAAACTTTATATTCTGCCTCTTGCCTGGTTGGTTGAAGAAGTGCTTTGATTTAGAAGCTCTCCTTACTTTAAACACAACTACACAACAATACTTTATTTTTCTTATCTATGTTGTTTGAAATAAATAAAAACAACAACATTTCCAGAATTATTGATTTCTTATCTATGTTACATATTATAAATAAAAACAACATAAATGCCTTCATTTATATACCCTTTTAGTGATGTACAATAGACACCAAAGTCATCACTTGAATTAGTTGTTCGTGCCAGGCATTGACTATATTTTCTGTTTCCGAACACCACTGCGGGGTGCCACGGTCACGTGACCGGATATTCATCTTGGGTGGTAGATAGGCCTATAGTAATTATGAACTTCTGTTTAATAATGTCTTGTTTCCGGGCATAATATCATGCTCTTACAGCAACAAGTGTGAGGACTGACGCTCGGTGTTAATGATGAAGCATTTATAAAACGGGGAGTCTTATTTCTCTATCAAGAAGCTGAGTCGCATGAGGAATCTCTTTATAAAGACCAAAATAAATGCCATCCGGAAAAAGCACGCGTTGTAATACAATGACGTTAATATCACAGGTTTTCATGTCCACATATCATGACGACTGCGGTTTCTTTTCAATGAAAGACATTCAAAGAGAGCGATTCACCTTCAGAATTTGTTACACCTACTGATTGACACAGCAAAGATATGTCTTATTTAATGTGCAGTATGTCAACTCACCGGGCTCTGTGTTCTTTCAATATGACTAAGAAAATATTCATATTGTTTCATAAAAAAATAAAACAGCTGAATCTTAAAATTGTCATTGAGAGCGAGGAGACACATGCTTACATATAACTGATTACTTATATTTTTAGACGCTATATTTTCATTTTGATTAGAATGTGAGAATACATCTGAAGGTTCAGTGCCTGGCAGGGGTCGTAATAATGTGAACACTTAGATGTTTCCACCTTTGCAGCTTATCAGTACTAACAAACATAACACAAAAACGAAATATTTTCGCGTATAACAGTAACCTTGACACTCGGAACTCCTCGGCCGAATTCGTATTCTAACCGAGAATACTCGAAGATGAGGCGAGTGTAACTTTGAAATCCCCAGCTGCGCTGGAGCAGCGGTGACCTTCACGATTGGCATATAGAGCAGCGGGCCATAATAGAACCGATTGATATGATGGTATGCATCTTAAGTAGAAATTTAGAGGTATTTTTTTTATGCGAAAAGGCAAACCTGTATTAATGCCTATTCGTTGGAAATTTGAAAAGTTTAAAGTATTAAGATCCCCGCTTGGAATATTTAGTCTCAAGTTACTGATTCAATCAACATACTCTGCATGCAACTTACCATTTCTTTTTGTCATATGATTTCTTATATCGACACTCTTTCATATATTTTATTCTTCATCATGCATTTCAACTTTAAACAATATGGAATTAATACTGTATCACAGATGATGGGTATCCTCAACTACAACTTATGTGCTACGTGAAACCACAATATATACGGCATCACATTACTATGAAAACTTATTTATATTTAACTATGAACTCGGTAACTTGATCGTTTTAATTTTCATAACCTCCACCGAGGAAGTTATGTTTTCGCAAGAGTTGGTGTGTTTGTTTGTTTGCCTGGTATCAACATTACTCAAACAGTTATTTAGTGATTTTGGTGGATTTTTTTATGATAGCTCAGCAATTATACAAACGACAAATGATTTTTGGGTTCATCCGCATAAACATCTGGATCCAGGATTTTTAAAAGGAAAAAATGCTGCATTTCTCACAATGCCATATGTGGCTAATGAGCAGCCTTGTTAAGTTTGTTGCCACTAGATGGCGCTCGGTGTCATAACGCTATAACGTTCAGTGGTTGACCTGCTGTGTTTATCACACATTTTTGGCAATGCCATATGGGGATAATGAATAATATTATTGGCGGAGGTCTGCGCTCTCTAAATGCTTTTTCTATTTCAGTTTCAATTCAATTTAAAGAACGATAATGATACAATTGACTGAATTCTTGATCTTTCGCACAGATTACTCGTGTATCTTACCTGGGTGCACGGCTACTCTGACTGATGCGCGCGCCTTCCCGCTTGCCCCTTCTACTTCACACGTGTATGTTGCACTCTCCTGTACGTGATTCAGTGTTAACTTACTTCCGGTCACGGCAAGGGGTTCCATGACGATATGCGGGCCTGGAATCAACCTATCATCGCCCAAGTACCACCGATATACGAAGTTTGATTGGACATCCTGGCGCGTCATACAAATGACAGAAACTTTGCTGTTTCTCTTGGTGGTGATTGCCAATGGTTTTATATTAATAAGTGGCTTGGATACAATATTCACGTATATTTTACTGCTGTCCTGGAATATCCCGTCAGTCGCAACACACGTAAATGTTCCTGGAAAAGAGAGTACGCCACACCTACCACCTGGTTGTATATTATTCGATTTTACACTGTTTCGTATTATAAAGTATGTAATATAATAAAGATACAGTTCGATCCAAACTGAGTAAGTATTTGTTGGCTGCAATTCTTAATTTACAGGTTTAATAAAACGTTGAAATATGTGCATTACTAAATTCTGATCTTGTACAAGGGATGATCACTGGTGGATTTTAAGTGATGATGTGAAAGAAGTACAAACACGCACCTGCACGTTGTTAACATGCAATATTAAAAATTGAATTTTTAATATCATAAAAATTACACAGAAAACTTTAAATAATTAATAATGAGAAATTTAATTCAAAAATGCGTGACGAAAATGGATAAATAACGTTTTTCATATAGGTTTTAATACAGTTATTTAACCGAACATTGTTCACGAATATATTATTAAATGCTGAAACCTTCATCCATTGGATGTGCATGGTACATGGACAAGGCTGAATATTGCTTTCCGTTGCGGCCATGTTGCCGGTCAGTCCACATCTCTCTGACAGACTTGGAGACCGATACCGGGTGGTTGTTATGGAGCCACGTGAACTCTGTATCCACGGATCCTGTGGTTTCACATGACAGAGCGAACAGGGTCCCCTCGTATATCGGTCCTTCATCCCAAACCTGTATAGTCGTTCCATACACACCTGCAAAGATACGACTGGTATTTAATATTAACATATATATATGATGGTTTATAATTTTAAACAATGATATATTAACTAAATTATATTTAAATAAAATAAATATATGTAATACAATTATGGATTGAATAAATTGCCTGTAAACCAAATTGCCTGAATCTGCAAAATAATTTAACAGGAGAGATTTTTACATTTTGTAAAAATGAAGTCGCATTTTTTAAGGTGCTGGAATCCGTTGACAATTTTTAGCTACATAACAATGTTCTTGCCAGATAATTAGCCTTTCTATCGAAATTCGGACACATTAGCTAAATTAAATAAAAAAAAAAGATGTGCTATACCTGAACTCGTGAGTAAAGTATGGTTTCTATCTGTGGTTGTCAGGCTGCATGACGTCAGACGTTGGGTGAATTTCTTAATGATAATATCCGCTTGTCCCTTCTCTGACTGCTTTGCTCGGAATGATAACATTAACTTGTGGTTGGTATGCTTGCTGAAATATCAATAATATTACATATCGGCAGAGGGCATCAATGGTTAGGGTTACTCCATCGTCTTGTATATATATATATATATATATATATATATATATATATATATATATATATATAAATATATATATATATATATATCTTAATATGATTTATAGACTTATTTATAATTTATATGACGTATATAATTTATTCATAATTTTATTTATAGTGAAACTACTTAATTTATAAACTTATTTAAAATGTATATAATATAATTATAATATATATTATACATTATATATTTTATTTAATCTTTTATTAGCATTTCTAATATATATATATATATATATATATATATATATATATATATATATACATACAAATATATACAAGATACACACACGATGACATTACATAAATTACACAGACCCCCTCAAAGTGATGAAAAAGATCAAGGTGTGTACATGCTTTAAGGATACTGTAGAGACAGTTCTCACACTGTATCGAGTTCATACACTGAACATAAAACGTCTGCGGCCAGGCATCCACAAGGAGTCCTCGGCCCCAGATAAATAACCATGGTATATTTGTAACTGCTAGACAGTACATGAACTCCTTCATAATCAGTAATTATGGGATATTTCAAGATAAAATAGTGAAAAAAATACGCAAAAGGAGCGTTTATTTAAAACCTATCACTTAGCCGTTTCATATGTTTTAATTAGGCTCGTATGGTCATTTATAAAATTCTGTGGATAAGTTAACTCCGATCATCTCTTAAATCTGCTTAGAGGCACAGGATAATATGATAGTAATCTAAACACCTCCAGCAGGTAAAGTGTCTCATGTGAGACATCTTGAAGGTAAAGGAAAGCACACCTGAAGAAAAATAGATTGTGGTTGTCTTCTTCGGTTTGCCGTTGCCGCAGGACAACTGGAAGGCTGATCTTTACGTGGTCAGCTATAATCCCGGAATTTCGTATAAGGCGTTTTAGCTGGAAGAAGATCACAACACACCGAAGTTGTTACTGCTTAACATAGTAAAGGTCAGGATTATGATAACGGCTGATTTAAAGCTGTGATTAAGACACGTGGACACGTTTGGCAGCAACAAGTCAACGTAATTTAAAAAAGAAATCTCATTTGTTATGTTACAACTGATAAATTTCTTAAAGAAAAACTTTCCCTTCCTATAAAATCCATAACTTTTTCGGTGGTTGATCAAGAGCATTTTGTTTCGTGCTAAAACTCAAATAATTCTGATTTTCAATATTATTAGAAATTGAAAAATAAATAATATGGGTGAAATGTATTTGAAAGTATATCTACATCAATCATGCACTTCACCCGCGAAGCCCCTCTAGTCATAATCTCGAATTTAAACCCAGGCATCCTTTCATTCTCGATAATTTGTATTTTCGTTTTTCTCTGCATTACCTGTTTTATCACCTAAATGAGATTAAATACCATTGTCTTATTTTGCAATCATTATAATAGTACCTTATATATAAAATTAAATTTGATTTACCTGAAATAAAAGGCAATTTTCGATATAAGTCGCTGTTTTTCGTGTTCCCTCAGCTCGCTCGACCGCCAGATCTGTTGCAAAAGTCACTCTGCCTAAAATAAATGAAATATAAATACTCATGACAGAATAAAACAATATCATAATTTATAACGGCCTGTCTGATTATGTGGAGCTTGTTTCCTGTATTCGATATCTTAAGATGAATTATTTTTTTATGAATCCTATATAATCATACAACCGTCTATACCCTGATCCTGTGTTCTAGTCAATCCGTTTTGTTTATTGGAAGCAGCCTTTAATACACAACTTAGTAGGCTTTAAGCCAAAAACATAAAATTTATGGTTCTCAGGCACCGCCCGAGTCAAATTTAACCCCCCGCATCAAACATTTTTATTTTGATTTTCATCTTTTCTGAAGATGAAATAATACAATTTTGAGAAGTTTTCATTTGTTATGTAGTGCTTTAACTGTTTTTTTTCCGCTTTTTTCCTGATCATATGTGACATTTTATCGAAACATACAAAATAGGAAATAAAAAAAAACAGCCCGCCCGCACTTATTTCTGAAAAACCCACACGGTTTCATTTTGGCCTTACAATTATACTAATCACGCCTACCCTGGCACCTAAACAGAGGTGCAAAAACGATGCCGTTAATATACTATCACAACCCCTCTAGACTGCGGATAATATTTAGATACCACCTAGAGGGATTCACACATACAAAACAAGTAAATGAAACATTAATAGAACGTTAATGCCGTCAATTTAGCGGATGCTAATTTTACCCTTGTATATCACATGTCGAAGAGTGTGAAAAATATTCTACTGAAGTGCAGGGAGATTTCCACTGTTGTCATGGTACCCTTTATCGCACGTCATGTGAACGAGAATGACCATATTAGGAAGTTGCCTAGATTCATTTGATGATGACGGATATCTTAAAAAGGGCGACATGCGTGCACGTAATCTAAACGAGGAAAGCTTGTTTTCTTATTTTTAACAGTTTTCAATATGGCTCGTTTGTCACTCTGACGTGGACAGTTACAGACTCGCTATTCGCGGGGGGGGGGGGGGGGGGGGGGGGGGGAGTCAGACCTGCTGCTACAGTATAACGCCTGATTTAGGTTCTCAGCTTTAGAGTACGCCAATATGACGAAGTGGCTGTCGTACTCACCCGCATGTCTGCATGTTCTGTTGTCAGCATTCAGTTCGTATCCGTCGAAACAGCTGCAGTGAGCTTCATCCTCGATTAAAGTGCAGTTCTGCTGGCAGTTCCGCCTTACACATTCTGCGTACATACACATACATACACACATATATATATATATATATATATATATATACATATATATACATACATACATACATACATATATACACACATATGTATATACACACATATATACATATATATGCGTGTGTTTAAGTGTGATAAATATGTTTGTGTCTGTATGCCTTGATAATGTGGCTTACCACACACCTTATCTAGCGTGCGTCTTTTTGAACCCTGGTTAGAATTAATCGCTGGCGCTTCTTTCACTAAAATATCATTACTTACTGGCGCAGCGTGAATCCGTACGCACAAGCAATGAACTTGTGAAAACGCACACAGCAGTAAATATATACTCATTCTGCTGATTGAAAAAAATATGTAGAAGTACTTCAAACAAGAATCAGGTTGTGATTAATAGATGTAAATCCCTATGAGGACGTTTACGTATGTCTGTGTGTGTTCGCTAGTGCGTGCCTGTGAAAATTTGCAAAAAAAACTGAAACCAACAGGGGTTTATATTAAAAAACCACATGGAATAGTACTATTGTTAATGAAGCAGATTGGATATACTTCTTATCATTCATATTTTGTGTATACTCAACAAAATATGATAAACAGTTTCAATTCAGAATTGACAATGCATTCATAATTTTAAACGTAATTATCTTTATGCAATAATACGTTTTTTGGTCCTTCCCAATACTGCTCCGATTTTACATGATTTTTTTTATCAAATGAAGCTAACTCTATTCAAAATATTAATCTTATATCAATGTGTAAATATGACAGTAATATTATGTCTTGTACAGTTATCGGCAATGGCTTTCGTACTCCAAAAGTTTACCAGCTAAAGATTACCAACTTAATTTGAAATTTACAGAAGATTTAATACAAGTGGACCAAAAGTAAAACTGACAAGTAAACAACGTTGTATATTGAGATCAAGAATGGAACGTACTTGGCAGTCGTATATCGTACAGTTTGGTTTCACACTGGGGCCCATCAAAGTTCTTCGGGCACTCACACTGGTTTATTTTACTCCCGTAGAAGTATCTGTAACACAATACAGTATATTAAGCCATGAACATTCATACGATATTGCGTTTTGGGTGTACACATTCACCCGGAAAAATTCATAACCGGAGGCCAAATCCAGTTGTTAATTAGAATATCGCCATCATCTCGCTGTCATATCATATCGCACCATGATGTTAAAAGGCTGTAGCTGACTACCATGCATAAAGTAAATAGGAAGAAAGAGCAAATTTCCTCAGCCATCGTGCGTCATCCGTCATCTGTCGTGCGTCATCTGTCATAGTCTTTAGCCAGAACGTATGATGCAGTCACAGTTATCCTGTTACTGATAGCCGTTGAATTAAAGAAAAAGGCTGTACCTTGGCTATTAATGCCACGTGTGAAATGGTAATTAACAAAGATTGTTGTGGAGACAAGCTAAGTGGATGATATGTCGTACATGTGACCAGCCTGCGTGGATACCAAGACCCGTTAGCCGTTGGTTTCATCTGTAAGAAAGCCATGAAACTAGCTCATTCCGTGTCCTATACTTTGCCGTACACAGGATGCGTGTTGTGGTGCTTCCTGTACTATCTTACTAAATTAATTCCTTCGTGACCACTTGGGTAAGACCACGTATTTATAACAGATATATTTGACAATCTGCGAAGGTCCAGTACTAGACGAGTCAAGTGAAACAATTATTTTATATCTGATTTATATCCAACTTTCTCGAGTAAGATATTAAAATAAGGCAAAAAAGGTATGGTTCTCAGGCACTTTTTTTTAGAAATTAGTGCGGGCGGGCGATTTTTTACCCTTTTTTGAATGTTTCGATAAAAATGTCATATGATCAAGGAAAAGCATGATAATAACAGAAATATTTTGCTGAACAGTTTAAAGCACAACATAACATAAGAACATAACAATTATCAAAATTGTAGTATTTAATCTTCTTAAAAGATGGAAATCTAAATAAAAAATTTTCATGCGGGGAGGAGGGGGATGGGGGGGGGGGGGGGGGTGTTTAAATTGAACCATACCTTTTTTGCCCTAAAACAAGTTAAAGTTACTCAGTACTACATCTTTAAGTACCAGATCTCTATCCTGTTATTTATATCAAGCTTCCAAACCTGATAAATTAAGGGAAATGCTTAATGTTGTTCAATTTCAAAATCTATAAATGAAAATGCTTCAGAGGCCACAGGGATAGCAACCAAGCCAAACACCAGCAAGGTTTTATATGTCCCGATACGGCAATCTGGGGAAAGTAAAAAGCTAGATAGTTTGTATCTTATAAGGCGTCACTAGCGGAAGCTTCAGGAATATGTAATCACCCATATGTAAACTTTTTGTGTCTTCATTAGAATTTTCATATGCCTGTCAAGTCAGCGTAATCATTTTATACTTTGTTACAGGTGTCTCTTTTATTGTATGCAGCTGTCTTACATCTAAACTCTACACAGCGCTCGGTTTAATCTATGGCGGCGTGGCCTGGCCCACGCGAGGGGACTGACGTGTAAACACAGCGGTCATTCAGGTCTGGGGCTTTCTCGCCTGCCCGGGCCGGGTCGGCCCGCGTGTGAACCCTGATATGTGGAAACACAGCGATGTTGTTCTAGATGTTTCCTTTAACGCGTATGTACTGTGTATTATGTATTCTTCTTTAGATTGTTCGGGAAATGGAAATTTCACGGCTTGAGATGAGAAGCTATAAATAGTGGCTGTGTTTTAGAGCCGAGAGAGAGAGAGAGAGAGGTGAGAGAATATTCCAGCGGACACAGAAGAGTGGGGCCTTTTCCGATACATGCAGCAGTTAGAGATTTTCTTCAAATTTATGACGGATTTTATATAGTCTTCAGTTTGCCTTTCGGATCACTGCCCGGATTTCAGTTGTGGATTACAGTAGATTGATTTGTAATTACATTGGACTGTTATTCTCTGAGAAGATTTGTCTTCTTATCGCTGTGACAGTGGTGGTATCCAGGTACTGTGCACTTTGTTTATTTTACTGTGTGATGGTATTGATTTGTTGTTATACTGTTGTTATACTGTGAAATTGTATTGAATTAGTGTATTGTAACGTTAGGATTGTTTTAAGATAAATTATAGTTATTTGTTAACAAAAAACTACCGACTTCTTTATTCATTCCCCTAGACATTTCACGCTGCCTAGTGTTACAGAATCTGATTTTTGGCTCCACAACGACATTCAGGCTCGTCACGGCTAGGTGATCTGTTGATTTTAGGTTCCGTAACAACTTACATTATTATGACGTCACTGTCACTGAAGTAATCATCTATACTTATATTAGTATAACGTCTTTGTCAATGATCTATTATTGAGAAAACTTCCATGATGCCTACGTTTAAATAACTCTAAAAATATCTCACAAAGCTCCAAGTTGCTTTTAATGAAATTGTGTGGGCTATGAGCCGGAGGCGAAGGTCACTGCATTCTGTAGGGAGAAATAAACAGCAGACAAAAGGTGTGTATTTGTCTCGATCCAGGTCCGCATTTTAATTTTGCCGACTCATCCATAATTATAATTTCCATCAACCAACGCATAAATATAAACTACGCAAACCACCCTCTGCCACCTTGGCTAATAAGTGAAATCATGAACCTGAATTCAAGGAGCCTTGGGCAAACAGACTCCCACAGTGCTCAAAATCATGCAGTTTGCCAATAGGTCTTAGGTATAGGTTAGAGTGACATTATTCTACATGCAGCTGCTACCATTCGTGTCTAACTGACTAATAGAGTGTTAAAATCAAGTTATTTCACACAGCTTGCAGAAAATGGGTCAGAGTGACATTTCAGGATTTCAAGAACATTTTAGGGACCTCCCTGAAAGTCATGTATGATGGTTTAGGGCCAAATGGATAAGATTTGTGCCCCATCTGACTCACTTGGTGTTTAATAATCATGTTTTCTCCCCAAATTTGCAAAATATCGGTTGTCATGACCCAAATTCAAGTCTCCAAGGATATTTTTCATGGACAACCACTTCATTTGATGTTCTCAAAAATAGACATAAAAATGAGTAAAAAAATTCCGAGACTAGAATGACTTTGTTTCTGCAGGGCAAAAACAGATATATGTCTCCACCTATGGGCCATCCCAAAACAGCAGGGGTAAAATATGTAATATCTAAAAACAATAAATCTAGATTCAAGCAGATTAGATTTTGAAGGTCAAGGTCACCGTTTCTCAATCGCTGATGACACTTTGGGAGAAACAACTGGTGTGTCAAATTTGAAGAAAAACTTTTCAGTACTTCCAAATTTATTGGGGTCACAATAATCCTAGAATTGCATAAATTTGAAGATCAAGGACAAGGCCACAGGATTTCGATGACCTCCATGATTTTGGTAGGAACAATGAGCTTTTTCTTGGAAAAAAATATGCAACCCTTCAAAATTCATCACGTCTAAAAGACAATAACTATAATTCGGCTTGTTTGACCTTAAAGATCCTTGTCATGGTCGCCAGGTTTCAAACTAATTAGAGAGCTTGGTAAAAACAATTGGTGTACCAAATTTGAGGACAAAATGTGTGATACTTCAAAAGTAAATGTCACAAGACAATAAATATAATTCGGCTGATTTGACCATGAAGATCATGGTCTAGGTCACCGAGATTCAAACTTGTGGAGAAATCGATAGGTGTACAAAATTTGAGGACAATATGTGGAAGACTTCAAAAGAAGGTCAAGGTCACCGGTTATCGAACTCGCCCGAGAACTTGGTAAGAACAATAGGATCATCATTTCCACCAGTACATTAGTTATTCAGATACTGAAGTGCTTGTATCACATTTTTAATTATTCTGGGGGGTACTTGTAAGCCCCATAATTCGGAGGATATGGGTAAAAGAGACCTGATTTCAGCTTTCCATGAAGACTTCTCATGGACCTCTTTGGATGATAAGTTAGAGGATTCTAGGTCAAACATTGACGATTTGTGCCCTTTTAACAGAGGAGGCTTTGTTTGAAGGTCTCATAAAAAAAAGAGAAAAAATGCGTTAAAATTCGAAAATTTAGGTGGCGCTACCAGTCTTGCAGGAACTGAAGAAACACTCAATGATAAATATGCATTCCTAAAATCATGGCCATCAGTGCATTAGTTATTCAGATACTGGATTTTTTAATCAATTTTTTATTTATTCTGGGGGTACTTCCTAGCCCCATAGCTCGGAGGATACGGGTAACAGAGACCTATTTTCAGGTTTTCAAGGAGATTTTTCATGGACCTCCCTGGATGTACAAGTAGAAGTTTTTAGAATAATGTTGTTGAAATTTATCAAATAGGCTAGTATTGTTAAAGTGTTGCTTAAGTTCAATTTTGGTGTAATTCGAAGCGTAAATAACCCCGGAATGAGTGTTTTATGTTTTTTTATAACACAGTTTACAACACTCACTTGTTGCCTTTGACAATACGGCTTCTGCCCGTTAAGTCACAGGCGACAATGACGTCACGCCACGTGCGGTCTATGCGGTGATATGCATCATGCGAATTGCGTCGTGCGTCATGTATTTGGAAGAAGAATTAACATTGGTCCGTACGTCCGTCGGTGTACTTATTACACTGACTATAGCACAACATGCACCCTCAGCCAACCAATTCTAATGCTTAATAATGCTAAATAAGTTTCATTACCTTATTTTTAGGGGAAACTTATTTCTTATATAAAAAAATCTATAAAAGATGCATTAACAAAAATTCAATTACTAAGAACTTTGGTAATCTTTATTTAAAGCACACACAGCTGACTGATTGGAGAAAGTGACATGTGAATTTCGAAAGCTAAATTGGAATTATGATTCATCAGGCACGGGTGTTCGTGCGGGAAAGAATAACGTATACATGTGAGCATACACGACTGACGACTGAAGACGCAAGCTGATCCGGGGCGTCAACTAAAACTCGGATAGGCGTGACTATACCTGAAAACGGATTCAAGTGACACGGAAAGGGATAATGATAGAAGGGAGA
Organism: Sipunculus nudus; assembly: GCA_026874595.1. Lineage (NCBI taxonomy): Eukaryota > Metazoa > Annelida > Sipuncula > Golfingiida > Sipunculidae > Sipunculus > Sipunculus nudus. The sequence goes on from CM049309.1 coordinate 45,546,472, forward strand.
CCTGAAAATGAATGAATTAGCTCATTCTTCAACAAGAAGCATTTTAATGGGAGCACGGACCAATGGCGTAAGATATGAAATGCGAACCGGGGAGGGGTTCAAGTTTGAGAGGCGGCACATGTATTGGCAACCCCACCCCGCCACTCTTTCGACGATAATATGTGATTTTCATTCCTACGTTTGCTCTAAAGTTTCTTATTCAGGAGAATGTGCATGAGAAACTGAATTTTTTAGCAAAACTGAAGGAAAAAAATTATTGATTATACTGATGTCAAATTTAAAGGATCCAAGAGGCATTCGGTTGCCTTAGAAGTCTAGGGCAATAGTAATATATGATTTCATGAATAGTGACGCGACCCCTTCATGTCCAATAATTTTTCCAATTACAAAAAATGTGTTGGGTCAATCAGTACACTTACCTACAGCGTCCACCGTTGAAACAAGTGTTGAACCCATTGTCTGGATCACAGAGAGGGCCGTACTGACACCGGTCACCGTGGAAACCATCAAAGCAGGAACAGAAGAATTTGCGATAGCTATCATCTACGTAACAATTACCCAACATGGAACACATGTAAGCTGAACAGAGGGACTCCATGGGGGGTATGGGCATATTGATCTGATACGTAATGTTGAAACCGTATACGTCCATTAAGAAATTCTCCACCCGCAGATGCATATTTCCGATCTTTTCAACACGAAACTCGATCACCAGATAAGGGACGGAAATGACAAAAAAGGCCAGGTCACCGGAATTCGGGATCACTTGACTTCCGGCATTGTGAGTTTCGTTTTCCCATCTTTGATATTGCGTGATGTAGATATTTTGGTTGACATAAAACTGTGTAAGAAACACGGCAATTTGACTGCCGGGCTGGCTTGCGTGAATGATCCAACGGCAGAAAATGGGTTCTGGAAACTTTTCCGGGAAGTTGGGCGTATGGATATATCCCTTGTCTTGCGTGAGCAGGCTGCCGCATACATGTAAACGTCGCCCCAAGACATAGCTTCGAGTGATCAGTGTTATAAAGACAATGGCGAAGAAGAGTGGGCAGACCGTCCGCCAAAGCTCCATGCTCCTCTTTAAACAACTTCTCCAGATACATCGGAGTGCCATTTAACATGGGTGGCAGACAGGTTTATAACGTAGCCATGGCAACTACCTGTACACCTTAACAATTCGAGTTCTCTCAGTGGTGTTCCATGTAACATGGCTGCTGCAATGGCGGCCTCATCTCCTCTCTTCCCACATCCCGTTAGTTCCTGCAAACATAAAAGTAATAAATTTAATTTAACCATCCTAAAAGGGAAAGTCTGTGATCTGGTGATAATGTATTGATAGAAATTAAATAAAGACAGGGCTAGATGGATTGTTTATTAGATAAAAGAACATAATTAATGTCAGGGCGTTCTGGAATGGACGGGTAAACCTAAAGAGCTAAGTGTGGACGCATTCTCCGGTTTTTTGCGAGATCACATTCTAAACTTTATCAAAATTCCTTGTCCTTGAAATGTCGCCGAGTTCAAAAACGAACCCAAATATCTTGTTCAAAACAGACAGATGTATAAGTAAATAAGATCTAATTCCGCACGAGCACTAGACCCGAATCATTTATCTGTCAACTCAACTAAACTTCAAATCCTACAATGTTTGACTACAGATGTTGAGCACAGAAAGAAAAACACACATTCTGCACATAGACAGACAAAAATATACCAAAAGTCAAGCAGCCATTCCTGGCACCGGCATTGAACGAAATGGCTACAAAATGCAGGTGTATAACACTTTGCGCAACATAGCCAGTACATAGTTATTGATGAATAGGGTAATCAGTTTATTTCATTCGCTTCACAGAGCAACTATTAATTAAGGTCATATGGTGCAACAGCGGCGTACCTAGCCTATTTGTCGCCGTGGGCAGTATTGAAAATTGTACTATCTAACAAAATATTACAAAATGGACAACGCATAGAAACATATCACGTCAAAGTTCCTTGTTATAGGATTTTAGTTGAAAACAACGCAGTTATATGGATATATTTATTAACAAGGAATTCCTTAGCCACACATTAAAGGGCAGTCATCTCTTTGCAAATATAAATCAAAAGATCGCTCTAACTTCAGACAAGAATATTTCATTATGAAGTACATAGACGAATATAAATTGTGAGTAGAAAAAACCTTACACTGCAGGATACACATATAATTTGGTAAATTAATTTTTCATGTAAATACGATTAATGACTAGTTTAACTCAACATGGAAAAACCATTATTCGGTGAGTGTTATTCAATTCCCAACTCATGAAAATACCTTGTCACCTTATTAATTCAACTTCTTGTTAATTATTTTGAAATGTATTGTAATTGTGTGTGTATATATATATATATAGAGAGAGAGAGAGAGAGAGAGAGAGAGTAATTTACTTAAAATGATTTGTAACACAACGGTTAATAGCATTACAGGCAAATTTATCTTTATTTCAGTTTTGAATTATAAAATGTAACATATATTTTGATCCGTACATTGAACTCGTGGCATAGCGGCCATGGGGGATTCATCCCGCCGGACATTTGTGGTAGATTTATATTCAAAATGTGATACTAAAGATAAAATAACTCCTACAATTATCTGGGGGAAGAGTGTTATTATTTACGTTACATTAAAGAAGATGCAGTTCCTATTAACATTAAATGCTATAACCAGTGGTAAATCAAAAGACATAGAACTTTAGGTATATGTTCACAATATTGTAAACGTTTATATTTTAAGGAGAAAGTTTTAAGAATATCGCGAATCATAGAAAAGGGCATTCAGGGATCGAAATATTACATTCCCGAATTCCCGAGGAAGCGAACTTCACTGTCGGGAATACATGGTTTTGACTCGGAATTCCCGAGCGGGAATGTAGAATTTTTTACTTGACAATTAGCCTGGATAAACAGAAAAACATATGTAGAATTTTTATAACTAAGTTGCGTGAAATGGCCATTTTTAATTTTGCAGTGAGCTCAGAAAACCATAATCGTTTATTATTAATTCGCGATGGTGCACTTGTACCATTCATTGTCAAATATGCGCGCCTTCCATTGCAAACAGCACGGGAGCTCGCTTGGTTGCACGCAATGACCCTAATACAGGTGTCACCTGCTCCGCGAGTGTACCCAAAATGCCACAAGGTTGACCTTTATTCAAATTCCGCCGTCCGACTCTATTCGATCAGGGGAATATCCTTTCCCAAACGGCAATGCCAGGAACGGAAGCTGTTTTTTTTATTCCGTGCACTAAGCACGATTTTAGCGAAATCATCAAGATATTTTACGTCAGAGTATGCTATTACGATTAGAAGTAACTTAGTGCGGGTCTCCCCAACTACTAACAGTCTCATGGGAGACCAACCGAGCCAATCAAAGGACTCCATTTCTTTTATTTGCATATTTCTACCCACTGAACGTGTCACGTGCTTTAATTTGAATAGGAATTTCCATCATACTATTCGTGCCACACGGCCATGTGAACTTGCTGAAGCCCGAGCCCGGGAATATACCTTGACGAAAGTGAGATGTTTCTCGTGACGAATGACTCGCTATATCGCAGTATAATTCATGCGAAAACGTCAAAACTCAGAAGAACGGAACTATTCAATTGTCGACTGTTTTATATTTTCTCGGACCTGGAATCTGGACGTTTAATCATTTGATACTGGTCAAACAATTATGTTGTGGCGACCGACCGCGAGAAGCCAGATTTTACCGGTCGAACTGACTTAGCTTCCATGGCTACGTAACCTCGAATTTTTCATGAATTAGGTGTAGAGACAAAACGACTATCTTTATAATAATCATTTTGAATTTTTTATTGAAATGTTGGTGTCTGCCAAACAATTATAATAAGGAAGCGCTAGCCGAAAATTTTCAAGGCTCACAAGTCGCATATAGTTAACGGCTATACGCTTACGCATAAATGACACAGAAATGTTACATTAAGTTCCAGTTACCGAGTTTTTTAAATTTTATTGGAAAAAGAAATTTGGGCGTTTATTCATTTCATACTTGTCATACAATTACTTCTTATAGCCACAGACCTGAACAAAGAGACATCGTACCAGGGCAACATACGCTGGCACGGCCAGCTGCCTAAATTGTCTATCTTTTTTTAATTGATCAACCTTACATAAATGTACACGCTGTCTTTTTTTCGTAAGTTCAGTTTTTCATAACTTAACAGTAAGTTTCAACACTTATTTGCCACTTTGGAACTTCCTCAATGAGCAACAAATATGATTGTATGTCGGCAGTTTCCAATCTGCACATCGATGTATTCCGTGGATCTTTAGACAAAGGGCTCCCATCCGTTATTTGGGAAAAGCTAACGAGTCAGCTTTTCATCATAAGCCCAGTTCAAAACTTATCTCAGGTTAACCTTTCTTTTTAAATTCTTTAAATGCAGGAAAATATACCATATTGTGAACAAAAATTATGGACCTGGCTGCCAATAATATGTAACGAAATTGATAGGGATGATTTGAAATGCATGAATGAAAAGGAAAAGCCTTGTTTTTGAAACGGAAAATTATCTCTAGTTCTAAGTGTTAAGTAACAAAATCAGTCATATTAAGAATGACTTGGCAACGCTTAATAACCCATGGCGTGCCTTATAAAATATTTATTGTATATGGTTTCTCCGTCCAATTTATAGATTTAAGAAAACAAAATAATTAAGAATAAGTGTTGTTGTGCAGATCCATGGGAAACAGCTTATGAAGATAAAGATAGGCACTCAAAGGAAAAGATGTGTTAATTTTACCAATATAAACTAATTCTGTATGAGGGAATGTAACTTTTGAATGGGGAATGTAACAGCACTGCACTGCATTCCCTCAGGGGAATGTAACTTTTTTCCATTATTTCTATCCCTGGCATTTCAGGTTGTCTCAGGCTGTTTAAATATGAAGAAATGTTGGTGAATTCATGAATTCTTTATGCATCCTAAGGAAAGAACAACAGAATTTGACATAATTTTGAGATGCTTATCCTAAGGATGTAAAACGGTTACTATACTCTTAAAAATTCTTAATGGGAAAAACCCGAGGCACCAGTGACCTAAATGTATTCGGTCTGGGTGTAAATGCAGACATAATGTATTGTATAGATTTTAGCCGAGGGTTTCCAATTAGAAATCTTCAACAGTGAGAGCTAGCTCCCTGAATGGGAACTGTGCTGAAAACAGTCACGCGACATGAACTACTCTTCGGTGATATATCTGAAATCGTCAATAATTAACTATGTTATGGAAATCGTCAATAATTAACTATGTTATGGAAATGCCGATGGGTTTCAACAAAACAGAACAAGCCTTTCTCGGAGTTCCGTGACATAATTGGCTTTACTTCTGAGTTGGCCGGAGTTTGGATTATTGAAACAGATCACTTTCAGCTCATCTAAACAAATAATAGCTTGATTCTCTGTGTTGAATATTGTTGTTAATACTTCCACGATGACATTAACCTTCAAAATATCCACTTCACTTGCACATATTACGTTGAGTTAGATTTATATTGTATTGGCCTCCCAGTTTAAAGCCGGGAATTCATCATCAACGATTACTGTAGACGCCTTGTATTTGCTTTTAGTATTTTCATTTTGCAGTTATTAATATAATAAATTTATTAAATTAATATAATTCATTAATTACTTTGAATAACAATAAAACTGTTCATTGTGTATGATCGATATAGCATTGATCTTTGTATATTGTTGTGGGTTGTAGTTGACCGTGCAAGGTTTTCCCCGGTTTCCTCCACCGCTACAGACTACTGAACGCCACTATCTGAGCCATGATGAGTGCCACAGTTTGATGAACTAAATATTTGTAGAATCCATGTCAAATAAATTTTATAATATATATATATATATATATATATAAAAAAACGATGGAGAAAAACAACACTGTAAATTCACAACAGACTGTTTCACGGGATGCGATCCGATCATCAGGTGAAATTTGTTAGAATGGAGCTAACGGCAATCTCAGAATTGACAAGATCATGCTTTGTGCGTATCGGGGAGAGCAAGTAAATGACTGACTCTGCTCCTATTGTCCTCGGGGCACAAGAGGATTAGTCGCGGTACAGGTGCGATACTGGAACATGACAGGGGAAAGAGGTTTGTCAACCATGACGTTAGATTCATTCTAACAATATTCACCTCCGGATCGGGTCACATCCCGTGAACAGTCTCTTGTGAATTTACAGTGTTGCTTTTCTCCATCGTTATATCGCTTTGGCCTTGCCTGAAGGGCATAGAGCACTTTACACCGGAGGGTAACTCTATCATCTCTCTCTCTCTCTCTCTCTCTCTCTCTCTCTCTCTGCGTTCCATACGTGTATCACATATGCTAGCACGGAAGCAGTCCCGTATGTACATTAGCCACCTACTGGGAAAATTTCCGCCGTGTGATGATAACAGCAACATTTATTAAAGGCAAGAGGAAATTAATGACCATGCCGGCGGCCAGCAGGCGAGAATGCCACCTGACGTGCAGATGACGTCATTGCTTCAGATCTCTACCATCTTCACATTACCAAGTCTGTGGCTACGCGTTCACAGTCCTCGATTTATTACCAATTAAATCCAACGAACAATAGGCAAATCAAACACAGTTCGCACATCTTGCTTAGTGATATTACGTTGAAAATCTATTTCCAGACTTGTTAAACATGTATGAATATGCAATAATACTTGTCATGCAGTAATACTTGTTGACACCAGTTATACGATTGTCTGACTGAAATAAAGGGGAGGGGCCCACAAAACAAGCGAGGGCCACGAGATCAAAGGTCACATCTTATTCACAGTAATGACAATGCAACTGGGTCACTTATTCAGGTCAAGTACGCTGAAATCCATTATTCTCTCGGGTCTATTCATATGATACAATATAGTTCTTGCCCTGCTTGGGAGGTTGCAAGACCAATTGTTTGAGTATATCAGGAGCGCATTTGTCATATGTCCAAACTTATCTTGCCTCAGCGTGGAGGTTATGATTTTGTATGGCCAACCAGAGATATGGATAGTGAGAGGAGCATTGAGGAAATGGGAAATGGTAATCCATTGGGAGGTGAGAAATGATGAGATAAAAATAAAATGGTGAGATGAGAAATGGTGAGATGAGAAAAAGGGTGATGGGAAAATTGTCATTTCTCTTTCCATCTCTCTGCTGTTCAGGTAATCCTGATAATGGGTTTCGTGATATGTTTTATGTGTAAGGGATCTAAACTTTTTCCATCTTTCTTTCAGCGGACTCCAAGCTTATATATTAGTCGTAGCTTCCAAGTATCACATTTGGCTTCAGAAATCCTAGATATGAATATTTCATTTAATTCTTCATCATACTTGGCCTTCCTTTGATGAATATATATATATATATATATATATATATATATATATTAAACATATATTTCACCTCTAGGAAATTACTTGTTTGCAATGACTGCCATCCTCTACATAAGAGTAATGCGCGAACATATAAGTCAATGTATTTCATATAAGTTGTTTTCGAAAACCTGGATTACTGCAATATTAACGCCATACAACCTGACTTTCTTCAAAAGCACTGGATGAACCGCTGATCTAAGAGAAGTAAATTACCTCCGTATATCCTGTTGAATCCCATACATTATTGTGCATAATGGTACATAATGGTTAAGTTCAGGTGTTCCAATTAGATATAATATTCGTGAGGCTCATTCGCTCATATGGTATTTACAAAAGTATTGTTTGGTGATCAGAAAGCATAGAATTCGAGGAGGAGCACACGGTGCTGTGATGGTATAGAAACCAAAATATGTTTTATTGCCAGAGGCGTATTCGGTGGCTTTGTTAGTGTGAGATCACTCGTCCACCTCGGGCGCTGTTTATTAAGATGGGTAGACTAGGCCTGACGCCATCATTATCTATCGAGACAGAAGAATGCTCATACTACACTGATAAATCGGAAACTACAATTACAGGATGATGATAATGACGATGATGATGATAATGACGACAAAAAAACTAAGGTCCATTTATCATATATGAGTCAAAATCTTTATATTCGTAAAGGATTAAAGAGCATGAAAGCGCTAAGAAGTTGACTCAGAAAACCCAGTTACTGCACCCATAAAAAGATCCTGAACACCAAGTTCAGTATCTTAGGGCATATTATATGGAAAAGACTGCGAAGTTTAAAAAAAAGTATCACATATTTAGATTGAAATGCTTATCTTTGTAGACAGGTTAACAGGTAAGGACCGAAAAAATATTTCTGAAGGGAGAAATCCCTTCGGATCATGGTGTACAGACTGAACGTTTGGGCAGCACAAGAAGAAATTAGGGTGAATGTACCACCGGAAATCCAGTTCCAGGTCACAGTATGTGTGCGGACTTCAACTTTGGTTACAATAAGTTACCCTCTCCAATAGTCAACACAATACCTTTGGAAAAGAATATTCTGCTAACTTATGAATTTGAAAGACGCCGTGCATACTTTTCCAACAGACCTGGAACAAACAAGTTAGGGATGGAAAAAAGAAAACAGAGATGCTTTCTGTAATCTACACCCTACGTCCTTCTATTTGCTAGTTAAATTTTAATGTTAATCAGATGCAATCGTGCAAGTGAACAGCCAGATAAATAACAAGTCGGACCACCATACACAGCATTCGTGTCTGTCTGTCATACATACATTCAAAGTTGTAATTATTAAACACGAACTGCAGTCAACTATAGTGATGCGGAAATAATTAATCCATTTTGAATGATAATGCTACTTCAGAAGATTCGTTAATTAGTCAGAACTTTCAGAGGTAAAACAAGTATGTATTATTTTAATGACACTGGAATAAATGTATCTAATATATTTCATACCTGACTGAAGTTTTCTCTAGTATATTACTAGGTTACTATCATAAACAGGTTATCCAGATAAGGCAAATTTTCCCCCACAAATAATGTATACTTTATGTCGCAGGTAATAAGTAAACGGAAATTAGAGTAGAAAACTCATTACACAATAACAGTTTTCCTTCTTCACCTGGATTAATACATGTTCATAAAAATATTTCATTTTTTATATATATACTGAACAACTAATGATCATTTAAAAATATTACTTTTAACCTGTTTGCTTGCGTAGAAGTTTATCGTCATCAAGAATCTGACCAATGACAAAACCTAAAAAATGTCCCCAGGTCCGAAAAAGGAGAGGGGGTCCAGGCCGCAAAAATTGGTCTGAAACCCTTAAAAAAGGTTGAGGTGGCTGAAAAGAGGTCTTTGACGTATGTATACTTTTTTTACATTTGTTACGATGAATCTGATTGGCCTATTCTTTACTATAGTGGCGTTTGATCTGATTGGCTTTCTGAGTTGAGTGTTAACTGAGCCATTTTCCTTTTAGCTGAATAAACCTTTATTGCACGACAAGTCTGAACGTTGTTTGTAATGTTTTTTACAGATTATTAACAGTTAAAATTGATGGCATGTCTTAATTGGGATGTCATATCATCCCAAGACATACCCCCTTAATATATAGGCCTACATCAAGACCTCCAAGGTCATGGCCAACAGGGCCCTGGTAATCATCTTTTTTAACTTGTCCGACAATTTGGTTGAAAAAAATATGTTTTAGGTGACGGAATATGTACTACTGAATATGCACTATTATAGGTGTCTACAAAAATCTTTTATTTCCGCAGTTTTAACTTAGAAGATCAAGGCTAAGGTCCCCACTTAGAAACATGCCTGAGATCTTTAAGAGACAAAATCAATCAATTGAATATCAAGACTAAAGTCACCTGTTTTCTAACTTGTCAGATAATTTTGTTAAAACCATTTGTGTATCAACTTGGAGGGGAATGTATGCAGTAATTCAAAAGAGATGGGGTCAATGTTATCGGTTGATTTGACCTTAACGATCCAGGTCATGGTCACCGTTTTTATAACTCATCCAATAACTTCATTTCCGGGATATTTCAGTTTGATTTTCTGAACAACACATCCTTCCACTAAAGAAATTTTGGGGTTTCACAAAATATAGAAAAATTTAAGGTCAAGGCAACCCTTATAGTAAAGGTCATGACTTAAATCTATACAGGCTTCATCCGTTCGCCCATATTATGTAACTGTCAAGATTTGTCGAACATTTTTTTAGGCATTACGCTCGTAAGGATTTTCTGCGGCGGCGGCGGCGCAACCTTGCTCAAATAATAGCGTCCCCGACTTTCAATCTCAGGATAAAATAAATAAGAAACTGTAAAATACACAGAAGACTACCCTGTGATCATGATATGGGATTTCGTCTAAGAATTTTTACACAAAACTGTTCTTATATTAGTATCACTGCGAAATGTAGCACATGATCAAATTATTAAAATTATCAAATTAGACATAAAGCGGTCATATGTGGATAATACAAGCCGAATCCTAAGCTGATTAAAATATGAAAAGCTGTTTGTTTATAGCTCATATGACGTATATTCTTACGGATTTGATTTTATGTTACCGTAATATTGGCCCTTTTTTTATCCGATCATTGTAGCAAGGGCCTGTGCTATACGGTTCATATTTTCCTAATAGGGCCCGATAATTATACAGCCGACCTATTTGAAGCGCTATCAAGATCTGACCGGTTTAACACAGACCCCTGGCGGATAATGCATTAATCTATAAATGATGTACTCATGCAGGCACAAAACATGACGTCATCATGAAATCACTAATCATTATGCTTAATTTCCTCCATGAAAGCTTTCCCGCAGAGTTCCACACGTAAAAGTCACTCAAAGCCACATTTATCCATAATTTCTCTTTGACATTCCTTGAGAGTAAACAAAGTGTAATTTTATAATATTATTTTTAATTTTCAAGTTTTCACATACACACACATATAAAAATATTTATGTGTACAAGATTATCCAGGTATCATTCGTACCTTATCCCAGAGGGCAATCCGACAGAGAAATGCCCTTAACAAATATTTCTCTAGTTTTTTTCATTCAAATAAAGATTTTTAATAATGTATAGTGAAATCTCGCCTGGCGACCAACCAGCTTTAACGACCACCCCGGTAAAATGACAACTTTTTTTGGTCCTGGACTAAATTATCATAAAAACCTTCCGCTATCACGACCATCCTGCACAGACGTCGACTTTGTCCGGGCCTACAGGTGGTCGTAATTTCCAGATTTAACTGTATTTAATTTAATGCAGTTTTTCACAAATTCTATTCACATGGATATGATTTCTACAAATATCCTATATGGTCTTCAACCGAAAATATAATTTTATTATTCATATGGAGTTGAGTGGACGTGATGACATTTATGTGCTATTAATAGCAGTGTAGCAGTTGTCAGTTAAGTTGACCATTAGTGTTCTGTCATTCACATCACTAACATTCGGGGTTAATGACAAGGAGAACCCTTAAAAGGCAAGCTGTCCTTGACAGCTTGGCATGATGCCTGTCACAAATGGGCGTCAATTAAGGGCTGTCCGAGGTATTCGTTAGACCAGGGCTAACTTCACTAAATCAAGGTCATCCCAGTCCTTCATCTTAATTAGTACATGTACGACCACACAGAGCAAGCAAAGTATGCCCCTTTACAGACCAATTTCTTCCTTTTCAACATCAACCACACCAAGGAACCTTTGATGGAAGTTGGACATGCCACAATAGAGACAATTATATTCTACGATTTATCAGCCTTTTTCATCTTAACATATGACAACCAGAGAGGAGACATGCAACGTCTAACCTTAGATAGATCCCATGTCCTAAAAAAGGTTGCAAGTACAAACAGGCTTATCTAAAAAATATGTCAATCCAGAGAAATTATATGATGGAAGAGCTTCTTGCATAACAATCTAATTTGGTTGTCCTCCTTTCTTTATCCTTAAGCATATAAGAACGACAGAACTTGAATACACAGACAAGTCGGTTCACTCAATACATTATATATCTTTGTACTTTGAACCACCATGTCTATAAACATTTCTCTACATATAAGAACGACTCATTTAGGCACAAAATCATGAGTTTGACAATAATGAATGTGAAGATACATTGAAATGGTATGTGGGTTGGAAAGTTACGTTTGCAGATTTACCAGAGAAATGACCAAGTGGCCGCTGATTTTTTTTTATTCGATCATGCTATGGTGCAAGGTAACTATGGAAATGAGATAATAGGGAATTTCAACAGCGACCTAACCTGACCAGTTGGCCTCCTTATGCTAATAGACATAAACAGGCCTGTAGTGCTTGTGTTGCAGTAGCGCATCCACGGGGGGGGGGGGGGGGGTCCAGGTGGTCCGCCCCCTCTCCCCTATTTGGCCGCAACAACCTTTCCTTCTGACTGACCAATTTTTGCGGTCTGGACCCCCCTCCTTTTCCTTACTTTGGGGTATTTTTTTAAATTCTGTCATATATCTTCTTTGATTGGCCCCTTCCTTTTCCTAAATTCTAGATCCGCCCAATGAACAGCAGCACTCTTCGCGAGCAGTGGCGTAACCAGTAAATTGGCCAGGGGGGGGCGGCAGCTTGAAACCCCCCCCCCCCCCCCACGACCACCTAAAACGGGAAGGGGCAAAAAAATTCGGGAAGGGTAAAAAGGAAGGAAAGACAGGAAAGAGGGAAGAAGAGAAAGGAAGGAAGAAGAAAAGGAGGGAAAGAAAAGGAAAAGAAAAAAAAAAAGGAAAGGAAAAAGAAAAAAAGAAGTACAGAATCGAGAAACCTCTTGATTCTTGCCCCTCCGGACGGTCAGGTCTGGTAACGCCGCTGTTCGCGAGGACCAATAAATCCCAAACAATTACTTTTCGTCAGAAATAAACCAGAAGTTCTTATTTCTTATAGATTTGTTTACCTACTATCATCTGTGTACGTATCCATCATGTGTATCGTATCATGTGTACCCCTTATTAGCATAAATAGCAGTTCTCACCCAGAGCACCAGTTATGCCTAAACATTACTTACAATGCTGCTATCAGACAAACTAAGCAACTCCGGCAAATCACATCTCACGCCCCTTGGTATTTACTCTTCTGTTTCAAATACTCGGCCATTGACGCCCTTGCTTATGTATAAGAGGTTTGCATCGGGATTCGTTTAACGATTGTCTAAGGCAAATCAAATATCCAAGGTAGAATATTAAATCATTTAGATCAAGATTCCCATCCTTAGCTGAATCATCAGTCATGGTATATGATACGACGCATAAACACTCCATCTGTAAAAAGAGGTATTTTTTTGGTGAATAAACTTGTTACAGATCATTTTATGTGTGATATCATTTTCCAGGTAATCCCACAGATAATCCCGTAACACGATATTTAACCATTATAAGCAATGTTACATCTTGTAACATGTCATATTACATCTCAGCTGATCAGTAACATTGCAGGTAATCTTACTCGTAGCAATTACTTCGGAGATTGTACCTATGACCCGTTGTGTTCTGGGAGAATGAAAACATTAAGTATATTTGCCTTTTGTATTACTTTAAGCATGAATTGGAACTGTATCTGCATGGACAGAGTATGAAGGTCAATGAGAACTCATTGTATGATCATACAATTAATTACCATTTTTGTCAATGCTGGAAGAAGTTGAAGTATTAATTAATCTTACAGTATTCCAACTACTTCCACGTTCTTCTATATGCTATATATAATGTCAAGCTGTTAACATTGCACTTGTTTGAATTTCAGTACTCATTCGCCAATCAGCATGCAGTGGGCATTGCTGCGAGCAGAGAATTATACTAGCAACAGCAAAGGGAAATCACGGTTTTCAAAAGGCCGTGGTCGAATTCTACAGGGTTTTCAACAGACTGAGCTGGATTCAATGAACTAATATATGATAGATGGCGTATCGATAGCCCCTTCGCGAAATAATTTAAATATTCTCAGCATTTATGGAGAAATATGGAGAATGATCTCCAATGGACACACTTGATATTGTTTCCGGTATTTCAAAACCTCAAAGGGGCATTTCCGAGGCATAGTCACGGTGGAGTTCAGTGTCACCCGGTGAATGATAATACAGATTGCCTCCTCTAGTGTACTAAATTGTATTTCATGTACTGATAAATATTATAATGGAGAAGGAGGGAGGAGTGTTATCTGAATATAGTATCCCGGTCTTAATGGTCTTTCCTAAATACGTTACGGCACATAGATAACAAATGTAAGATATTTTATTATATATATCAGATATTATAATATTATTCCAGACTGCGAACGTATAACGTTCTTTCTGGGTTAAGAGAACTAATCTAATAATCTGAGAAAATATTTTGAAGACCCATAAATAATAAATTACATTGGCCGTTTCGGCGAACAAATGTGCAGCATCATTTTTCGATTCATTTTTTTCTGGAACGACTGTATTTATTTTGGAATCCAGATGGGTCGATTTGAGATTTACAGCCTGGTGACTATTTCCTTTCACTATTTCCTTATTTGTTTCAGCGGTATATGTGTGCAATGGTAAGATTATACAATAGAGACCAAAGCGCAGGTGATGCCTGGCTTAACCTTCTGCAAATATTAATTCATGATATAGATCATGGTAATGTTAACTAAATTCACTTTAAAATTTAAATGAATGCTGAGATAGTCAAAGTTATTTTATTATATAACTGGCGTTTGATTAAAATTATACTTTGCAAGAAAAGTCCGAAACAAAAAAAAAAATAAGAAAAATTCAAGTTTGACATTTGACCTCCAAGGGTATCACTCAAGGTCAGTGCACATAAGGATCAATATTGATTACACCTCTCTTCACAATTTCATATAACAGGAAATTTGATCATAACTGCTATGACTCAGCAAAAAAAAAATAACCCGACCACATTTTCTCAACTGACCCAGCAGTAATATATTATCATTAACATTCACATCAACATCATATAATCATAAATTAAACACTGTTTACTTGACGTTCCATATATAACAGGATACAATAAATTGTCCCTAACCGTAGCATAATTTGCATACATTATATTTACCCATGTTCATAAAATAAGAATACTAGGGGCGAACCAATAATCCCAACATGCCACCTATGATATCCAGGATTTAGTATGTACACAAAATGGCAACCGCAAGAGTGGTGTCGACAAACTGGGAGCAAAAAAAAACCTATCAGGGCGCGATAAGGGGACAGGGAAAAGTATGAATGTTCTTCGAGTTCAGCGTCCAGGCGGGAAACTATCTGCTGAGAGGCGTCAGTGGTAAGGGGACTGTATCAGCTAAGTATAAAGGGCGGTATCATGGTTTACTTTGACCACGCCCGATTCTTCAAGTTATAGTAGAATGTCAAATCTTTGATACACCGACGGCTTTAATGGTATATTAACCATGGGAATGAGGGCAACGTCCCGCCCACCAGGACGTCGCTTTCATTCCCATGGTTCACATGCCTTAACAGCACTGGGAGTATCAAAGGGGAGGATATATATATATATACACTGATTTCATGGTATGTTGCCGAGCTCTTAATTAAGTTAAGTAACTGGTATTGACAATAAATCTCATATAATGATTTAACCATGTACATTGTACTTTGGCTCTCACAAATCGTTATTTCGCTAGGAATCTATAAAAACGGGAAAAAGAACAATTTGCTGTTGCTATATAATGCTATACAGGGATATGGTGCCTTTTATGTGATAACACGAGAAGAATGATTTCCAGTATGTTCTAACAATAGAATACATGCACTTTTTATCCCTACTGTTTTAGTTACAGAAGGGTTAAAATTACCAGGAGTAATATATAGCATTTAATAATCTGAACCGAATTCAGTTTACTTTATTTTTTATGGCGTGTGTAAAGCCCCCGTCGCACCTTCATGATTCGATGTACGAGTTAGCTACGATGGCGGTCGGCATCGATTAGTCAAGGTAGGTCGGGAGAGGGCTACGGCTATGTTGGACCACTTCAAATTTGTTATGGGGCCGCAAGGATTTTTTTTTTTAGAACCGTAACTCAATCGCGACATTCTTCGTCGTAGGTCCATCATGGTCAATCGTTATTAATCGTACTAGAATCGTCACTTGTCGTGGCTGGTCGCATGTCAGTCGGCACGTGGATGTCATCGGCATCTAATTCGTCAAAAGGCCCGCCTAAGTCGTCATAGATCAAAATGTACTACGAGTGAGCTATGGCTAGAGAAATCGTGGCGTTCGGCATAAAAATCGTGGTGCATCGTGGAGGTCATATTGGGTCATGTAAAGTCGGGAGGGCTACGACTAATTTGGGCCGGTTCAAAATTGTTGAGGAGCCGCTCCTATTTTGCTGGTCACGACACCACGACACCAAAATTAAACTCTAACGCAATCCGCTAAACCTGACTTGTCTTGATTAATACAGCAATTTTAATCTGTTCTGTGATCTCCGGACGTTTTGCCAACACTGTAATGCATTGTAACGCAAGGCAATACAGCCTGCCCTGGGAACAGCTGAGGACCATATACCATGGCTGTATTAAGGTAGAAATAGTCACCAAGCCTATAATGCTTTATATACATCAGCTTACTCAAGATGTGGTGAGAAGATAAAATTGAAATTTATAAAACCTTGGGTATGAGAGCGATGTCTTGATGTGCGGTGTCCCTGATGATATATATATATATATATATATATAAATATATATATATATATATATATATATATTCTGGTATGGCTTTAACTGAGTTGTGTAACTGGTATTGCTAAGAGTCCTTTTATTGATTTCCATGTACATTGTAAGTTGTTTCTGACAAATAATTCATTTGCTAGGTGTGTATAAAGCGGGCAAAAAGAACAAGTAGTTGTTGCTTAATCAGAATATATATGGATTTCGGACCTTTTAATGTTCTTAAACGAGATGAATGATTACCAGGGTGTTGAAACAATAGAATACATGCACTTTTTATTCCTGCAATTTTAATTACAGAGGCTTAGAATTACCAGGAGTAATGTCTAGAATTCAGCGTGTGTAAAGCCTCTGTCACACCTTCAAGAATTGAACTAAAAGTTACTTACGATTAGAGAAATTGGGGCGGTCGGCATCGATGGGTCATGTTAGGTCGGAAAGGGGCTACGACTATGTTGGATCGGTTTAAAATTGTCTTGGCGCCGCTACGACTATTTTTTTCCAAACCGAAGCGATATCAAGACATCCTTTGTCGTAGGTCCATCAGAGGTAAATCGTGATTAATCGTTCTAGACTCGTCACTTGTCGCAGACGTTCGTGGCTGGCCGCGTGTCAGTCGGCACGTGGACGTCTTCGGCATCTTGGTCGTAGAAAATTCCGCCTAAGTCGTCACAGGTCGTAGAGCAAGCGTGCTTGGTCTTAGTGACATGATATTTGTGTTGTAGCAGGTGCAGAGATAGGAACCAAATGAACACTGCTTATAATATAAGTACTTTCATAAACTAGGTGTAGGTGGCTCTAACCAAGACCACTACATTTAAACACGATATGTCCATCCGTATAACATTCTCGACCCAGCCATAAGAACGGAAATTAAAGGGTTGAGACAGCTGTAACACTGCTTATCATACAATTGCTATCATAAATTAGGTGCAGGTGGCTCCAACCAAGACCGCTACATTTAAACACGATATGTCCATCCCTATAACATTCTCGTCCCAGCCATATGAAAGGAAATTAAAGGGTTGAGAGAGCTGTAACACTGCTTATCATATAATTGCTATCATAAATTAGGTGTAGGTGGCTCCAACCAAGACCGCTACATTTAAACACGATATGTCCATCCCTATAACATTCTCGTCCCAGCCATATGAAAGGAAATTAAAGGGTTGAGACAGCTGTAACTCTTTATGTACATAATCCATTAATGGTATCGTCAATGCATCAAGGCTAATCAAGGCATTACTATAGCCTCCTCCATGAAAGTATGCGTTCTAGCCCGTTCGTGTGGTTATTTTTTTGTGTGTGTTTTATTCACATCATAGCTTTCGCAGTCATGAACAGAAGCTCATGAAATTTTCCAGGGCATTACTGGAATTGGCCAATGGAAAGAATTTTGGTGCGGATACGGCATATGATCCGGATTCAGGAACATCATAAAGGAATATTCACAAATTGGCAGCCACTTTTGCTGAACCTGGGGATATGGGCCGAATAAATGAATTCGAGCACGGATTAGGGAGCACCTCTCAATAGGGACCCCCACATGGCGGAGGTTTTGCGTTCCTTATAATACAGATTCTAGTTAGGTTAAGCAAACCGCCTTGGTTTTAGTTTTGTGATAGATCAGTTAGTTTACAATTTGGATATTTCTTGTTGTGTGTGACATATCTTGCCTGGGCGTTGAGTCAGGCGTCTTCTCTGCATTTGTAAACTGGACTACATCATTCTAAATCCGATTGTCTTGGTCGAATCTACTCGAAATCAATACGTCACGTTGTCACTACATTACGCACCGAAATAAAACTCAAAAATTAACAGCAAGATCTGGCGTGTCTTTATTAATATACTGCGATTTTCAACAACACTGAGATTCCCAGACAGTTTCAAATATTATATATATATATATATATATATATATATATATATATATATATATATATATATATATATATATACCGAGTTGTAATCCAAGGCGTGACAGATGAACAGCTGAGCACTATGAACCATGGCTGTATTAAGCTGAAAATAGTCACCAAACCATTATTCATTTATCATGCTATAAGCAGCACCGGCTCTGTTACGTCTCCCGATCCGCTGATACTGACATCGCAGCACGTTCGCGCCGATCCATCGCTACCATGACCCATCACGACCCCCCACGAATCACAATTTCTGCGCCGAGGCATTTGATGCCGAACTCCACGTTTTCTCCTATCAAAGCTCAAATAGTCGTAGTCCAAATCGACCTGTGACGCCATAAGCGGACATTTCTACGACCTGGATACCGAAGACGTCCACGTGCCGACTGACAAGCGAACAGCCACGACAAGTGACGATTCTAGTAAGATTAATCACGATTACATGCAGTGACTTACGACTAAAGATGTGGTGACTTATCGCGGCACCTACGTATAAGCTATGTTTGTAACAAAAATCGTAGCGGCTCAAAGAAAATTTTGTATCAAGACAAAATGAATCTAATTTACATGTATAGAGTAAATAATATATATTTCTGATATATCACCGCACGTTTTTTCCCTTCAATGTAAAACACCAGCGATAAGTCGGGAATGCATTTGATTGTAAGTGACCTGGTTATCATTCTGCGCGTTTGATCACATTCAAATGCACCATATTCCTATATATCATTTTATAGCAACTGCTAATTATCATTTTAATAGACGCCTAACCAATTAATGATTTATATATATACATTTATGGTTACGGAACCTAAAATCAAGAGATCACGTATGTGTGATGAACATAAGTTTTGTAATGGAGAAAAAAAAATCAGATTCTGTATCACTAGGCAGCGTGAAATGTCTAGGGGAATGAATAAAGAAGTCAATGGTTTTTTTGTTAACAAATAACTATAATTGATTCTTAAAACAACCCTAACATAACAATACACTAAATCAATACAATTACACAGTATAGCAGTAGTATAACAACAAATCAATACAATCACACAGTAAACTAAAAAAAGTGCACAGTACCTGGTTACCACCACTGTCACAGCGATAAGTCCTTTAAAATGTATAAGCCGGACGAACAGTTAACACAAATTCTTTCGGAGAATAACAGTCCAATGTAAAGATCTTGTAACAATCCCGAAATAAAACTGAAGACCAAATAAGATTCGTCACAAATCCAGAAGAATATCTGAAGAAAATCTATAATTGCCGCACTTGTCGGAATAGGTCCCACAAACTGACATACACACTTCTGTGTCCGCTGGAATATTCTCTCACATCTCTCTCGGCTCTAAAACACAGCCCCTATTTATAAATTTTCATCCGAAAACTCAAGAATATTCCCTTTCACGAACAATCGAAAAGAACAATACACGTGCACAGACGCGAACATTTGAGACAGGCACGGCAGCGAGCTGTTAAACTCCGCGAGAGTTCAACCAGTACGGATTAAACTAAGAATGCAACACCCGACCAGGCGAGGCCCCTACGACACGAGTTACGCCCGTGTCACCCAATAAAAAAGATATCTGTTAGACTTGTGCACACAATAAAAAGGGGCACCTGTAACAATATATATATATATATATATATATATATATATATATATATATATATTATTATTATTATTATTATTTGTAAGGAATCAAACGATTGTAAGCATCGTGTTTTCTAATTAGTTACACATAATATACGCTCTGATTATACCATCGAGCACTTTGCCATCAGTGCATTGCAAACAGCCTAGAAAGAACAAGTGTATGTATGTACACATTACTATACATGTATATTCGTAAATTCTATAATATTGACCTGAGGATCAGGTCGCATCTTGTGAAAAGTCTGTTGCGAATTTTCAGTGTTGCTTTTCTCCATCGTGTTATATATATATATATATATATATATATATATATATATATATATATATTCCAATATTAATCATCAAGCACACCATAAAGTCGCCTTCATTCCCAAGGGTGTATCAAAGATTGGACATTCTACCATAATTTGAGGAACTGGGCGTGGTCCAAGTAAACCGTAATACCGCCCTTTATACTTTGCCGATACATGTCCCTTTGCCACCAAAATCTCTCAGCACATAGATTCTCGCCTCGACGCTAAACTCGGAGTACTTTCGTGTCGTTAATGCTATGCATATCAGAAATAGAGGAAAAAGGCGTACAGACTTTAAGTTTATGTATCATAGTCAGCTACTAGATAAAGTATATGAATATTAATATTAAGGATTTAAGTGGAATGAATTCTTCGATTTTTTATAATGCATTTAAACTATGTGATGCTGTTTCGAGGGCTCTTGGGTCAATAATATTTAAACTGAAATAATATAAAACATTATATTAGACGCATTTACTGAGTTATACAACGTTAATGTTGCCCCTGTAATTGAATATTCATCTGGTACTAGCTGCACTCGCGGAAAATCCACGGCTCTGTTTGCTGCATATTTTTGTAATGAGCTGATAGGAACTAAACGAAGCATATTTTAATCCTAAGGTTTTTGCAGGAACTTTTGTCATATGTTTCACTTATATGATATAAGGATTACTTCTGCTAGATTTTTTTCCAGGAACCCCCCCCCCCCCAAAAAATATCAACATAGAAAGAAAAATTATTCTATTCCAGAAATCACACAAACAATAAATTTTGGAAAGAGACGTGAGGCATATACAGGGTGTACGAATTTTTCACCCTGGAAGCCTGACAGCTTCATTGCTTGGGAAATATCGGAGATAAAACGATTACATAAAGAAGCATTCTACCATGAAATTATATGAATGATGCTTTGTATTAGTTGAAGCTCAGGCGACATCCCGAAACACGATGTTTATTCAGTGTAGTCAGTTGAAGGTACAGTCTAAGGCATGTCCACAGACACATGCGTTAATTATATACACATGCATATGTCGTTGAAGCCTCTTGTAGATGGCCCAAGAAAAATATATTTCAATATTATAAAATTTTGGATTAAGTTGTACTTAATAAGTACTAAAAATTGTCATGGAATAAACAGGTCTGATGTAAAATTGACAACTCTCCCAGATAAAAAGAAAGCAGGTTGATATATTTCGATCAAGGGGGTGGCGCAGAAACCATGTAATATACAGATTTTGCTGAAAAGAGGGGTAGAGTAAAACTGCATCCGTAACCGTAATCCATTACATTTTTAGGGGTAATCGAAATCACCATAATACATTTTCTTCGTAAGTGCCATAATTACAGTTCCACAAGGGAATAATTATAAGGGCTATTTCTTTGTCCCCGAGTAGAAGTCGCCCATTCGTATGCAGTTGTTCTGCCACTCGCCTGATGAACCCGTCTTTCTGAACCATGACAATGTTTTACATGAAACGTGAACGTATGAACGAACGACTGTTTAGTAGATTCTGGCGGGGTTTTCAAAGTCCCAAAGAGATTCAGGACCCTAGGAAGTGTGTGCACGCCGGGCTTCCTTTTGGAAAAAAAACCCACTTTTTTCAAACAACCAATAAATCGGCCGAACTATTAAAATCGTGGTTATCATGGAAAGATACTTCTGGATGTATAAAAAACAACAAACCTGCTCTTTGTGTCCACTCAACTGTAAAGTGCTCCCTATTTAATGATTCATGTCGACATGTGTTCCGCGCTTGAATTTAAAATCTTTACTTCATTTTGACGGAGTAAAATTCCTTAAAATTCGATATAGGGGTAATGGGGTCCAGTGGGGATTACAGGTCGCCTCCTAAAAAAGCGTGACAGGCGAAAAATGTTTTGCTGAACATTTGTAGAGGGTTAGGGTCAAGACATATAAATAGTCCATTTCATTTTGGAGGTAATACGAATCACCACAATATATAATATTTTATAAACCATTATGACAAAGGACCATTACTTTGTCCCCGTGTGGAAGCCACCCATTCGTATTTATTTGTTCTGCCACTTGCAAGGTGAACAAATATATGTTAACCCCCCCCCCCCGACCCCACCCCCCCCCCCCCATCCATTCCGAATGATAATTAAGTTGTGTGGCTCTTTTTGAAAAACACAAGACATGGCCCAACTTTTGAAACCATGGTTATCGTTTTGAATGTATAAAAATCAACATACCTGAAACCCCTAAAAAAATGTCAAACGGTGGCAACATCACTGGACTCAGTGCAAAGTGTTGACCAAACTGAAAAACCCTCGCATTGGAAGCGGAGTCATGTGGTCTTTGGATTAAAAACCTTTACTTCCTTTGAGAAGGAAAATTCCTTTAGAGGCGTTACAATGGACATGGAGGATCAATGGGGATTATAGTGGACCCGCGACCGCGTAATGCACGTAAATGCCTTTTGGGCAGGACATGCGCGCCGGCCACGGTCTTAACAGGCCAGTGAAAATGCCCGAGGCGCCTCCTGAAAAAAAAACGTCACAGGCGTGGAGGACCTTGCAGCACAAACAAAATAGGGGCACCTAATGGGGAAATATTAAAATTATTAATTATTTACCTTAATAGGGCATAATCCCGCAAAATAAAGCAAACTTGTCCTAGAAGAACACACCACTGATAGGTCTGCCGAATTTGGAGAGTTAAATCAGAACGGAAGCAGGTAAACCGTGGTCTAGAAAAAACCTAAGTCATTATTAATTATATTGATATGAGGATTTTCAAAAGCACAGTCAGTCATGTGACAAAATACAACAGGGAACAATGCGTTATTCTTTAGGTGTACACAAATATTGTCCTGTAACAGCTCTTAATGGAGATATGGGATGGTATGATTCTTGCACCGGTCACCTTATATATATATATATATATATATATATATATATATATATATATATATATTAGTAAAAATATTTGAATTGGGTATTAATATGTCAAACGATAGGCATACTAAGAGAATTTTTTATAAAGATTATGACAAATGTGATGGAATTTTTAAAAATGAGAGCATTTTCACTGATGTTGATAATTTATTTCTTTGCAACGAGAGCGACATGTCAAAC
Source organism: Sipunculus nudus (assembly GCA_026874595.1). NCBI lineage: Eukaryota > Metazoa > Annelida > Sipuncula > Golfingiida > Sipunculidae > Sipunculus > Sipunculus nudus. Next base: position 45,570,115 of record CM049309.1, read on the forward strand.
AGAAGAAAGTAGAACAGGCACGTTTTGAAAACTGAGATAAAGTGTGGATTGAAAAATGTAGATATTAGCAAAAACTTCAAAACTATATGCTTTTACAGAATTTTTTTAAGACTGGAGAGTATCCAAATGTTTATATGACACGTCTTTAATTGCTCAATTAAGATTTTGGCTTACGCCCTCTTAATAATGAAAAGGGTCGTTTCAAAAATATTAGCCTAAGGGATCCACAAACAGGTCGCTTGAGAAAAACAAAACCAGAAGAACGTATCTGTAAAATTTGCAATCTAAATGAAATAGAAAATGAATTCCATTTTGTATGTGAATGTAACGCTTACTTGATTGCAGACAGACGTAAAATATTGTACGAAATCATACAGATACCATGCCCTTACTTTGCTTTTACAGATGACTGCAGTAAGCTTTTATAAATTATTACACATGAAAGTTTAATAATATCATAGTATATATTAGACACTATGGACAATCCGTTAGCAGATTATGTATAACCTATTGTATAACTCCACTTGAACATTAATTGTTCTTTATATGTATGATGACATATAAGCTCTTGAGGGCTGGGTACCAAATATCTATGAGTTATTATATTCTGACATTGTATGTACTTGAAACCAAAATAAATTTTCTCTCATCTTTCTTTCGTTTTCCTGTGCACTTACCGCGCCCTGACAGGTTTATTTCTCCCAGTCCAGTTTCTCGACACCACTTTTGCGGTTGCTATTTGCGTACATACTAAAACCTGGATGTCATAGGACGCATGTCGAGATTATGGGTATACCACTAGTACTCTAAAATAAAGCAGCACGAATAAAAATAGTGTATTCAAATTATGCTACGATAAGGGTCAATTAATTGTATCCTGGTATATATAGAACGTCAACCAATCCGTGATTTTTTTTATGATTATATTATGTTGATGCGAATGTTAATAACATATTACTGCTGGCTCAATTGAGAAAATTCTTGTTGAGTCGTAATAATTACGAACAAATGTCCAGTTATATGAGATTGTGAAGAGAGATGTAAACAATAACGATCCTTATGCACAATGACCTTGAGTGATACCCTTAGAGGTCAAATGTCAAACATGACTTGTTCGTATAATTTTATTTCAGACAATTCTTGTGACAATCACATTCAGTTTGCAAAGTAAAATTTTAATCAAACGCCAGTTATATAATAAAATAACTATAACAATATCAGCTTGCATTTCAGTTTTATGGCGAATTGAGTTAATATTACCACGATCATTATCATGAATTAATATTTGCAGACGGTTAAGCCAGGCATCACCTGCGCTTTGGTTTATATTGTATAATCTTATTATGGAGCGCACATGTACCGATGAAAAACAAAGGAAATAGTAACCAGGCTGTATATCTCAAACCGACCCATCTGGATCCCAAAATAAATACAGTGATTCCAGAAAAAAAAATTCATTGAATTATGATGCTGCAGTTTGGTTAGTTTTAATGAAATCTGCAATGTAATTTACTGTTTGTGAGACAACAAAAAAATTGCCTTAGATTAATTCTCTTAGCCAGACCTGAATTATGCGTTCGGAGTCTTGGAATAAATGTAACATATCTAAGGCAAAAAAAGGTATGGTTCTCAGGCACTTTTTTTCCAGAAATCAGTACAGGCGGGCGGTATATTATTTTTGAACTTTTTTTGTATGTTTCGATAAATTGTCATATGATCAGGGAAAAGTATCAATATAAGTTTTTTTCTAAACAGGTGGAGCACTACAAAAATTGTATTATTTATCTTCTTGAAAGATAAAAATCAGAATAAAAATTTTGATACGGGGGTTAAAATTGACGCGGGCGGTGCCTGAGAACCATACCTTTTATTTATTTTTTTTTGCGTAATACCTATTATCATATACATGTATCATAACAAATCTAAGTCTGGTAATCTGGGATAATTTTATCCCTTTTTCCCCTATATAATATACTTCAGTATGCCCTATGTACATGAAATACAATGTAGTATAATCGAGAGGATAACAGTTCAACCGTTGTATTAAAAAATAAAACTCTGTCTCTGATGATTTGGATCCGTTGGCCTTCAATTTCCTTATAGTTTGGTCCCACGGGGTTGACGGGGAACGCTTTTTTCAAGTTTGTGCAAATTCTTAAACCTAATATAAACAAAAAAAGTACTAGATGATTATATTTCAAGTCTACAAGAAATACAACCTCAAATTCACAAAAAAAATCGGAATTTCAAAAATGTAAAGTGTTGTGGATATAGATAAATGTTACATTGTTAATGGTAAGCTTATTTGTTTCCAGGATTTAATGTTGACGTCACAATTAAAAAATAAGACTCTGTATTTAGTGATCCAGGTCCACTGACCTTCAATTTATTTACAGTTTGGTCTTATGGGTCTGAGGTGAACCTTTATTTTACGTTTGTGCAGATCAATCATTTCCTTAGATTATAAACCCCTTAATAAGAGAGTGAATATATCGGGAAAGTTTTTGAAAGTTTTTAATCTTGGCACTTGTTTCAATATAGAACTGGTACAATTTTCTAACAATAATAATGTTTGTCATTCTTTTAGCGTTTCACATTCTTATTCTTAAGCAACTAATCACAAAGTAAATCTGGCATCGCTTTTGATGTCCCAAAAAAAGATAATCTGGATAAAATGATAACCTTGGCCACCTGCTGACTCAGTGTATCAAAGGGAAACAGAACCATGTATCTAAACTAGGGGCATACTCCAGGGCCTTATACGTGACTACGTGTCCCCGTTCTCCGTTAAGAGGGACAGATATGGCACAAGTTCAAATCTTCAAATGTTGTTATCAATCCGTATATATTGTGTCGTAGCTTAAGATACAGCATATAGCCGCTCTATTCTGTAAAAGGATTAATATTTAAATTATCACTAAAAGATGCCTCTAGCCTGAGTTAGATCAGTGGAACTTCTAACAGAGAAGTCATTCTCTTCTATATAGAGAAAGATCAAATTCTTTTTAAGGGGCATTAATAGTATCTTTTCTTTTATTATAAGCAAAAGAAACGTAATGACGTACTTCAAAAATCATATGAAGGCATGCTGAAGCATCGGAGCATTCATAATTTGAAATTAACATTCGTGGTTTTAAAAGGTAAACGCCATATACAGAATAAGCAGACGTGAAATGTCATGGGCATATATTTGACACCTTGCTAATAAAGAATCTACTCCCTATCGGAACAAACCAAAATTGAAGTTGTTATACAGGCAAGACCAGTAAATCTAATCAGTCTGGAATACAAAAATACATTTATTTGGCCATAAAGATCACGAGGCGCATGACCTTTAGTATGTGCATGGAGAGCTTAAAATGAATGATTGGTCTAAGCATAAAGGGGACTCTGGTTAAATTGAATAATCATTTCTGACTGCACATGGAAGAGCAGCTATCCGCGGTGTGGTCAAACCTAATTGAGCCGTGGTAAAACCTATATAATTTATCTAAACACTGCCGTTAAAAATGTGTCTACCATTACATGTAAAATAAACTTAGATATGGAAATAAACACTTACAGAATCCAGGTAATAGATCAGTGAGGGTTCTTGCATACCGCGCTGCGTTGTCATAAACCATGGCACGAACCAAGATCCCTAGGTTTACTTAACATGCGGTCACTCCAGTAGCTGAAGTTAATACAGGCCAAAATGCATTGGACCACGATAAATGGTCAGCCCCATGTGATACTGTTATATTCCGCGATGTCGTGTAACTATAGTAGCCCTCGTGGCGTTAGCAAGACCAACGTCAGCAGTAACCTCTGATGGCAGTAATTATGTCTGGCACACGCTTCCTTATGAAACAATGGCCGTCAGGCATGATTTGTGTAACAGGCTTCCTGCAGACCCCGTTACCTTTGGTTTGAAATTCGGGACGGACACTACAGACAGGTATCAATAAAAACTTCCGGATGTCTGGTATTTTTTTGTCAATATATATTACAAGCAGTTGCTATAGAAAATAACACTTCCCAAGCTTAACCAGCACAACAAATAAAACATAAAAATTCATTGACATACTGATTCATCCATTAGTTTTACAAAAATGAGAATGTCGTCAAGAGCCATAGCTGTAGAAAATTCAAGGAAAATCCTAAAAGTCACAGGTAAAAAAGTTGCGTCTGCAGCATAAAAAAATACAGCACGAACTAATGTGGGAAATAAAGATGGCCTGTTTAAATCACATAAGCAATTTTCCAATTTAATTTGTTCAAATTCATTTCAATAGCAAGAAGGCCCAGACTCTAACAGGCGAAAAAATACTACAGAACATTTGAGTAATCTTTGTAAATCAATGTATGTGGTGACATCTAACCAAATGTGTATCAGGCTTTAAGCAAGAAGCTTTCATGGGTAAAATCTCGTTTAAAAAAAAATCTGCCAAACTACTGATGTAGAGAAAGCGGCTAACAGGCATGGAGCCGATTGGCCAAAGGTCATCCATAACGTGGGACTCTTGTGATGTGGTCAGATGTAAATTCCATGAATGTGAAATTGCAAAGCACTCTCGTAGCCCCAACTTGAAATGACTTATAATACACGGTTGGCAACAGAATCAAAAACATAACCAAAAACATCTATTTGTTTCCAAGGATACATCAGTACATTACACCTACATGTCATTGCTATGCTGAGGTACCGCCACTACGCACGCAATCAATCAGCAAGGCAACCCTGAAAAGGACCTGGCTGCACAATATGCAAATTATTTTAAACCTATAATCATGATCAATTTTACTATTGTTAGCAGTTAATTATTTAATGGAAGTAATTAATATTCTGTATATGGGTGGGCCATCTGCAATTGTTCTCTTTCAGTTAAAATTCTGATTCATGCAAGAATTTTGGTGAATCATTGCAATGATAGTGCAAAGAAAAATGGATCGTATAAACGGAAAACGAATGTAAATGTATGGTTCCCTTAATGCAAAACTTGAAGCCAAAATAAAAAAATGTTTGAAAGTGAAAGATCTGCATATAGTTAGATAAAATTTCAAGAATAAATACATTCATATAGGTGAGAACCCATGATTCCTCACATGCTAAAATTAAAATGTTACACAGCTTGTTGGTCATTGTATTTAAAACCCGTGTTTTTTAATCACACCAGAATTGTGTATGACATTCCATTGTAGAAACTGAGAGCAAAAATAATAAAGTTTCATCTGTTTGCAAATAACATGTAGAGAAAGAAGATTCATAACAATAAAAAAACATACAAACACAGGTATGGATTTGCAATTTCTTCAACGATAACCCCGTAAAAAGAAAGCTCTCCATTTCTGATTTTAATTAGAAATGAAGATGCATTTCATAGGCTTATCCCTGGGTGTTTTATGGCTCCCCTAGATACCATTTATCTGCAACATGACCGATTATGTCGAAAACATTGTTGAAAGTGGTTGAAAGAGAGGATTAATTCTGTGTAAAATGTTTAAAATAATATGACTGGTCAGATCAAATTGTAACTGGGCAAACATAATTTGTACATAGAAAGCATGCTTTTTTCGTTAGGTTATTTATATTGACCTGACCACCATAGCTCTTATGCTCCGCCCGATTGACCTGATTATGCCAATAAGCCTCATAAAATGCTCCTCCACAGAGGGCTTTCCATGCCTATGTGTGCGAGAGCTGTTTATAAGTATATATATATATATATATATATATATATATATATATATATATATATATATAGTGACGTCACAAAGGTCGATCGCGTATGATGTCGCATTGACTGACGTCATCAGCTTGAATGGTACTGAAGGAAAATGATGGTGAGTATTAACACCATCACATTTTGCCTTTAAAATTAGTGGGTAAATTAAAGAGCATGTATGTGACCAATCGTTACCGAGGATTTCAACAGCTAATTAAATCCTTAAAAAAGATTAGTTTGACTCTGCATATTCTGAAATTTGAAAACCCGACAAAACATTATTTTTTTTTAATTTTCATATTTTACAAAATTTTATGTTTTACTTATATGTTTGGGTGTTCAATGGTTAACCTCATGACACTTTCGAAAAACATATACGCCTTATGAAATTAAACCAATGACTTTAATTACGCAAGATTCACTATAACTTCTGCTCAAAACAAAATTCCGCGTGGTGGAATATGATGTTGGAACAATAATTAATAAAATTTATTTTAATTTTCATTATATCAAATTAAGTTAGAAAGTAAAATCACTGACTTCTCTTGGCACTGACCATGTCTGTGTTACCACGGCTATATTTAACGTGGTAGCACCCATCGGTCCACCAACTTACATTGCACGCCATTAGCTCTGAATATAGTTGCCAAACGGTTTTCGGACCTTTTTTTATTTCATGGAATAACAGGGTTGCCAATTTATTTGATTATGAGAACCTCGAGGACTGTTGGAAAAAGTATACAACAATTTAGTCCAACATTTAATTAAAGGTAATTATTTATCTATTGTTACGGAACGTTGTATAAACAGATCACGTATGCGTGATGAACACAAATTTTGTAATGGAGATTAAAAAAATCAGATTCTGTAACACTAGGCAGCGTGAAATGTCTAAGGGAATGAATAAAGAAGTCAGTGGTTTTTTGTTAACAAATAACAATAATTTATTCTTAAAACAACCCTAACATTACAATACACTAAATCAATACAATTATACAGTAAAACAGCGGTACAGCAACAAGTCAATACAATCACATAGAAAATAATGTGCACAGTACCTCACTTCTCGAACAGTCCCAAGGATCGCACACAACACAGTAAAACACGCGTTTCAGGAATTCTCTAGAAAGACATCGCCGTGCCTCTACACACCATGGTGTACACGTGATCGCGCCCCAAGCCAGCATGACAACAAGAGTTCAACCAGTACGGAATAAACAAAGAATGTAATACGCGGCCGGACACGAGTGCCACAACAGGAGTTACGCCCGTGTCACATAATAAAAAGAGCACCTGTAACACTATGGCTGTGCTTCATGGAAAATAATTTCTTGTAATGAAGCGTAATAGCATTATGCAAGACTCCAGACGTTACAAATATGTTGTGTTGAAAATATATATATCATTATTCCTGGACGATGACGGGTCTCACAATCAAATCGCTAAATTGTACGCTGTTCATGTACAATGCTAGAGATTACTGGATAATTTGTCCAGGAACAAGCATGATAGTTATACCACTGCACGAAGGTAAAGCATGATACTTTTCACAACTCAGATGTATAAATTACCTTCGGTGGGACTGGAATTTCAAGCACTGAGCGAGGACAAGCATCCGGTTTGATTTCCCGGAACAGAATGTTTCACTCATGTGTTGGACGCTGACAGGCCGGGGCGTAGGGGGGGGGGGGGGGTGGTCTAGGCTCGTCAGCGTCCTTTTCTTGACTAATACAGCACGACTAATAATCAAAAGAGGGTAAAACAAAGAACCTTCACGTGTCTACCTGTAAGTGTCTCACTCTGTGTACCGTTTATAATACGAACCATTTTAACACTTGACTTGAGCACACAGGGGCAGCCGTATATGCGTTCCTCCGCTCAAGGAGTATTCTTCCACGCATAGGATCTTTACCACTGCTGGCTTCATTATGTCCCGCTGCCTAAACGGCCAAAGCTGGCGTGCAGGTACACGGAACTAAAGCCCGTAATTTTGTTTGCTGATTTGCACGCGAGTCACGCAAACATGAAGCTAACCAGATACGTACAATAGATCGATTTTTGCGGTCGAACTACCACAGGACAATTAATCAGAATGGAGTTTGATTTACTTGCTGATAGACCCGGTAACTGGGCTTTTTATCGGAATTGGGGGATGTATTTTATGATATGAGGAATGTTGGCTGAATCGTTTTATTCTAAAAGTTAAAATAAATTATAGATTTTAATTGGGATTATGTCTCAATAAGATATGTACAAATATTTTTGACATTTATTTTGTGGCACTCTGCCTGTGGCAAGAAATTCATACATCGGTATGTACCTTGAAGGTCTGGTTATTGATGATGTTAACTTTGCGAACCGGAATAGGACAAGGAGACATTCAGATATTCGAATATCCTTGACTGGTTACATATATTATCATTGTCACAACAGGCACCTTTCACAAATACTAAGTGAACCTGACTCACGACCAGCGTATTGCTTAAAGAAAAGTCAATAGCATGGACTTGCTCTACCTACCTAAAGCTATCGGCCTATTTAAGAGAAATACGCTAATAATGCGTGTAATTCACCGGTGACTTTTGACAGGTGTCTGTGAGTCTCATGTATTTCATATCTACTGACTATGCAAATTTCAGGCCAAACATACTTAAATCCGTCACTGACAGCAGGGTTTATTCACTTGAAAATAGACCTTAATCCTACGTTGGACGCAGGCATTCCGGTATTTGCCGAAGGCTATATTCGGTGGTAACCTCAACGCAATTAAAAAAAACACGTACAAACAACTAAAAATGATGTGTAATTTAAATATTGAGTATGCTCTTGTGGGCGAGGTCACTGCGGGATCAATAACTGAAAAAATGAGAGATAGCACAGTGTCATACACAACGCGGTTTCAGAGAACAAAAGTGGACCAACTTCCTTTTATAAGTATTAGATTTTATGATCACATTACACTCTTTGTAATAATCACCAGCAGTTCGAGCTATCAGAGGGAGCAATCTGCGGATTCCATACAATCGGGTAGAGTGTCGGTAAACAACAAACACCACAAACAACAAGAAGGCAGTGATAAAGCCCGACGCGCTTTGGCCAAAAAAAATAAAAGGTATGGTTGTCAGGCATGGCCCGCGTCAATTTTAACCCCCCCCCCCCCCCTCCGCATAAAATATTTTTATTTTATTTTCAACTTTCAAGAAGATAAAATAATACAATTTTGATCAGATTTCCAATGTTATGTAGTGCTTTTACCTGATCATATAACAATTTTTATCAAAAATTACAAAAAAGGTATTAATAAAATATCGCCCGCCCGCACTGATTTCTGAAAAAAAAGTGCCTGAGAACCATACCTTGTTTGTTTGTTTGTTTTTTTTTTTTTTGTTTTTTTTTGTTTTTAGTCTTATATATGTACCGAGTATTCTTCTCCATGGACGAGAGGCCATGTAGGACAGCTTATGCTTGACAAAGACGTCGCTTCAACAGGTTTCATCTTTGTGATCCCGAACTTCAGGGCCGGCATCTTTGCGTCCAGGGGCAAGATCAGTATTCAATCAGTCATATTCTGTAGCAGCTTATGTAACATACTGTGTCAAGCACGTCTAAGATGCCTGGCCTATATCCGTCATTAGTCGACTTGTGCATCTTCCAAAGATGTCATAGTGTGCCAGCACAGGATCCAGACCAGTCAGACGTCCAAGGCTGAGTTTCAAAGATGTATTTAACAGAAGCATGAAGTCGATCGGCATATAGATCTTAACCAACACCTGCGATGAAGCTACAGGTGACCGCAACAGGAACATGAGGTATGTCGTCTGGACTGGCGTTCTTGGGGCATGAGAGCAGAACATCAGGAGCGAGAAGGGGCTTTCTTTTCAGGTGTCAGGAATTGACCTATCCATGAACTCTATGTGACCTTTATCGCATATTCATTCAATGAATAATCATAAGCATTGGACTAACGAGCAACCAATCGGGTGACGGTAAACATTGTAAAAGGTCAATCATCCGACAAAAACAAAATTTGCATAATTTGACAGAGCTCTGTCAAACAGAAGACGTGTAGTCTGTACCAGTACCAATGTTGGCATGTTTCCTGGCATATTTTTTTATACAAAGGAGACAGTATAAAAAGTTCTAGGCTATAGGTTGCAGGAGCCATTCTTCCGATTAAATAATAATGTCTTACCTAGCACGTAATTCGTATGAGACAAATAATGCAAAATATTGCAGGACAGTTCATAATGACTGCGATATAATTACAAAAATGCAGGACAGTGATACAGGTTGTTGACGTCAGTCAATACGACGTCATGCGTCATCGACCTTTGTGACGTCATTATTATGTTGTAAGCAGCTCTTCGCTTCTATGGGCATGGAAGACCTGTCTAGGAGCGTTTTGGGGGCTTATTATAATAATCAGGTTAAAAGGGCGGAGCATTTGGGCTGTGGTGGATCGGTCATTCGGTCATAAAAATCATGTTTGATGACAGAAAGAAAATAGCAACCTAATGATTCGTCGATCCTTATATGTATCGAGCATATCCTGTATGTCCGCTTGCCATTACACTTTCCATTTCGGAGGACAGTCCTTTGGATTTTGTATTTCCAAGTCCCATTAGCAGACAGTCATATAATGGCCAGCTATAATGTTAAGAGTCGATAAATCGGAGAACTGATTTAACATTATGTTATACATGTCCGAAGATGAGACTCCAGTTGTATCGCAGCACTAAAAGCTGCCGATCAATTCAAACTAACACTAATTATAAAACGTATGTATAAATGGAAGAAGAAGGCTACGGCCGAATTGCAGACACTTTTTTATCGTTTGCTTTAGTCCATTTTCATATGGGTTTCCACTTCGTTTCATCACCTCTCTAATGTTTCTGACATCGTTAAAGTGGTAAACCAGGAAGGGGTGAGGTTTTTCACGGTCGAACCCTATAAGCACCGAAGAGATGAGCGTTCTATGGACAATTTGGAAGCCTGTAGCCAACAAGAGGTATCACACAAAAACGATTGTGTCTTTGGTGGGATCCTCGGTGTTATTACCCAGAAATGGCGATGATTACACACCTAGCACCCGTAGATGCAGTAGACACCGGGTCAGGATGACACCGGGATTTTAAAGAAATTACAAAAAAAACGAGTGCTACCGCCCTGTCTCATAGTCCCAACCCGAAATGGAACTCTGCTGATGTACACGCTTAGGTTAAGAATTAGATATGGCAGTTTTATAAAATAAAGGTTGCGGTCACCTCCATATATTTCAAAAGATAATAAGAACAAAAGAAGAAGATATAATCGATCAACCGACACGATGCTATGTTTGTTATCAACTCCCACAGACCAAACCATCTTCACAACAGCCCTGGAAGGACTTGCGGTTCTATGGTTTCGCAATTACAGTCGTGACAGTTCGCATTTCAACCACTGAATTTTGAGCCGCCTGTTGTTTTGAGAAGTAGGTAGACGACAAACCGCTATCCAGATAGTGAATTATTTAATCCCCAAAATGGTATTTTGCAACTTAACATGAAATTCATGTATACATACTGTGATGCTGATGCGTCAAACAAATCATAGTTCCATGAGACAAAAGTTTTATTTGATATATACGCATATATAAACGATCACCGGGGCTTTCGTGAGTGTTCGATTGAGTTAAACAAACAAATACGTACTCCAGGGACTACCTCCAGGTCCCTTATTATACGTCTAGTAACTATACTTGTGATTACACATCTTATATAATTATACAAGGAATGATTCTTGGATATGATAACTCTGACAACTGAATGAGTTTGACAGCAGTTTTGATGAGATCACGCAAGCATCTATAGGGGAGACTGACCAGTAGTTGTTGATTAGGCATCAGGCCGTCCAGGTGGAATTACTATTGTGACAGTAGAGGCCTTGTACATTTGCTGAGGGCGGTAACCCTAGGGGTTATCGACCGACTCTGATTACACTGTCAGTCACATCGACTTACACCACGTCTGGTTGTTCATCTCTCTCTCTCTCTCTCTCTCTCTCTCTCTCTCTCTCTCTCTAAATATATATATATATATATATATATATATATATATATATATATATATATATATATATATAAATAAGACAGATACAACATGCCAGATACCAGAACGTTCTCTAAATAATATAAAATAAGACTAAAATCAATATGTGCAGGATATATTTATGTCCAGATCTAGATAACAAATCTTAATGCTATCGTATATTGCTATTATATGTAATTATAAATCATGCCTTAATATTCAACATTTGAAATTTGCCTGTATTATAATTGCCAGTGGTTGCATTCTACTTTTGTCGTGACAAATTAAAAATGACCAAGCGTCGGATACGTACATTTTTTGTCTTTAACTATTGAGAACGATGCCAAGCGTGTCCTAAGGGGAGGGGGGGTTCTAAAAGTTTCATTTAAATATATTTTTCATAATACCGATAATCAAATTATTTTTCTAAGGCGCTATCGCAACGCCATCTGTCGACAAATACGATTATGTATCAAGGCAGTTAGTAGTATACTACTCTGAATCAAGGTATAAAGCCCCCCGCTCCCATTTTCCGACCAGTATAAGACGCCGCCGTTTTGTTCTGCCGCAAGCATTGCAAGGAGAGGACAAACAGTTCTAGATGAGGTTTCCCAATTTGTCGACAGTTACACAACCTTTTTAGATGCACGTTTGGGCTTAAGACAATGTGTGCTCACAATGAATGAAACGGGCCCTTATCGCCTGGCATTTTATGAGACTCATACAGTAAGACATTACAAAATGTTCAGTTATTTCTAGTGTACAGTAAAAGTAATTTGATTCAATAAATAAATTAAATTCATTCTATTAATACATGTAGTTGATATTCAGGGTTTGAAATAATCTTTTTGTCTTATCTGTTATCTTTTGTCTTCTCTTGCATGTTATTTGTATGGCCTGTGGAACATGTTCACCTGTCACGGTTTATAGCTCAGCTGACTGTAAGTCATCTGAGCTATAGTGATCACTCTTTGTCCGTCGTCCGTCTGTCCGTTAACTAGGCACAAATCGTAACCGCTGGACCTAGAATGTTATAACTTAACATTCTGAGAGGTCCATGAAAAATTTCCTTGGAAACTAGAAATTAGGTCTTTGTCACCCATATCCTTTGAGCTATGGGGCCCTAAAGTACCCCCAGAATAGTAAAAAATTTCATACAAAAACTTCAATACTCATTAACTACATCACTCATGGTCATGATTTTTGGCATACATATTGATCATGAGATGTTTCATTAGTTTCTGCAGAATGGTGGCGCCACCTGTATTTTTCGTTTTTTTACTAATTTTTTTCTCTATTTTTGAGACCTTTAAAAGTATGAACACCTGTTAACAGGGCAATAATCGTAACAACTGGACCTAGAATCTTCATTCTTGACACATTGAGAGACCTATAAAAAGTCTTCATGGAAACCTGAAATAAGGTCTCTGTTACTCATATCCTTTGAGCTATAGGGCCCCAAAGTACCCCCCCAGAATAGTCAAAAATGTCATACAAAAAACTTCAATATCTCATTAACTACATCACTGATGGTCATGATTTTTGGCATACATATTGATCATGATATGTTTCATCAATTTCTGTAGAATGGTGGCGCTTACTGTATTTCTCGATTTTTTAACGAATTGGTTTCTCTATTTTTCAGACCTTTAAAAATGTGAACATCTGTTAACAGGGCAGAAATCGTAATGACTGGACCTAGAATCTCCATTCTTGACACATTGAGAGACCTATAAAAAGTCTTCATGGAAACCTGAAATAAGGTCTCTGTTACTCATATCCTTTGAGCTGTGGGGCTCTTAATTACTCCCCAGAATAATGGCAAATTTGATTAAAAAAAATTCATCTCAATAACTACAACACTGATGGTCATGATTTTTGGCATACATATTGATCATGAGGTGTTCCATCAGTTCCTGCAGACTGGTGGCGCCATCTCTAATTTTTCAAATTTTTACCATTTTTTTCTCAATTTTTGAGACCTTTAAGGATGTAGTTATCTGTCAACAGGGTACAAATCGTATCGACTGGACCTAGAATCTTCATTCTTGACACACAGGGACACCCATGAAAAGTCTGCATGGAAACCTGAAATTAGGTCTCTGTTACCCATATCCTTTGAGTATGGCACTCCAAAGTACAGCTCAAAATAATGGAAAATTTGATACAAAAGCCGAAGTATCTGAACAACTAATGCAGAGATCACCATAATTGTTTGCATGGATATTGATCATGTTGCGTTACATCAGTTTCAGCAGACTGGTGGCACCACCTATATTTATTCGGATTTTTCTACGAATTTTTTTTTCTATTTTTGAGACCTTTAAAGATATGAATATCTGTTAACAGGCCACAAATCATAACAACTGGACCTAGAATCTTCATTCTTGACACACAGGGAGACCCATGAAAAGTCTCCATGGAAACCTGAAATTACGTCTCTGTTACCCATATCCTTAAGGCTGTATGGCTCCAAAATACCCCCAAGAATAATGAAAAATTTGATACAAAAACTGCAGTATCTAAATAATTGCAACACTGATGGTCATGATTTTTGGCATACATATTGATCATGAGGTGTTCCATCAGTTTATGCAGACTGGTGGCGCCACCTCTATTTTTTCAAATTTTTACGAATTTTTTTTCTCTATTTTTGAGACCTTTAAAGATGTGGTTATCTGTCAACAGGGTACAAATCGTATTAACTGGATCTAGAATCTTCATTCTTGCCATGCAAGGAGGCCCATGAAAGTGTCTTTGGAAACCTGAAATTAGGTCTCTGTTTCCTGTATCCTTCAAGCTATAGGACTCCGAAGTATCCCTCAATATAATGGAAAAATTTGATTCAAAAGCTGAAGTATCTGAACAACTTATGCAGAGATCACCATGATTCTTTGGATGGATATTGATTATGGAGTGTTTCATCGGTTTCTGCAGATTGGTGCCACCTATATTTTATTCAATTTTTCGATTTTTTCTCTATTTTTGATACCTTTAAGGATGCTGTCATCTGTTAACGTGACACAAATTGTAACAACTGGACCTAGAATTTTCATTCTTGTCATGCAAGGAGGCCCATGAAAAGAGTCTGTGGAAACCTGAAATTAGGTCTCTGTTACCCATATCCTTCAAGCTATAGGACTCCGAAGTATCACTGAGAATAATGGAAAATTTGATACAAAAGCTGAAGTGTCTGAACAACTAATGTAGAGATCACCATGATTCTTTGCATGGGTATTGACCATTAAGTGTTTTTATTAGTTTTTGCAGACTTGTGGAGCCACCTGCATTTTTTTTTAAAGTTTACGCATTTTTTCTCTATTTTTGAGATATATAAATACAGACACAATCTTGCCCTGTTGGTAAATCTGTTTGATGCTTCAGTTGAATAAGTATATACTACCATTCAGATGATAACATTTCCTTTTGCGAATCTCTTCCCATTCATCTGAGCGTCATGAACCATGGGTCACTTGTTTTTGTGTGTTATCTATCACTATCAAAATAGGTAAGCAAGTCTTCGTCATAAAAAAGAGGTATCCTTCGTATTTTGATTGAAACTAGGTCTTCAAGTGCAAAATAGTGAACTGGTAGGATTAGTAAATGAACAAGACAATTGTTTCTTCCATAAATATGCTTCTGCTGAAACAGTTAAAAAAATTTAGAAACCGGTACGATTGTTAATGTATATGGACTCCTGAAGATAGATCTACAACGAATGATAAGCCCAACGTGTCCTTTTCTTATCTGGACAAAGATATGTCTGCCAGGATCAGCTGGTAATCAGGTTCCTCAAAATATTTCTTAATTAATTATTTTTTACGCAATTGCATCTCAGTGCCATCTTGGTTCCTTTTTTAGAAAACACATAACATTTGAGTAAAGCCTAATACGTACTTACGCGCGCGTCACGCGTCAAGCGTTATATCTTAAGAGAAATTCGCTCCATTTCTATTTATCTTAAGCAAAACAGACTAAATCGTGCGTCACTCCTGAAGCGATTTTTGACGCGTGACAGGCGCCTGCCGAATGAGAATTCCTGATAATGACAAAACTTTAGAGAGATTTTCTCCCAAGAACTTGCATTCAAGAATAAAATGCAGATTAAACGTTTATCTTAATTAATATTACTTAAATTATTGATGTGTTTCTGGGTAGAAAAAGTGCAACACTAACACAAATACATAAATATCGTAAAGAATAGTGCTTGAGTTCCGTCATATTAAGAAAATGTTTAGTCACAAAAAGATACATATTTGTATAAAATTAAACCAATACTGATTATAAGGATACTCTTTTTTTACAAAGATAAAAAAAAAATAAAATAGGTGCTTGTTTGATATAGTCCAATATGACGCGTCATGCGCGTTGTAGCCGCGTGTTTTGGATTCGTGGCGAGCCGCATATTCTTTTACGTTTGAGTGGATTGCCAATGAGAATGTGACGTTTCACTATGTTGAGCTGAAATATGATTAAGAGAAGCAAAAGAGGTAGTAACCGTTAATAATAATCGAGTTCAAAGGTACCGCATTCGGCTAAGGATTCTGGAGGTAAACAGCTATGGATATATAGCCACGACAACATGACATTCAGGCTTTTTAAAATAAACTGATATCGCCAGCGTCTTCAATAAATTAAAAATCGACGTTTTGGTGGCAGTCTGCCGCAACTATATATAAATATATATATATATATATATATATATATATATAAATATATATATATATATATATATATATATATATAAGGCTGTTTATGACTCATCTATAAGACGCTGTGAAGGAACTATCTCTCTGCCCTTTTAATCAGCGCCGCCATGCAGTGTCTATTACGGGATCATACGTTACCGTACTGGTACTGCACTCTGTGTAATAATATTTTGTAATTTGTCAGGTGTGCTTCATGTACTGACATTATTGATCTATAATGGGCTCGTCTGGGTAAACACCATGACAAGTACTCATCAAAGAAAAATCAGTAATGAGGATCATACAGACTATACTAGCACGATACTTTTTATACATACACGCTGTCTTTAGAAGAGAGAATAATCGACAGAACATGATTATAGATGCATTATATTTTTACATCATATTTGAGAAAATTTAAACCAGCTTCTCCTTAATTCTATTCCAAGATTATGGCTCGCAAAAACCGCACTAAGAAGACATAAAGCTCGCCCCGCATAAACCACACTTCATCGCCCAGCCGGTCCATGAAAACAATTATAACATCAGCTCGCGGTGTCCCGCAGAGGGTTTCATATATATACATACATGTATATATATATATATATATATATAAATTCATTATTATATATAATTAATTATTCATTAAATTTAATTTCCATGGATGGTACAAATAATTATTATAAGTTATCTAGGCACTCTCCATGGCTAAGATGATGGGGTTCGGTAGTCTGTAGGGGTGGAGGAACCCGGAGAAAAACCACCGGCCTCGGACGGGCTGCTACATCCCACTCTCATAGCCACTCCGGGGATCGGAAATATATACAATATGAGGGAGAGAGAGAAAGAGAAAGCAAACAAGACAGATAGAGACGTTTATTAACATAAATAATGATGTTATTTGAGCAATCTTCAAATTATGTCAAATAAAGATTTTTTCTTTGATAGTTCCTTTCGTTTCAAAGAATGATGATAAATACAAATATAGCTCACCTGTCAGCTTGTGGCCTTCTTTCCGTGTTACCTGTAGCTTTAATTGTTTTACCGACGCACTGCAGTGACGTTTCAGTTACGTGTCATCATTATACCTGATATCAGGAGTTTCGGTTTGTGTAGTATTCCAAGCTCTTTATTCACTGGGCCTCAACTGTCCTGCTTCTAGTGTGGTACGGTTCTGATATTTATTTTCATGTTCTCAACCGCTGTTTCGTATCCCGCGGACTGCTGGGCTGATCCAATTGTACTACGAACATGCCATTATCAGAGGACAACATAATTACATATCATGCCGCCAGTCTGTGTGCCGGGGCCCAACACCGTCAGCGGTGCTCTGACTAAACCTTTGAAGAGGGGCAAGCGAGCCCGCCAACACGATACCGTACAGAATCAGTTGGGCGGCTGGTTAAAGTTACATGTATATAATTATGCTATTTTATTCGCCTCAGTACAACGAATATAAAAACTGACCTACCACGTGATAACGTACACTTAACCCCATGATTCTGCAAGAAGTATATTGATTGATCCATGCTTTGTAAGCCTTCTATGGTTTAAACTATTGTATATTGTTCTTATATAAGCATTCCCTTACAAACTAAAACCCATATCTGTTCGCAGTTGTGTTACCGAATATGTAAACTTCTTGGATTCAAATGATTCAGACACAGAGTGCCAACCACGACATGAGAATGTCAGAGAGCTGTCAGTGTTGCAAAAGACGGGTCCACTAGTAACAACCCCTAATATGGGAAACTATTAGTCAATAGGTCAGACGATGCACACCCTGTAAATATATATATATATATATATATATATATATATATATATATATATATATATATTTACCGATGGTATATAAGTTTGCAGAACGAATCCAATAGTGCTCTATTAGTGGGATGCTAAGAACTGTTACATTATGATTATTTACGAAAATGTTCAGTTACACATTAACACGTGTTTTCATGCATTTGCAATCTTCAGATGTGATCTGTCACGGTTGATGCAGTTATGTAATTATGCGTTGACGCACTCAGCCATAATCAGGTGGAAATGTACGGGGATATAGATTAGGCCTGCATTTCGAAATGATTTCAGATCTTTTGTTCAACCTTTGTGACTTCGGGAATGTCATTTTTTTAACCTTTTCTACGAGCCAGAGATTACACGTGCCATTGTGAAGCTTTCTCGGGGGTGCGCTTTTAAGAACCCGCCAGCTGATTGAATACGGGTGTTTTGATCCTTCTGTAGCCAAATGTACCTTGAGAGCTCGGAATCTTTTTCATATTTAAGGTGATTAAACGATTTTTTTTTTGTGGTTTCTGTACCGGGATTTGAAATCGGTACAGAATATATAGATATCTATATATAGAGAAACCGACAGACAGACAGAAAGACAGATGGAAATAATTATATATATATATACAGTCGGTCCCGTATAATTGAATATTGATTATATTCATTTAAGCGGACTATTCCAATAAACGGGGTGTTAATCTCCAAGGTCGTAGTGGTCACTATAATACAATGAATTCCTATCGGATGCCTTGTGTGTGTTTACCGTAAAATTTAAGGGGTTCTGAATTATCTGTTTTGGAATTTTTCATTTAATGATGTTTCAATTCATTAGTTTATATATTTTATTTATTTATAATGTGCACCCCTTCTACGGAACAAACACTGTATATTCACCTGTTTGCAATTATAATTGATAAAAAAATCTTACTGCCAATGGCTGACAGCTTACCGATCACGGGAATATATCAAATGTTGACAAAGGTTTAATTCCTCAAGGATTTTGATTTATCATAAAACATTTTTTTTGTTTCAACTAAAGAAATACAGAATAATTTTGCATTCACCTGTTCGTGTATCTTATCTATATAAGGCGATGCTGCAAAATGGCTGACAGCTCAACGATCACGTGAATGTGTCAAAGGTCACGAGTCTAGCAAGATTCCTAAAAGATTTTGATTTTTATAACATGTATTGTCTTTTTTTAACTTGAAAAAATACTTTCTGCACGTTTACCTGTTCGTGTGTGGTCTTAAAAAACGACGTTTCTGGAAAACGTCATCCTTCCGCCAGAGATTGTTCTACTCAAACCATTGTGAGTACGATCCTACGCAGTGTGCATGACTAGCTTTATACCAATAACGTGAATATGTCATTAGGTGAGAGGCCACATGAGGTCAGCATGACCCCCTACGCCCCCCCCCCCCTGGCTACGCCCCTGCTGTGTAAGAGGGATTAAATTTGTCTTCATAATTAATCAACTTTGCTACGTTCTCCGTCAGACCAGTATTTGTCTCATTTCGTCAAGTTTCCTTCTCTAATGAATTTAAAGAATGATTATGTTGTTTTCATATTTATTTTTTCAGGGGATAAATCAAATATTCGAGGCAAATGTTTGCGTGTCAATCTTTGGAACAGCAATCAAATAATAAATTTAAAGGAGAAATGTTTCATTTTCCATGGTCGGAGCAGTTTTTATGTAATTATATATGTAATAGCAAGAGTAACATGCATGTATGAAAAATGGGGTAGGTTGGTGGGTTTTATGTGATTGAGCTCAATAGACCAATATATCATAATTAAAATTATTTTTTTAAAAGATTAATCCAGAACATGTATTAATTTTAGTGCGTATTCAATCAAATGAACATTTCTCTTACTTGTACGTAATTATCACGACATATGTTTCTTATACCGTCATTTACAATTTCACAGATTAATTTTTTTTAACCCGAACTATATAACTGGTAAAGAATGAGGAATATGTCTAATGCTACCGCCATTTATAAATCTAAAAACTAAAATGAAAATTAATATGAATTAATATTTAAATTTAAAAAATCCTATCCCGATTTTCCCGATGTCCCCCGATATCTTCTCCAGTTTTCCGTTGTCATTCGGATTTTTCCGGATGTCACCCCGATGTGTCTTGATGTCACCCCGATGTGCACCGGTGTCATCCCAATTCTAAAAATGTTGTAACGATCTTCTCCATTTCCCGATGTCACCCTGATGTGTGCCGATGTGTCCCCAGTGTTACCTCGAAATCAATCCGACATTGGGACTCATCGGGGACGTTACCAGCGATGATTAAGTCTTGTCTTAATCTCCGAGGCGGAGGTAATTTTAGTTGAAGCTATAGTGTATTGTAGGATGAAAATCACAATAAGTATTGGCTTATCTAAGCCCTGGAGATTAAATCCTTTGAATTTGATGTAATAATCTACAAAGCTTTCACATTGTATTGATATTTCCATTTTCTTGGAGATGCGAACCCCTGGATCTCGGTTTTGGTTTCTCATCCGGGAACGTCGAATGTAATGTCCTATGGTATTAGCTTAAGTGAAATGGAAAGCAATAACTGTGTTTGCAGTGTTTTTTGTATATTTTCATGTTATACATGTTATCAGAATGGACAAAATTAATGGATGTACCATTTGCGCATGTCTTTTTTCAGTTTAATTTGTAGCATCAAGCAAGCTCTAAAGATACTTTCTTACATCTTTCTTTCAAAGTATTTCGACCGTCAAAGACGCTTATAGACGCTTATCCCCGTGTTCCTGCAATCCTTGATATATATATATATATATATATATATATAAATATATATATATATATATATATATATATATATATATATATATATATATATATATAAAGTGGAGCCCCACAATTACGACCACCTTGGGTAATGACCAAAGTAATTTTAGGGTGGTTGTATTCGTGAAAGTGTAAGTTACGTGACTCGTATATTCGGGACCAAGAAAAGTGGTCGTAATTGTGGGGGTGGTCGCAGTTTCGGGGTGGTCGCAAGGCGGGGTTCCACTAAATATATATATATATATATATATATATATATATATATATATATAACTTGTAAATTGCGTTACTTTTTTGTCATTGAAAAGGGAGTGAAGGCATAGGTGAAGTATCATGTTAATTAATTGGCCGAAAATTATCACATGAACTGTTAATTCAATTTTATTCAAATTTATTCATTTTCTAAATTACTTATTTTAATATCTATATTAAATTAATTAAATTATATTATTTAAAAGTAAGAACTTAAGTAATGCAATTGCAGAACAGTTCTATATTCTTAAAGATAGGTCTGTGGGCTGTTGGTTACACTGTATATTAAATATGGACAGATGTAAAAACACTATAAGTAACGAGGCTAACAATTGCCATCAAGTACTAAACTGATAATATAGAGAGTTTATGAGGTTCTGTCGAGTTTTACACTTTGCCTTCATACACCGATTGGTATTGGACCTTCAACGGACTTTTAGCTCAAAAGCCATAAGCCTTCCGGCAGAAGTCACACAAAAAGTGTATTTTTTAATATTTCACCCGAAATGATGAAAAAAGGGATTGTGGGGAAATAAGGTTTTGACACTCTTTTATCGAAACACTACTCGTCGGTTCAGGTGGCCATGCACGTTTGTGCGATATTTGGGGAAATAATGAAATTGACACAACATATTTATAAAGTGCGTGCAATATTTGTAATTGACAGAAAAACTAACTCAGCACGTTTATTATATGTGCCAGTGACATTCATAAAACAATAATAAAAGGTTATATGTTCCTTTATAAAAAAAGTCATCAGCTAACTATGATAACTATATAGATGAAGTCGACCACCAGCAGCCATCAAGATAATCTCTTACCGTGTGATTTTTTATCGTTCGAATCATGAATTCGTTGATTACCTTGGCCCATTGAAAAAACACGAAAATAAAATTCGAACAAAATATTTCTAAATACACAGTAATGTTTTACCTGTTCTTTTATATACGTAATGGTTTGTTAGAGGTGACTTTGTGAAAGCACACGATATCAGCTACACATGCAGACCCCAGATACAGGACCGCGGTTTGAGAACCATATTTTGGTATTACATATGACCAATTTTTATCCATGGCGTTTTCCCTTCAAAACAATGATATTGTCAAGATACTGTATATGATTTTGAGATATATAATGCAAGTATTAATGTCTTGCCAGCTTGGTTACACGACTGAGAAAGGTATCATTAGTAAAAATGTAAAGGCCATGGGTGTCTCTATTTAAAAAATGGTAAACAAGGTCCCTCAGGTCAAATTTTTGTTAAATTCCTGTGAGACGCTTTTGGCTTTCCACTAGACAGAGTTTCCATAGCAACAAACGAACAGGTATAAAATTCCAGGCACCATAAGCGTTAAGACACCCTGTCTAAATATAATTCATTATCGGTTGATTCAGGGCATAATTTATGTAATGGTCATCTTTATGCATGCAGCCATCACGATCTGCACACGTGTCTGCCTATTTTAAAATGCAGAATAACAATATGCAAGTAATAGTGATAACTAAATAATTAAATGTTAGGATTATAGTATTAATAATAAACAATAACTTTATTATCATAACCACCATCATTATGCTCGTTAGTATATAATCATAAAAATTATTGTGATAATCAAGAAAAAAAATACTTATCATAACAAAAAAAAGTTAGATGGACCTCATAGTTCAAGTGCAAGATTAATTGTACAAATAATGCCCTGTCTGAACTGTGAAACAGAAATTCCATCCAAGTGAACCTCATCTTGAATTGGGTCCAAATAAAGGTTAGGTAAACCTTATAGTGGTGGTGTTATTTGCAGGGAGCATTGCATCCTGAACAGAGACTTGGTCCTGATGCGATTGCATGGTGGAAATTGTGACGTCACAGGCAAAATTTAGAAATGACTTAAATCAAGCAACACATGTTGTTTTTATTCTTCCCAGGATGATTGGGACTGAGAGTGATCAGAAATACGAAGCTTTCGATAAGATCTAGAATTTTTTAGTGAAAGGGGTTTTCGATTTGGGTGACGTCACTGCTGAGTTGACAGTGCTCATAGATGTGCCAATAGCTTTTGAACAAATACAACAACCTTATGCTTTTTTTGGTGGAACATACATAGAGAAATGTTTTTCCCTCCAGGAAAGGGGTTAAGACAACAAAATTTACATTATATTTTTTTCATAAGCAAGTGTGTTATATGATAATATGAGCTTTGGAATACGTTTGCTTGACCTGTAGACAGCTGAAATTAAAATATTTACTTATATTATTTAAATTATTTATAGTGCGAGGATGTACTTCGAACATGTATATATATTAATTGTATCCGCCAAATTTCACAAATACTTTATTTTAGAAAACGTGAGATGAGGAGAAATGACTTTTCCTGGCGTAGCCCATAGATTTATTTAACCGTGCGTGTATATAAGTTGATAGGGCTGGGTCTAAATATTCATACACCTTACTTAAACTGGTTAGAAGTAGATTGATTGAAGCAGATTAATATTAATTAAGACTAATCAATGATCTCATTATAAACCTTTTACTTAAGGGCAGCACAAATACTCCTATCCTGCCCTCGGACATCAATGAAGGGTAAGATCGAGTTACTCAGTCAGGGAAGTACTCGAGTAGTTCTCTCAACACGTACCTGAGTAAACTGGCATGACCTGTACAGAGTTGATCCTCATGTATATAACCGAGAATTAAAAAAAACTTTTCTTTTGCAGTCCTTCCCCTGGATTATGCCGAGTGTCGTCAATATATCTTCCGGGGGGGGGGGGGGGGGGTTGAAGGCGTCGGGGGGGGGGGGGGGGGTTGAAGGCGTCGGGGGGGGGGGGGGTTGAAGGCGTCGGGGGGAGGGGGGTGATCAAAGTTGGGGCAAGCTTTTATGAATATAAATATACTTTTTCTTGTGACACATTTCAATTTTTTAAATCTACAATTAAATTTTAAATCTTTAAAAAATAAGGTATTATATTTCCAATATAGGTTAATTCTAAACCCGGTTTGGATTAAAATACTTATATAAATACATGATATATAATACATGATAAACTCATAAATTGAACTAAGGTATAGAATTCTTATTATTAATAAATTTCATTTTAGATATATAAATATAATACTCTGAATGGCATTGGGGGAGGGGGTGATTACATTATCCACCCTCTCCCTCCCCCCTGTATTTCCGCCACTGATTATGTCACAATTTGAATTTCATGACGGTTTGGGCTTGGTAAGTTCGTCTGTTTTATCACTGTGTCTGTCGTTATAATAATGCGTGCATAGCGTACAAAATAATATTATATTTAGTAATTCTCATTACCTTACAAACCCCATACAAACTTAATTTTTGTGTCCTTAAACAAGAGTCATGAATAGTGATAACAATTAAGTGTTAAACATTTACTTCAGTGTCAGATTACAAGAATAGTTTGTATGGCTAATGTGATAAACATTAAAATCAGTTTAAATCTGACATTCTATGTCATTATGACGTCACGCACGACCTATGTAGGAGGACACCCCGATTACTGGATTGACAAGCTGTCAGAAGTATTTAATGTTAAAATGGGTTGTGAAAGTTTAAAGCGCATTGAGGCAGAAAAGGTTTTGATTCGCAAATAATAGTTCTTATGGTAAAAAGCACCATTAGAAGACGGTAGCTGACATGGTGTGACC
Organism: Sipunculus nudus; assembly: GCA_026874595.1. Taxonomy (NCBI): domain Eukaryota; kingdom Metazoa; phylum Annelida; class Sipuncula; order Golfingiida; family Sipunculidae; genus Sipunculus; species Sipunculus nudus. Next base: position 45,595,103 of record CM049309.1, read on the forward strand.
TGTATCGGTTTCCTAGACGTGTCCAAGGAGCCTCATCAGTAGATGTAATTGGGGATATGAGAGTATCTTAACGTTATAATGTGATTATCTCCAGGGCGTAACAACAGTGGGTAACAAAAGACTGGTCGTAGTCTAATTAATTATCAGAAATATTAATGCGGTGGCATTGTACTGCAGCGACAGGAAGACTGTCTGTGATGTAGGGATTAAGATTTTGAAGAATAGGATGATGATTCATATTGACATACTCTGTATATTTCTTCATCCTTTGAAAAGTTTCTGGTAAATTATAAGTTATTATGCCTTTCATAATCGTTTGGCTTGGAAACGAAACACTATTTCGCTGTAAATCTCTCTGTCTCTGTCTGTCTGTCTGTCTGTCTGTCTGTCTCCCTCTCTCTCTCTCTCTCTCTCTCTCTCTCTCTCTCTCTCTGCATGGTATTCCGCTTGACATGTGTCCAGGAGTTACGTACGTTATGCGATTAATTTAACATTAATACCAGTCTATGTTAAAATTTACCGATGAAAGTAATTATGCTCCACGTCTCTCGAGATAGCAGGACATTGTTCACTCTTTATTTCCTATTTGATAAAGATCTACATCTGACACCATTATTGGCTAACCGATAAGGATACTTTGTATACCGTCAATTAAAGTAGTACGGCTTAATCTCTGGCCAGACTGTCATACAGACTCATACACGCCCACCAACTCACACTACACCCACACACCTACACCCAGAAGTACATCTTTGTATATACAATGATTTTTGCACGTTCATATATATATATATATATATATATATATATATATATATATATATATATATATATATTTATATATGAACGTGTACAAACCATTGTGTATTCAAAACCTGTAGAGCTATTAAATATAAAATTTCTATATAAAAATCCTGTACTAACCATTTCAATGCAGAAACTATGTAAACATGTAAAAAAACATATATAATCTTTGCAAACCACGTACACTGTGCAGGTGATCAAATCTCAGGATTGATGATCTGTCGGACGCGTAAACAATATATTAACATTACAACTAAATTAAAACTGGATGTGGCCCCCATGAGAAACACCATATTGACTGAATAACCGACACGTCCTGTGTGATACATGGGAGTGAATGGGAATAATAAAATAAGCTTGATTAAACATCAAACATGACAGCTGTGGGTGTGTGACACCTAATCCGACATGACATGATTTACGCACCCAGCAAAACACCTTGTCGCGACCCACTGACCCCGTTCTAGCAGAGTTTGCCCATTTTATTTTTTCTTTTCAAGTCTTCAAGTACACAACGACCCATTTACTCAAAGAAATTATTGAATCTGGAGGCTAGAGGCTAGTTGGCCAGTTTAAGTACAATGTAAGTTTAAGAGATTCAGCATATACAGTGGAATCTCTGCTTACGGGTACCTCTGTACTAAGGGCACCTCCTATTTACCGCCACTTACGGACAGTCCCTTGAAAGTGGGTCCTGAAATCTATAACTTCCCTACTAAGGACACCTATCTTTTAAGGGCAAAATTTCCGGTCCGTTTTTGTCCGTAACTCGGAGGTTCTATTGTATATAGATTGATCCAGCTGGACAAAACGTATATGGGATACATACAAATAATCCTGAATTACTCAAAAACTGAACAGAAAAACAAAAATCAGCTCGGTTCCATCCTCTCTTGTTTATCTTACTATGAGCCAGGTCTCCAGCTCGGTTCAGAAAAGACCTTGCTTCCTTTTCCTCGATAAGTCATATTCAAAAATATTTAATTTTAGCTTTCCTGTCATGGTCAAATTAATCTCCGACCAAGGGAATTTAAATGAGTGTGATAAAAGATTTATTTCTAAAATGCCTTCTTTATGAAAATCCAAATATATACGATTTCGGATATTTGCATCCATGATTTTATATCGAGTACCAAAGATCCAAGCAACAGCAGGAGATGTTCGTATATAATGTTGCAGGCATATTTCTTGGTCATTTCCATAGGCCAACTGCTTTTGATAACTGTCCTGGGGTCTCTTGTTAAAATCTGTCCAGTTTGAAAATTACATCCTCTAGTTCTCCGAGTCAAGACAGGATCATCAGAATAACTCCACAGCTGGTCATGCATATTCTTTTTTTTTAATCCAGTATTTTGCAAGCATTTTGTATGTAAAAGGGGTTCTTGCAAAGAGGTTGAGGAAATTTGAGTATCTCTTATGCCACACTTTCCTAGTTAAACGCATGGCGAGGGACTATTTGCAACTCCTGGTCCTTGTTTTTTATCCATTAATATAATCTTTGAATTATTTATTCTGTTCCGTTGGTCACTGCTCCGCGCAGGCAAGATGCTGCTTTGAGCTGTATAATTAAAAGGAAACAGATGCATTCATAATTAATAGTAAATGTTTTATTAGTAATAAATCGTCAAACACACCTCGGTAACTATATCAGCTCTTTCTCAGTGTCATTTCTATCGAATCTAGATCACATTACACAACAGCTTTTAGTATACCAAGAATACTCCGATAGCAAACAAACCTTCACACGGATTTAAATAAAACCCTAAGCGATAATCTTTATGTATGAGCGATGTGAATCAGCTATCCTGGACTGGCTACATAACGTATATATATATATATATGACTTATTCCAACGTGCCTTTACCATCATTATACTTCTTCTATAAGAATGGAGTCACTTCTGAGACATCATGCACTGTTTTTTTTTTGTAACATAATCAACAACTTTGATATTATAAATATCGATATTTTAGCTGTAAATGTACCTATTTGACACCGGAATACAGGCATACAAAACCATACCTCGAAATGCATTAATCTATGGAATCGACGTGATTTCGACAAATGACACTATCACCCCTAAATTTTACACATGTAAATATATATGGTAGTGATTTTTTTGTTTTGAGAGACTCGTTAAAAGAATTCTGTCATAGATCGTGAAATATATTGTCTGTCTTATTCTACATGAAACATCACTTATTAACAACATAGAATTCTGCATTCTAAGGAATGCAGGCCTCCGCCAGGTGGGGGATGCTCCCTTTTGTGGGATGCTCCTGAACCCATGTTTGTATTCAGTTATTCGGCCCATATTCTCAGGTTCATTTCGTGCATAAGGGACTGTACATTTGTAAATATACTGTGATGGCGTTCATGTGCTGGTTCCACATCAGAATCTATTCAATTCTTCATTGATATTTTCATGAGATTCCTTTAATGACAGCGTGAGTTATGTAAAAAAACACTACACACACACGAACGGGGATGAACGCAAACCTTCTAGGGGAGGCAATTACCCTTGCGGGTCATACACAAGTAAAAGTAATGATTTTTTTTGCTTCTCGGGGAAAACTCAAGGGCGACTGCTCCCGCAGTACCACCGTAACAGGGGAATGACAAGTGGGTGTATTATCCAGGCACAATGCGTCACAGAAATCTACAAAGGGAGGCCTTAGTACAGAGTGGTCACTACACTGCATGTAATGTGAGCAGCGGGCGTGGCCCCAGCCTTGTACCGTGAGCACTGGTCATGATAATCTGCTTTCTTGGATACACGAGGAAGAAGTGAAACTGGGACGCATCCTCCAAATTAAAAGTTCTGTTACAGGAAAATGAATAGTGTATCATCCTTTAGGGTATCATCCGGTTAGCTGACAAAAAGAATTGTATATATATATATATATACATATTTATATACATATATCAGGGATATGCTCCTTTAAGATCCCGAGTGATATCGACTGTATATTTTACTGATTTCGAAATCTACAAATAAACGCCTACAGCTTTGGGATCGATTATGGTATTCAATTCATTATCAAGCCCCAACCTCCCCCCCCCCCCCCCCCCACCCACACACACACAAAAAACACACACACCCCAAAAAAAGGCTATAAATTAAAAACAAATGAAAATGAAATATTCTATCTATCCTTTAATCCACTTGTTAGTACCTGTCCCAAGTTTGACCAGGACTCGTGTATTACTTTCTTTGATGAAGTTTATGTTCAAATGGTCAGATGTTTTATCATATGTAGAAAATAGTTAATGGTTGGAAAGTTTAAATCCCTTTATGGCTTTATAACTTTATATTGATCTTATTCTTTTTAATAAATTTTAAAAAATTTAAATTTGTGTCATACAATAAATAACTGTGGTGATACAATAAAAGCATAAATTATATGAATATATAATACAGTAATATCTAATTTATTAATTGTATATTAATGAATTACTAGTATTAATATAAGTATATATATATGGGCATCGGCAGATGAAAAACTAATCATTAGACATGAGTGATCGGAAAATGGGCCTGACGCATGTTAAGATGGGTCTCAACCAATTACCGAAATCGGTGATTGGGTCTGACCCAGTTCGCCCTTTCATGACCTGATTCCCACAACATGCCCAGCATGCTGGTATGTAATAATTTAATATTATTTTTATATGATTTACAAAATATATAAAGTGTAATTTTATCTGTTGAACTGTTCACATAATCATAGTTACTTTAGTCTTCAATCAATAAAAAACAATATACTGCTGCTACTGATATGTATAAAATGATGTGTGAAGCATTTATCCTTGCGATAGTAGTTGTTTTTCCAGACATCTATGATACCAGTACATGTATATACTAACTATACGCAAATAAGACCAAGTCAAATGAGTGTACAAATGAGTGTCTTATCTCTCTTATAAAAACAATAAAGACAATAATGTATAAATGACATTATATGTTTACTTGTTGTTCAGAACTGTTATTTAAAAAAGTATGGTAATCAATCATTTGCTTTTTTTATATATACCTTGCCATAAGTGGACATATTTATGCTCCTCTAATTCTTCATCTTATTATTCTGCTATATTTTATATCTTATGTTATTGATTCTTACCCGTGAATTACCTTAATTTCTATTATCCAATTACTATGACTCGGTTCAAGTCACCTTGACCTATTTTTCAAAGTCACATGGCTAAAAAGGGACTTTTTTAGGTGTTAATGCCGAGGTACAGTAATATGTATGAAACTTTTGGGATAAAATCTAGTTGCGAACATTTCTATGCCAATTTTTCGAAATTCAATCATGTGGAAAATTATGCAAATGGTGAATCAGTTCTTTTCAATTCACGAGCGTTTCCACATAAACCATTTGACCGAGAAAGGTCGCGAGTCAACAAGCGTGCTATTTACAATGTAGAATTGCAGTGGCAAGTATGGTATCGGTCTCTTCATACGTTTTTTAATTAAACGCAAATTACCAAAAAATACGTTATCATGTTCACTTTATCTGTGAAAACTCATAGAGATAACAATCAAATTTCTATTATGTTTTACAGAAATATAACTCTATCTAAGTGTTAAAAAATACAAATTTAACTATTGAGTCAAAGGGGTCAAAGATCAAGCTTACATTAAAGGTTAAAAGGTCAAAATGGAGACAATTATTTCGTAGAAGCTACTTATAAGATATCCCGTTCATATAATGCTTGTCAATACACAGGGAGACCCCACTTCGGGTGCAATAAAGTTTTAAATTGGCAACCTTGCCTTCTGAAATACAAATTTCTAATCATTTTCGGTAGGCACGCATTTTCTACTAAGCTGTTACAACCAGAACCTAATAACTAGGGAAAGACGCCGTTTGATGTTTTTTTTTTCATAAATAATATGAAAATTTCGGAAATGTGACGTCGCCATTCACCTCATCTGTTCAAACTCAAGAATTAAACTAAAAAAGCAAAATTAATGTCATCCCTTTGAAAAAAAATGGTACCTGCCCGAGAATAATGTACTGAAACCGTTGGCTTACTCCTGTACACAAGTGTTATAAATAGTGGATCTGGCGCTATCACTAGCATAGCGCAAACGCCATCTGCGTTTTCCGTTCCTTTTTTTCCGGTTTACAACCGGTGTTTCACAACTTTGCACTTTCATGTTTGGATTAAACCTAATTTGGAATCTGTCAGGCATGCGAAAATCGGACCTCCGGTCACGTGGCCTTGTTTTTGTAACAGACACATGTGGACCGTGTTTACTCACACGCAGAACCATAACAAGGTATTACTCACTCAGGGGCGTCAATATAGGGGGGGGGATGGGGGGTATATATACGCCCCACTTTTTGGCAAGGGTGGGATGGCCAATGTAAACATCCCCCCCCCCCCCCACTTTTCAGAGAATTATATTATAATATTGCAAATGAACTATATTAGTAAATAGAATTAATGACTTTGGATCCATTTACTAAACCTTGCTTTGAATTACAAAATAACTTATTTTCTATTAAAATATAATTATTTGAAATATGATTAAGTATATATATATATATATATATATATATATATATAATCATATATATATATATATATATATATATATATATATATATATATAGTTGAATATGTCACTCAGAGACGCTGAAAAAGGGATATGTGTGTGTTTGTATATATAAATATACAAAGTCATCCCCCCACCCTGGAAGAAAAATTGATGCCACTGCTCACTTGAATGGAACACTAAAACCCGGGACCAACCACGGACCAAGACGGAACCAAAGTGTGGCGTCTTTCAAAGCCATTTTATACATAATAACACCTTTATATGAACTCGATTTTAATATGAATAAAAAGTTCATGTCTTTCTACAGATTACACTGAAAATTTTAGATTTGAAGTTAATTATGAGCATTATTATCAAACTTAAATTCAGCGTATTTTTTGTCAATAGTGAGCCACAAGGCGACCCGGGACCACTCACGGGAAACCCGGGACAAACTTTAATGATCGTGTGTTGGGATGGTTTTGCTAAGAAACTCTTGGATAAAGCAAAAGAGAACTGATAGTGTGAAAAATAGACATAACATTGCTCCTGATTATGTCCCTTAAATATATATACAAAATCATCATTAAATATAGTAATATCTGCGATAGCTTGCCTGCCGGGTTTCCTTTCATTCGGTGTCATGAGCTGGTCAATTGCAGTAATTATAGTGCACCCCATATCCCGATCTGAATTATCTCGACATGATTTTCTCCAATCTGAAGACGGGCGACTCAGTATCATAAGATTTCCGGGTTCTGAGAGACAGGAACTGGGTGGTTACTGTTTATACGCGGAGACAACACTGGATTGAGATGAAACCTAACACTTCCGCCAGTGGTCGTTTATCCATTCGAAACGAATCTCTTCTGTTTGGGCACTGTGGGACGGCCGGGACTACTTGTCTCAACAGCCAAACTTAAAAATCAAAATGTGTTACATTTCAAGGAAATACCTTCTTTTTATATTTCCCATGCGCATGCTTACAAAATATTACTTATTCCGCAAAGCCCTTATCGCAATAACACACATGTTTATGTCATGGTAATTTTGCTTGAAACAATTCTTATCCAAAACACATGATGGACTACACTGTCCTCTTCGCTACATTTTTACCTACACCGCTGGTGTATTTTGAAACCCCAGTGCATTGTGGGGGGCAGCTTGTGACTCAAACAATCCCTAAACAGCAGAGTCATACTCTTTTGAGTCTGAGTCTACGCAGGGTGTATTGTTGTTATGAAAGAACACGGTATTGTACATACTATCCTTTAATTAAATCTTGTATTTGGGTACACGTATGTTAATTAAAAACGGCCCCATGCCCCTGTATAGCTTGGGTTGCGGCATTACATGCTTGATCGACCATGGATTGCTAAGTTCTTGTGACAACTGACCGGACACTACATACGTTGTCTTGTATCTCCCTCGGATAATTACACGTTATATAAAACCAGGAATATGATACTTGGCCAACCATGATATTATTATGATTCGAATTCTCATAGACAGAGCCGAATAGACGTTCAAACGAGCTGGTCCCCTTAATTCCTGGTTGTTCTTACTTCATGTTAAATTTGTTGTTTTTCTTCAGTGTTTTAGATATATATATATTAGGTTTACAACAGAAACGTATAACGGTATATAGTAAAATGCAGTCCAGAATGCTGCAAGAGAATAGATTATGTGGTGCAGAATTAGGGTTACCCCTTCCTCGAAAAATGTGAATAATTAGAAATCCCTAATGGGACCGGCTTTACATTCTAATCCATGGTCCAATGAAGAAGACTGTGATGTTATATATATATAGTACATCAGACACAGTTATAACTTAACACTGGTCAATGCTTTGATTCTCTCCACAATCGACCAGGTTTTTTTGTTTACAGATTTGGCACTTACTTCCCGTTCGGTTGAGACAAATAACATTATTGACATGCGTTAGTGGACATGTTTAATTGTCACCCCTGGTTTGCCACAGTTTGATCAACTTTGGAAACACCACCCTGACGTACCACATATAATGCCTTCACAATCTCACACAAGAGGACGCCACCAGCATCAAGCAGTTTCAATTGGTCTGACGAATGATTTCTACAATATGTTATCATTGAAAAAAACTGTGTTTCATTCATAACTGCCCAATTTTGACATTTCCACCATATGGGAATGAGACTAGCTTAAAATCTATTTCAAAATCCCGCGAAAATGGTGCCTCACGCATTTAATTTGAGTTCTATTGTAATTTGCGCATGAGAGAAAACATACTTTGGACATACCTTGATCATTTAAAATAATATCGATATAAAGTGTATATTTTATGAGATATAATTTTTAATCTATTAATATCACGTTTGATCTCAAAAAGAGTGACAGAGTGGCAACAACTTATCAGTCTCTAATTGTCGTTGACACAATATTTAGTTTATTTACCTATTTGATTTCCCCATCACAATTCCATTTGGTCACGTTTGGTCACCATTTTACACAAAATACAGTATTTGTACGAATTCAAAAATTCAAGCCCTCATTACTTCATCATCACACACTCATTATTTGTTGTGCATGTCTGAACGAACAGACAAAGGTCTTGTCATGAGATCTTAAGTGCCACATTCCTGATCCTAGGCCTACTCTGAGGCGTAAATTAATCTTTAAGGGTGGAGGCATGGAAGGGAAATCAAACTTTGGACAAATTTGATTATATATATCATATACAACATATATTATATATATTATATATATATAACTGTTATGATTTAAACATAGGCGGCGAAACCAAATATTTGTTAGGGGGGGGGACAATAGTAGACCACAAACGTTACTCCAAGTATAATGAGGGCGCTTCGAGCGGAAGAGGATATATATGTGAAAGGGGCCCTCTCTCTCACCAGCAGGATTTTTTTTTCAGATGCCACAAACAGTGAGGGTTTTGGTATAAACATAATAAGTACAAGTATTCCCTGGTGTACAGTCAGTATTTTCTCCTGCACGGGCCTTTAATAGCCTACTACAAAAACTGGTGTATTTATACCTTCCATTTTATTACAGGGCGCGCCCCCCCCCCTCCCGGTTTCGCCGGCTATGTTAATTCTAAACCAGGTCTAGATATATAATTTTTCTTATAGTAAACTCAGAAATGAAACCAAGGTCTAAATGATTCTATGTATAAATATATTTTATTTCCAATATATAAATATTATTCTCTATTTAACCCCCCCCCCCCCCCCCCACCTGTATTGACGCCCCTTCTCTGTTTCGACAGATTACGTCTTGCATATGCATCGATTTGTTTCATAGATGAAGATATAAATGACAATATTTTTTATATATCGGTGGTCATCTCACTCCCCTCCCACACCTGAATTATCTAGAGAAGAGTTCCGCGAGTATATGGCTTCCTGTCCTACGATAAATACTTTTTATATTGAGTAGAGGAATACGATCGTTTAATATACCAGAGGTATCACTTTTAACAGGTATTAATTATTTGGCAATGGCGCAGCGCATATGTTATATATATATATATATATATATATATATATATATATATATATATGTGTGTGTGTGTGTGTGTGTGTGTGAAATGGAGGGCCAGTGCAGTATGAGTAGTAAAAATTAATTAAGAAAAGTTAATGAAATTCATACTAATGGCAATTCGAGCGTCTGTATTAATCAAGTGATAACAACTCTTACTAAATAATAGGTCGAATTTTGCTCCCTCAGCGTGCCCGCTTCATTCATAAGCAACATTCGACCATTTATTTAATTAGAGTACGTGATAACACGACATTTAAATATGTAAGGCACAGGTGCTCTTTACCGGCTGTTCTCAATGGGACCAGTGTTTATTTGCTGGCCAGGTATTGCCCATGCAGACACTGTTTCCATTAGCAAATGGTCCCACTCTCAGGCCGTACAGACACATTCAGTGAAGTACCGGGATCCGCTGTGTGTGACAAGTATACACAACATAAGATCGTAAGTAAACCCGTTCTCGGGGCAAAGACCAACTCGGTCTCAACACGCACTAGGCGACCCGTTGCTAGTGGCGACAAACGACGCATAACAGTTGACAAACTCGGGTCGCCGGCTGATTTCACTGGAGCCGGGGGCCAACGCTTTGGACAATTCAAACAGGATTAAAACGTGTATCCCAGGAAACACGGAATCAATGTCCGCTGAAAAGTCTGTCTGTATCAGCTTGGTAGGCGACATCGTCACTGCAGGCTGCGACACGTGTTTATATTGAGCGGGACACCTTGGTGTAACGACTATATAGTGAGTGATAGACGACACCGGGTTGTTGTTGTCAAGGTGTGGGTTCGATTCTGCATGTAGATGATGGCCGGTACGGAGATCCAAGCCCTCCTGACGGGACGGTTTGATCTTAACAGCCTCCCTGATGTCCCCTCACGTGTAATCAGAGTATACGTCGCCAGCGCAGTAACAGGTAAGTATTGAAGGATACATGTTGAAGGGTACGGATATCTGTAAAATACGATTACACACAAAACAGCTGGTCGCCGCAGTTATAGGGCTTAATGAGGATAACAGTGTTGGTAACATGCGGTTTTCAGATCCCCGCTTTGACTTAGTTATGTCATCATACGAGCTTAATTGTCACATCATATGTATATAACGTATAGTGTGTTCATTTGTGGTAGGGAGGTTGGGTGAAAGGGCTCATTAATAGTGAATCCCTCTTTTATTAATTATTGTTGTTTTTTACTTTTATTGTTGTTGTTGTTATAGTTTTGTTATTATTTTCATTTTATTATTATTATTTTATATTATGTCCCTCTAATATATATAATTATTATTATTATTGTCATATTTTATTATATTTTCATGATGTACAGTTGCTATTCATATATTCTCATTATTATTTTTATGAACACCCTGTATTATCAACCACAGGGTTGAAATGATGGAATAAGTGCTTCGAATCTTAAAAATGATTTTAATTTCTGTAAAATTGTAAAATGATCAAACCCTTAAATATATATTTAATGCCCCAAAAGCAGCCTCGGGCTGATCACAAACTCAAAATTTACTATGAAATACAAAGTTTTAAAACAAACATGATTTAAACCTCGTTTCCTACCTAATATTTTGATTAAATATGACATTTAGAAAAAAGCATATAAACTGAGTCTTATGAGATTTAATAAAGAGTATAAGATTCATAGAATAGATAAAGCACTCTTGATATACTAGTATTAACTGATATATCAGTCACGTGATAAGTAACAGTTCTATATTCCACTCCCAGTCAAAGCAAGCGAAACTTTGTTCGAACTACATCAACAAATTGGTATAGTTTTGAGGGCTAAACATTTCTGTTTATATTGTAAAACTTATAAAAAATATAACTATTTAGCTATGCATCGATATCATCACGTTATAGTAACAAAAAGTAAGTAACATTTTATTAAATAATAAGAATGAAAATCATGTTTTAAGAGACTGTTTGCAAGTACTGATAATACAGGTAGTATAATAACATTGTGATTGGCTAGCATAAGCCTAGATAATATTAATAATATTTAGAAATTTAGAAAGAGTCACCATTAAACGACAATACCTGAGGAGCATGCTACGGATGCACGACATTATACTGAGTTGTAATAGTAGATTTTTTTTTCATATGCACAGACACAATTCAAGAGAGAAGTGTCCTGGTGGAACGAGTGTATCCCAGGTTACGAGAATACTGCAGAAACAAATATGGACTGGAATTCCAGGTAAGAATTTACAAGAATACTACAGAAACAAATATGGACTGGAATTCCAGGTAAGAATTTACAAGAATACTGTATAAATAAATTTGGACTGGAATTCCAGGTAAGAATTTACGAGAATACTGAAGAAACAAATATGGACTGGAATTCCAGGTTAGAATTTACAAGAATACTGCAGAAATAAATATGGACTGGAATTCAAAGTAAAAATTAACGAGAAAACTGCAAGAACAAATACGGAATGGAATCCCAGATAAGAATGTACTAGGAATATTGCAGGAATGAACATGAACTTTGGTTCCAGTAAGAATAGCAGTGGGTGAATCCGTAGGGTGTCCAACCAGCCGTCTGATAAAACCTCAAAAATGAATACAGGCAAAATGCAGTCAGAGAGCACATTTCCCAGCTAAGGCCATCTTCTCACATCGGGTGAACATCCTTATCCGAATTAATTTGCAAGATTTAACTCCTCCTTACCTAAAGACCTGCTTCTGCAGAATAGTTAACTTGAAAAATGTATTCATATCGTTTGAAAATATTTGGCACAGCCATATAAACAGATTGACAGGAATTGAGAATTAATGGTAGACAAAATGGCTAAATATGAAACCCGTTATGCTATACCAACAATTTTTAGACCTGAGTGATTCCATAAAAGCAGATTGGTCGGCCAGTGAAGGTTTTTCCCTTTCATTTTGGTATTCTCCAAGAAATCTCGGCGTCTGGTGATATGTATGGCAGGACAGTTACTCTCTCCTTAATTAGACCAAGTGCCAGTTACAACATCCGACCCGATTAGAAATACACGTATGGCAAGAAAGTGGCCAGAGACATCAGAGAAAGCGTTTGTATCAAAAATATTTTATGGTGATCTATAATTTAAGAGATTTTTGTTTGGGTGTTATCCTAATCCTGAACATCATGTTCAATGCTTTTTACGGAAGTTGCTGACAGACAAATCAATTAACCAAGGGTAAAACAATACCAGGCCGAGGTATAATTGAAAAGTAGTTTCTAAAGGGTATTAGTGTCGTGGAAGGCAGGTTCGGGGTGACAAGCAAATAGCAGTTTACCGCGTATACATATACTAGTAACAGTTTAATAGCAAAACTACGTGAAAGGGCTTGATTAAAACCCTTTCTTTATAATCTGTCCTTTTTGTGTGTATTAACACCCGAGGATGTATCACAGATATGAGAATGAATAGATCTGACTGAATAAACCAAAGTTGACCGAAAAAATCGTGTTAATTTACAGCCATGAGACTCCGCGTGGTGTAATTATTAAAGGATATTGTTTCGTGTCATAATGAAAGTAACATGCATGTACTTAACACAGGTTACGTGCGTGTCTTTACTGCAAGTGGAGGGCTTTGTGATTTAAAAAGAACCAAGCGTTGTTACATAAAGAACGTCTGTGGCTAATTACGTTGCGTACAATCGTCTTCGCACCAGACGTTAACAGGACCGGCGTTTACATAATGTGCAAGCGGGAATAAACCCAGACAGGTGTGACTTGCTCATAGTTTTCTATGGGCCTGGATTGAACCAGCAGAGCGTCACCAGTGACCTCGTGAAGTCACAAGTTTTTCACTCCATGTGTCAATGGTGGGACGTGATGATCTTGTGCCAGCCTGCCAATGTAAACACCTCCTTGGAATTCGTAAACAAAAACATTCTGGCATATATAAACCTTTGAAGCTCATGTGTGACCATAAAAGATCGCTGACGTGATATTCTTACAGCACTAAGTCTGTATCACCAACGATAAGAAGTCCGCCCCGTAAAACATTCACCAGGCTAATCTCGGCGTATTAGGGCTCCCGACAGATCTTTGATAAAGACGATACTTTGGTTGCTTGTTACCTTCAGTAAGGCTATATGTTATCATATTGAATCTAGAATGGCTGTCAACTTAGCGCATACACCCGCCACGACAATCCCACTGGATCCACCCTTTTATCCGGGTTCACAGCAAATTTAACGAGGTCTTTCATGGCCCATCCCTCCATGGTAATATGGGGAGAAAGACAATGAAACATACCAGCAAATCAACACAGGTTGAAACATGATATCCATGGCGGAGGTCGTTTCTGTTGCATTGATATTTTCACTGCAATGATCTTAAAATGAAAGCTCGTCAATTAATATATATATATATATATATATATATATATATATATATATATATATATATATATATATATATATATATATATGGAGAGAGAGAGAACTAGTCATGCTTGAGCATGTGCGCTTCCCTCAAACATTTGTCATTATCTGCGCGAAAATTCAATTAAGAAAGAGCCATCGCTATTCATATGAAGATCCATGTTGTAACACAAACTGCACTTTCCCTACTAGTTCGTGCATTTATCTTGGTTAAATGGCACATATGTATCCCAGAACACACAGTTTTCTGTGTAATGTTGATTTGTAGGTTCCGCGCCTTTCCTGTTATTTCCTTTAATAAAAATCTTCCCCGCGCATATTAAATATATTGAATCCCCGTTGTGAAAGATTGTTATAATAGTGAACAGGATGCAGTTCATTTTGTTACCTTTGGGTGGAAAACAGTGTTTATGTTATTCGCCATTTGGTTTTAGAGTTGTCGTCAATGCAGGCTATGGTATTTATGATTTTATGATTTTAACCTATCGCAATTATACATATGACAGTTGTCAAAACCCCCCCCCCCCCCCTGCCATCGACTAAACTCAACTTCCCGAAAAATGTTCGTATTAATAAAAAAAACCTGGCCTTACTAATAGCCATGGTACTATTTCGCGCAAGACATTTTTTTTATTATTTGCTTTAGAATTATACATTAATAACGTATAAATGTACGCTCTCCGGCAACTAGTAATACAAGGTATCTACTTATTCTTAATTCATACATACAAAGATCAATGAGATGGTTGTTGTCATGCCCTCTCATTAACTTTACCTGGGGATAAACCCAATTGCAAAATAGATCACCATATCTCCGCTGCGGTCTGGGCACCCCCTCAAGGAGTCTTATTGCAGCCTAGCAACTGAGCACCATTACCCTTGTGGGAGAAGTGCGGGCTCTGCTGGATGGTGGCTCATTCTTATCGACGTCAACTTGTTACGTGATGTCCCCACTCAGGGTTACAACAGAAAGCACTTTACGTGATTCAGAGCTGGTGATAAAACTGTTAAAGAATGTTGATGTCCTTCAAATTAAAGCGGGCATCGTGCTGACATCTG
Source organism: Sipunculus nudus (assembly GCA_026874595.1). NCBI lineage: Eukaryota > Metazoa > Annelida > Sipuncula > Golfingiida > Sipunculidae > Sipunculus > Sipunculus nudus. Next base: position 45,610,429 of record CM049309.1, read on the forward strand.
GGGGAAATGTTCGAAACAACACCAGCGGTCAAATAATGAATACACGGCTCCACACGAATCCGGGTTTATGATGGAGCCCAAAGAGCCCTCATTGTATGAGAAAGACATATTCAAACCATTACAGGTTATTTGTATGAAACGTCTACCTTAAATTGTTTGTGAAATTGTAAACGTGTTGAAGTTAACTCCAGTGGAACTTGGATATAGAGCCCGGAGCCGCGTAGGCCACACAAATGCGGCTGTCTAGGACATTCAGGCGGCTGACTTCAGAAGTAAGCCGAGTTTCGTGGCTCTGCTTAGCTTGCAAAATGTTGGTTGGCTAAAACTGACCTGAAAGTCTATTTATTTGACGATGTTACAAAGTACCCATTTTAATGAAGCACGTTATCTATATTACGTGTGACATGTTCCATCCATTTTACATTTATCTCGTTTGTGATTAAATATTGAGTATATTTTATCCTTGTGGTTTTATAAGCAACCACTTCCATACTTAAACAATCCACTCTTTCCATTCAGTGACAAGAAAAAACTAACTTTGAATTAGTATGTATATGTTTAGGGCATTTATAATGGTAAACGAGTTATCTTTTTGTATTAACATTTTCTTAAGCGGAACTGAGCAGCATAAAATTGGCTCACTTTGGCATAATGAAATACCGGCGGCGCCTCTTGATAAAGTCGGCTCGGCTGGATCTTAACTCGGCTGGCGGCGGCGCAAAATGGTGGCGGCGCCAGGCTCTTAGATTACAATAATACGAGGGAGACGTAACACATGTACATGTCATGAAACACACGCATGTATTATGTAATATATATATATATATATATATATATATATATATATATATATATATATATATAAATATAGATATATATAAAACCAGGGTATATATAATGCAATGTTCGACAACCTAAGATATTTGGAAGCGGGAAGGCCATTTTACAAACAAGACAAAGTAATTTATTTGCGTTATTCGTCGCTATTGTGTCAACTTTTTCTTTATTTTGTTTCTGCAACGGTTGGAGGTCTCTAGTATGACAAAATAACCAATGGGGTATGTGGAGACCTTCAGACCTGCCCTCCTCGAACAATACTGAGATTGTTTGCTGACATTGATCTTTCAACTCGGAGCCCCAAAGATAAAGATGAGATTATGTTTCCAATAATAGAGAACCCGGAACGTTGTCTCATTCGGCCAGAAAACATTGACTGTACGTCACTAAGTGAATACATGTTAAGGGGCACCCAGTCGTAATACAGGTGCGCGTTGGGTGATATCGGGGTAGGATACAATTAGGAACGTTTACACGCCTTGTTAATACCCAGGACCAAAAATGACCCCGCGTACCAGCGCCGGCCGCTTCAATACTAATACCTGAAGAACCAATACCTGAAGAAGTTTGTGTATTTACTATGTATTGTATACATACTCTTTATAACGCCGCTGACCATGGTCTCCGCGGAGTAGCCTGCAGTCCCAGAATCCAAGCCCCGGCTATGTGTTAAGGTGTCCGAGGGTATCAATAGATTACAAATAAATGGTAAAGATATGCAGCTCTAGGTGCATGAGGACAGAAACTTTTGTGACGGCACTTGTTGACAGGTGTCGCCATAAGCTTACAAAGTATGATTTTGTCGCCCGAGATTGAATAAATTATTAGGCCGAAATGGGGTTCGAGAAAAGCAGCGTTTCCATGTGCGGGTATATGCGTTTTTGCGTGAACTGACAAACGTATATATTTGTACAGTGGATCAAGCAGGCCTTCCACCTACAGATGGTGAAATGACGTCATTTTACCCTGAACCGCTGAGTTCACGCACACCCTATGCGTGTAAATCGCTCATATGGCGATTTTTTACGCACATACACATATATGCTGCTTAATCCATGTTCCTTTTACAATGACCACGTAATGTGGTCACCGCGGTCTCTCCGTTTTTTTTTTGTTTATTACAGTTTATCTTCACGTTTATATATATATATATATATATATATATATATATATATATATATATATATATATATTCTTGTCTCTAAAGCACTCTTTAAAAAAATTACAAAGTATAAGGCTTTTAAAAAATAAGGTATTTCCAGAATATGTCAGTTCTAACCCAGGTTTAGGTATAAAATATTTAATATTATATTCAGAAATTGAACCTAAGTCTATAATAAATTTTAATTATCAATTTATTGAATTCATTTTCAATATATAAATATTACTCTCTGAATAGCGGGGGGGTGACTACATCCATATATACCTCCTCCCCCTGTATTGACGCCTGTATTAAATCCATATTAATTTCACAAAGATTATTTCATGATTTCAAGATTACATTATTTCAAGATTACATACGGTAGATGATATATCTGTCTTTGGTAAGTATACACTATCTGTGATTACGTGCACCTCCTCAAGATTGTTTGTATCTTTAAAGTACGTAAACAAAACCTCAAAGTGAAGAAACGAAAGATGAATGCATACTTAATAGTTTCAAAAATCAAATTGTCGCCACTGTACGGATATCATTCACCATGTGCATCACGTTTTGTTTACAGGCTATGCCAGGGATTTACACTTCGTTCACATTTTGTTTACAGGCTCAGGATTTACACATGCTTCACATTTTGTTTACAGGCCCTCGATTTACACTGGGGAGTTTCCGCGGATATGCATGATGAGAAGAATGACCGGATATTACGTCACAAGGAAATCACCAATTGTAAAGCTCAGTCCCTAGGGCCTTCCTTTGTGGTAAGTTTTCAATATGGCTCTTCAAGACACCGCCTTTGATATTCAGAGCGTCTGTTATGTGTGTATATATATGTGTGTGTGTGTGTGTGTATGTGTATCTGTACGTGTGTATATGTTTGTGTGTGTGAATGTTTATATATGGGTATATGTATGTTATATGTATATATACATGTATATATGTATATGGACATTTTTCTTGTTGCATTTATTTATGTCGATTAGCTTTATCCCATTTAACATTATTGTTATAATACATCCGCATATATACAGATGGATAGAATGTATTGTGGCGTCACAAAAAAAAATGCTCACTGTGATAAGCTTGCGTTGTTTGACTTAATCTGGCAAATCAGCTTTATATTCATTCCCTTTATGATTTAACTTAACGCAGGCCGTATTGGGGCAGCGGTATGGTGAGCGCCCCCTGCCGGCGACGATAAGCGCGGCGGATTTCGAGGCTCTGAGGACTGCCCTGAGGAAACACCCAAACAGGGAGACACGTGACGCGGCCCTGCTGGATGTGTGGTACAAAAAGGATGATAACTGTGTACCACCTGCTTACAGACTGCAGAACCTCCCAAAAATCAATGAGGTACACAGATATATTCATTACTGTCCCGAAACCGACATAAACTACGTCCCAATTGTGTAATTATTTATTTAATAATGTGCAAATCGTTGTCTGGTGGTTGTTGATTGAACGAGGAAAATATTTATTTACCGGTAATACTTTTGCTCTTGGCACGCGGTTTTGTATTTAATGACAGTTGGGTTGGAAACTTACTCCTTAAACATTGGGTATATTGGGTATTGAAAAGGCTCGATTTGGGGTGGTTTGCTTCTTCTCATATTTAATTCTTACTGAAAACTATTGGGCTTGCTGTAACCAACTGTTGGTCACTCCTTGTTTTATTCAAGTAACATTTATTTCGTTCGTCAGGAGCAGAATAACAACCAAGAAGGCGACACCTGGTGTACGATAGAGAAAGCACTGAAGCGTCTGCTCAACAAGGGCTTCGATTACTGCATCTTGGAAGGCTTCCTTGAGGAGAAGAGCAGAGCACAGTACTTTTCGTCAGGTATCTCTTTTATATATTTTTTAGACTTTGTATGGATTTGTTTTTCATCCAGTAGATGAGAAGCTGTCAAGGAAAATTAACTTATGGACTACTTCTGATTCTAAACCTGGAAGAATATTGCATGCTAGAATATTAGCATTGATAAGTTCAATATGTCACTGGAAGACGTAAAGCAACAAAAATAAAAAATTGTTTATTCTGCATATTTTGATATAGGTCATCTCTGCATGCTGCCCTCTTATGGCTATCTGTAAACAAATTGAAAAAGCACTAAAACGTACGGCAAAAAGCACTAGTACTAAAGAATACTATGCTTAAGCTTAAAATAAACAGCTATTAAACACATATGATTAGGAAAAGATGCTTTTCAAAATTTAATCTCCTTAAAACATTTATGTACAGTACTACTCGATGAATTCAGACATAAAATAAATATCTGAAATTATTTAGACATCAGACTGACAGGCATACAGACCTTTTGAAATCGAATCCCATGCTTGGACCAGTGACAACTACATGTAACACTCTTCGTTTTGTATTTCTGCAGACTTAGACACGGAAATAAAATTGGGCATCTGGGACTCCTGGGATCCGGCCTCGAGCTGCCTTATCTTTCAACGAGAAATCATCGACTTAAAGAACTACCTAGATCATCCAAACATCAGCAACTTCATGGAAGTCAAATACAATGACATTGAGGAACGCATGGAGCCCGACTCAGAGTGCCAGGCACTCTTCACAACCTTGCATAATCAGTATGGCGCACATGCGCTACCAACAGACAATGTGCACAAGTTCACCGTATTATGGCGCCACGATGAGGGCGTCCATCCCGTCTATCATAAAGACTACTTGGACTCCTTCGCAGAATCCGTGCATTCCTCTCTTCAAGACCTCATTGACCGCCAGGCTCATACTTATGAGACTCGGTGCCTGCCAGCCGTGGCAGAGGAAGTGCAGAAGCACTGGCTCATGTGTAGATCACGTGCGGAAGAGTTCATCGGACGTAGCCATCATCTCGAGGTGATCAAATCATACATCGTGAGCAATTCACAGACGATTCTGGTGCTTCACGGAGAGCCGGGCTCCGGAAAGACTTCCATTATGTCCAAAGCAGCATCCCAAGTATGTATACGTTTACACAAGAAGTCAACATGAATTGTAATACAATGTACCGGGGTATATTAATCCAGAGGATTGTAAGACGAAAGAGAGAACAAATATTAGGATATCAAACTTCCAAAATACGGTACCTGTAGCGGATGAGTCGACATCTTCCACCTGAGTGTACCCATCATATGTCATAAATAATGACATTTTTATAAATCGTTTAATACTATTCTGTAAAAAGTAACTGGAAATTTAAAGGCAACATTTTTAGGCGTCCAAAATTTAATCCCCATGATTTGATAGATTCTGAATCTTTCATTACAGAAAGTTAAGAAATTGCTAAACTGGCGGAATGCAACTACAATCGATTATTTAAACCAATCATGTGTTTTATGTTTTTAATTGTATTTCATTTTCACAGGTTGGAAATTGGGTGGAAGGTGATCTGACTACCGTCGTGAGGTTCATCGGCTCCACGGGTAGTAGCTTTGATGTCCGACAATTACTAAAATACATCTGTATGCAGCTGCAGGTTGTGACTGGTCAAGAGAGGAGTAACATACCCAACAGCTTCAAAGAACTACAGACGTATTTCTTGGAGTTACTTGACACCTTCCCTGAAAACAAAAATCTTGTGATATTTCTGGATTCGCTGCAAATGCTTGTTCCACAACACAACGCCCACTCGCTCACGTGGCTGCCCAAGAGTTTGCGAGAAAATGTTAAGCTTGTTGTGTCCACAGCATATGACCAAAATGGCGTGTTGGATCGACTCAGACAGGATGTTGTGCAGGATGAACAATATTTTTTAGAAGTAGGTGCTATGTCTCTTGACGAATGCACTGAACTGTTACGAACATGGCTTAAAGCAGATAATCGAAAACTTACCGAAGTTCAGGAACATGCTGTTCAAGGGGCTTTCCAGGTATGCGCTCTGCCTTTGTATGTAAAACTCCTCACTGAGGACGCCAAAACATGGAGCTCACATACAACCGTGTCACCTGTTATGTTACCAACAAATGTAAAAGACTACATAAACTCGTTTTTTGATCGCCTAGAATTGAAACATGGGCCGACACTAGTTGCTAAGGCACTTGCCTACATCACTGCATCCACAACTGGCCTCAGTGACTGTGAGATGGAAGACCTGTTGTCTCTGGATGATGAAGTATTAGATGACATCTACAAACAGCAGCAACCCTCATCCAGAAGAGTTCCACCGCTGCTTTGGATCCGACTAAAAGCGGACCTGGGTAACTTCCTGATGAAAAGAGAAAGTGAAGATATGATCGTGTCATTTTGGTATCACCGCCAGTTTGTAGAGGTCGCAACGCAAAGATATCTGGTAGATGATGTCACAAGAAAAGGAGTGCATGCCCTTTTGGCGGATTACTATTTAGGAGCCTGGCATGGGAGAAAGAAACCGGTGACAAGGAGTTCATTGTCAGCACCAAGTAGCAGGAAGGAATCCCTTGTAGCAGACAGGTTTGTTGTTTCTCAACCCCTGACGTTTCCTGGGAATGGGTCAAACATTCGCTACAACAAGAGGAAGTACGAACAAGTGCCCCGACATCTGTACATGTCCGGACGGCTGGAGGAGCTTAACCACAGGGTTCTGTTTAACTATGAGTGGATGTACAACAAAGTAAAAGCACTAACTTTAGATCATGTCTTAACCGATTTTATACTGAATCCGGGGGTTGAGGCTACTTTGGTTGAAAGAGCATTGCGCGATGCACTGCCTTTCATCAACAAGGACGTCAACACAATGGCCCCAGAAATCTCGGGAAGACTGTTGTCTTATTATCACACACATCCGCTTATCAAAGGACTCATCCAACAGTGTGATACTTTGGGTCTGAAACATTGCGCTTTTGTCCCGGTTGTGCCATATCACAAAGTACCAGGCAGCCCGTTAAAGCACACCCTGACATGCAAGGGAAAACCCAACCACTTCGCACTTGCTGGCGATGACGGTCGCTTTATCTATGCAAAGCAAAATGAAAGTATTTTACTGCAGAAATTCGACTTGGCTACAGGTGAACGGTTGGCCGATATAACAGTGACCCACGGCGAGCTTCATATATCTCCTTCAGGACGGTACGTTGTCCTGGTGGATAATATGCGGGAAAAGGCTGTGAAAGTACACAAAACAGAGTCCGGATCGTTCATCGGACAGTTGATTCCAGCGAATCATATTAACGTTGAAGAAAAGCCAAAAGCTCCGTGGAAATTGACTGATATTAGTGTGTCTGATTATTTCATGTGCGTTCTAGCCACAGCTGAGGAGAGCTATCTTTGCATAGCTGCAATTGACACGTGCCAAATACTTTCGGTGATTGACCTGAGGAGTCGTGGAAGGGTTTGCAAAATTACTCCAGATTCATCAATGGTCTTTTGCAATACGAAGGAGAGCTTAGTAGGTTTCAGTCTTCTAGAATTCGACCAGGTTTCACAAACAGAACTGGAAAACCGACCTTCTAAGTTGATATTTACCAATGATTCCAGCCATGGTTACATGGTCAATGAAACCGAGAATAAACTGTATGTACTTCACCTCCGACAGGGAGGGGTAGACTTTATCTATAAAGTGAACCTCAGTGAATATTTCAAAGAAGATCACATACAAGACTTGATGCTTTCAAACAACCAGTCCATGTTGCTAGTTGCTGGTGAACACAATCTGCTCATATACAATACCGTCACGGAATCGGTCCTGTCCCATATTGAGAGGCCATCAGATATACCAAAAGAGTTCAAACTACCAAAGGCCCATCCTGTTACCATTGTATTTACTCAGGCACAGTTTTCTCCAGATGACAAGTTCATCATAGCAAGTATCTTCAGAAATGTATACATCTGGCAGGTGGATAGCGGGCGCCTTCTCACAACTCTCCAAGCTCCAGTGGGAATAATCAAACACCTGATGATTCCAAAGGACCGAGGACAGATCATCACGCATCTTGACAACTCTTCTGAGTTACATATTTGGAGTCTTGGAGATGCCATCAGCCACGTCGGCTCACTTGACAGACTGACATCTTCTGTGCGAGCTATTGAGTGCACCTCTGATGACCAGACGGCGTATGTCATGTGTGATTCAAGCGATGAAGTAGGAGTGCTGGATATGTATAGTGGAAAGCTGATCGATCTCCTCACACACCAAAATGAAGTGCTCAGCCTGTGCGTATCCCACAGTGGGCGCCTTGTATTAGTTGCCACAAAACCATCAAGACCAAATACGGCAAATAAAATATGGTCAATGGACGAGAGAAAGATGCTGTATGAATTTGGTGATGTTCCAGCTTACACAGTGGCTATGACGACAGAAGATAAGATTATATGCGTGTACCAACAGAAGCAGATGTTCATGGCTCCCTATGAGCTGATGATCTTTGAACTTAATGGAACTGAACTTGTCGATTACAGATGGCCACAGACAATACCGTACGTGTTAGCACCACCGTTTCTGACTCCAGAGGATAAATGGCTGGTCGTTCTGACAGCGGACGGTTATGACGAGAAGCATGCGAGTCACACTAATCCCACGATATGTGCCATCTCAATGCAAGATGGTTTATCTTGTACTCGTTTCCAGCTGGGTCAGTTGGTGGATGATGTGGTAATCAGACGTATCCTTCATGTACGACCCTACTCTAACAACCCATACACAGTCATTGCTATCTTCACCACAGAGCCAGACTGCTTTACAAATGGGCTGAAGCGGCAGTATGACCACTGCTATGGATTCCTGATCCTTGATATATGTAGTGGTATTCTGTGCCAGGTCATCAAGGACTTCCTGGCACCGGCTACACCAATCAGTCAAATTTTGTTCAATGGAGATGCCAGCATATGTTTAGACCACCAGTCCAACATGTTTGACATGTCCACAGGGTATTTCGTCAAACAGATCCAAGATGAAGATTCCCATCCAAGACAGCTAGCTCTTGATGGCAAAGTAGCTTTGTACTACAAGGGCCAAGATATCTATGCCGTGAGGTTGTCAGACTGCAGTGTCCTTGGATCCTGCGACGTCCATGGGGACATTTCCTGCATCAAAGTTTGCAATGACGATCGCACAGTTATTATCGGGTGCAAAGATGGATCATTTTTGTCTTATATACTGATAGATGAGGAACCTGACAATGCACGCGAGATTCTCAGGTCTGTGCCGAGTCGACGTAGTGAGTCTGATATTCTGAGCCAAAGCACAAGATCGTGGGATAGAGAAGATCTGACGGGTCGTCGCCAGCCGCTTTCTCGTCCAGCTTCCGCAATGAATATGATTCCAAGTGACAAGCAGCTACTACGTGGTGTCAAACCTCTGCCAAAGCTCAGACCAACATCGGACACAATCTTATATGTGAACTCTCGCTCAAAAACCTGCGTGGTCATGTAGAATATGAGGGGCCATATCCTTTGTTTAAAGTAACTAACCGTCAACAATTAAATACGCCCGCTCAAAGATTTATGTTAATAACCACAGATAAATACTAATAAATTTGATATCATTTGGTCAGGTCATATGTTTGGGCCAATTGATAATGAAACTATAAAAATACCAATTAAACATGTATTTAACTGTCACCAAACATAAGAAAACTTAGTCTGTTTGATACCTACTGTTTCCTTTGATTTTTCCCAGGTTAAAATGTTTTGTTTGTATTTTCATGTTTATCCTTTTGATTTCACAAATGATATTATCCTTTTCAGATCTGGGTAACTGAACATGCATATCTAAACTACTCGTAAAGAACCGTTCAGCATAGTTTATTAACTGCATATGTTATGTTTAACAGACAAATTATCTGTGATACTTGATGTGATATTAATAAGTAAATTGTCTTTGTAATGTACCACGTGAGATAACTATGAGAAATGAAATGTGGAACTTTGATGTGTCATATCACACAATATCTTGTTATTCCATCCCATAATTGTATATGAGAAATGCATATTTTTATACCTTGCATGATTTCTGTGATATAAACTATTATATACAAATTGTTCTATTTGTTTTGTTTGTTATCGTAATTGTTGAATTGTGTGCAATTAATAGTTGTTTATTGTTTGAAGATATGATAAATAGTTTGCGCTCAAGCAATCCCTGCAAAGTTTGACCAAGTAATTAAGAGTTGATTTTCTTTTATTGTGGCAAGGTTAAGCAGATATGGGCGTGTATTATGACAAAAAAATGCATGTGTGTAGATGTGTGTTCATCCGTGTGACGGCGAGTTATAAATCTAATAAAGACAGTTTTAAGATATTTGAACCAACTGCATCCAATTTGCCCTTCCTTAAAAGATGAACCAAATTGAACTTCCTATAGTTTAAGCATTGATGGGACCAGTGACTCAAGCTGATCAGGTTCAGTACCTTTCCCGCCAGATGGCAGCATAATTGATCAACAACAAATGAACTCGGAACTTCCAAAGAGTAAATCTTTTGTAAAATGTTATTCTCTCCTTCTTTGAGCATTGAAGGGAGCAGTGGCTTTAGCGGATCATGTTCAGTACATTCCCTTCAGATGGTAGTCTAATTGATCAACAACAAATGAACTAGGAACATGTACAAAATATATCATTTGTGATGATAGTCTTTCCTAGTTTGAGCATTGAATGGAGCAGTGGCTTTACATTCTCCTCACGCGACATCTCATTGTCTCAATAGACCTTGATCCTGTACGGAAGTTGATGGCTTTAGCGGAACAGGTTCAGTACATTCCCGCCAGAGGGCAGCATAATTTATTAAAAAATCATATGAACTCGGAACGTGCACACAATCTATCACCAGCTGCAAACATTTGTTTAGAGAAAATTTTGACATCCCATATTTAGCACTGTTTTCAAGGTTCATGCAAATTCTCTTTTTACAGTTATAAAGTTTTTTCAATATAAACAAGTATAACTTAATATTTACGATGCAAAAGCAAGCGTTTATGTATTTAAATCGCAAAAGTGAAAATCTTTGCTTGATTTGTCTTGTAATTTCATGCTTTTTTAAGCTTGCTTGGGGTAATAAGAAATTTCAGTAAATTGTTTGAATATATATATATATATATATATATATATATATATATATATATATATATATATATATATATATATATATATATATATATATAAATACTCTGTCCTATTCTGTTATTAGATAGAATTCATATATGGACCGCCGTAATTAGAACATACTGACAGTGGTAATCCGAAAAAAATTAGGAAAGCATATAATTGTAATATGAATATTATATATTGTAATATGAATACTAAGGTACGTTTCTTATTCTGCGGGGTATTTTGTATACACAAATAATCGCAAAAAAACTAGGCGTTTATATCATTCTGTTGGTCATCAAGGGCGACACTCGGCATGTTAAACAAGAGAACGTGAAACTGTGTGCACGACTTCATGTAATCATCAGTGCCAGAAAGCCGACCTGGCTGCAAAAATGGTTTATTGTTGAAATTCATGTAATACCTCTTTTGAGACGACAGGTGTTGCATTTTTGCCACTTTTTAGGAAGACCCAAAAATATTAATCATTAAAGCAAATATTATTTCACGTTCAGATTTCACAGTTTCGCTTCGTTGTTTCCTTATATTGTTCGAGCAGAATAAAGTTTGTTATTAGATTAGATATTTTTTTACAACACTTGCTTCCCTGTGTTGCTAAATCTTATCACTGCCATATTGGATTTCAGTTACCTAGTTATTCGTTTTAGAAAATCTATATTAATCTCTTACACTGTGTCCGTTTTAAGATGGAATGCAGCTCTATTACTTTTGAGGTGTAGCGATATCTCTCCTTAACAGTCTGGGAAACTAGAAGCAGTTATTACATTCTCCTAGAAGGTCATGATTCCACCCTTGTCTGTTTGTTGTTTTGTTCGCAGAATTGCAAGTAACCACAATCACACGATTTTTTAATATAAATTTTATTTACTCAAAAAGGTACAGGCACATAAACATTAGTAAAATTTATAATAAAAAAATGTATCACTTTCTAATTATTCACACTTGCGATAGAATCAAATCAGGACCCGAAAATATGTATATCTGGAACATATTAAGTATAATCTTACATAACAGGGCTTGATGCCCAACTGTAAGATTTATCCGATGACAGAAAAATCCAAACACTTTTCTACTGAAAAAAAAAATCATTACTTCATGTAATTAATTAAAGGGACCGAATCACCTATCTGACCTTTATAAACAAAAGGTAATCCCTAGGACCTTTCATAAAAATAGGCTAGAAACTTGGAAATCGCCGCACACGGACTGCTCGTTTTGTTTATATGAATGTGTTTATAATATGTAGGGGCCCGCCAAAATAATCAAAACGAATTCAACAAGAACATCTGGCAGCAAGTCATATAAGCCAGAGCTTTGTAAAAGGCGGTTTGCAACAAATGACAATTCTACCTCCGCATGCAACTTACCACCTACGGTCACATGTTTTTCCTGTATATCAACATTGCTGTGTTTACAAACTTCTTGTTAATTAACAAGTACACACATCCTTCACGAAGACCTTATAAGGACTTTTCACAACCAACATTACCAGTAGATATTTAATATATACACAGAGGAAGCCAGAAATCACATAAATTCTTTTCAAAAGTTAGGTGATTGGGCAACTTTAAGTTTAACAAGTCACCGGCTTCTGTGGCTCAGGGGTAGAGCGCGGGACTCAAAGCCGGGAGATCGTGGGTTCGAATCTCAGCCGAGGCGAAAGGTTTTTCACGGTCGGCCCCCACCCAGGGTGAGCGCTCTGCAAGCTTAATGGGAAGGCTGTGCCGGACAGCCGTGTATCACTCACATACGAGTGCGTCTTTGGGGTTCCTCGGTGTTATGACCCAGCAATTGGGATGATTACACACCCAGGACCAGCGGGTGCGGTAGATACCGGGCCTGGGTGACACCAGGATACAAAATAAAAATGATAGGAAGCGAGTGCTTCCGCCCTGTCAAGTAGTCCCAAACCGAAATGAAAACTCTGCAGATGTACATATTTAGATTCAGATAAGTCAGCATTTAAAAAATGGAGGCGGTTACCTTCACCCCCCCCCCCCCCCAAAAAAAAAAATTTAACAAGTCTGTTATACACCTGCAACCTGTAATATTACACTTCATGCACACCTGCTACCTGTGTACTTCACCTATTTATTTATAGTCAAGGATAAAGTTAACTTCACCTGACTTTAGGGCCCTATAAATAACTTTATCATATTCATTCTAATCATCAAATGACTGACTGCATAATTTTAATATGTAACTTACTAGCTGAACATAACAACAATGACACGATTTACATATTTCTTGGAAATGGACCAGTAAAAACTCCATAACTTTGGAAAAAGGTTTATCTTTGGAGATTGTTTGCTTTTGGCGGATATAAACACTCTTCCGCTGGTTCAGAAAAAATCTCACTAAAGAAGAAGGGCCTTTTGATATCCTGATATACCATGTCAGACCAGCTCGGGCAGTTGGTGGAACAATCCCTTCATTTGGCAAACCGAGGACAGAGGGGCCTACTGGTATCTATGCGGGGCTTCTTCGGAGATAAGTTGGCAATTTTGGGTCGGTATATTTTGTCCTGGTACCCGTCAAAGATATGTAGGAACAGCCAGGTGTGGCCTTTGATTCGATGTTACTTCAGCAAGACGTGTGAAAAATAATATATATATATATATATATATATATATATATATATATGTATGTATGTATGTATGTAGGTATGTATGTATGTATATATACATTTATATATTATTTGCAAATAGACACTTGGTATCCATATATAGCTGTTAGATTATAAATACCAGTCAGAATTTTTGCCCTTAGTTATGTTTGCTATGTCGGTGCACGCACTACCGGAAGTGATACTATTCACTGGTAGTTCGACGAAATCCACCGATGGGATTAGAAGTTTCCCCTTAATGTGGTATTTTACTCGATGAGATGAAAGCTCAATATTTGTCATTGACTCAGCGGGTACTAGTTTGAATCAGGCTTTATGTGCCTACCCAGGAAGTGTTTATGGTGAATAATAATTAGGTCTGTCGCAAAACTGCAACTTTACCCGCATTCACGTGAAGCCTACCTGAAAGAGATGATTATTGATGGATTCTGATGGCGCTAGCGGGTAAATATTGGAATTACCCAACCAAGTTAATTAATGACCCAAAATCGATAAAACATTCCCCATGTGTCAAATAATGTTTGTCATTGGGAATTTAATTGACATGTGCGTCATTTTGATAGAACATTTCTGCACACACACAACACACACTATACATGTCATACAAGGAATATATCCCAGAGTTTGCTTGTGTATTACGTCATGTATGGGCAAGATATGTGTGGGGGTAGTTTAGTTTTTGTAACGAGGTGCCCAGGTGCCAATAGGAGTATATTTTACAATCGAAATACGACTGTTATATACATATGAAGTAGGGACGTCCGATTTAATATTTCATCAAATATTAATGATTTCATCAATTTTATTTAAATACAATGACATTGAAATAAATAAAGAACTACCCATGTCTGCCTACAAATTTCTCTCCTGGATCCTTGTAAAATATTCAAATATTCAGCTTGTGTCACAGATGACTGACTCACGGGCGGATTATAGCTGTGTCAGCTTTCAACAAAAATTGAGACGACCCCTAATACCAATGAATGGCTCTTGCCCTCGGCCAGGGTGAAACCTTACCATCAATTAAATGTCCTAATTTCTCTTATTAAAGACAAAGTGAGTCTCAGGCAATCAACCAAACACGGGAAAATATACCTGGCGGAGGGTAATAGATACGATACGTAATTCAAGGTTCATTTCAATGCCCATCGGTGATATGGCTAACAAACTGATTTAATTCAGTGCGCTCTTATCAGTCCGGCACTCAGTCAGCTCAGTGACGCAACGCCCCAGAATGAAATCGACAAGAATCAAGATTCCTATTGGCCTTCGGGCATCCGTAATGTCCCTCGGCCCTACGGGTCTTGATCTACGCCGATATGCTACCTTCGGATCAATACGAAGGCAATACGGAACACGCCGTGTGATCACACATGAATGGCGACACTAAAGACTGACATTGTTTTAAAATGTGACGTTTGTCCATAGATTTGTACAATTACAGCACTGTCCAGTCGTTGTTGCAGTAGGGCTCCGGAACTGCACCAGCACAATGAAATACGTGATAAGCATCCCGAGGATCTGTCAAACAGAGGAAACAAAACATCTCATTATGGTCTGATATTAAGTCTTTATTATACTTGTTATAAAGGGACGGTGTCAGAAAAATATCTTCAGGAATAAACCACAAGGAGTGGGTTATATTTTGGAAATGTGTTGTACCCACTCTAATCATTCCTGAATAGGACGCTAATAGTCTTTATTACTGGAGTAGATAATAAAATAAGAACATAAAGTATTAATGGTATTGCACTCTATTAGAGTATTTGCTAATTGTGTTTGTTTATTGAAGAATCGGTATATATAGGTTAAGATAGTTATAACGCCTTTATGACAGACTAACTAGTTTATTTAAACTTATTAAACTTAACTACAGACTAACACGGCTATACCACACATATATATGTGTGCATCATTTAAATATATCATAATGGGTGAATGCTAAAAATGTTTGATGAAATGTGTCGACAAGAAGATGGACAACTCAAATGTGATATATGGCATGCTCATATCTGCTTTATCCAGTTTTCCTTGTGGGTATCACGTATTTTCTGTATTTACTAACCTTCAGTATGGTAGGTTTATCGATGACGAACATCCCTATGGCAGTGAGACCAATCGGAGGCCCGGTCAACTTCCTCAGAAACATCGTGATCTGTAAAATAATTTGAAGAAATTGTGAAAATAAACATCTTAAAACATGTCCATTTAAGCAGCTCCTACAAGTCATTACTAAAATTGATTTGATCTTTTCTCTTGTTCAGAAAGATGTCCTGATTGAATGAATAAATACTTCATCCTGGTTTAAAGGCCTCATGCCCACAGAACTAATAACAAGTTCATATGATATAAATAATATAAATCAAACAATCAATTCAAATGCAATACACTATCCTTTCATGCATTAGATTGTACAGAAAAGCAGTTACCCAATGAAATATTGTGTATTATTTAGATAATAAACAATAAAAAGAAAAAAGGATGATAAAAAAAATGTGTTATCTATATAATTAATACGCAGTTGTTTTTTTTCCTGGACAATGGTTTACCTGCTTCCAATCTGATTTGACACTCACCTATTTCTGCACGCATATCTTCGGTGCCCCCTTCTAGAACAAGTTTGTTTTCTTTTATGGGATTATTTCTTATTAAGCTGCATAACTAATCCTTTTAATTTTACTCCATTGGTGCCCCTGTTTCTTTTGTGTGTTAAGTTCTTTCACGTATGTCTCGCTTTTTCAGGAGAGGCCTCTGGGATTTTACTGCCCGTTTAGACCATGGCCAGAAAGCATGTTCTGCACAAGCCCGGAGTTTATGTGCAATACGCGGTCTTGCGGGTCCACTCTAATTCCCATTAACCCCCCCCCCCCCCATTATAACATCTCTAAAGGAATTTTACTCACTCAAAAGGAAGTATTGGTATTTAATTTTAACGCTAAACAAAGACCATATGACTCCGCTTTCAATGAGGGGCCTTTTAGTTCGGCCAACACTGGAAATGGGACCTGTTGCACCACCACCGTTTGCATAATGTTATATGGTTTTAAAGGTATGTTGTTATCTATACATTAATAGGTATATTATCATGATAACTATGGTCTTAACAGTGCGGCAATGTTTGGGTTGTTTGGAAACAGGCTGTTTAAAAGAAGTCCCACAGTTGAGACACAGATCGGGGGGGGGGGGGGGGGGGGGGAGGTCGCACACATATAATCTCTTAGATCTGCAAACTCCAGTGACAATGGAAACGTATTACCAGTACATCCTTGAACTGGTAGGCATTCTTTTAAAAAATGGCTCTGTAGTCAGAGCCTACATACCTCCGCAAGAATATTCTAATCAGTCATGTGTTCATGTGTACACTTTTCATGTATAAACTCCGTTACGCTTCAGTAACCGGTTTCACCTGGCGTATGGCAGAACACATGCACACAAATAAGCGGCTTCTACACGAGGACAAATAAATTATGGCATTAAGAAATCTAAATATTATGGTGATGCTGATTTCCTCCAAACTTTAATGGAATGTCCAAGGGCCTTCACCGACACCCATGTGTATGTTATCAAGCCTAAGATTACAAACTGATAACTAAAAACATTTTATTTTACGTGATGTCCTCTGAGCTTCAATTTCCACAAAGTATATTTCTTAAACTTTCACTTTGATATACTCATATAATTTCTTCAAACTATTTTCATAGTAGATGGCTTCTATATACAATCTTTATATATATATATATATATATATATATATATATATATATATATATATATATATATATATATATATATATATATATATATTGTTACGGAACCTTATAACAACAGATCACGTAATAACATCGTGATCAGCACAAATTTTGTTACGGAAATTTTGTTACACTAGGCAGCGTGGAATGTCTAGGGGAATGAATAAAGAAGTCAGTGGTTTTTTGTTAACAAATAATTATAATTTATTCTCAGAACAATCCTAACATTACAATACACTGAATCAATACAATTACACAGTATAACGATAAAAATGTACAGTACCAGAGTGTCCGGATCCTAGGCCCTGATTTCTTGATACCATGATATGGTCACAGCTCAACAAGAGTCCTTTAACACCAATAATCCACGTAAATAGTAATAATCCAAAGGCAAACTGAACCAGTCCGTATTTAATCGTATAATTTCCCTTAAATATTTGACACCACTGCAATTATTAGAAAAGGTCCAAAATTGACGAGAAAGCAACACTCTTGGTGCTCGCTGGTATTTTCCTTTCTGCCGGTTCTAAGCACAGCCCCTATTTATAACTCATCACGCGAACATATACACACGCACATGAACAGACCCGAAACATCTAGAACAAAAAAAAGAACGCTGTCTCTACGCTTCAGACCCAACACGCGAGCTACCGCCCAACGAGCGAGGTTCCCATAGCAACGATTTATGCCTGCGCTATTTGTTCAAAAGCACCAATTTGCCATTCTTAGCTGACTTTTTTTATATAGAGAAAGTGGTTTCTTTTAGAATTCTAGCTCAAGTAATCTTTATTTCATAAAGTTAACCACATGGAAATAAATTCTTGTTTATGCGGTTTATAATATGCGACATTCAGTCCCTACCAGCTTATAACAGAGCTATTTATCTTATAAAACCGTGGATTTTCCACAGGTGCATCTAGTATTAATGATTGGACATTTTTTTTTTTTCATTTTGATGTGACACAAATGGAAGCAAGTACAGAGGTAACATAATAAGCAACATGCTTTCGTCAAGTACATTGAAATGATTTAAAAAATCTTTGAATAAAGATAGATATTACACTCGTTATTGGTCGATAGTCCGTGACCTTGAAACGCCCGTGTAAGTGTATCCAGGTTAATTATTCAATGGTTGATCTGAGTGATCTTGGTTTCTTATTGATGATGTAAACAGAACCTAAATATAGAGTGACAAACAGAGGTTGCCAATAACATATATACACCAACACATCATACTCAGTCTGGTAGAAGGCAGAAATATTAATAGAAAAGCTTCAGTCCATTAAGTCAGGTTTTTGTATCCATTTTGCGAATTAATAAAGAAGAATAAATAAAGGAGGGTTTTTCAATTCTTTTAAACCAGCTTGCTTCCATTTCTAAATCGGTCTTTTTTGTGAGTTCTGTTAGAGACCCTTGACATCACTTTAGCAATGTTTTTTTAATGTATGTCTCAATACTTAATAGAAATACAGTTCAGAGCATTAAAACTAGTGTTAATGGTGATTTTAATGGGCCCGGGCTTCTCTTTGTAAATGCTTAAACTCGTCATGGCTAATATATTGTAAGATGAGATTAGTATTGTGGCCTTCTTTCCTGTTGCACCTGACAACAGACGATTTATGATCACTATAAATATGAACTCTCTTCAGCATTTAAAATTTGGAAATGGCAATGAACTTGTCGCTCAGTGCTTACTCCCAAATTTATATACTTAAAGGATCACTGACATAACCATGATCTTTATCTAAGATACCTAATGGTGTTTGTATTAGTAAGATGTTTTACCTGTAAACTTTGGTCACTGCTGACAGACCTTGCCGATATACTGTACAACGTGTCTACACAGCCATGGGCCTGAAATATATATATGAGCATACCTGGATCAACATAAAGATATAGAAATCTGAATCCTTGGGTTAAGTTATTCATGCTTTATCGTGGTATCGGGGATACACAATTACTGCCCTACATGAATGATTTCATGTTAAACTTATTTGAGGCATACATTAAAAGTTCACTTTATAAGGGTTAAACTAAGGCATGGCCACTTGATATGCACGTAAAGTATAAAGCGATGTTGAAGCAAAACTCTTCCGTTCATTTGTTTTAAATTAACATGGTTATGACGTAACTATAGGTAAAAAAATAGTCCATGGGCTAAGAGGGGTCACCGTGCACCTCCTCTGGGATTTTATGACATAGGTATTTTTAGATCCCCAAATATGTCCAATTAATGAATTAAGATGTTAACATTGATTATTTTGGGACACACTATGTTTTAAGGCTATTTAAAGACAACCGTGTCTTAAAGCACGGCACCCGCGGACAGGTAACCTTGATAAGGGGGTAGGGGTATGTAAATGCTGATAGCTCGCTTAATATTTGACATATTTACTTCAAATAAACTGCATTATGTTTGCAAATAGTGGGGCAACGTCACTGATAACAATAACCATATGAATGTATGATATATTTTTGTTGTTTAAGCAATTAATTACTATACTTTTAAAATATTCAAAAAGAAAATTGAATTTAATAGTATTTTCTTTAATTTTTTCCGAACAATAGATTATTTTCGAGATGATGTTGCATTTCTAAATTTCTAGTGCATTGATACATTATTTTCTGACATTATTACAAATTCTGTTGATAAAATTATGAATATTTGACCATATACACCTGCAATTAATGACCCATTGTTAATTCTATTTTATGGTATTCCTTGTTCATAAGACGGATGTGGTGTCCCATTTTCTCCAGATGCATTAATTTTCACTGCGATGCTTCCTTGATACTATGAATTGTTATTTGTCTGAACCTGAAGGTGTTTATTGGTTTTAAAAATAATAGAAACCCTTTCTTGAGCCATTTTTAACATATGATAATTATACAAAAATAATCATATTTAAGCCATAATATAAGAAAGGTTACCGTGCCCCTCCCCCTCTGGGATTTTATGACATAGGTATTTTTAGACCCCAAAATATGTCCAAATTAATGAATTAAGATGTTAACATTGATTATTTTGGGATACACTGCCCTTTTAGGCCATTTAAAGACAACCGCGTCTTTAAGCACGGCATCCGCGGACTGGTAGCCTTGATAAGGGGGTAGGGGTATGTAAATGCTTATAGCTCGCTTAATATTTGACATATTTACTTCAAATAAACTGCATTGTATCTGCAAATACAAAGGAAATTCACTGATAAAAATAATTTGATCACTGTTTTATATATATTTGTTGATTAAGCAATTAATAACGATATTAACAAAATATCGCGAAAGAATTCAAAGAATATTGAATTTAATAGCTTTTTCTTTATTTTTTCCCAAACAACAGTTTTGCTCTAGATGATTTTGACATTTCTAAAATTCTAGTGCATAAATACATTAATCCTTGACACTTTTACAGATCCTTTTTATAAAATTATGAATATTTGGCCATAAACACATGCAGTGAATGACCCATCCATTCTATAGTACCCTTTGTATATCAGATGAATGTGATGTTCCTGTCGAGATGTACTTGATTTTCATTGTGATGCTTCCTTAATACTATAAATAGTAATTTTCCTGAACCTGAATGTGTTTATTGGCTTTAATAATAAGAAGGGCCCTCTCTGGAACAATATATGAACACAATAATAATCACAAATAATAATTATATTAAATTTCTAATAAATAGAAAACCAATCTGTTATGCTGATTCATCTGAAATATTGTGATGAATTTTTTCCACTAAAATGAAAGACCAAACATTAACAGTTTACTTACTGTGAAGCTTAGTGCATTAGACCCGTATACAGCATAAGTAGCGTCTTGTACCACAATCTCGACACAAGGTTTCAAGTCATGCCAAAAGGAGAAAGAACAGGAAGGTATATGCAACAGTTTCAATTATTATACAAAATTAAAAATTGCGGCGTATATACAGCTTTATAACATAATTTGGTGTCGCTTGATTTTTTTTATTTATTGACATGATTTGCATACTGTTGTTACAATTATATTATGACTGAGTCATAAGTTATATTTAAACTCGTTATATTTAAATATCTTACCATGTCGCTTTCAGATTTTCTTGCAAGGAAACATACTTGATAGTTTAAATGTATATTGATGGATCGGAGTGAACACTTTTTATGATTTCTTTTCAATGCGATCGTGAGTAGTGGAAGGACATGGTATAGGAGTACATGTATTAACAGCAGCGAGAAAGCAGAGGAGCGGGTATCGGGGGGGGAGCAAATATGTGCTATTCATTGAGAAATATCTAATTTTATATCATACGTATGATTTCTGATTGTAAAAATTACGAAAATTGACGGAGTAAACAGAGAGAAGCTATGGGTTCTAAACAATAATGGACAAAGCTTGTGCCCTTATACCCGACACAGTATAAGGGCACAGATAACATTGAGTTTACTACTAATTATACAATCTCTGACGTCTGCATCCAAGTATATATTTTTGTTTTATATACTTTATTTTATATCGGTACAGGTCAGCTTCTGTAAAATGATGTTGTAGACATATAAAATAGGCATTTGATTTCACCTGTTTATGGCACCTTTTCAAAAGAAATGAGTTTTATATATATATCCCCATGAAAATTCGAGAGGATTCATCCTCTATCTCCTAAGCATTTTCGTCTTCAATAATTCGTTATTGGCATTCTTCAATTTCAATGCTTACTTCTGAAATTATAAAACGGAAGACCATGGGCATCATATTGCCTTTAGAAGGTAGATACAGAAAAATCAGTCATTCGCGTTTATACTCAAGACAGATTTTAAGGCCTATAACCTCAGAATGATTCAATATGAATATCAGAGTTATCATTCATGTAGCGAGATTAAAGTGTCTGCTAACGATTTGGTAAAATATCCTTAACCTTAAAAGTACAAATAAGCTTAAGCATGACACAAATTCATTTCGCTCAGTTTATCATGTACACCCGCCTTCCTATGCCTGTCCTCAAAATACGTGTATTTATGAAGAATCAATAAGATTCCAGTCCTTAATTCTGGAATTATAAAAATTCAACGAACATGCATTTTTTCGTCAAGTTAATGAAAATTGACCCCTTATTTCCCCGGGAGAGGTTGAGGTTATGAAACTCCCAATCTAAAATTCTATGCTCAATCATTCAAGGCTATGTATACAAGTAGGACGTTTTTAACGTTTTTAAAGCATTCCATTCGACTGTCAGGAGACATTGTTGGGAATCCGCTTCCTAGTTTATGGTGTAGTTTAATATTATTTAACAGATAGGTGATATAAAAAAATGCCAATGTTTCCTTACATTCCCTGCATAAACATCCGCTAATAAGCACACAATGCCTTCTGGGGAGTATATATATAATTACTTATATATTTAAATCCTCGCCTGAAGTATCATTACAATTTTTCATTCAAACTAATATTCAAGGCTGATAAAATTACATCCCAACAACCCCAGTATATGTCTTTATTTGATGTCCGCAGGAAAAATTAACTGGTAACCGTGATCCACATAATATGATTTTGTCTGAAGGAATATTCGGTATTAAGAGATAATATTTTTGTCCTAAGAGGAGAAGAGACCATCGTCAGTCAAAGGTGCTAAGAGAAAAGTGCAAATTTATGAATATGGAAAAAGTTTATGCCACTCGCATGCACTGTTGTGTCTTATTTTAGCCCCTTATGTTCTGGTAATCTGAGTTCACCTGTGATGCAAGCATCCAGTTGGTGAAACGTGAACCATAACCCTCAACTAAAATTAATATAGTTCCTTGGTTCACGGACCACACATCAAATTTTTACCAGGATCCATCACTGGTGATTCTTGTGATTGGCAGAGGTATGCGTGTTATTTTAAATGCTATTTATATACACTTTATACGAATTGATACTTAAAAATAGTAAACGAATAGAAAATGTGCAATAAAGGCAGACGCTTCCATATTAGGTATTACAAAATGTACATTACCCCATTTTAAAATTGATCAAAGGATGTATGTAACAATACAAGGTATTGAACTTTTATTAATCCACAGAAAAATAAAGCTAAGGAAGAGATGGTCACTAGAAAACATTCAGGCCACCGTTGATATGTGCATTACAGATAAGAAGCAAACTTACTCCCACCACATAATCTAACAGATATATTTACTATTTCTAATAAATAAAAAAATGAATTGTCTCCTTTTGAGAAAAAGACTGGGAAAGTGTTGCTCGGGAATATGTTGCTCGGGAATACTATGTATGTAATAAGAGATCGTTATCTAAAATAAAATAAAACAATCAAGCAGTAGAAGCTAGGTAATTATGCATGATAATTGAAATTTGCCTTACAATTTGTGGCGGACACTTTTCTTTATTGCTTGCTTTACAGGCCTGGTGCACTGGGCCGAGACTTTTCAGGAATCCCAAAGTAATTGAATTAACAAATTACAAAGGACAAATAAGGTCATGAGGAAAAAACACATCACATCATTTAGGAAGGGTTAACATAACACTGGTTAGTGCTTATACTTGGAGAAAGTTTAATATCCTGATACACTTATATATTCAAAATGATCTGGATAAAGAGTTTACTAGTGTTTATACCCTTAGTTTGAAAACAATGAAAATTTATGGTATTAGGGAAGCGTCACGGTGAGGTACATCGAAAGAGGAACACCAAACACCCCTTATACATGTCATAAAATGGGTGATCAAAACTGAATAACATTATATCATTCATTGATTTCTACATAATTTTATTTTGTTTGAATGTTTTCAGGATTGACAAGGGCTTATATATTCATAAACTATAACTTCAGAAAAGTCAACATTATCTTGTAAAATCATTAACAGCGAAATGTTTGAATAAAAATCTGTGAAATTTCTTCAGGCTGTTTTATTAATATCATAATTAATTGCTTCTTCCTCCAAAATATGTAATACAAATATGTGATTATATCTATCAGTGACTTTTCCCGACTGTTTGCAAATACAATACAGTTTATTTGAAGTAAACATGTCAACCCCCTTATCAAAGCTACCTGTCGCGGTTGTTGTGCGTAATGACGCGGTTGTCTCTCTCTCTCTCAGTTCCATAAAAGGGTAGTGTATCCTAAAATAATCAATTTTAACAGCTTAATTCATTAACTGAATATATTTGGGGATCTAAAAATACCTATATCATAAAAATCCAGAAGGGGTGAACAGGCATGACCCTTCCTATTTTATGGCCTAAATATGATTATTTTTGTATAATTATTATATGTTAAAAATAGCTCAAGAAAGGGTTTCCATCACTTTTAAAACAAATAAACACCTTCAAGTTCAGACAAATAACAATTCATAGTATCAAGGAAGCATCACAGTAAAAATCAAGTGCGTCTGGAGGGGACCATGGGACACCACATCCGTCTTTTAAACAAGGGATACCATAAAATAGAATTAAAAATGGGTCAATAATTGCAGGTGTATATGGTAAAATATTCATAATTTTATCAACAGAATATGTCAGGATCTAATGTATTAATGCACTAGAAATTTAAAAATGCAACATCAACTCGAAAATAAACTACTGTTGGGAAAAATTAAAGAAAAAGCTGTTAAATTCAATTTTCTTTTTGGATATTTTATATATATAGTAATTAATTGCCTAATCAACAAAAAATACATAATGCACTCATATGATAATTGTTGTCAGTGACTTTGCCCCACTATTTGCAAACATAATGCAGTTTATTTGAAGTGAATATGTCAAATATTAAGCGAGCTATAAGCATTTGCATACCCCTACCCCCTTATCAAGGTTACCTGTCCGCGGGTGCCGTGCTTAAAAACGCGGTTGTCTTTAAATGGCCTAAAAACGTAGTGTATCCCAAAATAATCAATGTTAACATCTTGATTCATTAATTGGACATACTTGGGGATCTAAAAATACCCATGTCATAAAATCCCAGAGGGGGTGCACGGTGACCCCTCCTAGCCCATGGACTAAAAATCTTGATCGCTCTATCTTTTCTTCAAAACATAAACTAATCTTCGATATTTTGTTATAAAGGTTATTACAATAACGGCGAAAAAAATAAACGGCACCGGTATGTAAAAAATCGTGTTGTTCACTTACACGATACCTTAACTTTACAAACTGTCGTTCCTTGAAAACATGATATGCTCCTTTGAAAGAAGATTTAGAGACACAGAACATGTAATGTCAAAGCAAAACGAATACCCTGCTCAATCACAAAAAAATCTATATCCCCCTTAGTCTGATAATGGTATTAAGGACATTGATGATGGGCCCAAAAAAGTGACGAGTAACAGATGCAGACTATAGTCGTTACCATGCATCGCAATTTCACCAATTAATTAAGCACTGGAAGACACGAGTGACACGTCCTCGAAATAAAAGGTCTTAAAAGATAGATGCGTATCAGAACAAAGAAAATTATTCAACGAGAAAATGTTTCAACCAAATCACAAAGGGCGGTGCTAGCTAAATAATGGCGACAAAGTTACCAGTAAGTGGCCAACTATAAACAAAGAGATAAACGCGAAATAATGTCTTACCTCTTGGTTTACCCAGGCGGCCGCAACGGAGATGATCAGAATAATTCCAATATTTGATCCAAACCAGATCAAAGTATTCAGAAGAATTAACACATTTTGCCCAGACACCGGATGCCATATAGACAAGTACAGCACTAATAATACCAGAATAAGACAGCAAGATAGTTGTACAGCGGCAAGGTGCTTCATGAAGGTTTCGCTCTGGTTGACTAGTTCACAAATTGACAAGTGGCGTTTCCGCAATCCTTCAAAGTCTTCGTAGAAATCACCATGCTCTCTGAGTTCTTTTGTCATATTTTCATTGAACCTTTTAAAATTTGTGTACAGGATTGTGCATATCACATAATAGAGGGCGATCGGGAACACGTAGGACGCTGAGTGGAAAGCGAGTAGGCAAAGATAAAGGATTTTGACATATGGGATGCCGGGATGATTTGCATCCACTGGATATAGAGCGCCATCAAATAGGTAGGTTGTGAACAAACGGTAAGCGATAAAACTTATATTGCCCACAAGGTACAACCAACAGGCTACGGTGACGAGGACCACACGGAGGTATATGTAGGAGCTACACGACTCAGACTGAGGATATAACTTGGTCCATGTGAAAAATACAGCTTTCAAACAATTCTTGCTGGCAGAGGAGTAAAAACAGACAAAAGCGTTGCAGGAAACCAGTATTGTCCAAGTGACATCGGAAGTTCGAACCAGTATTTCATCCTCACTATTTCCAACGAGCGTCAGCGGTTGTCGAAATAAGTTCAGCAGATACAAAAGCATCAAGACCGCACAGTAGGTTTTTCCACGAGCAAACCTACGGAATCCAACTGATTCATCTGGAATAAAATGTAATCCCCAAACGCGCAGGGACAGCATCAATGGTCGGAGGCTTTTGTACAATGGCAGATCTGTGTATACGATTTTCTCATTGGTCCCCATGTCTGATTCACTTCCTTTAACAGAAATCACTTATTCTTCCATTCTGTGTGTTTAGAAGATAATTCATCATATAAAGTTATTCAACTAATCTAACCTCTGTCTCCTCCCTACATTTCATGACTTTCATACCGCGGTAGTAATAAATTATCATCATGTTCTCCGCCAAGCTAAAAGCTGAGCGCAGTTATATTTGGTTGCCCCGGTGATCATATACACACATTAATACAGAGACCATTAAGGGTCAAATAGACATTCACTTATTCATTTATTCTACCTTTCAGCAGAATAATCGCTGCATATTCTCTATTTACAAACCATATCCGTCTAAATGTAAAGCGTGGTCGTGTAACGTTTACATAAAGTGGCTGTGTAAAGCTGAACTTGTGACCCCTGACCACCCCTCCCCCCCCCCTAGTTATTACCACTGCTACATGCGTTTGATCAGGATCTGCATACAGGTATTTATAACAAAGGCAACCCATTCCCGCGACCTAAATGGGTATGAAAGTCGGAGATATAAGTACATAAATCTTTTATTGTTTCCTTTTTTCGGAACTTTCATTAATTTCTCAATTTTATAAACAATTTTTTGTAGAATGGCCCATTGGACTGAAGGCTTATCATCGTGAAAGTATATTAAATTCCTCATAACACGCAGTTTTACCCTGGTGCTTGCTTTACTCATGTGCGCTGAGAACAAATTTCATTGAAAGATCCGCACAGTTTTATTGGGTACAAATACCATATATTTAATTATTTCGAATCTTTATATCTACTATATTTTCTTGAATAATTTATAGAAAATCCGGAAATCGTATAAAATATAGAAATATGGTATAATATGTTGACAATTAAACACGTGTATATGTTTAATTTAAACGTGTAATTGTTCAAGTATATATCGCAAATGGAAAAAGGAAACTGGAAAATTATCATAAGCGGCAATAACATATCATGCAGCTTAAGCATTCTTCACAGACCTATGACAGACTCGGTGTTCGATTTTATTCATTGAGACCTTAAAAGGATTAAAAGTTACCCGAACACAAGTGAATGCCGTCAATAGCCACTGACCGGTTAGGTAAATGCCTATTTTTCCAAATTTACATAATATTGATTACGGGATCGAAGACAATCTTTCTATTAACAGACAGAATGAATGTCCGTCCGTTATTTGGCACACTATTACATAGAAGGACCGGAAACAGATGAATCAGGGACCGTTTGCAACCTTCCTGCCTGTCACTTAAATTTGAGTACACAAGAGGTTGGAGTGAGCTATAGATGAGTGGCCTCCTGCACTTGATGGGTGGCATTATAACAGTGTTTGTGGGACAAATACTTGACCAAGTCAGTCTTATAATATTTGAATATTCATGTGCCAAGGTGGGATCAAGGTGTCATCTGTGATACCTTGTAATAAATAGGTATTCTACAGTTTAACAATTCTTGAAGAAGTAATGAGTTCATTTGTGGCTTTTTATGAAATTATCGTATTTCGGGGTCACAAAACCACTATAAGTAACAAGATGTAATTTAATTCATTATAAAAGAAGGTTCGCAAAACATACGACATGTTTATATATGTAACTCTGTTATTGTCCCCCGCTCCGCGGATGCGGGGGACATTGATTTGGGTTTGTCTGCCTGTCTGTCCGTCTGTCTGTCTGTCTCTCTCTGTCCGTCCGTCAGGTTTCTTTTCCATGCGATAACTTTCCTAATAATCATCGGATTTCATCCAAATCTGGGTCAGTGATTGCTCTCAAGCATACCTTGGTTGGGATTGATTTTGGAGTGTCTGGCTTCTGTCTGTCTGTCTGTCACTTTGTCTCTCTGTCTTTCAGGTTTTCGTTTCCGTGCGATAACTTTCCTAAATATTATTCGATTTCATTCAAATTTGGGTCAGTGATTGCTCTCATGCTTATCTTGGTTGTGATTGGTTTTGGAGTGTCTGACTTCTGTCTGTCTGTCACTCTGTCTGTCGATTCGTCAAGTTTTTGTTTCCGTGCGATTACTTTCCTAAATATTATCCGATTTCATTCATATTTGAATCAGTGATTGCTGTCATGCATACCTTGGTTGGAATTAGTTTTGGAGTGTCTGGCTTCTGTCTGTCTGTCTGTCACTGTGTCTGTATGTCTGTCAGATTTTCATTTCCATGCGATAACTATCCTAAATATTATCCGATTTCTTTCATATTTGAATCAGTGATTGCTGTCATGCATACCTTGGTTGCGATTGGTTTTGGAGTGTCTGGCATCTGTCTGTCTGTCTGTCACTTTGTCTGTATGTCTGTCAGATTTTCATTTCCATGCGATAACTTTCCTAAATATAATATCCGATTTCATCCAAATTTTGGTCAGTGATTGCTCTTATGCATACCTCGGTTGGGTTTGGTTTTGGAGTGTCTGCCTGTCTGTCCGTCTGTCTGTCTGTCTCTCTCTGTCCGTCCGTCAGGTTTCTTTTCCATGCGATAACTTTCCTAATAATCATCGGATTTCATCCAAATCTGGGTCAGTGATTGCTCTCAAGCATACCTTGGTTGGGATTGATTTTGGAGTGTCTGGCTTCTGTCTGTCTGTCTGTCACTTTGTCTCTCTGTCTATCAGGTTTTCGTTTCCGTGCGATAACTTTCCTAAATATTATTCGATTTCATTCAAATTTGGGTCAGTGATTGCTCTCATGCTTATCTTGGTTGTGATTGGTTTTGGAGTGTCTGACTTCTGTCTGTCTGTCACTCTGTCTGTCGATTCGTCAAGTTTTTGTTTCCGTGCGATTACTTTCCTAAATATTATCCGATTTCATTCATATTTGAATCAGTGATTGCTGTCATGCATACCTTGGTTGGAATTAGTTTTGGAGTGTCTGGCTTCTGTCTGTCTGTCTGTCACTGTGTCTGTATGTCTGTCAGATTTTCATTTCCATGCGATAACTATCCTAAATATTATCCGATTTCTTTCATATTTGAATCAGTGATTGCTGTCATGCATACCTTGGTTGCGATTGGTTTTGGAGTGTCTGGCATCTGTCTGTCTGTCTGTCACTTTGTCTGTATGTCTGTCAGATTTTCATTTCCATGCGATAACTTTCCTAAATATAATATCCGATTTCATCCAAATTTTGGTCAGTGATTGCTCTTATGCATACCTCGGTTGGGTTTGGTTTTGGAGTGTCTGACTTCTGTCCGTCTGTCTGTCTGTCTTTCTCTGTCCGTCCGTCAGGTTTCTTTTCCATGTGATAACTTTCCTAAAAATTTTCCGATTTCATCCAAATCTGGGTCAGTGATTGCTCTCATGCATACCTTGGTTGGGATTGATTTTGGAGTGTCTGGCTTCTGTCTGTCTGTCTGTCACTTTGTCTCTCTGTCTATCAGGTTTTCGCTTCCGTGCGATAACTTTCCTAAATATTATTCGATTTCATTCAAATTCGGTCAGTGATTGCTCTCATGCTTACCTTGGTTGTGATTGGTTTTGGAATAACTGACTTCTGTCTGTCTGTCATTCTGTCTGTCGATTCGTCAAGTTTTTGTTTCCGTACGATTACTTTCCTAAATATTATCCGATTTCATTCATATTTGAATCAGTGATTGCTGTCATGCATACCTTGGTTGGAATTAGTTTTAGAGTGTTTGGCATCTGTCTGTCTGTCTGTCACTGTGTCTGTATGTCTGTCAGATTTTCATTTCCATGCGATAACTATCCTAAATATTATCCGATTTCTTTCATATTTGAGTCAGTGATTGCTGTCATGCATACCTTGGTTGCGATTGGTTTTGGAGTGTCTGGCATCTGTCTGTCTGTCTGTCACTTTGTCTGTATGTCTGTCAGATTTTCATTTCCATGCGATAACTTTCCTAAATATAATATCCGATTTCATCCAAATTTTGGTTAGTGATTGCTCTTATGCATACCTCGGTTGGGTTTGGTTTTGGAGTGTCTGACTTCTGTCCGTCTGTCTGTCTGTCTCTCTCTGTCCGTCCGTCAGGTTTCTTTTCCATGTGATAACTTTCCTAATAATTTTCCGATTTCATCCAAATCTGGGTCAGTGATTGCTCTAATGCATACCTTGGTTGGGATTGATTTTGGAGTGTCTGGCTTCTGTCTGTCTGTCTGTCACTTTGTCTCTCTGTCTATCAGGTTTTCGTTTCCGTGCGATAACTTTCCTAAATATAATTCGATTTCATTCAAATTTGGGTCAGTGATTGCTCTCATGCTTACCTTGGTTGTGATTGGTTTTGGAATAACTGACTTCTGTCTGTCTGTCATTCTGTCTGTCGATTCGTCAAGTTTTTGTTTCCGTGCGATTACTTTCCTAAATATTATCCGATTTCATTCATATTTGAATCAGTGATTGCTGTCATGCATACCTTGGTTGGAATTAGATTTGGAGTGTTTGGCATCTGTCTGTCTGTCAGTCACTTTGTCTGTATGTCTGTCAGATTTTCATTTCCATGCGATAACTATCCTAAATATTATCCGATTTCTTTCATATTTAAATCAGTGATTGCTGTCATGCATACCTTGGTTGCGATTGGTTTTGGAGTGTCTGGCTTCTGTCTGTCTGTCTGTTACTTTGTCTGTATGTCTGTCAGATTTTCATTTCCATGCGATAACTTTCCTAAATATAATATCCGATTTCATCCAAATTTTGGTCAGTGATTGCTCTCATGCATACCTCGGTTGGGTTTGGTTTTGGAGTGTCTGACTTCTGTCTGTCTGTCTGTCACTTTGTCTGTCGATCTGTCAAGTTTTCTTTTCCGTGCGATTACTTTCCTAAATATTAAATTATTATTTCATTCAAATTTGGGTCAGTGATTGCTGTCATGTATAACTTGGTTGGGATTTGTTTTGAAGTGGCTGGCTTATGTCCGTCTGTCTGTCACTCTGTCAGTTTGTCAGGTTTTTGTTTCTGTGGGATAGCGTTTCTTAATATTATCCGATTTCATTCAAATTTTGGTCAGTGATTGCTCTCATGCTTACCCTCGTTGGGATGTGTTTTGGAGTGTCCGGCTTCTGTCTGTCTGTCTGTCTGTCACTCTGTCTGTCCGTCCTTTATCAAGCACGAAAAACAACAAGATCCCAAAGCGGGGGACATTAATTCCACGAATTTGCTTGTTAGGTAAAAGCCTTACTTCTCTTAAATGCTACGTCCTAGTCTAAAACAAGACAAACAGCCAACACAGGCAGGAATATTACTTACATAAGCGTATAAAAATGCGTATGGCCACCTTGGGTCGTTGCAGCTCATTTTTTAGTTTGTCAATAAATTTTCTAACAGGTGTTTGAAGGCATCAAGAAGGGGCCGGAATAGATCCCTGTTTTTTATATGGGACTGTTGCTACCAGGTTGCGTTGCAATTCCAAAGTATGAAATACCGTTTTGGTGCGATATCTCAATATCCTATTAAAATACCCAAATTTAAAGGCTGCACCTGAAACTTGGAACCATTGGTTATCTTTGTGATGACAAGCGGCCTCATTTCTCCGTAACCATGGTAAGGTATATTAAGGGCAAATTTGTGAAATTTTATTTTTTTAGAGTGGTCAGTTTTATGCAAGATAGGTCTAGTTTTCTGCACTGGGTATAAAGTGACAAGCTTTCACAGTTGAAAGAATTTGCTCATAACTCGGTTATTTTTCTACACAAGAGAGGTCTAGTTTTCTCATCTAAGATCACGACATCTACTGGCAAACGAAAATAAGCGAAATTTTACAAAGACAAGGGCTCGGTAAATTTGACGCTAAGAGGTCTAGTTTTCCGCACTGGGAAGAATTTGACAAACCTTTGGTGACACGATTGCAAGTTTCATCATATCTCTTTACGGTTGGCGTCAAACGAAAATGAGTGAGATTTCATAATGATGCTTATAACTCGGTCAGTGTTCATGCTTAAGAGGTCTGTTGTTCTGCTAACGTTAGATTTGATAAGCTTTCAGTGTCTCAACTGCAAGTCTCATCAGATCTTGCGACATTACGAAATGCTTCGAACACCATGCTGAAGAGATCTAGTTATATGCTTTTGGTATTATTTGATAAGCTTTCAGACACCCAGTCACATTCTCGTAAAATCTGAATAAAATATTTGACGTCAACCGAGAATAGCTGAGATTTCAGAAACATGCTTAAAATTCAGTTATAATAATAAATCTGCTATTTAAGTGGTCTACTTAACTGCGTTGGGTTGCGTTCGATAAGCACAATCCAACTTAGTCTCGAAAAATTTCTCCCCGTTTCCCTAGAAACGAGAATGCCATAGTATCATTCACAGCTGTCTGCTGAACAGGGCTGGCAATTATGTCACTATTATATCTTGCGGACATGTCAATTGTAATGTTCAGATTATAAATATACAATGTAATAGCAACCGGTCGTTCCGTAAAGGTAAAGGAATATGCTGCAGAATGTATGTTTTTTTATTATATAAGTAGTGTGTACACGATTACAGGTACGTCTTAATTTTATGTCAGATTGCATATTCAGCTATAAATATATTTCATAAGAGAACAGATTTTATATTAAAAACTTTGAAAAAGTCTTTGTAAATAATAATATTTTAAATATTAGAGATAGTGTATATTAGGAGATCGAAAGAGTCAAACTTACCACATCCTGCTGCCAAATTTGCAATATTATTTGTATCTTCTTGTTTGTTTTTCTTTTGATTTTCTGTACTATTGTAACATTATCCTAATTCATGTAAATGACCTGTCCGTGATTGGTAATTTGGGCCCTTATCATTTAAACTCAATTGTAACGTACATTGTATTATGAACATCGTCCGCAATCGTAATACTGACGACTTCCAGATTCGATTGAACAAGCACGCCCGGTTAAATGCGACAGCTTGACCTTTCCAGATCAGATGATTACAGGTGAGTATGGCGGTCAACGATCCAAATGGCCCCATCTTTGACGCAATCGGGAGAAGCGAGGGTTTAGAGACAGAGGTCGGCGTGTCGGAATTTAGTGTACTCGCTGGGTAAATGGTGAACACCCGTATACACAAAACTTTGCTCACACACGCGCACACGCACACACAGACATACAACTAGGGATAAATACAGTAACTCTCGTCGGGACCACAATAAAATGATCGCATTTCCAAGGTGGTCGTGTAAGTGAGGTTTGACTTTTAGGTGTCTTACAGCAGTTCTTTATCAAACTGGCCATACGTTGTGCTCGTGCCGGGCACGAAATGTTCAATATAATTTTGAATTACTGAATATGCTTTCCACCTATATCTACATAATGAGATAGAAAAATTGACACGATACGTTTGTATAATTTATTTATTAATTCCAAAAAGAGAGAAGAAGTCAGACTTTTCTCAGCCAATAACACAGATCCAAAGAGTAAGCCTAATGGTGAGTTAAACATGAACCAGTTACATATCTTTAATGACTAGTGAGTTAAACAAAGTACAGGGTATAATTATATATATATAATTGACGGTGCGCCTCATTAAAAGATAAGAAACCGTGCCACAAATCTTCCTGGCCTGGTGTGATCATCCGTGAACACGCTTTGATCTATGCCCTGCACTTATTTGATGAAATGCCCTTTATTTATTACTGATATAATGCGTTGGTTTACGCCCGACCTTCCGCTCCCCCTGGCCAGGCAAATTTTACCTTATACATGTTGGTCGCATTATTGAGGTCCAGGTTACACGGCGGGCCAAAATAAGAGGTCGTAAAACGGATAACGAGGTCCCCGGTATTCAAAGGTTTGAATGTATGTTATTAATGAAGATAAAAATAAATCGGAACCATACAAACGTGGTCTGAATTTCGTGGTCGCTATATTGATATGGTCGTGAGGCAAGGTGTAATAGATTTGCCAGCAACTTTATCCAAGAGCAGGAAAGGATTTCCCATTAATATTTCAAACTAAATATTACAAACTAAATAACACACTGTTATACATATAAATATATATAAATATCGAAATAACGAAATAAATTTTTAAGTATCAATTGCATATCTTACAATACGTGTCAATTTTTATTTGGAGATAAATAATTACAAGAATAAAGAACGTAAAATCACTGGATTACAAGGCTTACCGACAACAGACACATTATCATTATATATATATATAACTTTATCAGGTATTCACAGGTTCAGGTCTTATAATAACGTTAATGTATATATCACATCATCACAATGTTAATGGGTATAGATACAGATCAAAGATAGATAATTGAAATTTAAATATTAGAAATAGCATATTCTTTCTGTACTCATCAAAACTGTGTATGTACATTGGAGGACTACTTCTCGAGGTACCTTCCTCACATGTTGTCATTCAGAATAATGCAAAGCGCTACTGAGTCATTTGTATTTCACAATGTGGTGTTTGTCCATAAATTGGTACAATTACAGCACTGTCCAGTCGCTGATGCTGTAGGGCTCCGGAACTGTACCAGCACGATGAAATAGGTGATCAGCATCCCGAGGATCTGTAGAATACAGAAATCATTGTTATTTTAAAACTCATGTAACCAATCGATGATAAAGCTAATCTATACATTTACAGATGTTATACTTTTCACCTTTGAAAGTTTTACATTATCGATTTAAAACAAAATGAATAAAATTGTGGTGTTATTTATAAAAGCCGCATGTTTTCCTGTACACGGTTATTTAAAGCGATGGCATTTTATCGCTTCAACATTAAAGCTTTTTTAAGCTTTTTTCATATACGTTTATGCTCCAGTATTATTTGTATTCTTATTTAAAGGTGTTAGATGTGTGATATGTTCAAAAACATATTTTCACAGACAAATGTACAGTTATAAACCTAAAGGAATAGAGTATAATATTTACAACTTAAAAATGAAAAGCAGATGTGGTTTATTTACTAACCGTCAGTATGGTGGGCTTATCGATGACGAACATCCCCATGGCGGTTAGACCAATGGGAGGCCCGCTGACCTTGTTCAGAAACATGGTAATCTGCAGTAAAAGCAGAGAAATGGGTACACGTAATCCTCCTGTCAATTCTTTACTATTGTAAAGGTCATGGCAACTCCCGCTGTCTAAATAATGATTTCTTTCGTTTATTTTACTGTTTGATCGCTTTGTAGGATATTTAATTATTTATAGGGCAGGCATTGTTCCACAAATAAAAAGGTTA
Organism: Sipunculus nudus; assembly: GCA_026874595.1. NCBI lineage: Eukaryota > Metazoa > Annelida > Sipuncula > Golfingiida > Sipunculidae > Sipunculus > Sipunculus nudus. The sequence continues at coordinate 45,646,449 of CM049309.1, forward strand.
TAAAACGTTGACACCATTGGAAGATGAATAAAGATGCATGTTGTTATCAATCATATCACCTATCAGTCGAAATAGCAGCACACAAGCTGGCCACATGGTTTCCGTTAACCGATAGGACCAAACGTAACCATTGAATAAAATTGGTTAAAAGCTGTTTTTGTGAATGGTTATATATCAGTACCCATTTGGTGTGTCTAATGTTTTTAGAAAGGCGCCACATACATGTTCAGCCATAATTGGCAGTCCATGCATGAGATAAAACCACTACCAATAAAAAACGGAGGTTCAATATGTTTAATACTGAAACGATCTGCAAACAATTCATATCTCACCCGGGCAAACGATGCGGTTCTGCGACCAAAATCCTTGTATAATAACTACATATTTGCTAGGTTAATTGACGTTAATTCTCATATCATTAATTAAGTATCGATTTCTAAGTAGTATATAAAACGTGTAAAAGTTACTGCTCTGGATCCATTACATTTTCAGTTACTATAGGAAGCAGGAACGCAATCATAAAAATAACTTATAACAAAACAATTAATTGATCCTGGGATATAAATCAAGGTGTGAATTAAATGTTTTTATCCCTTTTTCTTTCAATTGTTCGGAAACAAATTATGCTGAAAAAAAGCAGGAGAAATACAAAATTGTTTAATTGAAATGGAGCCTATCTTTATGAATGAGACTGTTTCGGTTTATTTGTTTGTGTGGAGAACGGTAATCAGCTGTATAAACTCGAGGACTCGGTGCTATATCACCAAAAAAAAAGATTTGATATGTGAAAAACAGGATTCCGCAGAATACCCAAAAATTCTATATTTTTCATAATTAATGATGTGTAGATTAGTAGTTCACAACTAGACCGTCGATTTAAAAAAAAAAAGGTTTTAACATCAAGTCGAAACGGTAGGAGCTTGCAGCTCTATATTAGCTTGTATCTTCACGTTTATATATATGGTAACATTTGCAACTAAACCCGTTTAAAAAATCATATGGATTCTACGTGTAACCAACACACCTGATTCTTCTAAGGTTCCTGTTTGTTTCGTGGTAATAATAAGACTGATCGATAAAGCCGTGATGACCCAAGAAGTATACCAAACAAAACAAATACCACCTGATCAATAATTGCAATACAAGGTAAGAAATATCTATCCTAACAAGCGGGGAATCAATAATGAAAGAACCCAAGTCCCGCTTATACTTAGGGAAATCATATATAAAACTAGAAATTTGCACCCAGAGAGTGCAGATCTTGGCCAAGACAGCTCAGTACCCCTATATGGCATTGTCTGAAATGCAGCATTTTTTCTTTTAAAACAATCTTGATGTCAATTCAACCCCCCCCCCCCCCTTAAATTAATCAATTATTCTTTGCATCATTGCCGAGCTATCCTGAAATTTTCATCAATATTTAGATTTGTTTTGAGTCTTGTTGCTTACAGACAAACAGAGGCCAAAAACAATATAATAAGTAATATTAAAACCTTTATATTTTATATCACTGCGAAAAGTATGATCTGAATTAATACCATTTTGCACCTGAAAACGCTTATCAATGGCACCGTTTGATTTCTGTACGTCAGACATTTTACAGAAGAATTTAGTGAAACATGTACTTATGAAATCTATGAACATAATTCACGTATCATACCTGTAAACTTTCTTCGGTCGAGACAGACGTAACAGCAATACTGTGCAGGGTATCCGCAGAGGCATGGGCCTAAAAATGAAGTAATATATAAGTGTAATATGTTTATCATACACTTAATACTGCACATGCCTCTATGTACAGAAAGCAGAACTGAAATACGTTAACTATTGAATTCAAAATTGGTACTGATTATCAGTATTATTTGATTTTTTTTTTGTCCCTATAGGGAGTATTCCTTATTTATGTCCATTATATGTAGTAAAGCTTTGTTCATTTTACCGTGTGTACATATTATTGGAAATAACTCTCTGTTAGCGTTGCAAAAAATATTATAGTATGAATTAAGTAAGAAGACATTAAAGCAGTTTACTGAAGATTACGTACCGCGTGATTGACATAAGCGGCCCCGACGGAAATAATTATCATGTTGATTAATGATGACAAGAACCAAAACAAAGACGTAGCGAGAGCAACGGGGTCCCTCAGGGCTTCGTACCAGATTATATTGTACATTATCAGACACAGGCAAATAATAGGGCAAGTCAACTGAACGGCAATAAAGAACATTTGAAAGTTATCCATGTGGCTAACCAGGTTGCAAATCCGTACATGCCGTCGCCGCAAACTTTCTAGATCTTCAATAAAACCACAATTTTCTTCTAGCTTTTTTGACAGTAAGGTATTTAGGTTTTTATATACGAAATACCCAGTGGCGCACATACAATAGTACAACGCAACAGGTAGTATCCACGTACAGCTCAGAAGTAAGTGCATGACACAGTAAGCAACACGAACGTAGAAAGTCCTTACTCCGAGATTTGTGGGCATTGGCGTAATTGCAAAGTCAAATATGATTGTGAAAAACGAACCGTACACGGCAAAAATCCAATTAGCTACAATGAAGATCCAACATATTATGACATATGCAGTCACTCTTTTACGTATATACTGCTTTCCTGAGGTGCTAAACTTTGGATTGATATCGTGCCAGATGAATAAGACATCAGATAAGCATTGCCTGCTGGCAGAAATATAGGCGCAGATCGAGGCATTTGAAGCGCACAGGAACATCCATATGACAACGATGAGTTTCATGAAAAGTTCAGGGCCGAATTCATTGGAGCCACCAAAAAGAAAGAAAGTCCGTCCAAAGTTCAGCCAAAGAATAACTAGGATGAAGACAGAAAAACATTTCGCGGGAGTCCAACGACTCTTCTTGCGATGGCCGTCTTCGGTTGTTATTTTGCGCTCGACATTTCTAGGATCCACAAAATGAAGTCCACAAATATGAAGACTTAACCAAAGTGGTTTAAGTGCAGTGTAAAGCGGAATTTCTGTGTATTTTTCGATCACTGTCTTGTCTGACTGATCTTCCGAAAATCCGTTAGGTAAGTTATCGTTGGTTCCATCGTTGACCGGCATTGGCACCACTGCTATCTTGCGTACCATGTTGTACAGACAGCACATGTGAACCAGCCCGCTGCTGACACTGCGGCGGATGGAAGGTTTACTGGAACACTCACTACCTTGCCCTTCGTATTGGCTGCTGGAATAGTCAATATTACTTAGGACTGTTCAAATATCTCTTGCATCTAATTTCCACTGACACGGTCCATGAGCAATGAATCAGCGCTCTTGGAACATTACGTCGCACAAAGTGAAGTTTACATATTGAGCGTTCAGTTTTCATTTTGAACTGATTGAGAATAGTTAAATGGACATCTCTGATTTTGTTCTATTTATATCTGCATTAATGTAGTTCATTAACAGTTTTACCATAAGCTTCATTTGTGCGTGATTTTCTGCCCGAAAAAAGTAAAAGCCTTCTCTCTGTCCGTATGTTTGTCTGTATATATATATATATATATATATATATATATATATATATATAAATATATATATATATATATATATATAATATCAGTTGACTTATATTGAGAATTTTCCTTTAACGCCCTTTTTTATATCATATTTTATAAAGCAATTATAGTTCTTTTTAACATATTTTTTTAATTAAAATTTAGGAAGAAGAAAGATGATAAATGTAAAACTCAATATGGAGGAACATTTTATTGTATTTTTAGATTATGTTTTTTAAAGCAGGTCCCTCTCTCATTGACTGATGTGAATCTCGTGTTTTGTAAAATATTCAAATTTGCCTAAAATTGTAAATAATTAAAAACAACTACAACAACAACGATAATCTTGCATGGGTATAATCAATGGAGTATAAATGCTCAGACAGTCTGTTATGATGAATTATATTTAAATATAAAAATATATTCTAAAATGCCCTTATTATATATTATTTTATAAAACTGAGGCACCTTATATAAACTCTTTCCTTCATTCACTCACTTTTTAACAACTAAAATGTAGGAGGAAGAAAGATTAAAAAACTGATAATCAGTATTGGGACATTTGTATGTTTTTAATATGATGTAATTATTAAATGTATACTCGTGCCAAGATGTGAGATATACTTTTTTTAATTAAAATTTTGTTTTAAATTTTTAACTTCATCAGACCAACAGCAACGACAACAACGATACCAAGACTTTGCATGTGGACTGTGGGTATTTAAGCGCTGCCTGGCCCGTTTTTTTAATGGCATTTGTTCCAAGGCGTCGAAGTCCTGGTCTCTCTGTGGGTTTGTTAAAAGGGTCTACTCACAAAGGGGATAAAAAAAAGTATGGGGGCACCATGAACAGGCGCTAAATATAAAATAACAACACTACCAACAGACAATTAAAATCTCATCTTTTTTTCATGCCGCACATTGCCTAATACTTTATAATACTTAATACCTTGTATATCCCCATCAAAACTGAGATAACAGCACAATTTTAATCATTTAAATAATCGCCTGCTGTTACATATTGATTTTTAAATATTGTTGTATGGTTAAGCGTTTATATATTACATTTGGGATCCGAATAAGCTATTGGGTCCTGGGCAATTTTTTTCACCATTTTTTAATATTTGCCCCGTGGATAAAACGACCATGGTACTGGCTTCGTGGTATACACATTTAACCTTTTATTAGCATGATGTTGCAGCTCGATGTACCGCTGAAACACTCAGCTTTTCCGGAATAAATATGAAACTTTTCTGTCTTTAGCTGAGGTAATCCTTGTACTAACAGAGTAAGTCAGGAATCCCTGGTGACCCTTCAGTGGTCATCCGGTCAAACTTACAAGAAGCTTTTTTCAGACCACCTTTCCCACTATCCTACCAAAGTAGGGATAAAGGTGGGGGGGGGGGTGACCCATGTAGTACCCCTGGACTAAACGTTACCATCATTTTCCGTACATTAAAGCCTATTTAACGTTTACCAGATCTTAACCAAAAAAAAGCAAAAAAAAAATGGCCGAACTCTGTAAAATCCCATCCTTCCACCAGAGGTAGTTTCTACTCAGAAGTAACCTCTTCCAGTCTGGCACTGTTGGACGGCCGGCACTACTTGTCAAACTTTAAAATAAAAATTGGTTAAATTTCAAGTGAACACCTATTTACATTTCACATGCGAATGCTTACAAAATATTACTTTTTCCGTGAAGTGTTTGAAGAAAATGATGATTTTTTTTTATCGTATCTCTGTGACTGCATGTAAATGATTTTTTTAGCCCCCCCCCTGGTTTTGTGGGTTGTTAAAAGTGCTCTTTAACATATATTAACAAAATAATAAACTTGGCATCACTATATAAAATCCAGGATGTCAACTAATAAGGCCACCTAGCTACTCAAGTGCCTTTAGCTCATCCATTGTAGGACAACTGAAATGTGTACACTGTATTACCAAAGAGAACTTTGTCTATTATACAGAGAACATTAAACCCCCAAAATTTCAGGGTTTTATTCAGTCATGGAAGAAACAAAAACCATTAAAGAGGTATTTTACATGTGATGGCTAATCCATTAAAATAAATTACAGGAAATACAATAGAATATAGCCAGCATTATAATACTGCGTCTCTGTTTGCTGCCGTAACCGAGTTCCCTCAGAATGGGGGAACTCTCATGTTCCCCAGTTTATCAACTGTGGACAAGCATGCGCTCGCACACACACACCTTTTTGTTTGTGTAGTTGTCAATCAAAATGGAATCACTTAACGGGAAAATTGTTCTAAAGATGTTTATGCTAGAGATTTATTTTCTGATGAATGCTTCATGAATAGTTAACGTATGGGATACACTGATCGGTGAAACTGGTATTGTCAATCTATTTAATAGTAGGTAAGGGTATTTTGTTACAGGTGTTCTTTTTATTATGTGACACGCGTAACCCCTGTTGTGGCACTCGTGTCTGCCCGTGTATTACATTCTATGTATATTATATGTTTAGCCTTGGGTGGTCACGCCTGGCCGAGGTCACGTTGGTGAGTAGAGATACACAGCGCTGTTTTTCTAGAGAATTCCTGAAACGTGTGTTTACTGTGATTGTGCAAGATCTTATAGACTGTTCGAGAAGTGGAAAATTCTCGGCTTGGGGTGTGATGGTATAAAAAGGGACTGTGTTTTAGAACGGGAGGGCAGAGAGAGAGAGCAGAGCAGATTCCAGCGGACGCAGAAGCGTGGATCAGTTTCTAAGACCTTATCCGACGAATGCGACAATTATAGATTTTTCAAAGACTTTTTCCTGAATTTTATGCATTTAGACTTCAGCTGACTTTCTGGGTTGTTGCAAGAACTTTACACTTGACTGTCATTCTCCGAGAGTATACAATTAAAGACCTTATCGGTGTTGGTAGCCAGGTACTGTGCACATTATTTTCTATGTGATTGTATTGACTTGTTGCTGTAGCGCTGTTTTGCTGTATAATTGTATTGATTTAGTGTATTGTAATGTAAGGGTTCTTTTAAGAATAAATTATAGTTATTTGTTAACAAAAAAACCACTGACTTCTTTATTCATTCCCTTAGACATTTCACGCTGCCTAATGGTACAGAATCTGATTTTTTATCTCCGTTACATAACTTGTGTTCGTCACGCATACGTGATCTGTTTATATTAGGTTCCGTAACAATTTAATGGTACAAGGTACCCGGCAGGCCTGCGGCTTTAGGGGCATATTGCCATAGGTTTGGTTTTGGCATCAATCTAATTGGTATCTATTAAATTCTCCAACACAAACATTAATGTGACGGTTTCATATATGAAAGTAACAGTAACCGTCAAATATGTATATATTGCTTAGCTGCTTATCGGCTTAATGAGCTTTCAAGGTACCGTTCAATGTACCTAAATCCTCTCTTTATTCTACACCCTACACATAACCATTGTAACGTTCATCCTTCCTCCCTGAACCTTATTGACACAGTCCTGTTTGATTTATATGTCTAGCTACTAGTATAGCCCGGGTCAGAAAATAAAGGGATATAGGACTGGGTGCGCGAATGATTATGGCTTCTTTTTTTTCTCTGAACCTTTAACTTTTTATTAAAATTGTTTATTTTATTAAGTCGTGAAGACATCATTGAATGAAACATTCGCGTACAGGATAGTGCATATCACATAATAGAGGGCCGTTAAGGAATACATATGACGCTACGTGGAAAGTGAGTAGGCAAAGATAATAGGATTTAACACAGACGATGTCCGGTTGATTTGTTTCCAGTGGAAGTAGAGCGCCATCAAGTAGGCAGGTTGTGAACAAACAGTAAGGCGGATACACGTAGTCACTTGTCGACTACCCGTATTCTAGTTTACATCTATCTGAAAACAAAGATGTTTAACGAGGTAATATGACCTAAACGCTGGTTTGAATATGAACTGTAGTGCGAAAAATGAACTTTGAAAATCTCCAAGAATTTGAAATTTCCCTGCTGAATCTTTTGACTACTTGATGGTAAAACAACAATTGCATAATATTCTATTATACTCTATTATGATTTGCCTAAACCCTCCATCTGTCATAATAAAAAATGACCGTATTAGCCAATTATAAGAGTTATAACATTTAAGGTGAACTAATGTACACGGTCACTAAACATTTTATTTGTCAACAACCGTTTTGACACAATATAAAAGACATTTTTTTCTTAAATGAAGAAATCGGAGGTCGGAGAGTTCGTAAACCGAAACCTAAATTTCCCACCAGGAACAACTAACATGCTCGGGTGATAAGGACACACGGCAGTAGATGTAGGAGGCGCATTGCTCTGACGGAGGATAAAACTTGGCCCATGTGAAAAATTAAGCTTTCAAACACATTTTGCTGGCAGAGGAGTAAAAACACACAAAGGCGTTGCAGGAAACTAGAATAGTCCAAGTGACGTCGCATTTTGGACCAGTACTTCATCCTCACTATTTCCAAAGAGCGTCAGCGATTGCCGTAATAAGTTAAGTAGATAGAGAAGCATCAAGACCGCACGGTAGGTTTTTCCACGAGCAAACCTACGGAATGTGACTGATTCATCTGGAATAAAATGTAGTCCTCAACCGATCATGGAGAGCATCAACGGTCGGAGGCTTTTGTACAATGGCAGATCTGTGTATAAGATTTTCTCATAGGTCCCATTGTCTGATTTAATTATGTCAACATAGCCATGACAACATGACACTCAGGCCTTCGGAAATAAACTGATAGGGCCTGGAGTCATTATGGCAGTCACAACAGAACGCCCATTCTAAGGGTCGGATCAAAATATTTACTGTCTGGTATTATTTGGCATCACAGGCTTGTAAAGTCGTATTATATGTGCTTAATATCGAAGAAGAAATGTTGTTACACAAAAATAATTACATTTATTACCTCCTTTCATCACTGTGGCACCGATTCACGTGAAGCGGTACTTCTCATTCAAAACTAAATGTGTCGGAAGCCGGAAGCCGGAAACCAAGGAACTGTCTTATAAATAAAGCAGTTTAAAGCATGTACAAAATGCTAACGCTTCAATACCGTTTTGTTTTCCCCAATAGAATAAGATCTTCATTATCATTCTGTGAAGAATAATAGTGATCCATTCTTTAATCTGAAAGTTATGGATGATTTTGTGCTCGGAAGCCATCTCGGAAATCAGTCAGAAGTGCTGGGATGTGATCCAATGTGTATAACTCGGAAGTCACAGAGACGCACTGGTTAACTTGTGGTCAGTTAAGAGCCACAGCCCAAATGCAGTTACATTATAATTATAGTTGCATGCATATATTAAAATTTTTTATGCATGATTCTGTGTATAATTTTTTTATTTGTAAATTTAATATATATAATACATATGTGTGGGTGTATTTTCACTTAATATATTTCGCCCCATCTAGAGCTATGATTTTGTTAAAGATATTTATATTTACATGAGGAATGTATGGGAAGGGATTAATTTTTAAAATATGCAATGTAAAGAGGACATTTTGAGGCACCTTAAACAAATGATTATGAGGATTTTCTGTTTGCTGCAACTAATCTCCTACATGTTTTTGAACAATATATTCAAACTTGAGGTTGTTGGGCTTTAATATTTTTATTTCTATAAAATTACGGTATAAACTGTAAAGTCCAAATATTCAAAAGTTCGTAAAATGTTAATGTCAATGATGAAATGCGCGTCTATACATTTATAACTTGCAAAATGTCACTATTTAAAGGTAGTACTCATTGTAAAATAATTGATATGTTTAAATCTTATGACAATCTTTGCATTTTACCGACTTTTGTGATCTGTGAGTGCCCAGGCTCACAGTGCGTGAGTCTGAGTATCAGCCGAGGAGGCGTGAGATTTTTCACGGTCGATCCCACCCCGAGCTGAGCTCTGTGGGGAGACCGTGCATGACTCGCACGGTAATGCGATGGGGGGGGGGGGATTCCTCAATATACTAGTATATATTTATATGCTCTCAAAGTGGAGTAAATCACCAACTTATGAATTGGAAAGTCAAAAATATAATAATGAAATTGCTGGGGAATAAAAAAGTAATCTGAACTTAAAAGTTGCTGGTATCAGGTTCTATAATTAAACAGAATTTTTTATATCTATAACATTTGCTCTGTAACAATTTATTTTTAAACATTTACTGAACTTTTTCCCCCAATATAAAATACGGTAACAGCGTAAAATATTGATGAGTTAATATAATCTTGTTTTACAAAATTAAGTAAAATATCAATATAATATATTATAAAAAAAAACAGCATCATGAATGTTTTAAAACAGATTGAGTTTATGAAAAATATGTCATATTGAAATAATTGAAAATGCTTGACACGTTTGCTGACGATATGATGACCAGTGCATTAGCCATTACTGGCTTCCGAGTTTTACACATCTGGACCATAACCAAGCATTTCCGAGTCTATAACTTGGGATGGATAACTTTGATTTTTGCATTATGCTAAAAAAAACTAATTCTATCAATAAAATAAAATGGTACTTTCCATTAAAGTAGTAGCATTTTAATCATGCTTCGATCATTGCTTTATTTTAAAAAAATCCTTGCTTCCGACTTCGGACTTCCGAGTTTTACACATAGCCGTTTGGGAATCCCCTACCGGAAGTTATGGTTCTCCCGCTAACAGACGTGGAGACGAGTTTTTCTAGTAAAACCAGCCTCGTTATTAAAAACTGCTGCACGAATACACGTAAGTCAACCGTTGATGTAATAATTATTATTTTCCCCAACAGAATAACGTCACCTTTTGTCTTAACTAAGGAAAATGACAGCTCGAGAAGTAGATGAAGATGAAAAAGTAGTGTCAGAAATGGCGTGCACATCTGCACATACTAGAATTGATGCGAACCCAATAGCTTGTACTGTCACCCCATCGTCTTCAGTATATCTAAAACCGACGTTTGGGCTGACAAGCTGTCGCTTATGTCAACAGGGATCATTAATTCTTCAATTCTGTGTGTTAGGTAGATACAAGTTATATCTGGTTGCCCCGGCGATATATTCACACATTAGTGCAAATACCGTTAAGTGTATTTGTTTGTCATCAGGGTTAAATGGGAATTTTGGACTCCCATATTTCCAAAAAAGTCGGTAATTTGATCGAAAAGTATATCGTGGAACGTTTATGTAGCTGACCTTGGGACACTTGACAGTGTGACCCGGCTTTGACCACGACTACATGCATTTCGTCATGGACCTCTCATCACAGAAACCTATACGCTTTTCCTGCCGGATAAAATTGGTGAGAGATATTTTGTGTTTTAAAAAAATCTTAGCATAAACAATGTTCTTGTTCTCTTTCTGGTACTTCTACATTATTTCAGTAATGGAAAGGCTCAAAACGGCAATAAGGTCAAGGATAAAGTCGCGTGCTTTGACAAGATCGGGGATATCAAAACATAAATCCGTTTCCTTTTTCTGTTACCTTTAAATTAATTTTCGAAACAGGCTGTATATGCCCTTTTATTAATTTCTAAATTTTCAAAACATCTCAATACAGATTGGCCCCATAGAATTTTTTCACTCTGGGAGTTTTAATTTTTGTGCTTGTAATACTCATGTGCGCTGAGATTAAATTTCATTGAAAAATCCGGTAAAAATATATAATATTGCTTTATTCTGCACCTGTTGTCGTCCATATGTCTGTTATGTTATCTTAAATAACTTACAGAAGATCTAGAAAAAGTAATTAAATATTATAAATATGGTATAATATACACATACTAACAATCAAACACGGGTATATGTTTCACTTAAAGAAGTAACCGTACATAGGTATATGACAAATGTAAAGAGGAAACTGGAAAGTTATCATAAGTTGCGGCAACATATCATACAGCTTAAACTTTCTTCACAGACTTATGACAGACTCAGTGTTTTTATTATGTCGAGACCTTTAAAGATAAAGACGAATACAAACGAATGGCCACTGACCGGTTATGGAAATGCCTCTCTTCCAAATTTACATAATTTCGAATACGCGATCAAATACAACCTTTCTACCAACAGACGGTCTGAATGTCAGTCCCTCACTTGAGAACACTATTATATCGAAGAACCGGAAACAGATGAATCATGAACTGTTTGCTACCATCCTAGCTGTCAGTAGGTCAGGGTGTCATCTATCATATAGGATTGTAACAAATAGTTAAACTACAATCAAACAATTCTTGGAGACGTACTGAGTTTATATATTGCTTTAAATAAAGTTGTTTTATTTTAATAAAGTGAATATATTAAAAAATTAATAAAATGTAGTTTAAGTCATCATGTAAGAAGGATCACAAAACTTAGGATATGTTTAATTAATTAAATCTTTCATGTGATACTCGCCTTACTTCTCTAAAGTGCTACATCCTAGTCTCACTCAAGACAAACGTCCTACACAGACAGGAATCATACTTGCATAAGCATATACAAATGCACAAGGCCATATGGGGCATAAAAGCTCGTTTCTTATTTGTCCATCGCTTTTCTCTGAGGTGCCTAAAGGCTTGGTTGGTAGACTTGTATCAAGCAGGGACCGGAATAGATTCCTAATTTTTTTCTGTGGGACTGTGAACACCCGGTTGCGTTATTGTTCAAAAGTATAAAATACGCCATTTATGTCAATTATTATAAAAAAAACAGACTTTAAGGCTACACCTAAAATGTGGATGCAAAATTATAGTGTCATCATTTGGAGCCTTTTTTCTAACTTGGTCTTTTTTATGACAGATAGGTTTTTTTCTTCACTTGGTAGCATTTGACAAGTTTCCAAGTTTGATAGATTTTGCAAAATTGCTCATAACTCGGGTATTTTACACTAGAGAGGACAAGTTTTCTTTATTGGGAAGCAAATAAAATCATCAAACCTCGCAACAGCGACTGTCAAACGAGAATTGTCAAAATGTCAAAAATACTCAGAGTTCCGTAAATTTGAGCTAGAAAGATTAAGTTTACCGCACTGGGAAGAATTTGGCAACCTTTTGGTGACACGATTCCAAGTCTCATCATATCTCGTTAAGGTAGGCCTCAAACGAAAATAAGTGAGATTTCAGGAAATTGTTAAAACCTTTATGCTAGAGAGGTACTGGTGATTTGCTTATGATAGATTGGATAAGATTTCAGTGTCTTAACTGGAAGTCTGATTAGACCTCGCGATATCTGCTTTGAACTCTAAGCACATTTACAGATGGACACCACAGAAAAACCATTGCAGATAACACCACCAGTCTTGGATACGAGATAAAGGAGTCCAAAGTATATTGATTTGCTTAATTTTAGGCCGATAAGATAAATCACTGGTTTACGAGAAATATTTTTGATGTACAAAATACATACAAAAGAAATCGTCCGCGGAATGGACCTAAGATGTAAATGCATAAATACCAGTTTTATTTGTGAAAATAGTAACAATGATTGCCATGTCTTATACGCAATTAGAATACATACTGAATGAAAGAATTAAAAGTATAAAAAACAAAGTGCGTTTCATAAACATTATTGAAACTCAGATGGCACATCCATGTAAAGAACAAATACCAGTACAAACTTACTAAATATATATTTTTACATCTGTAACTGAAATAATCAGAACAGATCTCGATTTTCAAACCATTTTAAGTCAATATTATGTGTTTACAACTTTGGTGGTGCCACTCCACACATTTACACATCACGCTGTACCAACCATGATGTGAATTTGGTTAACATATTCTTTATATCTGTTACATAGTAGGCCTACATATGTTGGTGAATATTTGTCAAGGACCTCAATCACATGCAAGGAACTGGACTTCGGGCGACCAAGTGCGACTGTATAAGACACAAAATAAGTGAAACGTATGGTTCTCAGGCACCGCCCGCGTCAATTATACCCCCCCCCCCCGGCATCAAAAGTTTTTTTTGATTTTCATCTTTCAAGAAAATAAAATAATGACATTTTGATCAGATTTCCTTTGTTATGTAATGATTTTGCTTGTTTAGCAGAACAATTCCGTTATTTTAATGCTTTTTCACTGACCATGACTTTTTTCGAAACATACAAAACAAAGGTAAAATTTCGGCCGGCCTCACAGGTTTCTGAAATAAAGTGCCTGAGAACCATACCTTTTTTGGCCTATACATCACGATTTCTGCGACCCGGTAGATGTGCACTCATGCATATCAGGTCACGAGGAGGGCTCCTGCAAAACAATTCTTTCAAAGATCCCCCTTTTGAGAAGGGATCGCCGATGCGAGTTATTTCTGGCCGGTCACCGCGAAATGTAAGAAAACCCCAGACAGGGCCCCCGGAGTAAAACTCTGCCCGCCGTCACACACTCTATGGATTTGTGTTACCGGGCCCGAAAACACAAAGAAAAGAGACGCCCGCGGGGAACAAATATTAAAATTATTAATTATGCAAGTAATACGCAAATATTGCAAATAAAAGTGGGTGGAATCTCTTCGGACAAACCCGGAGCATATGTATGTCGAAAATAACGGCAATCTGTACGGTGGTATCAAAGGAGATACGGAAAATTACAAAATTCCCCTTACGCTCTTAATATGTAGATTTATAAAGCATGGTGTCAGTAATTACACCAAATTGACATTCTTACAATACCTTTCCATAATTACTAATATCCTACATAAAAGTTTGCACTTAATAACACACATTTGGGAATCATTTGCCAGCAACTTTATTCAAGTGCAAGAAAAGATTTCTATTGTGAAAACAAATTAATATTTCAAACTACAAATTACAAACTACATATCAACCCGTAATACATGTATATACATTTTTTAAATATCGAGATATATATATATATATATATATACATATATATATATATATATATATATATATATATATATATATATATATATATGTAGTAAACCATTAATGTTATATATTGCGATACACGTCATTTGATTTGAAGAAAAATAATGCCAAGATCTCATTTTGATTTGGAGACAAATAATTACAACGTAAAACCACCGGATTATATAGCTTACGAACCACAAACACATTATCATTATACGCCAGTTAGATATTGACAGCTTCATGTATTACAATAGCATTTAAGTATATATCTTATCATCACAATTCTAACGGTGGTAGATGCATAATCGGGGCTGGTATTTTCATAAGTAAATATATAAGTATACTCTATTAGGTCTCATCAAAACCCTGTATGTACATTAGCATCATCAGACCACGTCTCGAGATACGTGCCTTACATGTTGTTATTTAGCATTATGCAAAGTGCTGATGAGTCGTTTTTACTTCAGAATGTGGTGTTTGTCCATAGATTTGTACAGTTACAGCACTGTCCAGTCGCTGATGCTGTAGGGCTCCGGAACTGTACCAGCACGATGAAATAAGTGATCAGCATCCCGAGGATCTGTAGAATATAGAACATTGTTATATTAAACCATGTAACCAATAGATGACATATCTAATTTATATATAGGTGTCATTATCGAATTTAAACACCATGAATAAAAATGCGGGGGTATTTGGGAAAGCTGCACGTTTTCGTGTACTCGCTTTTTTAAAGAGATGTCATTTTATCGATTCAACATTTTTAAATGATTCAACTTTTTAAAGCTTTTTATATACACGTTTATGCTCCAGTATTATGAAGTCTTTCTGAAAGGTGTTAGATGAGTCATATGTTCAAAAAAATATTTTCACAACTTAAAAATGAAAAGCAGAAGTGGTTTATTTACTTACCGTCAGTATGGTGGGCTTATCGATGACGAACATCCCCATGGCGGTTAGACCAATGGGAGGCCCGCTGACCTTGTTCAGAAACATGGTAATCTGCAGTAAAAACAGAGATATGGGTACACGTTATCCTCCTATAAATTCTATAAATTTTAAATATTGTAAAGCTTACGACAACTACCGCCGTCTGTTTAACGATTTATTTCGTTTATTTTATTTTTTATCACATGGAAAGACATTTGTTTTATAGGGCAGGCCTGTCCCACAAGTGAATGGATCATAAAACATCGACACCATTGGTAGATGAATAAAGATACATGATGTTGTCCAAATGCCATTCATTCCACCCTGTCAGTTGATATAATTCACAAATTGGCCACATAGTTTCCGCCGACCGACAGGACCAGACATGCATTACCCATTGAATAAAAATGGTAAAAAGCCGTATTTGCTAACGGTTATATACCATACCCTATATGCTTTGTCTAATGTTTTTTTAGAAAGGCTGCCTACCTGTTCAGCCATTATTTTAAGGCAATCTCGTGGGTAAATTGTTTAATGGCAGTGTATACAGGGACTAAATGAGCTTGGCTAACAATCCATTAGAACATTGTCTACTGCAAATAATAAACGATGGTTCAAAATATGTAAAAAGGAAACGATCTGCATTTTTCTCATTTCAGCAGTTTTTGTATTGGGTCATCAGGGCAAATGATTCAGGGCTGTTACCAAAATCCACGTAGAATAACTACACATGTACTTTATTGATTAACTTGATGGCTAAAATTATTATTTCAGCATCGATTCAAGATTTGTCCGCTAGTATTTAGAAAAATGTATTAAAAAATTACCGCTCTGGAATTCAGGAAGCAGGAACGTAATCATAAAATAACATATAACAATCAAGTGTTGTACCAGATCTGGGACAAAGATTAAGGTGAACGAAATAGTTTTCTCTTTTTAAATTGATTGGGACAAATATGCTGAATTTGTTAAAAAGCAAGAGAAATACATAATGGTATTATCTAAATGGTGCTTTTAAAATGGAGCGTGTGCATACCAACATTAATCCATTTTATTCCATATCTTTATGAATGAAAATGTTATGTTTAAGTGTTTTAGGGGAGAACATTAATCAGCAACATTAACTCGAAGCCTCAGCTCTCAATCACAAATAAGATTTGATCTGTGAAAAACGGATTCTGCAGAATGTCCCACAATTCTAAATTTTTAAAAACCAACGATGTGCAGATCAGTAGATCACCATAGTTACTGTGGTTTATAAATAAAATAACAAAGTTTTAACTTAAGTCGGCAAGATAGCGGCTACCATGTACGTTATTTTTATATATAGTAACACGTTCACCTGAGACTTGATAAAAGATCGTATAGACTACATAAAACTATGCAAACACCTGATTCTTCAAACGTTTCTGTTTGTTTTGGGGTAATAATAACACTGATCGATAAAGCCTCAATAAAGCAAGAAGTATGCCACACAAGTCAAATACCTCCTAATCCATAACGTCAATCGAAGGTCAGAAATAATTAATACTACCAGCCTAGGAATCAATATGGAAAGAAATTAGAATTTAATAATATCAAAACTTTTATATTTTATATCACTGTGATTATTATGATTTGAATTAATCGCATGTTGCGCCTGATAACGCTTATCAATAGCTTTATTTGATCTCTCTACGTCTGACGTTTTTCAGAAGAATTTAGTGACACAACAAATGTACTTATTAAATCATTGCACATAATTAACGTATCATACCTGTAAACTTTCTTCAATCGAAACAGACGTCACGGCAATGCTGTGCAATGTATCTGCAGAGGCATGGGCCTAAAAAGTAATATATAATTGTAATATGATTATCATATTTATCATATTTATATTCATATTTATCTGATTTTTTATATTTATCCGATATTTTAACATTGTGGAATGTATATATAAGTTTCACATGTGAATGATTTTACTTGTCATGTTTCGCCGAATCCGTTTAAAATATGATGTAGGAATTAATATTTCATGAACGTCTTAGTATAAACATTGTAGTTCTTATTCATCTTATAGCCTATTCATATGTTCTATGATCTACTTCTATTGTAATACTGTATATGCAAGTGTAACAGCACCGCATTGAAAAACAGCATTTAGCTC
This sequence comes from Sipunculus nudus, assembly GCA_026874595.1. Classification (NCBI taxonomy): domain Eukaryota; kingdom Metazoa; phylum Annelida; class Sipuncula; order Golfingiida; family Sipunculidae; genus Sipunculus; species Sipunculus nudus. The sequence continues at coordinate 45,663,862 of CM049309.1, forward strand.
AATCGGCTTTCATGATTAAATATACATGTAATAATAAAAAATATTAAATATATCACTGCGCAGGCCACCAAATACAGCAAGTAGAACTGATATACGCTTACTATTTAATTTTAAAAGTGGTACGGAATATCATTACTGATTTTACTATTTATTGTTCCTACAGGGAAATAATTCAAATTTTCTGTCCATTATATTCGGCAAGGCTTTGTTCATTTAACCGTGTGTATCAGTAACAAATAAATTACTCTATGTAGCTGCAAAAAAAAAATAAAATAGTATGAAGCAAGTAAGAAGAAATTACCGCAGTTTATTGAAGATTACGTACCGCGTGATTGACATAAGCGGCCCCGACGGAAATAATTATCATGTTGATTAATGATGACACGAACCAAAAGAAAGACATTGCAAGAGCCACGGGGTCCCTCAAGGCTTCGTACCAGATTATGTTGTACATTATCAGACACAGGCAAATAATAGGGCAAGTTAACTGAACGGCAATGAAGAACATTTGAAAGTTATCCATGTGGCTAACCAGTTTGCAAATCCGAATATACCGTCGCCGCAGACATTCTAGATCTTCAATTACACCACCTTTTTCATCTAGCTTTTTTGCCAGTACGGTATTCAGGTTTTTATATGCGTAATAGGCAATGGAACAAAAACAATAGTACAACACGACGGGCAGTATCCACGTGCAGCTCAGAAGTAAGTGCATTACACAGTAAGCCACGCGAACGTAGGAAGTCCTCATGCCAAGATTTGTGGGCATTGGCGTAATTGAATAGTCAAACATATTTGTGAAAAACGACCCGTATACAGTAAACATCATGTTGGCTACAATGAAGACCCAACATATTATGACATAAGCAGTCACTCTTTTACGTATATACTGCTTGCCTGAAGTGCTAAACTTTGGGTTGATATCATGCCAGGTGAATAAGACGTCAGATAAGCATTGCCTGTTAGCAGAAATATAGGCGCAGATCGAGGCATTTAAGGCGCACAGTAACATCCACGTGCATACGAGAAGTTTCATGAAAAGTTCAGGGCCAAATTCATTGGAGCCACCAAAAAGAAAGAAAGTCCGTCCAAAGTTAAGCCAAAGAATAACAAGGATACAAACGCAAATACATTTCGCGGGAGTCCAACGACTCTTCTTGCGATGGCCGCCTTCGGTTGTAATTTTCCGCTCGACATTTCCGGGATCCACAAAGTGGAGTCCACAAATATGAAGACTTAACCAAAGTGGCTTAAGTGCAGTGTAAAGCGGGATTTCTGTGTATTTCTCGATTAATGTCTTGTCTGGCTGATCTTCCGAAAACCCGTTAGATAAATTATCGTTGCTTCCATCGTTGGCCGGCATTGGCACCACTGCTATCCTGCGTACCATGTTGTCTGGACAGCAGGTGAGAACCAGCCCGCTGTTGACACTGCGGCGGATGGGAGGTGTACTGGTCCACTCCTTACTTTGCCTGGCGTATGGGCTGCCGGATTCTTGATCAGACAATATTACTGTTAGGACTGTTCAAATATCCCCTGCATCTAATTTACAGTGACACGGTCAATGAGCAATGATTCAGCGCACTCTTGGAACATTATGCCGCACAAAGTGGAGTTTTCATATTGAGCGTGGAGTTTTCATAATGAACATATTGAATATATATTATATAGCTCGATGGACAGCGCTGATTTTGTAAGACAAACATGGCTTTCCGCTCGATAAATGTATCCAAATATTCATTGACAGTATCGCTGTCAAGGTAACTTGGTTACAATAATGGTATGAGTGATTTCTGTAAACCCACTAAGAAATTTCCCTTTTGTGTCTGAAACACCCTATTTCCCATTTTATAAAGCAGTAATAGGTCTTTTTAACACAAAATTATTTTATTATGCCAAATTAACTTAAAATATATTAAGAAGAATGATGATAAATCCAAAACTAAATAGGAAGATTTTTTCTGTATTGTAAGATCAGGATTTATTGAAAACAGAACACTCGTTGCTTGGTGTGAAATATATCTCGTGTTTTGTAAAATTTAAAAGATTTACCTAAAATTGTAAATTATTCAAATGAACTACATTAACAACAACACTTAAAATTTGCATTGGTATTATCAATGGAGTATGGAGGCTCAGATAGCCTGTTGTGATAATTAATATTTAAATATAAATACATATGTTCTAAAACGCCCTTTTTATATGTCGTTTTATAACACATTGAGGTCCAATTTTTCGTAACTCATTCCTTCCTTCATCCAAATTTTAACAATTAAAATGTAGGAAGAAGAAAGATAAAAAATCTGGTTAAAGTGTGGAGGCATTTGTATGTTTTAAATATGATGTTATTGTTAAAATATGCCTAGATGTGAGGTACATCTATTTTTTTATTATTAAAAATTTCCTTTAATTTTTAACATCTTTAAACCAACAACAACTTAAACGTATTTATTACAACTCCAAAAACTTCAAAATAGAGCTGCTAGAATCGTTACTAAAACTTATGATACCAATATATCCTCTACATCATTGATTGCAACATTGGGTTGGATGAATGTTAAACAGAGATACCAATATTTTGTTTCTTTAATGGTCTTTAAATGTTTGTCTGAAATGCCCCTCCCTCTCTTACGCATACGTTCAACCGTGTTAATAGTGCATATAATACTCGTTTTTCTCAGGGCTTCAATTTATCATTACCTAAACCAAACAGAAAATCCTTCAAAGCAAGTCTTGCATATGCTGGTCCCATCCACTGGAATTCTTTACCTGTAAGTGTCAAATCTGCAACCAGTCTCTACCAGTTTAAATCATTGTACAAGCAATTTATGCCATATAATTTTTCATAGCTTGTTCACGGGTGCCTTTTCGTCTTTGTATTCATCACCTATATTCCTGTGTCATTATGTAATATATTTATTGTGAAATCACGATCTTACATGTTTTAATTTTTAGTCAGGCCTATTATTTAAATTTATTTACTCAATTTTCGTGTATATCATTTAAGAATTTTTTTTTCTATGATCATTTTAAACCATGTATGTATAACTGTTTTTATGTATGCATGTATTTTAGTTTCAGTTCTTTCATATTTGCTTTTTTAACTGTGTACTTATCGATATCATCTAGACCAGGACCCTATTGAAAAACAGCTTTTGCTGAATAGGCTATCCTGGTTAAATATGTATTATAAATATATAAATAAATAAATAAACAACGATACCTAGACTTTGCATATATACTGTGGGTTATTTAAGCGCTTGTCGGCCGGTCTTATCAATGGCATTTGATCCCTCGCGTGGTGGTTCTGGTCACTGAATAAGTTTGGTAAAAAGTCTACTCACAAAGGGGGGAAAGGTTGGGGGGACCATAAAAAGCTGCTTGGAATCTAATAAAAACACAAGAAACAGACAAAGGCTTTTTGCATGCCGCATATTGGCTAATACTGTATACCAATAAAAAATGAGATAACTGCAAATATTTTAATAATTTAAATAATCGCCTGTTGTTACATATTGACTTTTAAATCTTTTTTATGGTTTAATCATTAATATATTACTATTGGGATCCGATTAAGGTTTTGGGTACTAGGCAACTGCCCCATTTTGAATATTTACCCCGTGGATTAAAAAAAAAACAACCATGGCACTGGCTTCGTGGCATACACACACAATCCTTTATTCGCCTCTTTACGTAGCTGATGTTGCAGTTCGAGGTACTGCTGAAACACTCAGCATTTCCACCACATCATCGCCAATCAGTGTCACCATTTGAAGATATATTGTGAGTAGCTGAGGCACTCCTGGTACTAACAGAAGCAGTAAGGAATCCCTGGGGATCCTATCAGCTGGTGGTGATCCGGTCAATCCTTCCAGAAGCTTTTCAGGTGACCTTTCCCACTATCCTATTAAAGTCGGAAAGAAGTCGGGGCGGGGGGGGGGGGGGTCACCTCTGCAGTACCCCTGGACTAAAGGAAACATTATTTTCCTAAAGCATATTTCACGTATATTGTATCTTAACAGAATAAAAAGTGGCCGCACTCCTTAAAATCCCACCCTTCCGCCAGAAGTCGTTTTACTCAAAACGAACCACTCCCAGTTAGGCACTGTGGGACGTCCGGCACTAATTGTCTCAACTGTCAAACTTTAAAACAAAATTGAATACATTTCGAGGAAACATCTTCTGTTTCCATTTCAAATGTGAAAGTTTATTCCGTGAATTCTTTTCACAAAAATTCCGTTCTTTATGTAATTTGCCTTTAACAGTTCTTATCCAGCGTTATTGGCCGGACTACAGTACCCTCTACACAACATTTTAACTTCATCATATGTGTATGGAGTAGCCAAGGTTCATTGTTGGCTGCAAAATATGAAGCCCACAAACCATAACCAACAGAGTCGTACTCTTGGAGTCCATTCTACGCAGTGTGGTAAAATCTATATTTTTTGCTGCAACATTTCCAGTCAATTTCAAGCTTCGTTTCGTATTAAAAATCCGAAAGTGACTGTCAATATGGCCGCCAAAGAGATATGCCCCTTAATCATTGTGTGGTTTGTCAACTCATTTTGGGTCTTTTACTGTAAAACAAGCTTCTCAGGGAAATAATATCGCCAATCCATGGGTGAACAACTGAATCAGCAATTATGTATATCCTAGGGGGAATTTGAGAATTAAAAGAAGAACGTCTGGATATGCCCCCCCCCCCCCCCATGAGTGAAAGAAATCGAGTTTTGTGGGTTGTTAAAAGTGATCTTGAGGAATTATTGACCGAATAATAAAAATTGGAACCACTTTGTAAAATCCAGGATTTCAACTAATATGGTCGCATGGCTACTCCAGTGCATTTGACTCATCCATGGTTGTACAACTGAATTATCTAAAATGTTTACCGAAGAGAACTTTGTCTATCAGACATAGAACATCAAGACCCCGACTTTTCAGCGTTTTACTCAGTCACGGAGGATACACAAAGGTCCAGTAAAGTAGCACTTAATATGTGATGAATCATCCCTAAACAAATTATACAGTAAAAAAAAAACAGAAAATATACAGCATAGTAATACTTTGTCTCTGTTTGGTGCCGTGCCTGAGTTCCCTCAGGACGACAACTCTCTGTTCACCAGTTTATCAGCTGCGGACAAGCATGCTCGCGCGCAAACAGACCTATTCATGTGTGTAGGTGTTAATCAAATTGGAATCAATAACAGAGATAAACTATTGTAAACATGTTTATGCTAGATTTTTCTGATGAATGCTTCATGACTAGTTAACGGATACACTGTCTGGCGAAATTAGTATCGTCAATCTATTTTATACTGGTGACTGGTATTTGGTACCTTGCAGGCCTGCGGCTTTGGGGAAATATTGTCATAGGTTCGGTTGCGGCATCAATCTAATTGTTACCTTTTCAATTCTCCAATACAAACATTAATGACACGGTTTCATATACGAAAGTAACGGTAGTAGGCAAATATGTATATACGGCGTGGCTTAGTAAGCTAAATAAGTTTTCATTCAAGGTAGCTCAGTCCTCCATTGATTCTACACTTTATACGTTACCATAATGACTTTCAATCTTCCTCCTCTGACCATTTATTGACACACACAAGCTCTGATCAATATCTGTAGCTGCTACCCGAGTCAGAAAATAAAGGATATAGGACTTGGTGTACTAATGACTATGCCCTCTTTCTCTCTAGAATATTTACTAAAATTGTTTATTTTACACCATTGAATCAAGGATGAAAGTTTTAATTTTTATTTCATTTATTTCTATTTCAATTTTTCTTAAGCTGTGCTTTAGCGATTGGTCTGTGCAGTCATATGTACGCTGTCCGTCCGTTTGTTTACAAGGCACAAATCGTATTTTTGACAAGCTGATAGGAACTGATAGGTCCTCTGTGTAAAGGGAAAAATAGTTCACTGTGAGCCAAATTATTTGACTTCAGTTTCTGAAAGACTGAAAGACGCAGGAAAGACGGGATTGACTTATTACCAACGCCGGGTAGGGGGCGGGGGGATGCGTTCTTTCCCGTTCGTGTGTCTGGGTTTGTTCACAACATGGCTAAAGCAAACATGGAATATAATATAATTATTTTGGGAATTGGCCCTAGAAGAATCTATTAGATTTTGGTGTGGATCCGGAATATGATCCAGATTAAGGAACGTCATCAAGGAATATTTACAAATGTAAATTCACTAATGCATATATAAACCTGACAATATTGAATATGGGCCGATTAGGTGATTAGAATGCAGACTTCTAGTAATATATCAGCTGCAATAATACTTGTATTTTTGTATATGACATATTTCAGCTATTGTACATCCTGGATCATAATCGTTTGACGATGAAATCTTCTGTTTCACATTAAGACAGGTCCTAATGTAATCATCCAGGAGACACTGTGACCATTGTCACGAAGCCTAATAACAACAGATAACGTAACCGTGATCAGCACAAATTTTATTACGGAGATAAAAAAATCAGATTCTGAAACACTAGGCAGCATGAAATGTCTAGAGGAATGATAAAAGAAGTAAGTGGTTTTTTGTTAACAAATATTTATTCTTAGAACAATCCTTACATTACAATACACCAAATCAATACAATTACACAGTATGACAATAAAAATGCACAGTACCAGAGTGTCCGGATCCCAGGCTTTGATTTTGGATACCACCACTGTGACAGCTCAACAAGAGTCCTTTAACATAAATAATCCACGTAAATAGTAATAATCTTAAGGCAAACTGGAGACAGTCCTTATTAAATCTGTTGAATATCTGACACCACTGCATCTGGACATCTCCTGTTACTAACAACAGGATGTTCAGACTACCCTGGAACGCACTTAACTTCTTGAACCGGTGTATTTAATGAAATTGAAGAATTTAAACTTCTGCACACGAAAGATGGCTCCATCTGTTTATATACATATTATATTTGTGACACATTTGTACTTGTGGGTATAGTCCACCGTCCTCCATGAAAATCCACTGCCAAACAACTTACATTCGCTGAAGCTGTCACCACGACATTTGTCCGTCTAAATGATCCTGTGATTGAAATAAAAATGCTTTCGGCGGCGTAACCTATGTTGACCTGCCTTTTTTTTTCATTATCCTTGGCAAGTTAGAAAGTATTAACGATTTATTTGTTATACCTGACTATATAACGAGAAGAATTCAATTCAGTTGAAGTAGTTTTAAAAAAGGCCGTAGTACGACACTTCAAGTTTTACTGATTTCAGTATTTATTGATGTAATGCCATTGTTGAATTAATGTGTCTCTAAATATCCAGTGAACCGATGCAGCTTAAAATACAAAGATACTGTTTAAGTGATATGTATATGTCTGCTGGAGATGATGGCATCTTCATTTGCCTAATTTTCTGTAGATCATGATGATATGGTTCGAGGTTTCCTTCGTAAATAGGCCAAATTTTTTTGAGCAGGTACCTAGAATACATATTTTAAGCTGCTGGACTACACCTGAACATTTTAATTTAATTCCAGTTTCATTGTTACTCAATAACGCCCATAATGCACAGAGTAATCTTTAAGGCTCTTGGTAAGCTATTGTAGATGTAAGAATTCAACTTTCAAACTCTTAAGAAACTCTAACATTAAATCAGTTCTTAATAAAAGTAAACAAAAACATAGGGTCAGCGTGACCTTTGTTTAGTGTTGTTGTCACAGTTGTCACTGAACCTGCTCATATTTTATTTCAAAATATGTTGGAGATGTTCCAATTTTGAGGGCAATATTTAACGACTGGGGGCATGAAGAGGTTGCTTTCCTGATCACTTTAGATGTAAGAATTATCTGAATGATTAAGGATAAAATATTAAGTCTATAAGTATAAATATGCGATCACATGTACCTTATCTGTAAAAAGATGAAAAAAGAAAATCTATCCTACCTCTTGGTTCACCAAGGCACCTCCAACAGCAATGATTCCCATATTCAGAAGTGCTGATACTAGCCATATGGAATTTCCCAGAGCAGTCAGAACATCATGGGCAGGAATGTATATCAACAGATACACGCTCACTAATGCAATAACGATGGACCCGGATAACTGTATACCCGCGAGGTGCTTCATAAAAGTGTCCGCATCCTCAACTAGCTTACAAAACAGCAAATGGCGCTTGCGATATGATTCAAAGTCCCCCGTGAAATCCCCGTTCTTCTTTAGGTTCTTTGCAAAGTCCTTATTAAAAGTACGGAAATTTCTGTACAGGGCACCACATATGACGTAATAAAGAGCCACCGGACAAAACCAGGATGACGTTAAATAAAGCAGCAAAAGCAGGTACGTACATTTGATATAGAAGACACCGGCTGTGTCTGGACCGAACGGGACAATAACGGCGTCCAGCACATTGGTGTTAAGGACGCTATATCCCGTAAAACCCACATTGCCAACGATAAAGAACCATGAGAGAGCACTGTATATGACCATTCGGCGGCATACGTAGGCACGGCATGGTCCTGTCAGTCCATGATGCAGCTTTGACCATGTAAAAAAGAAGGCTTCGAAACATTTCTTACTGGCAGAAGCGTAAAAACATACCAGACAATTGCTCGCTACCAAAAAACCCCATGTTACAAAACAAAGATATATAACAATCTGATCTGAACTGTTGATTTCCTTGAATACGAGCAACTTCCGGAAGGCGTTAAACCAATATAAACACACCAAAATTCCACAGTAGATCTTTCCAACATTCGGCCGACAAGATTTTGTATACTGCTTAAGTTCGGCGTCAGAATGTCCCGTGGGTTTGTTTGGAGTAAAGTGCAGTCCCCAGAGGCGCAGCGTTATCATCAAAGGCCTCAGTGCTTTGTAAAGCGGGATATCTGTGTATAACTTCTCTTCACAATACCCTTTCTGTTCTACCACTTGAACCGTTTGAATATCCATCGTTTGGAATAAAATAAGAACAAATGGACAATACCCTCCTCTGCCCTTGGTAAAAAAAAAGTCCTCAGCTTTTAGCGGCACCGACGCTCGCTTGCAGACCCGTTTCGTATGAATATCTACCGCAAATCAACCCGCTGTTCTCATCACGGATCCGATCAGGCGACCAGGCAATGCAGCTGAATCCATATTTGACTCAACACACACGGGTTACATTTTCGCGCTCTGCGTTAATTAAAATGTTTATTACTCTTGTTCATATGATTTGTTTTATTAAGGGGGATTCAGTATTACTCAAAGACTGTAAATGCATGACTTAATATCAAGGGAGGATACAGGGTTTAGGAAAAGGGGGTTCCAACACCAAAGGACAATTGATAAAACCTAAAAAAAAGGTTGCCAGGTCCGAAAAATGGGTTCAATGCCGCAGATATTGGTCTGAAATGTAATAAAAAATTGCGGCTGCTGGAAGAAAGGCGTGGGGCCGGATCCCTGGCATTTTGTGTTGTATGATTATGTTATATTGGGTATATAACGCAGATGACGATATTTACTTTGAGGGATATTATAATACCGGTTTGAATATATAACGGTTTTTTTTTCTGTTAAAAATAATCAGAATAATGATTTTGAGGGTTTTTTCTATGAGGGATATTAGAATACTGGTATTATTATGTGACGTTATTTATTGTGATGGGACTTCCAAATATCGTTATAATGTGGTGTTTTTAGGATATTGGAATACCGGTATTTTATGAAATGTATTTACTTTGAGGAATAATAGAATACCGGTATCAATACACGAATGTGGTGGTTAATTAATGTGAGGGTTATTAGAATACCGGTATTACTATCTGAATGAATTTTAATTTTAGGGATATCAGAAAACCGGTTTTATTAGGTGACTCGATTTTAATGTGAGGGATATTAGAATACCAGTATTATTATGTGGCGGTATTATAATGTGAGTGATATAAGATTACCGGTATTACTATTTGAATTAATTTTAATTTGAGGGATCATAGGAATACTAATGTTATTAGGTAACCAGATTTTAATCTGAGTGATATCAGATTACCAGTTTTATTATGTGGCGGTATTATAATTTGAGTGATATTAGAATACCGGTATTACTAGTGACAGCATTTTAATCTGAATGATATAAGAATCATAATATTATTATGTTGCAGAAATATAATGTGATATTAGAATATCGGATTGCTATCTGACGGAATTTGATATGAGGGATATAAGAAAACCGTTTTTAATAGGTGACTTCATTTTAATCTGAGGGATATTAGTATACGAGTATTATTATGTGGCGGTTTTTAATGCGAAGGATATCGGAATACCGTAATTATCATTTGACGTTATCTTAATGTGAAGAATATTACAATACCGGTATTATTAGATGACTATGTTTTATGTGAGGGATATTAGAATACAAGAATTATTAGGTGACAATGCTTTAATATACGGGATATCGATATACCAGTATCATTATGTGGCGGTAATTTAATGTAAGGGATATAAGAATTAGGACAAAGACCACTGAAGCTTGGCAAGATTGAAAGTTAGCCGAGTTGAAATAAATCACCCTTGATTCGACCGGATATTTTGGCCCTATTGTACGATTATTTGTTTTCATATACGAGTAGTCAAGATCCGTTACTCCTCTGAAGAGCTTGTCCAAAGGTAGGACAGCAACTCCAAATCAAATGACTGATCGGTTATTGATTCCATAGACACATATCGTTTTCAGTGTTGAGCCTCACCGACAGCCTATGTGTGATTAATCTCAGCCCTGACGTGTACAGTTTTGACATATTGATTTCCTTCCATTACACCTCATGCAAATGTAGGTGGTGTTTGTACTTCCCAGAGAGCAATGCACTCCCTTATTCATCCTGGGGGTTTCAGTCACGGTGGCCACTTTGCTACTGACAGTGCGAGGTATAATTATGGCCTTTGTTTGACCACCCTTTTAAAAGTCAGTCCCCGGGGCTAATATGTGTACAATTACTTAGAAGCATCCAGCAAAACTCTTCCATCTCTGCTGTGACCACGTAACCTCCTCGTGAACAGCGCATGGTCCTGGTGTCGGCCAGTAAGGGGTCCAGGTTATGTGAAAGCTCCTTCGCAGACCGCAAATGAGCTGGAAGCATGTTTAAAAATAATGAATCGCCAAATTATTATTCAAATACACAAACTGGGGGCCTTGCAGGAATTATATAAAGCGGCCATTTTCCCCACAAGTTCGCTGAATGCTATCATGTTTAAGTTCAATTGATAGCTTAGAAATTCCCTGTACCTATAAAAAAAAAAAATCCATTTTTCATTGCAGTGATGCATTGCTTGTCGGTTAAGGTGTGTTCATACAACTTTTATTATCCGTATATATAAGGAATGAACTACTGAAATATTATATAAAACTGTTGAAGGAGTTACCCAATATTTAAACGCTATGTAAGATTTCATGACACAGGTATAATTATTATACAAATAATACAATACTTTAAGCCATCCTCCTATCTACAGATTTTTCTGGCCAATCTTTTGCCGGATGGAAAAATCGATAGGACCGATAGACCGATGCAGTTTTTTTTAAATGTCCGGCAGGCAAAATTGACTAAAACAAACCCGGATATTTGTCAGGGATTTTTCCGGTAGATGTGATGAGAGAACAGAAATAAAATCGGCTGATATATAACCTACCTTTCATTTTTTTATAATTTCTGAAAATAATAATACTCCTGGAGACGAAATCAATAGTGACTTAAATGACCGGAGAAATCTGGCGATCTGCAGGAAAAATCTTTAGGTGTGCGAAGCAAAAAAAAATCGGTAGATGGGAGGCCGGCTTGATAAAGACGTGCAGTTAGACCACCCTGTCTTCATTTTCAGACTAATGTAATTAATATGTTAAATTGGCACGCTTAATAATGCACGTGAAGAATGTTTCAGAGCCTTTGCAAAGACCAGCCGTACCAACACTACTAAGTAATCTGTATTTCAGCGCTTAGTTTAATACTTTTTTCCTCTAATCACATTTTAAAACTTAAAGGCTTTTAATTGTGTCCATTTAGGTCTAACGTTCAATTCGAAGATAAAATATTAGAAATCAGACAGTAATTTTAAAACTTAGTGCCCGTTTCCCCACTTATTTCGTGAGGGCAAATAATTAATGCGAGGCAACACTTAAAAATACTTGATTTACTTTTGAGCCTCCCACCCCAATACACATCTTTGTATTAAAAATACACCAATTAATGGTAAAGGATGGGTTTATAATGTGATATTACCGACAATATCACTTTACATTTTACCTTCTAGGTCTTTCAGGCCTGTTCATTCTTGTAGATTTCTCCCTAGGGAGCATGCAACCAAAGCACTCGCATCACGCGCCATTTAGGTCTAACGTTCAATTCGAAGATAAAATATTAGAAATCAGACAGTAAATTTTAAAACTTAGCGCCCATTTCCCCACTTATTTCGTGAGGGCAAATAATTAATGCGAGGTAACACTTAAAAATACTTGATTTACTTTTGAGCCTCCCACCCCAACACACATCTTTGTATTAAAAATACACCAATTAATGGTAAAGGATGGGTTTATAATGTGATATTACCGACAATATCACTTAACATTTTACCTTTTAGGTCTTTCAGGCCTGTTCATTCTTGTAGATTTCTCCCTAGGGAGCATGCAACCAAAGCACTCGCATCACGCGCCAGAGAGTTGTTCTTCCAACATTTTACCTGCCGCCGATGACCAGTTCCAATACACTCCTAGTTGCAGGCGGTGCCGCCTGGTTGCAAAGACCTTGACCAGGAGCCTAAGCCTGAACGGGACTCCCACAACAAACTTAGGATAATAAATCCAGCGAACCATCCAAATGAGATCTCGATGTATTCCCAGCCAGATGTAACCCACGGGTTTAAAGGCGAATATTAAGACATAAAAATAGACATTACATAAAGAGTTTAACGGTAAACGGCACTCTTTGCAAATTAATGCGGCTTCCACTCAGGCGATTCAACAGGAGACTACAGGCGACAAGGCTGTCGCCTCATGGTCGCCGAAAAACAGGCGGCTAGTCTGCGACAAGCTACTGCAGGTTCGCGACTGTCTGAGGATAAGCTACGACAAGCTGTCGACAACCGGCGACACAATCGCCGCGACAATAGACAGTCACCTACGACAACGTATACGAAAACTTACGACTCCACTGGCGACAACATACGACACCACAATTCATGCACCCGCGACAAGTTTCGACGAGTAACTACCCTGTGTTACGTGAGGAGGCGGAGACAAGCATGGGCTCTGTAACAAGTACACCAGCCCACAGCAGGAGCTACGACAACCAACGTCACCTACCGACAGCCTAGACAGGACATACGACAACCCACGTCACCTGGCGACGGCCTACGACAGCACCTACGACACAAGAAGACAGGCTACGCTCATTGGCGTAAAAAAAAGCTGTCGCCTGAGAATAAGGAACATGTTGAAAATCCAATGACAACAGGTTAGAGGACGTGTGTTTGGGCGACTACAGGCGACCATACAGGTGACCATGAGGCGACAGCCTGGTCGCCTGTAGTCGCCTGTAGAGTGCCCTAAATGGGACAGCCCCATGCCAATTTCTCTTTTGTCTTCGGCAGAAACGTGAGACACACGTTATTAAATTGTTTGTGCAGAAAATTCAATTCGACGCATTGTAAACGGTGTGCACATTGGCCCTGTGATTATCCTGTGACGACTCTCAAAGATCACTTTGTTTCTCCGTTATACTTGAAGATCAGGCTGTGAGCCTGTCAACAGTACACCTTAGGAACCTAAACAAAACGGATTTATTTAAAACAGCATCATCGGAAATGTCAGACAAATTTTGGTAAACGAGTCAAAAAATAGACAGAATATAAATATATAGAAGAAGAATGCCTAATATGGACAATATTAGGTTTGAGGAAATTGATTGCTAGCTTATGTATCTTCCTGGTTCAGCGTTACATAATCAACCATTTTTCTATAGGTTAATGCTTCTTACAGCAGTTGTTGCTTGATTATCAAATATTTAAAATATGGTCTTGATCACGTTCTTCCGGTGTTAGTCTAGGGTCTAGTATAAAATATTCCGTCAAGAGTGAACGGTTTCTCTATTAAAATTTAAGATATTTATTTTGTTCCATCAGACCTACAAATATCTGTAATTGTTCAAAAATTTGATGACAATTAGTGGTTTGCGTATCTAAAAGGAACTGCGTCAAAATATGTTTAACATAAACAGGAGGCAAGACCTATCTTTTTTCCTAAGTTCTTATAACAATCTTTGTCATGGACTAGATATCATATTTGATCAAATATTATCGTTTGTATCCTTCTTGACACATTATTAATTACGTTTTTCATCCATAGTGACCTTATCGAGAAAGAGGTTAATGATGAAACCTGGCATTTCAATCAAAATCCATTGGAGCTTGACTCTGCATTTTAAACACAGAATATGTTAACGTCTAATGTTGGATATTTCTTGAGATTTTGGAAAGATTTGACTTTTTGTTGATTGCAACCCTAAGTTGCATTTTACAAATTTAAAATTAAAGTGTTATTCAAACCTCTTATAACATTTTTTTTTGGCATTAAAACACAACATTTGACACACCGTCGTTTTTAATTCTTGTGATAATGAGAAAATATAATTTCCTCAAAGTCTGCCCTAATTTGCTTACTGAAATAATTGATAATTAAAATGTAATCAAAACGGTTACCTTTCACCATGAAAACCTAGTTCTAGATAATGTTTGACCTTTTATCAAAAGAACTAACTGTTTGACCTTTTATCATGGTTAGTTCTTAAATATTGGATACTAGTGTTTTATGCAAATGGGCGGCCTTAATTAGCATATTACAATTATTATCCGAAGTTTAATCGGCCAACTAATAAAAAAATGTATATAAGGAGACCCAAACAATAACAAAACCATCACAAACCTGGTATTAAGACAAAAAGATTCATAAATATATCTCGAAAACCTTATTTTGTCATTTTTCCATATTAGAAATTCCTAATTTTGCAAACGCAGCCGCTTTGCTTCGTATACCCTAAATTGTCTGACGTTTCGATGATGCTCTTTAAAAAGAATGGGTCTGGTTTAGGTTCGTATGCTGTTACAATTGGCGGGTTCACAACCTGACTTAATAAAATGCAGAGAGTTTGTAACTCCTGGTTTACGCTACAGTTTTGATGGAGTTAATATCGATTACCGACTCGTGTTCGGCGATCAATACTCTTAGGGCTGAGTAACGAGAGAATTGCCAATACCGATATTATGTGCGAGACATTTTTTAAATACCGCGCAAATACGTGACCGCTTATGAGTAATGGATAAAGGAAACCTCCAAAAAGGCTCCCTTTGGTTTCAGCTGCACTTGAAATATCTTAAAATGACGTACATTAAGGGTCTGCATTGCATATGCGTAAAATGTTTAACATTTTGAATATAATAACATTTTGATAACTTTTTTTCGGATTTCATAAAGTAGATTATAAATATTGCATCTAACTTTCATGTCGATTCTTCTCAGAGCGAACAAGATCGTATCGATTTTTTAATCATCGATACACTGTATATTTCGATACATGGCGCCAGCCATATAGTACTAGAGGTGACCATACCACATTTATTTAACTGTGCATGAGCTTTGTTGACATAATGGAACTGTGTGTTGAATAGTCATGATTTACGTAACACGTTAACGTACTCAGCCGCAGTCATGTTCCCTCCTAAATCAACCACAAATGTCATCGACTGTCACCACTTTCAATTGTTAAATCACATGGTGCTGTCTAGTCCTGGTTCAGTAAGTGCAGACCTAAGTCGACAGTAAATGAGTAATCACTAGACTTCTAAAGCCTGAAATTACATTCATTCTGTTATTAACAGTTAATAGAATGAATATCATTAAACGTATGTGTATACGAGTTTAATTGAAAGAAAAAATCAAATCAGTTCTGGTGACAATTTGTGGACAAAATGCAAGATACAAATCCAACATGTTCATTTATCATTGAATCAGGGTTACTATCTCGGTGACTGTCTTCAAGCAGCTGTTGTACTTTAAGACTTTTAGATGTTTCGTCTTTTATGTCATTTATGAGTTTGTTTATACCAATAGGTATCTAAGAATGAGGCTATATGTATAATAAAACATCATGTGCATGACTTTGATGAAGACGTAATAAGTCTTTTTGGGTGTCAAAGTGGTCAGACACGAAATGATATCGAGAACACATTCATTACAGTAATATAACCAGACCAGACTAAACGCCGCCATTACATTTAAAAGACAGTCACAGGGGCTAGAGTGCGTACATCTGTGTCATGACCAGGAATTTCCCTATAATGACAAAGCAAACATGTAGTGAGTACCTTTAATCTCGAAGTTGGATCATTATATGCATCCTTATACTAAATATTAAAATTATCTACACGAATTATAAATTGAAAGTACATTCTTAAAAATTGGTTATAACCCAACTCTAATCACCATGTTCACTCCACCACAGATGAGCACCACAGTTAGCACCGTTAACACCTCCATCAACTGTATTGCATTTTATTTACCATTAATATATATATATATATATATATATATATATATATATATATACATACATATATATATATATAATATATATATATGTATATATAATATTATATATATTGTCTTAAATGTACATATCTTGTCTAAAAGGCTGCAATATTCGGCTTGATGTAGCCAAGTGAGGATATAATTATAAATATATGAAAGCTGAATAAAAATGTTTTTCACTTAGAGAAACCTTTTTTTTCCAACAGCCCACTGAAAGATGATTATATACACTCCTATTATTTTTGTAACATAAACAATGTCACCCATTAGACGTTTTGTCTCGTCACGTTCCTTGAAGAATGGCACAGCACTAGATGGTTTTGTCGATGCTTGATTTAAGTTGCAACATTTACCCAAGCACTTTAGCACCTTTTAGTTTACCGCTCTCCATTATGGAACAAAATCATTAGCATCCATTAATCAATTTGCCAACTTTTGCTGCTTTTGTAAAGCCGCTGCCGTGTTCTCCTGCGCTGTACTGGTAAAATATCCTGTATGTTTGACAGAAAGAGTGATCCAAGTTCCAAGTTCTGTTGAATGAAATAACAAAATTTTCCTCATAAAATCTTCTCGATGCATCATCTACTGCAAGCATTGGCATCATTTTATTGGTGAAACGCATGGGGAAGGGAACGTGATTTTTTTTGGCCAGTCACGATCTAAATAGAATGACCGAGCAATTCCTATTGAAATGCAAGTTAGATTACATCTCATAAATGTACCTGAGCACTGCATTGTCAGTTCCGTTACCCTGTCCATCCATTAGCACCTTATCGAATTGCGTTGTCATCCTGTACTTAGCACAGATTCATACTTGCATGAGCTCACGGAGAGTCTTTTAGTCCGGAACTCCATCAGCATTTGACTTTCAATATGGCAATGCTGCCGACAAATAATTGACGGTGAAAACGTGAAACATGTAGATTAAATGGCATAAGGTACATTACAGGGCATTTTTGAGTTAATTGAGGGAGCAATCATTGTAAAACAGTCATTAGTGTCACAGACCTTTCATTGCTAAATAAGAAAGATACAACTGTGTTTGTATACGGATGTGTTACATGTTTATTAAGTGCAATTTGGATAAAATAATTTTAGTTTTTTATGTGTATTTTTTAACCAAACGTTTTGACAATAAATCATATGGATTTCCTTTGTAATCTGAGTTTTTTTTCTAAGGCTCCTGAATTATGAAACTGAATATTGGTGGTTGAAACAGAGTCGATTTTTTCGAGAAAAGACCCTTTTATCATACCGCGTGGAAGTGCCAATGTCGTTGCAGAAGGAAATTATTAAGGGGGTATAGTCACAGAATCGACTGCACTTCCTTAATACTAGTTTTATTATAGTAAAATAAGCCCCATTTTACTACTCTTATATTTTTAAACACGTTTGATAAAAATGTGCATGTTGTTGAAACAAGGTGAAATTTTGGGAAAAATGGCCTGTTTATCAAGCTGTGTCAAAGGGCAAAGGCTAAAGGAAGGAGAAAACGGATTATGGTCACTAAAATCAACTATAACTTCCGAATTACTTATTTCCCAGGATCATGGAATAAGTACCATTTTATCCTTTTTTTCTTGTTGGATAATGCAGATATAAATTGGTGTAGAAAATGCATCTTTGCACTGGAAACCTGACAACGACCGAGGTAGAGTTCATTCGTATGAAATGACCTTGAACATTTCAATGAAGAAAATATTGTACTAGAATATCTGAGACTGGGCCACAATTTTCTGCAAAACTTCTGCGCTAGATCAAAACATATTTAGACCACACACACATATGTAAATAGTCCAGTTCCAATTCCTTGGGGTCGGAGTCCAAATCTACCCTCCCTCGAAAGCCGAGTCAAATGCAGATCTCATTTATATTGGAAATTTGAAATGGACATTCAACGGTGCAAGGCAGGCGAGAAAAATACAAAATACTTTTTCGCCATGGAATGTAAAAATAATAAACAAAACAAAATAATTAAATTACATACATATCGAGGTATAATTACAGAGGAAGAAGCTTTTTTACAAGAATGTCATAGTTAATTAGTAATTTATATAAACCTTCTAACCCTTATACTGACAATAGTGATTTTCTATTTAAACAGGAAGATATACCTAAGATAGACTTTTATTAGATTATTTAATAACAATTAAAGAATGCCTAACAGCCTCAAGGCAAATGAAAAAATGGAAAAACGCCTGGACAAGATGGATTAACACTTAATTCTATAAATTCTTCTGGGATTAATTAAAATATCCATTTATAAATTCCCTTCAATGTTCTTTTCAGCGAGGCACTTTATCAGTTGAACAAAGAAGGACAGTTATATCACTAATCCCGGATATAGGAAAGGAAAGAACATATATAAAAAACGGAGACCTATTTCTCTTCTTAGTGTTGATAATAAAATAATCACAAAAGCTCCAGCGAAAAGACTTAAACGAAAAATGTCTACTATAGTGCACAGCAATCAAACAGGATTTATAAAAGATAGATACATTGGTGAAAACATTCGCGTAATTAAAGATGTGATGCACTTCCCAGAAATAGAAAATATATCTAATATCTTTTTTTTGTAAATCGACTAAGGAAAGGCTTTCGATACTTAAGTATGGGTATATATTTAAAAAAGCAATAGAAATACAACATCTGGACTCATCTATACGTTGGTATAACCACTTATATTATAAACAATGGAAAACTCTCGACTCCGTTTAGCCCAGAAAGAGGAGTCAGACAAGGCTGCCTAGTTTCATCTTTTCATTTCGGGCCGTCCGTGGCGCTTTTTTTTATTCATGTCAGTAATAACCCAAACATTAAAAGTATTAAAATATTAGACAATGAAATATAGATATCCCAATTTGCCGATGACACCACCTGTTTCTTTAGAGACCCATTAAGTGTGCTCGGGATTTAAAGGTAAATTAGATACAACTGAGGCAAGATAGGTGATACAGTTGGGAAAGAAGATGTTGGCCTTCCAGTAAGATGGTGTTCGGGTGACTTCAAAGTGTTAGGAATTATATTTATTGATACACATTCAAAAATGGTTTAACTTAATTTTAAAGATAAATTAATAGATCTAGAAGCACCTTCAAAATATGGAGAACAAGAAAGTTGACGCTTAAGGGACGTTAACAAAATTTTGTAGATAAAGTAGATAAAGCTGGTCTTATTTCTCGTGACCTTTTGACACATAATGAATCGTTGAAATTAATTTGGCCCATAAGATATTTACAATAACGCACTGCATGATGGAAAACTATGCTGGATTTCTTCTTTAATACAGTTCTCATGAGCCTACAAGATATAAATAACAGCAGGTGTGATATGTCTCTGCCAGAACATCTGTCATTATTTTACAGAGACGTATTCATATTTTGACCAAACTGAAAAAAATTACAGCCCGCTTCAAAAGTAAATGTTAGGAAAGAAAACATATGGTTTAATAACAACATAAATATACATGACAGGTCTCTTTTGTTTCAAAGATGGTACAAAGCAAGAATAAAACTATTTTATAAAAATCATAGACGAGTTTTATTTTCATTTCTACCGGCGCATCGAATGATAAATTTGGAATCTAGGTCAACTACCACACATTCAATGGATTAAAATACTCTTTATTAATGTCATGGAGAATCCTACTTCGCAGTTATACAAAATTAGGTATCTCCCAAGAGATATTAATTCCGTGAATAAATTGCCATGCAAATTAATAAACAAATGGTTGATTCTTTCAAAAAATGAATACCCCTCGGCGATACAGGAATTGAGCGATGAGCTTAATATCCCAGACGATGACTGGCCGAATATGTTTCGTTGCCTATATATTCATACATCAAACAGTTGATGTTACAAGATTTTCAAGATAGATTACTGCATAGAATTGTGTCACAAGATAAATGGCTTTATCCTATGAAAATTACAGATTCCCCTTTCTTTAGAAAGTGTAAAACCGAAGAGTAGACATTGATACAGAAGTACTGTATTTGTTTGGACATTAAAAAAATCTGGCAAGATTTTATTAATTGGTGGAATAACATCTTTTATTCACATTAACAGCTATCTGGACATATTATTAGGACGATACAACGATTATAAAAAACAACCCTTTAACAACTCTCTAGTATTAGGAAGATATTTCATCAATATAAACAGATATAGATGTCTTAATAAGCACAAAAAAAGGAATAACATTGTACTTATTCCGTGATCTCTGGACAAGTATAAAGGAAGTAAAAGCTTCTTTCAGCGACGAACTTGAAACTTTGACGCGGTTTGATAAACAGGCGATTGCTACAAAATATCATCTATTTTCAAGTACCAACATTACTTTTCCTAATCCAGGGACCATAAGAAATAATAAGATAACTCAGATAATGAAGTAAATCTGAACAATTTATTGTGATTAAACTTTTGATTAAAAATTTACACACATATTAAAAAAAATAATTTTTGGAATTGTATTTAACTTCTTTTAGTAAGCATAAGGGAGGAGAAAATGGTGTTTATTTCACTACCATATGACTAGTATTAAGGAAGTTACAGTAGATTCTATGATCTTTCCCCTACCGATTTCCCTAGGCCGCAAACCTGGCACTTTGACGCGGTATGATAAAAGGGCCTTATTTCGAAAAAGCGACCTTGTATCAACCACCAATATTCAGTTTTAGAACTTAGGGACCTTAGGAAACAATAAAATAAACTCAGATCACGAAGAAAATCCGTAAAATTTATTGTGTCAAAACATTTGGTTAAAAAAAAGGCACATATAAAAAAAATCAAAATTATTTTGTGAATTGGATATAACTGCACTTAATAAGCAAGTTTTACATCCAAATACAAGCAAAATTATGTCTATCTTGCTCAGCAATGAAGCGGAAGTAAATGTTGTTTATTTTAACACCATAGGGCTAATACTAATGAAGTAACTGTCGATTTTGTGACCATACCCCTTAAACAATTTCCGTCACTCGTAAACTTAACACTTTGATTCGGTTTGATAAAAAGATTCTAATCAATATATCTTTGGGTGAGTCGGTGTAAGACACAGGTGGTATTACGTATACAAATTACATATATGTAATTTAATTTCTTTGAGTTAAAATATTAACCTCTTGTTACTCCAGTAACAAAACAGAAAGACTTTTAAAGTATTAACACTGTCATGCAAGTGTATGCAAGTTGTACCACTTAGAGTCACCTGTTTTATGTGAGTTCAAAGGTGTAGCTCACTTAATCTGAAAAGTAATTGGCCCCTTTGTTTTATTGTTTATATCAGTGACATTTGTATACCGACTCTCGCAGGATCCATAAGTATATAAAGGACAGTACAATATCTGAAGTCATCAACACAGCGGCTGATTACAGCGATTACGCTGATTACAGCGACTACGTCGTCTAAGGAGAGAACTTCATACAGAACAATTTGAGAAAAACGAATGAAATGCTTCTCCGCACATGTATTGCCCAGTTTAGCATCAGGTCACTCCGCCTGCCTGAGCCCCTTCTTAAAGAGCCTCCCACGAGTGTGTTGCGCTAGCGACACGAATATGTCCATGTGGACATCATATCTACCTGTTCTAATGGTATGAATGTTGTAAGCGGAATAATGCATTGTCTTAAATCTGGTTTGAAAATGACGAAATAACCGTTCAAAGCGAAGTTTATGGTTAATGCCGATAATCCTGCCGATAATCCCCGTTTCAGCATACAAGTTGAAATGTCACAGCAAATATGTCAGATACATGGTTTTCTAGCGAAATTAAATAGAATAAGACACCTTTATTAGGCATGGTTATTTCTCACTACATGTAAAGAAAGATCTTTTAAACGTCTAAGCACTTTCAAGCTTCTTGGCACAATCAGACAGGTTTTGGTTTGTTGAGTCCCACAAACCCATTTCTAGGGGATGTGATGGGAGCCAGACCAAGGTACGAACCTATTTCTGAGAGCAATACAGCCACTTAGTCAGAGACAAACACCAACAGTGCAAATGACAGAAGAGAATCCTGTTTCTGCACTATCACCGTTACCTATGATGCCATTATCACCAGGTTCTGTGTGTGAGAGACTCTCCAAAAATAAATAAAAAGAACCAGACAAATTTGATGGCGACCGGGTAGAATTAACAGATTTCGAGATTCATTTCGAAACCATTGCGACGTGGAATGGCTGGACGAAAGCCGAGAAAGCCTTGTAATGGGCTACATGTCTGCGGGGTAATTCACAGTGTAAACTTAGGGGAACATCTTTCCAGAAACGGTATGATTACTCGGCCCTGAAGGAAGCCTTGGCTGAAGTGTATGGTCCACATTGCAGAGAGAGCCCGCTTCGGGCGATGTTACGCTAGCAAAAATAGAGGCACTGAAAAACCTTAATGAATTACAGAAGTGAGATCTCGCGTCCTGCAAAGAGGGCATATCCAGGTTTTGGCAGTTATAGCCAGAGACCAGTTTGTTAGAGGGTTGAGTGATATTGAGATGAAGACACATGTTAATCTCAGCTGACCATCC
Organism: Sipunculus nudus; assembly: GCA_026874595.1. Lineage (NCBI taxonomy): Eukaryota > Metazoa > Annelida > Sipuncula > Golfingiida > Sipunculidae > Sipunculus > Sipunculus nudus. Next base: position 45,686,966 of record CM049309.1, read on the forward strand.
AGTCTGGAGGAAGCTGTTAGCATCCCAACTGAATACCAGTCGTTTGAGACAGGTGAATGTGTCAGGCCAGAACGTCATTTCCGACCAAGGTCAGCTCCTGTACATGTTCCGGGACGCGAACTAATGAACAGATAAAACAGCTTCAAGAATAGGACGTTTATGTCCAATGAGACTAGGTCACAAGAAGATAAGTAGACTGTAAGTGGTAAGTTAGAGTTTCTGATCGAATAGGTTAATATGCTATTGCAAGTGTTGGCCTGAGTTGGTCAACCGCGGTCAGCTGACCCCAGCGGTAGTGGTACGCGTGGGGCCTAAAGTGAAAGGGCTTCACCGCAGAGGAAGACCAGTACGTATCGAGGACAGCCACATCCATGTGTTGGTTGTGGCCAGCCTGGCCACTTAAAAAAAGATTGTCTAACAGGACAAAAGAAATCACCGAATGGGACTAACCAGAAAAGAGACACACCGAACCAAAATAGTCAAAGTCACCGGCCTAAAGGGTGGGTGGTTGATAGTTGGAACTATTCAAAATAAGCCTATTGAATTTCCAGTGGATAGTAGCTCGAATATGTCACTAATTGATCCATCTTTATACCTGAAGCTACCATACTACAGCAGACGTACATGGAGGACATCTGACTGGAAGATCAATGCGGCCTCAGAAACCGTGTGTAAAGGGAGAGATAGATTTGAAGATGCAGATAGGAAACCATAAATTGAACCACACTTTCATTGTTACCAAACTAGGATTCTCTTTATGGAATTCTTGGAAACGATTTTATGCGAGAAGTTGGTTGCCTGATCGATATGAGGCTCAAAATACTGCAGATAGAACAGGAACGGTCCGTTTTTTCGGGCTGAATCGAGCGACAGCTGTCGCTGAGTGAGACAAAGCGAGTCTCATGAAGAACCACCTATATACGGGGTTAGAGCACCTGCCTTTTTGGATAAGCTCATGGTTGAAAACAGTCAACCTAAGGTGGGCTAGGTGCAGCCTCTAATATTACTGGTTGAGGATACTGGACTCGTCATGGGAAAAACTTTAGTCTATACCACAAAGTCGGATGTGCCAGTCACCTTTATAAACTTAGATGTAGGGACTAGGAACTTGCCCGTCGCCATTAGAGTGATGAAGGAAAATATCAGATCCCTGGACGTGACCGAGTTAGCGGTGTGCGGCTCACCCAAAGACGCCACAGTGCCTGCACATTTGGAACCTCAGTTAGAGGAGATATCCGATAAGTTGAGTCCTGATAAGAGAAAGCAAGTATGGCGACAGTAATGTTTTCGCGTCAACAAACGGAGTTTAGGGAGTCACCCATTTAATAGAACGATGGTGTAAATGGTCTAGAAATTGCAGAGCCCAGAAGAGGCAAAAAGGAAGAGATTATCCTAAACGCTCTAGACCAGCTTAGCGCAGGGGAAGTTCCTGAGGCGGATTATCCGAGAGAACAGCCTCTACTACTTCCTAATGAAGGGAGTCGCCGCGAATACTCCGCCCCGGTGAGACCCGCCCTACGAATGAGGCAGGCACCTGCATAAGCCTGTCCACCAGAAGTCCCTATGGATTTGCGTTAACCAACGTCCGACCAAGTGTTAATAGATCCAGAGATGAATGGGGATGAATCCGACCTGGGCTCGAACCCAGGTGGTGATTACAGAGGTAGAAAGACCCCCTCTGGTCCTGATGATGCTGTAGAAGAGTCAGGGCAAGGTAAGCCTTCCCGGAAGCCCCCGGAACGCATGAACTTACAGATCGAAGAAATGAGCCTCCTGAACTCACAGTTGTTTCCTCGTTTTTATGCCCCCGCCACAAAGTGGCCGGGGCATATAGTTTTACCCATGTCCGTCATTCCGTCCTTCCGTCCTTCCGTCATTCCGAAATCAAACAGTTGTACGGACTTTTTTCGCAGTGCCTGCAGATATTGGCCTGATTTTTGGTGTGTGGGCAGATATAGACTAGTTACAGATCGAGTTCGCGTTTCGTCCCGGTTATCCTACTTTTGACTGTTTTACGGCTCCTAAACTTAGAAATTTTCATGAAAAATAGAAATATTCATGACAGATACACATGTACGGACTTTTTTCGCAGTGCCTGCAGATATTGGCCTGATTTTTGGTGTGTGGACAGATATAGACCAGTTACAGATCGAGTTTGCGTTTCGTCCCGGTTGACCTACTTTTGACCGTTTTACGGCTCCTAAACTTAGAAATTTTCATGAAAAATAGAAATATTCATGACAGATACACATGTACGGACTTTTTTTTCGCAATGCCTGCAGATATTGGCCTGATTTTTGGTGTGTGGACAGATATAGACCAGTTACAGATCGAGTTCGCGTTTCGTCCCGGTTGACCTACTTTTGACCGGTTTACGGCTACTAAACTTAGAAATTTTCATGAAAAATAGAAATATTCATGACAGATACACATGTACGGACTTTTTTTCGCAATGCCTGCAGATATTGGCCTGATTTTTGGTTTGTGGACAGATATAGACCAGTTACAGATCGAGTTTACGTTTCGTCCCGGTTGACCTATTTTTGACCGTTTTACGGCTCCTAACTTAGAAATTTTCATGAAAAATAGAAATATTCATGACAGATACACATGTACAGACTTTTTTTTCGCAATGCCTGCAGATATTGGCCTGAATTTTGGTGTGTGGACAGACATAGACCAGTTACAAATCGAGTTCGCGTTTCGTCCCGGTTGACTTACTTTTGACCGTTTTACGGCTCCTAAACTTAGAAATTTTCATGAAAAATAGAAATATTCATGACAGATACACATGTACGGACTTTTTTTTCGCAATGCCTGCAGATATTGGCCTGATTTTTGGTGTGTTGACAGATACAGACCAGTTACAGATCGAGTTTACGTTTCGTCCCGGTTGACCTACTTTTGACCGTTTTACGGCTCCTAACTTAGAAAATTTCATGAAAAATAGAAATATTCATGACAAATACACATGTACAGACTTTTTTTCGCAATGCCTGCAGATATTGGCCTAATTTTTGGTGTGTGGGCAGATATAGACCAGTTACAGATCGAGTTTGCGTTTCGTCCCGGTTGACCTACTTTTGATCGTTTTACGGCTCCTGAACATAGAAAATTTCATGAAAAATATGAAATTTCATGACAAATACACATGTACGGACTTTTTTCGCAATGCCTGCAGATATTGGCCTGATTTTTGGTGTGTAGGCAGATATTGACCAGTTACAGATGGAGTTTGCATTTCGTCCCAGTTGACCTACTTTTGACTATTTTACGGCTCCTGAACATAGAAAATTTCATGTAAAATATATATTTTCATGACAAATACACTTGTACAGACTTTTCTTCACAATACCTGCAGATATTGGCCTGATTTTTGGTGTGTGGGCAGATAATGACCAGTTTCAGATCAAGTTCACGTTTTGTCCCAGTTGACCTATTTTTGACCGTTTGACAGTGCTCTAACATAGAAAATTTCATAAAAAGGTGCACATGTATGGACTTTTTTTCGCAGTGCCTGCAGATACAGGCCTGATTTTTGGTGTGTAGGCAGATTATGACCAGTTACAGATCGAGTTCTTGTTTTGTCTCAGTTGACCTACTTTTGACTATTTGACTGCTCCTGAACATAGAAAGTTTCATGAAAAATATAAATTTTCATAACAAATGCATATGTACTGACTTTTTTTCCTCAATGCCTGAAGATACCACCCTGATTTTTTTTGTGTGGGCAGATAATGACAGTTACAGATCGAGTTTGCGTTTCATCCCGGTTGACCTACTTTTCATTGTCTTACCGCTCCTAAACATAGAAAATTTCATGAATGACAGAAATTTTTATGGAAAATGCACATGTATGGACTTTTTTCACAATGCCTGCATATACTGGCATGATTTTTGGTTTGTTGCTTGATAATGACCCGTTACAGATCGAGTTTGCATTTTGCCCTTGTTGACCTACTTTTGACCATACGACACCTCCTGAATTTACAAATGTTTCTAATTTGCCCAAGGCGGGGGCATTCGTGTCGTTCCGACACATCTAGTTTTTTATGTTGTTAACTGGTGACGGTTGGCTACCAACCCAAGGAGAGTGTCTGGCTCCAGAGGCTGGGCTACCGCTGAGTATTTGGACAGGGGTAGAATTCCAGGATCCAGATATGATTCCAGGAACAGCGACGGATCTGCATGGATGAGTCCCCTTGATGTCACAGTGTCACACCCAAATGAGGTTGGCATTCCAGATTCTCTTTAATCAGCTGAGACCGCCACATGCACGTGAAAAAGCTAGAAGAGCGGAGTAAACAAATATATATATATATATATATATATATATATATATATATATTAATTAACAATCAAGGAAAACTCACATGGCTCTACATGGCGTGTTGAACAAGCAGCAGGCCGCTGTGAGGTGGCAGTTAAGGTAAGTGTTACTCAGTTGTTATATTACACCTATAATTCCGTTAATCTATCTTCCGTTGATATGTAATTGTTTCTGCATCACCAGGAACCCCCCCCCCCCTCCAACTACCCTACCCCCATCCCCCCCCCCCCCCCCCCATCCCGTTCCCCCTTATTTCGTACAAGCCCGGTTATCACTCAGTCAGAAAGCTTTCAGTGCATATGTTCCTCCTATGGAATTAAAGAAGAGACTTGTGAAGTCAGAAAAAAATGTACTAGATGCCACCAAATGATCTGACCCAACTGGGATAAAGCGGACATGCTGCACACTTATTATCATTTAAATTAGCTACATGTGACAGGTTACGAAAAAAGGCCCTCGAAGTGTTTCTATATCTTATTGTAAGAGGCGCTCGATATCTATGTGCGACGCTTCATAAAAATGTAGCCTGTGGGACCGAAAAGACGGAAGACATTGATAAAGAGATGGACTTCACGCTTAATAATTATGCCTAGCTGAAACCCTTTTAGAATTTTAATGCATCAAACGCATAAACGCTCTCATTCGCACGCACATGTAACCAGGAGATATTTGAAGATTAGTCTCGGGAAATCGGCCGCCTCCGAAATTATGATAATATATTTTTAATATGCAGTCGAATAGTCTTTTTAAAATATGCAGTTAAAAGAATCATGTAGGATATCGTTTGGGCTAAATACAAGATAATTCTGCCATTAACTGACTGAACAATCACGATCCTTACGATCCGTTTAAGGATATACCGTATCTACCAGAGTGAAAACATAAAAAAACACTCTGTCGCATCCAGAATCTTTTATCAGAAAATGAATCAAACATATTCTGTAAGCCAATAATTTGTGTCACAAGGCCTTGTGTAAACACGTGGTGGGGTTAAACATATATGACCAATAGTCTATCCACTCCCCCTATGTAAACACGTGGTGGGGTTAAACATATATGACCAATAGTCTATCCACTCCCCCTATTTGTTTGTTCTAACACCAATTGATTTCTTCGTGACTGACACGCACAGTTTTGAGCTTTCGATATTTAACGTCAGGTGGCGCTCCTTTCGGTACTTCTTAATGGTCATCTGTTATAACTTGATAGCGAGATATAAACATCCATGATGTTTCAAAAGCGAGGCATTGTTCCTTTCTCTCTTTAATCCAAAAGTTTCGAGCCGGTTTCCTCAAGTTCGTGATCTTCCTGGCAGTGCACCATGTCAAGCATCTCTATGTGAAATTAGAATGTTTTAAATATATGACGCAGGACTGTTGTATCAGTTTCAAGCAGATATACCAGTCATTTCAGGAAAAAACTGTACAAAGAACTATTTTATTTTAAAAAAATACATACCTATGGTAGGTTTACAAAATAAATATATTCGCAGTATGTTCATAATTCGAATTTCCTGAGAGCTTGTTTGAGGAAAAATACTTGTAGATATCTGTTGTTTAAGGCATTTCATTTTTGATTAACAGATGTCTACGGAAAATATATTCATATTTTATGCATGTAATAATTTTTAAAAAATTACACAAATTGGTTGAAGGTCCTGGAACGTACTTATGTGACTCCAGGTCGTCACACCGTAAACTTACTCGCCCCTGTCCTTTTTACTTGTATCGTCTTGAGTACCAAAGATCTGGAAAAAAAATAAATACATCATTTTCTTATTGAATAAAAATTGGGGGTTTAATGATATTAATCAGATCTCCCAGTATCTTGAAGCAGGAGAAAATTGTCGCAAGCATTATTATCAAATTTTAAAATATTTGCGAAGAACATCTCGGTTATGAAACTAAAAGGGCTTGTTAATTTGTAACCTTCATACTACAATGTTTGTCGATTTTTTTTTATATCAGGTTGTCTTTTCAGAATGACTAATAGTAATACTATGGTTATGGTTTTATACGGATAATTGTGTCCCTGCCCAATTTTACACGAAACATTTAATAATAAAACTGGTCACCTACCCTATCAAAATGACGAATAAGCAACCGGCTACAGCAATTCCGGCGATGGCACCGGGGCCCAGCTCGGATCGTCGGCTAGCGTTTGCAGAACGTACTGTATATGCCGTCTCCATGCCGGCGGTGATGTGGTCGTTCACGTGACAGTGCACCAACCAATTACCGGCCGTGTGGGGCACCATGTCCGCCACATCCGATGTCCCGGGGAACACATCAACGACGTCAGCTCGGCGGGTATGATCGTGATGGACGGTGACCGTCTGACCGTGGAAGTGGACAGTGTGGATATCGACTTCGTTACCCATCCCTAGTAAATACCAAGCCACTTTCTGTCCTGATGTCATGACAAGGCCTTGGTTATTCCCGTAAATTCGTCCATTAATAGCTGCATAAAAATAAAATTACCAAGTTTACGAATGTCACATTATGTGAGTCACAATAATACAAACTTTGAATATTCGTTTTTATCTCAGCTGACTGAAAGTCATATGAGCTATAGCGATCACTCCGTCCGGCCGACCATTCACAAGGCGCAAATCGAAACCGGACCTAGAAACTTTTAACTGAACACCCATAACGATTCAATAAATGATCTCCGTGGAAACCAGGAATAAGGTCACTCCGACTAATATTTTCCGAACTATGGGGCTTATAAGTGCCCCCAGAATAATTAAAAAATTGACACAAAAGCTCCAGTATCTGAATAACGAATGCATTGATCGCCATGATTCTATGCATGCAATTAATCATGGAGTATTTCATCAGTTTTGGAGACTGGTTGCGCCACCTGTATTTTTTCGAATATTTACACATTTTTTTCATCATCATTGAGAACTGCAAATGCAGTCTGGTTGTTTACACTCCTTACACGCCGGTTGTTCACTGCAGTCGATCAAGACCTCCTTGTTTTAACCGCTGCTTTGAATAGCGAAGTTCTCCTGGTTTCTGATTTCACCAAAAGATCTGGAGCAGGGAAAATAATTGTTTTCAAACCAATGAGAGCGCGGTATCGCATTGTGCAGCCAACTCCAGGTTTTAAACCCCGAAACACTCTCGATAGTCTGGTTCTTGACATGGTGCCAGCCCTGGTGTAGATCGAGACCGGGATAAATTTGCTTATCAGAGCAGCGGTTGAAGCGAAGGAGATATAGAATGACTGAAGTGTATAACCGGTGCGTTAAGAGTAAATTCGTCCTGCGGTTACTTGCAGTGTAGCCATATAAACTTGCTCCATTTAGGTCTGGTTCTATTTCACCAATATGCTGATTGGGAGACTAAAGGGTACCGTTTCATAAAATTGGTATACTAGAAATAAACTATAATTATTGTTACGCTGTGGACTTTCAGACAGAGCTGATCCCATTACGTCCATTTGCATTATTGCATGCCAGGCTAGCGTGGAAGGTGAAAAAAAAAGAATTATAATTAAAGAAGAATAATATAAAATATTTCTAGATTGCTTACCGTGCATTTTATTACTCTCTTTAAAGTCGTCATCATCTTTGTCGACTTTATCCGGAGTATAGCAATATGTCTGTATATTTTCATCCAAATAATGACTTTCATTCTCGTCCATTACCATAAATAATAAAACGAGCTCAACATCCACATCGCGGCGGACATTGTTGTCACCAGACAGCGTCCCCTGGCGGCAAATGACCATCGGTCCTATAAGTCCACTGTTGGTGTCTTTGATGGAGTCGACATGGCTGTAGTAAGGTGCAGTAATACACGCTGGGTCGTTCTCTCCCGGTCCAGACCGGACGGGTACATGCCATTCGTACTTCCGCGTTTCCCCGGGAGCCACACCCGTTGAATCGCCTGGAGATTCGTATTTTGCGCCCTCTTGTGACTTTGTGTAATGTAACATAGGTGGATGTATTGAATAGGGCCTGCTGGCCTTATTCTTAAAATAAACTTCGATTTTTTCTCCCACTTCTGCTTTTATATAAGGTCCCATTACATCCAGATGTACATCCCTTGAACTCCGCGCCACCTGCTGAGTGAAAGTTGAATCAGTGTATTGTCGGTACATCACCTTCTTGTATTTCCTGCCGATTGTCGTGTTACCTCGTACGACAAATATAGCTCCACGGCTGCAAAGGAAATTAACATTTAGTTGAAGAGAATATGTCAATTCTAAAAATTATGTTGAGTTTAAAAATATACCAACATTATACAATAGAGTTTAATTGATTCCTGATATCATAAGAAGAAATAAGCGTTGTAATAGTTAATCATTTCAGTATACTCAATCACAATACTGTAGAAGTGTTTCCCCGCACTAAGAATGAATATCCCTCATCTCCTTGGTCTCTTCCTAATTTTTTTTTTCATTGGCCTTTTTAGCCAAACTGCGGGATCGTAAAGGACAGCGTTTTATGACATAACAGTCAAAGTTTATCACAGATAAGTGGCAAATCTTAAGATGTTCCAACGCAGTAGTTCTTTTTCGTGTCGTTTTATAACATACTAGAACGTTTAGGTCCCTGTAGCAATTAACATGCAAAATAACATTCGATTTAGCAGAATTCTAACATTTATGATGTAAACTGATTTAAACACAAATATTAACACCCCTGGCCAAAATTACTATCACAAATATGTTTTCTGCTATTTAGTTATCTCTTGTTTCCATTATAAAATGTGCTCATCACATATTTGTTTATTTATATGTGTGTGTGTGTGTGTGTGATGGTGTGTGTGTGAAGGTGTGTTTGTGTGTTAAAATTTAAGACTTCATCATGCTGACAAGTGTCAATGTGTCTCAGACTGCCTGGAAGAATATACAAATGGCCTGTTAATGGTTGGGTATTACACAGGCCCTTGGAATCACCGTTAAATCATCGGATTGTTTATCATGAATATTAATGAGCCGACCAATGAGAGCGCCGCCGATCTTTCGAAAGCTGCTCGGGCCTTGTCAACGGTAACGGCTGGGAAGCCAGGTACACAATGCTCCGCTGTGCTTGATTAAACATTTAATTATACGCGGGTAGGGACCGTAACGAGAGTCTGTGTCAGACGGAACCAATCGAGTTAGTTTTATGTGCAAGCAAGAGATAGGCCACTCCGTCGGTAGGTTGGAAATGATAAATTTATACTGCAGGTCGCCGAGGGTCCTCCGACATTCTTTTCTTACCTTGTGGGTAGCATTAGGTTATATATGGGCCATTTAGACATAATTTAATGGTGATTTCAAGGGCCTGTGGTTATTAGCTGTACATATACTGAAGGGAATAAGACGAGCATATTTAAGCATCCTAGGTCGAGTCATACCTGTCTGGTTCAGACAGTTTAGTTCCAAAAATAGGATCAATGTCACTTGGTGCATAATCCCAGACATCTTCGACGGCTGCTATATAGTAAACCCTCTCATTTTCTGAATGCGGCATTACTTGTTTACTGTCGCCACCGCAAGTAGTAACATTGTATTTGGCAACCATTCCGCCATCAAAATGGTCACTTGTGCGACACACCAACGCCCATTCACCTGCAGGGAAACATTTACACTACATGGTTACCTTGGTGATGTTATATACGTGAATATCGTTGAGCTCAGCTTTCAACCTATTTGTAAAAGTGACGCTTAGGATAAGAGGAAACGACTGTATGATGTTTAGATGATTGTAACACACAACGATAACCACTCAAAAAAGAGGGAAACAGCGTTTATACAGAGTACTCGTAAATTTACTAGAACGGTAGACGTAGGCTGATCTGGTTCCCCCATTATCGTCCACCCGTTAAGATTTGCATAAACAAGGAAATGTGTAGCCGATCCAAATCTATATTTCAATTCAAACATTACTGTCAGTGAATATGTACTCTAAAAAGGATGGAAACTTATCGCTTTGTGATGTGTAATATTTATACCCATTTTACTCATGACAAAATTATGCATCCCTATAGAGTCCTCCCCTCAGAAATTAAAACAACACTATCCCGTGGTTAGATATTGGTTATAGCATTTAGACAGCGGTTTACCTGTATTATCTGGCATCATCGAGAGCGTGGCTGTAGCTGCTGGGGTGATGAGCGTGGTGTCTTTATTGTGATTGTACAAAGAGAAAGCGTTGCCATGGAATTTGACGGCATGAAGATCCGTTTCCGTCCCCACACCCATGACGTGCCAGCTCACCTTCTGTCCTCTACACGTGTCCAGTCCCGGGAGGTTGGCGTACATGTAACCGTTTATGCCTACATAGATATTACATGGTCAGAGTTAGATACAACAGGACTGTTAGGAATAGTGTCTTTCTTTTATATATATATATATATATATATATATATATATATATATATATATATATATGTATGTATATATATATATATAAATAATAGCGTGAAACTTAGAGTAGCAATGGGTAAGACACACTGACGGGTTTTACATATATTTATATATATATCTTCAATAGCAAAAAGTGGTTTGGTTCTCAGGTACTTTTTTCATAAATCAGTGCGCGATTTCAATTTTTCCGCCAGTTTTTCCTTTTTTGGTTGTTTCAATAAAAATTTCATATGATCGTGGCAGGTAAAAGTACTTCTTAACAAAGGAACTCTGATCAACACTGTATTATTTTATCCTCTTGAAAGAAATGTCCGAGCGGCTGCAGCTCAAAGTTGGTTTCTATTGAAAATAAAATAAAATTTTATAATGTGGGGAGGGGGAGGGGTTAAAATTGACCGCCCGGTGCCTTAGAACACTTCTTTTTTTGGGGGGCCTTTTATAAGAGAAAATCTTTACTTTTTACACTTTATATCAACTGATATTCATAACACCTGATACGGAAAGTTTCATATTATATCAATGTCGAATATTTAAGACACGTTCCGGTGTGAGTGTGTATTTTTTAAATAATCTCATTGTACAAAGTCGTTGTTTGTAAGCACATTGATTTTAATGTACTTTTGCTATTTATTATTAGTAAAATAAAAATATTTATACTATGCATTTTGTTCGACTCTTGAAAGTCTTCGTCGTCTTTGGTGACATTGCCGGGGTCGGTGCAGTATGTATTGATATTATCGTCCAGATATGCAGACTTGTTCTCGTCCGTTACCGTGAACAGAAGGAAGAACTCCTGATCGACATTTTTCTATGTTAAAGTGGTAGAAAAGGTAAGAACATTAAAATGTTATAATCAAACACGGCCATATCCCTTAATTAATCTCGATCTAGATCGACATCTACATAGAAAATCAAGAAAGATAAACAGCTTATTATATAACGGAGAGTGAAGTGATTAAACATCAATTGCAAAATTTCCATATATTCCAGAACTAATTTCTAATTTTCAAAGCCAGAAACTATAGGATAAAACTAAAAACAAACCACATTATTTTCACCTGTTTGCCCTCGGCGTTCAAGGAGCCTTTGCGGCAAACGAGAAGTGGCCCAACTAGTCCATCGTAAATGTCCGTATACTGCCGCGCGGAGTAATATATGTAGGTCAGGCAGTCCGGGTCGGTTGAAGCCGGGGCATATTTCTCGGTAACAAACCATTCATAGATTTTTGTCTGTCCGGGAGCAACGCCATACTGGTCTGTAAAATTAATAAGATTTATATGAACTCGTCTGCATCCATGATCATGTGTAGCGAAGTTTTTATAAGTATAATTAAGTGCAACAATTTAAGTACAATTATGAATTATCTAACTAAAGAAAATATATTATATATCTAAGATAATGTCTTATGTAAAATAAATATTTTACATACTATAAAATAATATCATATTGTATATTTTCACATTAGGCATAAACTGTCTTGTAAGTATTTATTTTATGATAATGGTCATAGATGTTGATTTATAATATCCAATATAAAATAAATATTATAAATAATATAAAATGATTAATAATTGGTTATTTTCACTTCAGGCATAAACTGCCTTGGGAAGTATTTATTTTATGATAACGGTCATAGAGGTTGATTAATTCATGATATTATTTTGACAGTCCTTGCTGTAATACAGCCAATTTAATTTGAGACTCATCAAAAGGAGATTAATAATGTAATACGCGGAAATAAGATGAAAACCTTACCTTCACGGCCGTCCATGTAGAAAGTTCCTTCATTTTCTTTATTATAATACACCCCACGAGCTTGCATAGAATAATTGTGACTTGAAGCATTATTCAAGAAGTGAACTCTGATAGTGTCACCAACTTCTGCTCGGATGACGGGACCAAGGAAGCCAAGGTGCCTTTCCGCTTCCGGTGTATCGCGTAATGTGGTGAAGTTTTCATTGGTATATTGTCGGTACAGAGCTTTATTGTATGTTCCACCTATCCGGTGGGGTCCATTCTCGAAAAAGGTAAAGGATGATCTGAAAATTAGTTGAATACCATTATCATTGTCCGCTGTGAGACGTTTATTAGGCGATTTCGTAAATGTAAATGTTCATTTAGGTGTTTTGAAAATTCAGTCCAAAATAATTTACACATTTTTATAATAACTTTCAAACAGGCGTTTTGCTGGTCAAGAGACGTATATAAATATATTGGTCCAAAGAAGGGATGAACAGGTAATATATCTTTTATGTTACCTATCTGATTGCAAAAGATCATGACCCCCAAAGTTATCTCTTCCGGTCGGACCATAATTCCAGGTAACCTCATCTGCTGCGATAAAGTATTCCCGCACGGTGGCGCCACTTGGCGTTGTGATGTCAGACCTGCAGTCCGTAACGTTAATGTATGCCAGCATTCCTCCTGGAATGAAAAATTCTTTTCGTTAACAACAGCATTTATGGTACATAACTGATTTACGGCATCGTGACCAAAATGGAAAGCGAGTTAGATTTCATCTGACCAAAATCGAGAAACTTCTAATTTTAAAGGACATAATTATAAATGCATAAGTTGATGTTATGCAAAATTTGGTAATTTTAGCGTTTTCGGGAGTTTATCTAACGTGCACGACACGCGTCAAATTGGATGGCATTAAACAAACACCTGTAATATTTTTTTTCTTTTGTAAAAATAGTAATCTTGATAATCAGCATTGGTTTAACTGTATACAATTATGTATTTTCTGTTTGTGACCAAACATGCATGATTCTAAATATGTCAGAGCCCATTCACTGTTCTTAAAATTTATATATCTGTGTTGCTTAATTAATTTATTCTATCCAGATATACATAAATTAATTTAGTTCAATGAATTATAACAAACGTTTGATAAGCTCCTATGTTCAATGTTTCTAGCATATTATCCTATCTTGCTCTGAGTAAGGTCGGGGTGTCCATGGGTAGAGGTGCTCGATATACTGGTGTCGTATCTGATAGATTAGACCCTTTGTAAATTTTCCCATATTATAATATCAAATTTCTCGGGATTTATTGGAAAAAATATACCCCCCCCCTTAGGACACACTTGCCATCTTTCCGGACACTTCATAACCAATATTCCGAAGCGTGGCCACAAAGAAGTTGCTTATATATCTGTAAATGTTTTCAGTCATACAGAGAAGACGAACGACCGCACAAATCATTTAACCTATAATTAGAGGATATTCTGTTAACCGTGTGATACCTTCGTAGTGATCGGCTACTGAACACTCCAGCAGCCATTTCCCTGGAGCTCCGGCTCTCATCAGATTCGTGGCGAATTCAGCGGGAAATAACTGGGTGTAGTCCACTCTGGAAAGAGTATCCAAATAAGCATTAATACTATGACGTCAGTTATGTGCACTCTAAAATATATCGTTCTTTTTTAGACTTTTTTCTTGTACTGTTACCCTCATGGGGAATACAACATTTTGTATGTGAGATACAAGCTGTTAATAAACCCGGTACACGTGTCCATGTTGACAAACAGAAAAAAACACGTGACCGGTGGTTAACTGCAATTGTGCAGAAGTTTAAGGTCATTACAGTTGTTGTAATGAGAATATATGAAGAATCTTGTTGTCATTTGAAGAACGCTGATTTGCCCTCAGATTTCCTTGTTGGACATGTTTTGGTGACGGTAATTACAACTGGCGGCCATCTAGTCGGGTCCTCCACAAGTTGTTAACACAAAGATTTAAACGAAATGGACAGCCTGCACTATTCGTGATCGGAATTTTGAGGTTTATTATGTTTTTTTTTATAAAAGACCCAAGGAATTATCTTTATCTAATGTATGTCAGGTATCGGAATAATGTCTTATGGATAACAATGATGACATTCTGCATATACTTTCGTTAAACAGCGCAATGGGCCGGCCTACCTGTGGTTATTATGTAGCAGGGTTTGTCCATGAAACACTGCGGTGTGGAGGTCGGGTTCGTTCCCTATCCCAAACAGATGCCAGCTGACGGAGTCCCCGGTACACATGTCCAGGCCGGGCAGGTTACCGTACAGGTAGCCGTTTACTCCATGCATCTTATTGCTTTCCTTGAAGTCCTCGTCCTCCTTGTCCACGGGCCCCGGTAATGATTGGATGTTGTCACCGATATACCAGCTAAGGTTCTCGTCGATTAAAGTAAACAACAGTGTATAATCATGGTCCACGTCGGTCCGCTGTAAGTCCGTCCCTGACCCTCTGAAGACTCCTTTAAAAACAAATCATACACATGTTAAAATATCATCATATTTATTACAATGCTGGAAAAATTGTCTTTAAGTTTACCACTTACTACAATATTTTTCACGAACCTTCAACATAATCTCAAACAAAGACTTGATCTTTCTAATAATTACACCACTTTTAAAATTGTACATCTACGTTTCTTTTCTTGGAAACTAAAAATTAGTCACGGAATTTTATATGTATTCTTACAAATCTTCTCAGCCATAATAGAATAACGCTTTGTTAATACAAGCCAGCCTCTGTTAACAGGTAAGCGCCCGTTGCGACAGTGGCTGGTGTTTGAAAATCGGTACAGGTGTTTGGCCTTGTTATACCCGCGCCCGGAGGCGAGGTATTATGGTTTTGTCGCTGTTGGTATGTCTGTTAGCAATTTAACCGATAGAAAATTTTTTGGAAGTTTAGTGTAATACCAAATACACAATCTATGTAATCGTCGTGTTACCTTGGGTCACCTTGAAATGTTTTTATTTTAAATGATTCTATAGATACCATTGTGAGAGACAATGTCTTGCCCCAAGAAGACGCCCAGAGCCATTTTGATTTTATCGACCGTCTGTGATCTAGATTCTAGATCTCATTTAATGGCCTAACCATAAATTCTGTGAAAAAAAGTTTCTATGGAGCAGACTGCTAAATATAATTACAATCATGACGGAGGTTTATGTGTATTCTCAGGATACACCTAGCTGTAATTTTAACGTACTGTTAGAAAAAAATACTTCGCATTTGGGACACGGAAGGATTAACAACAAGTTTGAATAAGGTCACATGGATTGACTAGGATTAACTAAGAAACTCAGTCGTTGCGACAACGGCATGTTACTGTAGTTTATGGGGCATTTTTTATCTAAAGTAACACAAAATTGCATGTTAACCATAAGCGATCTTCTGAGGTATGGGTATTGTTCTAAGTTGTAGTTCTAAGATGAGTTCTATCTTATTGATAGAAATGGAGTTCTTAAAATGATGTTTTCATAGGAGATGAGGCAGTGTTATTTTTTAAAGGTTTATTATATAATAATAAAACACAGCCACCATGCTCATATCGAAGCAATGTTGAAATGAACTTTGTTTAACCGAAATCAACAAAGCTTGGGTCACCAAGAGCGATGAAATCAACATCCCGATGCGTTGACACGCGGGAGAACCAGCTTGTACCAGCTGTGACACTGAAATTGACATGATTGACGGAATATTTGGGTTAATTTCTGTACGTCATGCTCACCGCAGGTGTTCCGGCCATCACATACGTGCCTTTAAATTCTCTCAACTTTTGGTAGCCCGATAAATATTAACGGTATTCAGGCAATATAAATCATGCAGTTTTCAAAACTTAATTATTCATAAGTGCATAATATGGAGGTTAAGGATGAATAACCAATAGTATCTTTTTAATTTAAGCATAATAGTTTGCAAATCTACATTGTAAATATACAGATAACTGAAAAAATAATGGCCGAGATATAGCTGCATCTTTTTTATCAAAATGGATAACATAAATAAAAGATTTACCGGACTTAAGACGAGAAACCACTAATGCATTTTATACTCCTCTTATATTAGTCACGGATATGTAGGGTGTACTGTATGCCTCTTATACTTTGATTCTTCCAATGTGTTTTTAATTATTTTAATTTCCGATTCACTCAAAATTGAATTAAATAATAAATTAAATATCAAAAAGGCTATCACACATAATACAAAGATGAATAGATTACCGTAGGGGCCCAAATCGGTTTTTAATAACACACTTTATCGATACATCTGACGTAACAATGTGAATGGTCAGTCCTAGGCAAAAAAAAGGTATGGTCCTCAGGCACTTTTTTTAATAATTGCGGGCGGGCGATTTTTTGTTGTTTTTTATTTTTTATTTTATTTTTTTTTACAAAAAAAATGTTTCGATAAAAATGTCATATGATCAGGGAAAAGCATGACAATAACAGTTTTTTTACTAATCAGGTAAAAGCACTACAAAACAAAGGAAATCTTATGAAACTTGTATCATTTTATCTTCTTGAAAGATTAAAATAAAATGATTTTTTATGGGGGGGGGGGGGTTAAATTGACGCGGGCGGAGATCCATATCTTTTTTGGCCTTAATTTGATATTCTTATGTGAATATGTAGTCGCTATATCTACCTTTTTTACACGTGTGGATGACGCCCATTAATCCAGAATTAGTGTCTCTCTCTGTTTCGATGTGAGAATGGTACACCCACGTCAGACAGTTCGGATCTTTCTCTTTTGGTGCTTCCTCATCGCGCACGTGCCACAAGTACGTGTGTTCACCACCAGGGGGCACTTTGTCGTCATGTTTATCTTTACCGGTAGTTCCATCTTGGTAAAAGGCACCTGCAACATTCGTCGGTTTTGTGAAAGAATGCATCTCAAATTGTCATAATTAAGATTGTCATAAATGAGCATGCTTTCATTTAATACAATGAAATACCTATAGCTAAATAAAAATTAAGTTTATAGTTGTACGGGCAGATAAAACAGAAGAAATCGTGAAAACCCATTATTTGGGGCGAATATAAATTAAATCGGAATACTGGTGTTGCAAATATATATAAGGGTTGAAGACAAGACTATACGTTTCAGGTTAACAGAGACACTGTTATGAGTGCAATGTACCTCTACGCGTGATATAAGAATAAAATTGGTTGACGCAAAATCTGAATGTGTGTCCGCATGCTCTGTCTGTGTCAGGTAGTTGCTTAAGATTCGAAATAATGATAGTTAATGGTATTATACTTTTGCTAACCTAGCAAGTACCCTGTTTCATAAGTAAAGAGTTGTTTAAACTAAAAGCACTAATTAATGCGAGTCACTGTCATCCATTAACAGTGTATAACTTCGAGCATAGCAATTAACGTGTCAGACAGACCGACAGAGACGGAATTCTTGTTCACGTCTGACCCTCTCAGACGATTTTATAAAGATGATTACAGTGCAATGAACGCGATCGTCCGAAGTACACGTTTCTGCAGTTAGTACAAGCGTGGCTTCAAATCTCCCGTCATAACAGATCGATACGTCATAAATTGAACTTGGCTCTTGCATACCGAAGTGCCACACGTCACGTCATGGTTGTACTATGGTTTATAAAGAGTTCCCGTATTCTCAGTCAAGTACCTTACATGTTCAATATATCTTAGTCACAAAGAATGTAAATAGTGACCTAATCTGAGATTCTTTATATTTGGCTAAACATAACTAAATATTTTACCGTATCAACATTTGAAACGTATCTAATGAAGGTCAAAATTCAATATGTTAGTGAGCTGATAGTCATATACCCCTGTCATGTAATAAATACATATTATTGACTGTTAATTTTCTTGTAGGGGAATCATTTGCTGTAAAGAAATTCGTGGCAAAGACGGTGAATCCTATATGCGTCAAGTGTTCATAGACAAGCTTTGGAACTTTGAGTGAAAAAGTTTCGGTGTTCATGTATAAAAGCATATTACATATTGCATATTTATCAGTGGTTCAGGACTCGAGTACTTACTTGGAATCGATTCCGGACTTTACTGAATAGGATTTGCCAAGGGCCCAAATGATATGGTCAGAGTTCACTTGCGTATTTTCCTAACAGATGGCGCTGTATAGACTCCTAGTAAAATAATGTCTGATTCCTCCGAATGTAAGCCAACATATTGTAAATCAAATCAAACCTTATCCCTTGGGTAATTGTAGCATCGTTCCCAACTGTTTAAGACAAAATAATGGGCTTTTCTAAGGGAATGGCCAAAGAGGAGTTGCGTGACACCAGTTGAGTGACACCACCGAAAATTCAAATATTAATACAGGGGAACGTCACGGCATCCATATGGCCTAGTTTACCCCTAGATGTAACAGAGTATAATTTGTTATCCTCCCCGTCAACACCGTGTGACTGTGTGTATGTCTTAGTGCGTTTATCCAAATTTGCCTGTACGCGTGTTTGTTTACACTTCGCCTCCTCGTGCTTCTCCTACTGCACGGTGTTTCTGTGTAAATTTCCGGGCATGTGTGTTTGTTTATGTTTCTAATCTTCGTGCACCTTCTGGAACTACACTCACTGTACGTGTGTGTTTGTACCTCACAATTAGTATGCCTTCTCTTTTGACATCGTGTGTGTATGTGTTTGTGTAAGTGTGTATGTGTTTCGATCTTACCTCAGAGTCTCTTTTCGTACTGCGCATCGTGTGTGTAGCTGTGTGTTTGTGTGGGTGTATATGTGTTTCCATCTTACCTTCGTGCCCCTTTTCGTACTGCACACCGTGTGGATGCATGGAGTAGTTCCGTGTCGCCATGTTCTGGAAGGTCACGACAAATCTGTCCCCAACTTCCGCTCTGAGGACAGGGCCAAGGACGCCAAGATGGGGCGGGTGAGGCTTCTCAGTGGCGAATGTCCCGTCTGTAAACTCTCTGTACAGAACCTTCTTGTAGCGACTCCCGAGACGGTTAGCGGCGTTCTTCAGGAACACGTCCGAAGCTCTATAGAAATACAGTATTATGTTAACAAATGCAGGTTCTCACATTAATCCAAGTACCATTGAAATCTATAAATATGGAACAATAAACAGTTGGGAAGAAGGAGGCACAGGATCTCTTTTTCATCATGTATATGTGATAGTGTGCGTATATACGAGAAAAATGTGTGTGTGGGGGGGGGGGGGGTTCATTTTCGCGTGTATGCATATATACGTGATCTGCCGGGATTATACGATGGCACAGTGGATCTAGCGGGTCGTACCAAAAACATCCTGGAGTGACGCAAATTCGCATTTATATGCTGACGGAAACATGGAAACACCACCAGCGACTGTTCCCGTATATTCGGATATAAGCATACACGCGTATGGAAACCAAAACTCTCTTTATTATCGTTAGCTTTACGTCATCCTCATTCAATAATCAGTGTCAGCAACAGTTCATGGACTTAAACTTTAGAATATACAAACACTAAAAACAATAAAAGCCAACAATATTGAACACAGGGGTATTACTTCGTATTAATCCAATACTTGCTAAGGGCCCAAGGTATAGCATATATTGGCATGTAAATCATATCTTTTGAAACCCCGATTTTCTGTTTTGTATTTGCTGAGACGGTAGAAGGGAGAATATCGATTCTATTACCAGTGCTCTCACACTAACACAACACTTTCGTGTACTAACGTGCAAATGTTAACTTATATTTTTAGCCTTATCCAACATACATGTCAAGTGGAGTAATATATACTGTACATACCGCAGGCACTTGACACAATGCATTCATCGGTGAGCCATATTACTCAGTCATACTGCGGTAAATAGGAGCATGGGTGGAAGACTGAAAGGCTGTTAAACCTTATATAGAGGTGATTGTCACATAATATAGATAGATGGCAGACAAAGCAAGGGAACCAAGTTCAATTAGTAGGAAGTTTGTTTAGATAGGTGACAGGGGAATGGGCCCAGTGACGCTTGTAATATCGCTCACCGGTGAATATAAATTGTCAAGCGCCTGTGGTACATACGAAGAGCTAGACAAAGGTGGTGTTTTAAGCAAAAGGCCTCGATACTTCGAATTAACCTGTAGTAGTTTCAACTATTAATTTGATATCGATACATGTTTGGCATATACATGCAGCACAAACCCCACAGATCCCCTTATCTATATACTTCTCTTCGCGGAATAATCAACAAATACCTCGCATTACTCTCATTTATGTGTATGATAAACTCTTGATATACAATGTTAACGAACCAGGAAGTTCTTATATAAGTAAGCACACAAGATTTTCTGCGAAAAAACACTTGGTTCGGTACATTTAGACACACTCGTTAAAACGGGATGCCTTGAACCCATGCAGGTTTAAGTAGACCCGTTGCGCTTTGTGAGTCATGATGACATTGATCTGTCATTTGGTAATTGATATTGAAATTGTTCAGTAGATTAAATTTAGGTGATCGATACTAATGTCAGACAGGGTCGATGATTTGATGATGAATACTCATGTCAGACAACTCGTACAACTGGGCACAAGTCTGATATGACAGATTATCGTATTTGACATCTCAAAAAATTAAAGTCAATAATTTACTTTTAAAATTCATAAAAATTTTAAACTTATTTTCGTGTTCCATTTGTTTACAACTCTTAAATGTAAAATTCACTCGAATCAGGACACCGTATTCCAGTTAGGCACAGTAAGTCCAGTGGCGGATCCAGGATTAAGAAAAGGAGGGGTCCAGCCCACAAGGACAATCGACAAAACCTTAAAGAAAGGTCCCAGGTCCAGAAAGGGGAGAGGGGTTCAGGCCGCAAAAAAAATAGTCTGAAAAAGGGGGTCATAACCTGCTGCCCCCCCCCCCCCCCCGGATCCGCTTCTGGGGACAGCCGGGACTACATGTCTCAAATGAATTTAAAATCAAAATTTGTTAAATTTCAAGGAAACATCATCGGTTTACATTTCACATGCGTATGCTTACAAAATATAACTAATTCCATGAAGTCCTTACCGCGAAACACCAGTATTTAGGTATATTTGCCTTGAAACAATTCTTGTCCAACATACTTAAACGGACTACATTACCTTCTCCACTACAGTTAAACCTCTGCTGCTGGTGTATTTAGAGGCCTCTTCGCTTTGTGGTTGGCAGATTTTTTTCGCCCACTGCGCAATGTGGATTTAAGGAGCATTCCATATATATAACAGGGAACCCCACATGGAGCAGGCTTGCATTCCTTAAAATGCAGAATTGTAATAAGTGTTTTTCAATAAGAAAATTGTTCTCTATGGAATCGACCCTCCTAGTTTTACCAATTTTAATTTTATTTTATGGATCAGCACCATATCTTCGGTGTTTTTGTCGCTTATTGCTGTTCTTATCTCAATAAACCTTAAAGGAGTCATGGTATATTTACAATAATGTAAACAATTCATTCATAAAGTTACTATTGAAAAAGGCACAGAAGATTAGCCATAACTGACAAACGCATGCGGACCTGAAAAGAGTGGACGAGCTAAATTTTGAACATTTGAGGTGATAAATGAATAAACACATCGATGACCCGAAACACTCAAATCACAAGTTTATCGAGTGCAATGCCACTGAGACATGTAAATTCAATTTAAGTGTTATGTATGTGTACTGATACGTTTTATAAGCTGTTCGTGATGACCTCTTCACAGATATATTTAAGCTGTGTATATTCGATGGTGAAGTACTGATATATGGAAGGTTTAAGCCATTGTGTTATCTCAGTGGGTATAGGGATACCTCTCAGATATCCCACTCAAACGAGGCCTGTCACTGATAGGGCTTTGCTTCTTATACAACCCCTTATATACAATCTCATCATGTTCCTTCATCACACCAGGACAGGGGCGTAAATGCAGGGTGATGGGGGTGGGGGGGGGATATACCTACCCCGGCCATTTAAACAAAGGTGAGATTGTCAATGTAATCATCCCCTTGCTATTCGGGGTATAATATTTTATATACTGGAAAAGATATGTATTAAAAATATAGAATTATACAGACTTTGGTTACATTTCTTATTTACTATTTTTTGTTTTCTGTAAAATATTATATATCTATAAAGCTATATATATATATATATATATATATATATATATATATATATATATATATGTAGCTGGTTTAGAATTAACCTACAGTTGTAACAAAATACCTTATTTGTTAAAATCATAAACTTAATTTGAATTCACATAGGTAATATATGGTATATAGAGTATAACTTCACTTTATGAATAATGAAAACAGATCCAGGATTTATAAAAGGAGGGGCCCAAGCCAAAAAGACTACCCTTTGACGCCCCCCCCCCCCCCCCCCTTCCGGGGTCGCTTCTGAATTCTGTACAATGCATCACACTTATTTGACAATTTATGGAATATTTGGCGTATATCATCCACTACATACGTCAAATGTTTTATAATTTTTTTCTGTAAAGTTCGGTGAAAAGTGATTTACCGAACCTTAAGTCTTACAAATTGACCAGCGTGCGCCCATACAATGTTCAATGAAGTTAAAACTATGATCACATGAATTGTGTAAGACATGAATTGTGTCAGACCCTAAATATGATTGGGTCGATTAAGGATGGTATTTTACACCAGAATGGATGCAGGGATGACCAGCATCAGAAGCTGTGTCGGAGCTGGTGTCATCCAGATGTGTACCTGTAAACTACCTTACTGTACATTAACCGTTATTCACGTAAAGTACACACATGTGCAGTGATGTATGATTCGAGCCCGGACTTGGAATCGAGTTCGGATTGAGTCCCCCTTTTTAAGGACTCGAACTTGGACTCGAGCGTCCTGGACTCACACTTTTACTCAGACCCGGAGGTAAAGACTCGAGAAATCGGCCGGGTCCATCTCGATTCCAATAGATAAAAATCTATATGACACATTTTAAATGATTGTCTACATGTGCGAGCTACTAACAGAATATTACAAAATAATAACACTTTGTATACCCTACTTTGTAATTAATCATTTTAGTATAATCTGAAATTTCCATTGAATATTAAATTTGAAATATAAATATTGGACTCAGACTGGGATTTGGTTCCAAATGACTCAACTCGATAAAGGTGGACTTGGACTCGAACCTCAGTGACTCGGACTTATACTTGGACTGGAATGGCCTTGACTCGAACTTCACTCGGACTCGCAAAATGAGGACTCGGCTACATCACTGCGCATGTGCATGTAAGCTATACAGACGTGCGCAGATCAAAGGAGTTGAGAAAGATGAAGAAGTGGAAGTGGACCTGGAGGCTTCTGATGTTGCTGATGAAGACAACTGACCATGACTAAAAGTTCGGTTGTTATTTGATTTTATGGGACAGGTCGTGTAACATCTTACCAATTAGAAACCCTAAAAGTAGAATAAAATTGAAGATGTCGTGAAACAACTTATGTGTATTACAAAACTTTTCATTATATTAAGGGCGGGATGACAACATATTTCCAATATGGTAAAAATTGACTGAATCTCTAATTATTTCCAACGTATACCTCTACAGTTATTATATCAGGAACCAAGAGAATTTATAAATAAATGTTTTGACGTAACGAAAGGATGCTGACACTTTCAATTATGTAAACTGCTTGACTTTTTTTTCCTACAAAAATAATATTAATATCCAAGAAATTTCAGGACCAGAAAAGCAGTACCTATACTATAAAAATAGGGATCGTATGTGGGATCCCATTCAAGAACCTAAAATCAATAAAATTGGGAATTTTCAACATGGGGTAAATATTAGTGTCTGCCCTGATTGACACATGTATTAAACTTTCACAATGGACACACTATCCGAAAGATCTGGTTCTCATGTTCTCTTTATGTTTTGAGACCAAATTCAATATGATATATTAAGTTATAAAAAATATAGAAAAGTAAAATATGATATAAAAATACTATATACGCTGACGGACACATGGAAACACCACCGAAAATCATATGTGCGATTTTTGAAGCATATACGAGCCCATGGAAGCCCTGCTTTGTAAAATATGAACCTAAACTCTCATTATCAGAAAAGAAAGTGCCGCTAACAGTTCATAGGCCTATATTCAAATCTATGCATGCAAGACAATCAATAAATACATACATTATTGGATGTATACCTATGAACTATTAGTTACACAGAGGTATGATTTTTCTATTTTTTTTTCAATACTTGCTTAGGGCCAATGAAACAGTTTATATTGGTTTGTTAGGCCAAATAAAGGAAATTTTCTAAGGCCCTTTTTTACAGAAATCAGTGCGGATGGGCGATTTTTTGCCCCTTTTTTTTGTATGTTTCGATGAAAATGTCATATGATCAGGGAAAAAGCATGATAATCA
This sequence comes from Sipunculus nudus, assembly GCA_026874595.1. NCBI lineage: Eukaryota > Metazoa > Annelida > Sipuncula > Golfingiida > Sipunculidae > Sipunculus > Sipunculus nudus. The sequence goes on from CM049309.1 coordinate 45,711,815, forward strand.
CAGAATGTTTTTCCTAAACAGGTAAAAGCACTATATAACACAGGAAATCTAATCAAAATTTTATTATTTTATCTTCTTAAAAGATTAAAATCAGATAAAAAAATTGATACGGTGGTTGAAATTGACGCGGGCGGTGCCTTGGAACCATACATTTTTTGGCCTTAATCATACATTTTACAATCCCCCACATCCTGCTTCTTATTCGTATAGGCGGGGAAAAGAGAACATCGATTCTACAACAAGTGCCCTTGCACTGAAACCCAACTTTCGTTTCCTTGCCTGCAAACTTATATTTATTGCCCTATTTGACATACAGGTCAGAGTTAATCTACACTGCATGAAGATATGAAGAGCCTAAAACAAGATGGTTGTTTTAACAAAAGGCCTCGATACATGTGTGTGGAACTAACCTGTAATGGTTTCGACTATTACTACTATTTTGATATCAGGAACTGTCAGTCATTTCCAGGACAATTCACAAATATCAACTTTGCTAATTTTTGATTGAGCAACTTTGGTAGCATGCTTTATCAGAGGATCAGGTTGAGGGAAATGTCCTATATTCACAAACAGTGTAATCTCAGTGTATTCATAAAATGGGTCATTTAATTATTGTACCGGGTTGTTTGAGAAACCTGGTTTTAAATGATAACATTTTAAAAAGATTGGGAACGAACGAACAGAGGATACATGAATCCCTTAGCGGAATAAACAGCTTTCTCGTATTATTTACATTCATTTGTATAATAAGCTGTTGTTATGCTATGTTAATAAACCAGGAAGTTCATACAAGTGTAAGTACAAAAAATTTCTGAGAAGTAACATTTGGTTGGGTACACTTAGACACTCCTAAAAATGGTATGTCCTTACTCGGCGTGCTTTGTGAGACCTCATACTTTTTATGTGTTATCTGCTAATTGATATTGAAACGCTTCAGGATTCACGTCAGACAGTTATAGAAGGTACAAATGGTCACAAGACTCAAACAATAGTTTTCCCTTTTTGACGTCATAACAAATAACAGTTGATAATTAAGTTTTTAACTTCATAAAATCCGAGTTTTCGTGTATCATTTTTTTTATTTCCTCTATAATGTAAAATTCATTCGAATCAAATATATCATCATATATCATTCGTTATAAACTATGTCTAGCTTAAATTGATTAAGCAGCGTAACTTTTAAGAAGAAACTGGATTTGGAACAAATTAATAAGAGTAAGACACACTGATCTATCTTTGAGTTGACAAGATATTGTGTATCGACGGGATAATTAAGTAAAAGAAAATGATCATGCTCGCTGCATATATTTGGCCGAAGTGTCAGCAGATTATTACATTTTTCGGTGTTAGCTGATAATTTTGATAATTTAATAGAGTGTATTTGTGATTTCTATTCGAAAAATATGACAAACGTTCAGATTTGTCTCCTTCTGGAACTCTATTTATAAGGACAATGGCCTATATTTATAAAGACAATCAACTTAAATATGATAAACATGTATCGGTCAAACTGTGAATATTGATATCTTATAATATAAATGAAGAAGGGGACCACTATAAGCAAAAGTATATAGGAACACTGTATAAACGGATAAGGGCACGCTGTGGTGACACGCTCCATGTGATTCGGGGCTGCCTCATTATCTTTGTCTCTCTCTCTCTCTCTCTCTCTCTCTCTCTCTCTCTCTCTTAAATGTATTAATGTTAAACATTCAACTTATCTATTTAATGGCGGATCCAGAATTCGAGAACAGGGGGCGCTCATACTGGGTTGGTGGTTGATGCACTCGTCCGAAGCATACAATTTTTGACACAGGTAGTTGACAATATGCTAACAAAAAAGCGTTTTCTTATTTTATGCCTAAACTTAGTTGGAAGGATTTTATTTAAGAAAATGTAAAAAGAATGAAATGAATGGTGATTATTTCAAAAATAAATACGCTGTGAAATCGTTATTTTTAAACTTCACTCAAAAAAAAAAACGCATGGGGATTTTTATTTAAATGTTCGATTTATTTAAAAAACATTCTGTATCCGCTTTAGATGTATTGGAATAAACTGTTTTTGTTAAATATTTAAAATTAAGTGAAAAGCTTATAAAAATCAAAACAATTCAAATCAAAACAAAGTTTCTCTTTATTAAAATGTATGCATTAAGGGGTCCCAAAGAATTAGATTGTTCTATGCAAAGGAAAAAACTGAAACATATTCCGGTTATACTGGGAACTAGTTTCTATTATTACTACTACTACTACGTAATATATTTTCAACAAATGAATAATATTAAAAATTTTTTTATTTCACCTTTATGTATAAAATATTGAGCCATGTACTTTTGTCACGTTAATTACAAGTTCACTTGATAGGGTATTGGATATTAAGTATATTCCCAATATTAAGTAAATGTTTAAATATGCAATGTGAAGAGGACATTTTCAGGCACTTTTAAAAATAGGGTTTTGCTGTTCCTCAACTACTATTCTTTAAAATATATTTGCATAACGTATAGTCAAACTTCAGGGGGTATGGGTTCACGTGTGGCCGGCCGTAATACACATATTTCTTCAATATTTGGATATTGATATGACTGGGGGCCAAACATGTGAAATGCTGATGTATGTATGATGAAAACGCGCATCTACGTTTATAACTTGCTAAATATCGTTTAAATGTAAAATTCTTGGATCCACGTAAAACAAGCTGGGCTCTGTAGGTAAACCGGAAGGACGTGCCTCAATCATGATGCAGGCGAATGCCCTTTTTAAGAGGAGGGAGGATTCCTCGGTGTTATAAACCAACAGAGTATAATACATGTTATGGAACCCCCCCCCCCCCCTCAGTATAGAAACTTATGGATGCTAACTTAATCACAGAGCTGTTCATTAATATCCTCAACTTACAGAAGTAATAAACTGCTGATAACTTTAATTGCAAGGGAACAAAAAACAGACCTTAAAATTTATAATTAATTACGAATAACTGGGGAAAGTACATGAATTGTACATCTAGTCATGATAACTAACACGTCACTCTGTATGGCTCGGATGATGGTCAGTCTACCATCCCGCTGTGTACCCTTCTTGATCTGTCTCCTTCTGCCAAAATCGTAAATAGTTCCATGAAAGAACACCAAATTCAGACTATGATATTTTGTTAGTATACTTTTCACTCAGGAACACCACAGGTATGATTCTGTATACCCTGTTGGCCTAAGGACACTACATGTATAATGCTGTATATCCTGGTGGTCTAAGGACACCACAATATGATGCTACATACCCTGGTGGCCTAAAGACACCACAGGTATAATGCTGTATAACCCGGTGGCCTGAGGCCTGTGGCCACCCGGTGACCCAAGGCCACCATTCGCGATAGTCATCTGCCACCTGCGAGAAAAACACCGGCTAGGTACGACCATAGCCACGCCAGGGATGGAAACCGGGTCGCAGGGGAGAGGGCGGAGCGTTTTACTATCAAAGATAAATTTTAAAACAGGGTACAATTTGCTTGAATATATTCAAGAAAAATAAGAATCTTCGTGCAATAATAATTGAAATGTGCAACGTCAGGTTCACGGTATGGGTACACCTGTACTCACGAAATCTTAGGTGTAGAACAAAAAGATGATAATTTTACGTACGTTCAAAATAATTCGCCTCGACAGCTGGCTCAGATACAATTTTATATTTTTAGAACGACTGCTATAGAATGCGTTTAACATCGTAAATAACATATATAGCCTGCTGGGTTTACGTATTACACAATTATTACACAAGCCGCTTTTTTACCAATGAGGGCGAGCATATAAAATATGCAATGCCCACCTGAAATAAATGTACGAGTTACAAATGAATGTAAATGTTGATAAAAGAAAAAAATAATCAAATCACAAATTACTGTTTGTGTTCTGCGTAAAATCTCCATGATACATGCAAACTCAATTTAAGTGTAATATATGTGTATATATGTGATACAGGCGGTGGGCTATGACCCCTTCACAGTTATATAAACATTTGATTCAATGGTGAAGTACTGGTAAATGGTTGTAGAATGGTTGTAGAAAGGTTCCCTGTTGTTCTCTCAGTAAATTTAGCGATACCTGCAGGATATACTTCACATATGTCACTAAAATTAGGTACTGATAAGAAGTTAATTTCATAATGACGTCACACGGTTTCGTCATTACATTAGGCACAGAAAACTGCATATACAAGGTGTAAGTATTCAACAGGGGAGTATAGAGGACTTTAAAATGGAAGGGTGTGGGTGAACTACGATGTTTCGGAATTTCCATTAGACTATTAACACAACCCAGAACACAGAATATGATAGAAAACGGTGCATTACTAAAAATCCGGACCATTATTTAAATTAAGCATGTAATATTTCTATTTTCCATATATTTTTTTTGTCGAAAAACGAAGGGGCGTCCCTCAGTCCGCTCTGTTCTATTCATGATATAGTTCAAATGAGAACCTCTGCTATAAAAAATCCAGTTACAGCATATTATACACTTAATATTCGAAAAATGTGTTTATGATCAATCTATATCTTATTTTATATCTTTACAAACACTGATTTGATTTCCTTGTTAATTTGTAAGTCTGCAGAATGTATCACATTGATTTGACAATTTAAGGGCGAACAGCCACTTAATACGTCGAGCAATATTCTTGATTAATCTTCAAACATTTTTTAACATAACCAAAGTGATTTTACAGAACCTTTATATATTAGATTCTACAAACACACTAGCGTGCGCACATACAGATGTTTAATTATGTCAAGACTAAGAAAACTTCAGATAAGAATGCTTATGTTACAAATACAGAAATTAATTCAATTCTATTGCTCACTCTTCAAGATCTGTAGAAATAAGGTTTCCTCCGGGGGCATAGTCCCACACTCTCTCCACCGCGGCGATGTAGTAGACCCTGTCTACAGACTGTACCAGCATCAGCCCAGCTAGAAACCAGCACGAGAGGAAGAGTCCCCGGACTTCCATAGTCAGGCGGCGCCACGCGCTGGACAGTTGACGAACACTGGGTGTTTGTCAGTATCTTTTTTGATGTGCGATAAAAGGCGTTGGTCGTTTGCTTATATACAACAGATTCTCTAAATGCGGCACTTGTTTCATTCAGTGTATCTCCGAGTATAAGTTGATAATGGTTCATTATTAATCAAACCTTTACCTTAAGACTTTGGTCTAGGGCAGAGATAAGAGTTAAATGGTCACGTTTTATGGGATCACACCGACTCCCCATGCACACTTCAACTTTCGGAAGTAGCTAAATGGACTGTCCCTAAACGGAGTCACGTGGCAATGGAGGCCTGCTCACACTGTCCATTTTAGAATAATATTTACACCGCCATGTGGGGGCACATAAATTATCTGGACAAACAATCTGCCGTAACAGTGTGGGATGAAAGAGAATAATATATTGTTGACAGAATAATCTGTCACGTATATGGATCATGACTCGATGGGTAGTTCAAATCAGTGATGTAGCCGGGTCAACACGATCCGAGTCCGAGTGCAAATCCGAGTCCAATTAAATTTCCGTGTTAAAAAAAAATTTTAAATGAAAATTTGAGTAGAAGCATTTTTATGTTAGTTCACATATGCTTTAAATTTGAATGTTTAATTCTATTGCAGAACTAAAACTTAGCATATTATATATTTATGTATATATATATATATATATATATATATATATATATATATATATATACAGTTGTATATGAGTTAATTATATGTGAGAGACCCTTCCTTCCACTGGACTCGTCCTGCTTTCTTGAGTTCTGACCTCCGAGTATAATTCCGAGGACGGGACCCTTAATCCAAGTCCGAGTCCAAGTCCCTAAAAAGTGGACTCAAGTCCATGTCCGGACTCAGTCCTCCATCGCTTGTTCTTATTCTTGTCAATGAAAACGTCAAGAGCGGACCAAGGTATGTAATAAAATTACTTAAGCTGGCCACATCAGATTGTGATGAAACTAATGTGAAGTGGTCAATCCCTGATAGTTAAAAATCAGTGAAGCTGTGGAAATGCTCACAGGAATTTATACTTAGAAGTTACGGATTCTTCAGGAATTTCTATGACGGTTAAAATGCCTGCTCTAAAAAGTTAATCGGAAACCAAAATCATTCACATTTCACCTGAAAACGCCTTGTGACATCTTAAGGATGCGTATACCCATTGTTGTTAAACCCGTGGTAATGGTATATCAAGTTATGCAACTATTGTACCACTATATAGAAAGTTCATTGAAAGAACATGTATACAGAAAGTGGGTTTAAATAGCTGGCCCTGTGTTGACAATATTTGTTGCCCACAGTTTCCCCACCAAACAAGCGACACCTATCGGCGATTTCTGACACTGGCCGTCTAGAAATGGATCATACCCAGTCATAACTCCCTTTTCTGTAAGAACAAGCATTTTATATTCACGATCTGTCTGTTGCGGTCTCTTGTTAACACCGTTTTGAATGTACAAAAGTTATATGACAGGATCGACAGACACAGCACAATTGCTATCAAGATAGAAGGTTTAGAACTGGTTTTCTATTTATGAAGTTATTTCTTTAGTCTCTAGCTTCATAACTCCCTTTTCTGTAAGATCAAACATTTTGTATTCACGAATTACCTGATGTTGTCTCTTGTTAACATCGTTTTGAATCTACAAAAGTTATATGACAGGATCGACAGACACAGCACTATTGCTCTCAAGATAGAAGGTTAAGAACTGGTATTCTATTTATAAAGTTATTTCTTTAGTCTGTAGCTTCCGTCTGAAAGCAAAGTATTCAAACTTGACCAAAATCTTATGCATGACCCACGAAAGAAGTATATTGTTTTTAATGCGGACATGGTCACCTGGGGCAGCTCGAAAACTATGAAATTTAATTCTTATAAGCTTGCTCTAATTCAGTTGCAGGTCTCGTCAAATATCGAGACATCTGCGGTCAAATGAGAATAAGCAAGATTTCATGAAAATGCTTGTACGTAGGTCACCTTTCATGCCAGAGATGTCTATTTTTCTGTTTTGGGCAGCATTTGATAAAATTTTAGAAACACAGTCAAAGTCTCGTAAAATCTTTATAAAATACGTTTAGTATCAAACAAAAATAAGTGAGTATTCACAAAATGCTTATAACTCTGTCATTTTTTTATTACAAATACTTCTGCTCTTCTGCCTTGTGTGGCATTTGATTAGCTCTACTAAATCTACCAAACCTTGCTTAAGGGAAGGATGAAAGTACATGTAATATAGGTTCAATGGAGTCTCATCAATACCCAAAATCAATCAATCATTGCCGATAGTGGAGACCAATCAATACTCATTATTAATGTCATATACTGCGGCGTCTCTGGAAAACCAGTATGTGATGCCACAATTTGTTGTTAAAATGCCCCTGTCACACCTTAATGATTAAGCCAGCGTATGCCGACGTATGAAAAAAAAATTGACGAATACGCTGGCGTACGTCGAATAAGTTATGGGTAAGTTTTGTATAAGTTAAGAGCACGCTGAAGTACGCTGGTATACGTCGTAGTGCGGCGAGGTCGTCGAAACTTGTTGTGCATGCACAAATCTTTTGATGTATGCCAGCGAAAAGCTCATACGTACCGAATACGCGAGCCATACGCTGCAAGTATGTTATGCGATCGTTCACACACATTACATATAAGTTTCTCTTAAGTCGAAATATGGTGAGATAATGTCTAGCGTGCCCAAACCTTGTGAGTAACGTGCTTTGAACCTATTTGTAACTTATCTCCAACGTATATTAATGTATGTAGACGCGTTTTGCGTGTTCTGTACGACCACAGAACTTACTGAACGTGTTTCTAACTTACAGCTACCGTATAATGGCGCAATTGCAGCGTTAAGCGGAATGACATATAAAATGGTATATAAAATTTGAATGCCGGATATCCAAAATCGCACTTCGCTGGACACCAACTGGGAAACTGAAACCAGGGCGCTCAAAAACAACTTGGCAAAGGACCGTAGTCGGTGAACTGACGCAGATTGGACTTACCTGGGGAGAAGCCAAGAGATAAGCACAGGAAAGGCGCCAATGGAGGGACATTGATGCAGTCTCTTGCTCCTATAGGAGCTAGAAGGATACGTGTCAGTGTAATCATCAAAGACCAGCAGCCTATGGGATGTACTTTGCTATCTCATGATTGGTGCTTGTTCCTGCCTAATGAAATCAGAACCACTGGCAACTACATAGATAAAATATGGTCAAAGCACTCCAGGCTAGCAGACAAAGCTCTTGGCAAACTGGATGATAAAATAGGCAGATCCTAGAAAGTCACTGGACCAGAACAAGTCAGTTTAGTATAATCTTATCAGTATGCTTTCTTCCACAGTAGGGAATGGGAAATAAAAGGAGGTAAAACATATTACTCTTATTATTTGCTTTCTTTTATCATGACTATTACTATTCTATTTTTTTATCGATTATATTACTATTTCTTTGAAAAGCTGGAAATTTCAATTACTACATCATATTATTATTTTAATATCATCCCAGCTCTGCTCTGCTGAAACTGCTGATACAAACAATTCAGGAACCTACAGTTATTAATAAGCATTTCAGCTGTTATCTTGCTCCTTCGGTTACCCATGAGAGGGATTTGCGTTTGACTTAAACCAAATACTACATGGCTGATCTTATAAATAACCTTGCACAACATCCAATGAGTGGCACTAAGGTAAATATGAGATCTGGAACTTTTGTTCATCAATTCATATAAATTCAATAGAGCCTGTGAATGTCAATTTTAATTCAATTCCAATTTATTTCATTTTCACTTTTTCAATTTAATTTCAATCAAATGCATTCAATTTTCCTTCGATTCCAATTCAATTGAGAATTGATCCCAGGTCTAATAAACATAAGGACTTTATTGCGTTGACTGAGTATACAAGATTTAACGTGGCAAAGAATTACTGTTGCCGCATTTACCTATACATATTCTGATGTATAATACATAGTTCCATATAATTAAGTATGCATGTGTATCTTCCTTATACAAACTCCCTTTAGCGTTTTACAAAAAGCCAGACGCCATGAAATAGTAATACATCCACGATGATAAAATATGCATCATGATGAAATAAAACATTCCACCACATAAACATTAACATAAGTCCGCAAACTCTGAAACAGCTAGATCTTCTTAACTATTCTCCTCATTCTTACCCTACTGCATGCATAAGACACGTTTATGTCTAATGGGGTTTGCGGATGGGTATGGTTTTATTTGTTCCCCGCCAACAAATGATCCTGAATTGTGACTCAGTTACCGTAGCGCCCCTCACCGCATGTATACTTGAGCCAATGAGCTGCAAGGTTCTCCCTTCCATTTTGATTACATACAAATTGGTGTTTATATCACATCAAAGATTGGTGGAAAATTGAAAAAATGCCTTTCCTGTCTCAGACAGGCCGTAGGGCGTTGTTCGACCCCTGCTAGTACAGGTAAGCAAGTGCAGCGGGAGTGCTGGTAGACCTGATATATATAACTTTCGAATGCAGAAGTAAAGGGAATTATATGGGGCGAGAAGCCAATTCTAGCGCTGCAAATTAAGCGTGTTTTATTCTGTTTCCCAGATTATTAGGTCGAAAAAGACTGAGCCCGCGCGCCCTGCGCCTCCTCTAAATTCGACCCCTGATTATGTGGTCACAACTATCATTTTGCTCTCAGGAAATCAGATAACGGTTGATTATTGGTAAGCATCAGATCACCGTGTGTCTGACTTCCGTGTCACTTCGCTCGACTCAACGCCAAACGTGGAGACTCTTAATACTCTTAATACAGTCATTTGGCCATTCAGCCTTGTGGAAGCATAGTAAAATAGAATAGACTTATAGTGATATTGTCGAGTCCACACAACTATGTCCGAGTCCTTAAGGTTTGAGTTCAATACGGCTTCTTCCAGTTCGTGTCTAATACAAATCTTCTTATTAAGTGAAATTTGAAAAAGGATATTTGAAATAATCATGCTTATTTTATTTTAGATTACAAGTGCCCTTTACTTGCATGTTTAATTACGCCCCTGATGCACAGCCGAATGTATAGTCTTATTTTTTATATAATATTCTATTATTAGTTCGCCTATGTGCATAATCTTTATTAAATATGTGACTTTATGTAATATACAAGTCCAGGACCAACGAGTCCAAGTCCGAGTCGAAGTTCCTGAAAAATTGAACTCGAGTCCAAGTCCGGACTCGAGTCCTACTTCACTGACAGTTATATAGTCGAGTCCACACCTTCCAGGTCCGAGTTCAAGTCCGAGTCCTTCAGGTTTCTAGAGTCCTTGAGTCCGAGTAATCTGGAACCCAAATCCAAGTCCGAGTCCAATAAAAATCTCTTTATAAAAAAGAAATTTAAAATGGATCATTGACCATAGTATTTTTATGTAGGTTTACACATTCCTTTTACTTTCACACTCATTTCATTTTGCTCCCAATGCAGACCTAAGGCTTGGTATATATAATATTTCTTGTAATATACTGTTAGTAGTTCGTAGTTTTATGGTATATCACAGGCTTTCCTTTAGCTGGACTAGACCTGATTTCTTGAGTCTTTGTCTCCGAGTCCGAGTACATGCAAGCTCGAGTCCAGGACACTCGAGTCCGAGTCCCATCACCAAATGTTCAGTACTTCTGAGAGTATCAGCAAACATAATTTTATTACATTGAAAGATATGTGGTAATTAGGGTTTGAAATATACTTATTTTGTCAGCAGGGTTTGGAATAAACTATTATCTAATCTGTTGCTTGTGATTTTATAAATTAGCTTTGGGCATGTTATTCCTATTAATTTCTATATGGCGTGTTCACCTGCCATGGATGTGCTGTGGTGTTGTCTGTTGATATTAAAATAGGTTAGCCAGACGTCGTTATATGATGGCATCGTTTGTCGTATATGAAAAAAAAAACTACACTGTTCTTCTAATGCTAAAAATTAACGTATGGGTGAAACTAGCGATACAAATGAATCACAAATCACGAGTCTGGGAATGATTGTGAATGAGCATTAGTTAAACAAAAGAATGGCAGATGTCGCTTTTTTGTTCAAGCATTACGTTGGTCAGTGCGCTCGATCGAAAAAAGCTCAAGCAAACGAATTCCAAGTCTCATCATATTTTCATATAAGACAATTGCCTATGAAATCAATTATTAATATAGATATTAAATGAACTCAATTCCTGGAAGAAAAATAATATTTTTCTATTTATTTTTCCATGAAAAAACATGAGGTTGTGTGATTTGTTCAAAAACTATTGGCATATCTATGAGCACTGTCAACTCGGCAGTGCCGTCAAACACAGGGAGATTCCCAGTTACTAAAGATTCTAGATCTCATCAAAAGCTAAGTATTTCTGACACTGCCAGCTCCAAATTTTCAGGGAAGAATTAAAACAACATGTATTGATATATTTAAGTCATTTATAATTTTTCCTGTGACGTCACACTTTGCACCAGCCAATCACATAAGGGCTTGGTTCCTTTTCTGGATGAAATCTACCATGCACATAACATCGCCACGTGTACAATTTTTTTCCTTATTATAATTGTTCAAAACATCTACATTTTTTAATAACTATATGTCTTATGATTTAAAAAAAATGATTCATATTTGTATAGGATACTCCTGGGTCCTATAATGCCATTAAAATTAAAACAATTTAATTCGAAATATACATGTACACTTTTCTAATCAGGTTTTTAAGAGAGCAAATGATAACCGTCTTTAGAAACAAAATAAGAAGGGTCCATGCCTGATGCTAAAGGGGGTAAATTTAGACATTGTTTATAAATGTCATTCATATTAACCTCTTGTATTCTATATTGAAACATGTCTGTTAACAAATATATAAGTGCACAGTGACTTTTCGAACTTCCCGTACAACCACACTGCACGTTCGAAAACTAGCCTCATATGATTTACAAAAATAGGAGCCCCCTAAAGGTCATTGCTGACATTTGTCAGGGCGTGCCTGTTGTGTCCCCTCTGAGCACGTATACAGCATCTGCGTGAATACTAAGTGACACCTACCTTAGTGTCTTCGTTCTGTGTTTTTCTTTTCTCGACCTTACCCTTGAAACATCGACCTATATATTAACATCTACCGTTTATCAAGGATTAGATCTTATTCATTAGACCATCGTCTTGAGCTCAGGTCAGCACTCTCACGTTCCCCTGTCTATTTGTAGCAAAAACATAAATTAGAGTTATCACAAGCGTCACTTAAAGCGCTCTTCGCCCCCTTTTTCGCTAATCTGACTGAAAGTGAGATAAGCCATATCGATCATCTCTGGTCCATTCGTCAACACGTCACAGATTTAAAATGTAGAAACTTTCAACTTAAAACCTTCGGAGGTCCTGAATAAATTTCACCTTGTCCCAGACATAGGCCAAGGTAACGTGTATTGTGCGATTCAAAGGACCAAACATTATTGTGAGCATTCTAATAATCAGACCTTTTTCAGGGTACCGTGCAAGAGTGCTAACATCTACTTTCAGTTCCAATCCACCATTCCAGTCATGACGCGGATTCAGAAACGTCGCCAGGAATATTAACAAATGTTCAGTGACAGTGCAAGAATGAACCTGGGAATATGGACCGAATACGCGAATGCAAACACATGGCGGTGGCATGCTTTCCGTAGAATGTATATTTTTAATTAGTGAAAACTTAATGTGGTACAAGACAAAGTAGTTTCAGTACAACGTGCTTCAGTGGTCTGAAAAGCAGACTGAAGAATGATTTTTTTCTTTCTCTAAGCTCTCTTTGACTTTAGATATCCTTTGGACACAGGTCTTACCGTGAGTGTAGTGACCCGATTTTAGAGCTATTTGTTAAGGGAAGAATAATCCAAGCCTCTGTCATCTGAATGCATCACTCTACTCTATAAACTTTGCTATGCCGCCCTGTCCTGGTCCAAAACTAAACCAGCATTGAATTTGTAGTTCCATTTATTCACAGAACAGAATTTCAAGGTTGCAAATGTCTGTATAAATATATAAAGACCAACTGTATTGCATGCAACTTACGAAATAAGATGTAAGTATAAATGCCTGGTGTATGAGTAGATGGTTGGACGGTACATTGAAGCTAGAAATTGATGCTGCTCCTGATAAACTTCTGATGATGGTTCACAAAAAGTGCTCAGTTCCTCGATGTACCAGAGAGGTTAATTTCGATCCACCCGAGCAAAGCGTTAAAAGACCGTGTCATTTGGAAACATGTAACAGCTCAATACAGAAAGAACAATATTCACAATTTTGGCATTGATATGGTAAATTTTTCTGCATACAAATAATTAAGTTTATTCAGCCTTAACCCAAAACGAGGGATTGATAAAATTATTTTTTGTAACCATATTTGGGAACAGATTTTATTAGGGGTTGGGGGTGGGGGGGTGGGTAGAGGGAATATCTTTTGTCCCTTGTGGTAGACAACCATCGACGATTTTTTTCTATTTTTTCTTCTTTCCGTGTATGTTGTAGATCTACAATACAGCCGGCTGGTTTTCAAATACTGTGCCATATGCGACAAATTTGTACCTTATATTAATTTTGACAGGCTCAGCAGCAGAAAAATGAAGTCGGGGCTGGAACCGGTCATGTAAAGTTATAGATGGGCCCCCATCGGCGCCTTTCCGGTAAATTGGACTCCAGATTTATTGTAATGATATATTATCTGGGGAGAGTATTGGAGATGCCACCCAAAAGCTAAGCACAAAGAGACCAAATATACGCCATCCCAGGTTAGCTCTAGAATGCCAGGCACCGAGTCCAAGAATTGAAGTCGGACGAGACAGCAGCCACCAAGGGTGACTAAAATGTTAAATATATCTGAGAGTACACTTGAGTAACCATCCCATGTATGCACTTGGGATGGATTCTAAGCTCCGTATGATTTGTGTCTAAAAAAGGAAGAAAACCCATCAGCATCACGGGCATCTCATTTTTAAAAACAAAATTCAGTTATAATCAGCTAATTGTATAAATTCCCAGTTTAAATATGTCTATAGCTCTTTTAACACGGGACCAGCACACAAAACATTGTCGCTTCTACGTTCACATTCTTACTGCTTCTGTCATGGCGGTTGTGAGCAGTAAAACTCGTGTCTTCTTAGACCAAAGTACACAATAACTAAAGTAAAAGGCACTTACAGTCGCCGAAATGTTGCAGTTGTATTGAAAATATAAGATACGTTTGCCATGTTATAAGGGTTTCATGTCATATCCCATCCGTGAAACTAATTTAAATGGCCTTTACCAAAAAATACGCTCGTATTATATAAAAACACCACTTGTCTATACATTGGGAGGCGACGAAACAGTCGTCCGTTAATGGTGCAAGACATTTGTCACTGCAGGCGGCTAACGAGACAGCAGTGCATGCAGCAGCAATCACGCCCACTCTGCGCCGAGATCCTGTACTCTACCTCCACCCGCATACAGACAGTTGGGTGTTGTCTAGAAGTTTTTATTGTAAATGATAACGAGTCGCTTTTAGCTTTTAAGCATAAGTAATCACAGGAGAGGCTTGCTAAGCCATTTTGACACTCGGACATAGGAGAGTCCAACGAGATATCAGAATACCTTGCTTAGGTTTGAGGAGGAACCGCACTGCTAGGCTTGATCGGGATGCCAATATTTTCCTCTTTCTTGACAACACTTTATGGCCTACAGGCACTTTGTCACTTAGTATGAACTATAGACCATTCGTTATCTATGTATGGGTTCCTTCTAAAACAAACCAATCATATCTGAGAAGAATGCCTTAGTAACTCATCATCCCCCAACGTGTTTGTTGTATTTCTCTCCTCATTAATTTAGCTCACACGGGTTACCGGATGACAGCCAACTTATAAGCGACACTTGATATAACTTGTTACCATTAACTTTGTTAGTTATGTATTTTTTGTGTTAATTCTTCATTCGTAGCCTAACTTTAAGATCAACGGCTGTTTTGATGCAATATGATGGATATGGCCGTGTTAGAGCATTTCCCTGTTTGTCACATGTCACGGCTAGATCGAGTATTTTTACCAATCCAATAAAAATGCCCGAGTCGTGTAATCACGACTAAGGCTCCTTCCTATCACTTGGCCATTGGAGACTAATATTAAAAAAGAACTTGATTTATATATATACTGATTCATATGGCCTAACATATATCTGTTTCTGTCCATAAAGTAATTACCTATAACGCAGATTCAATGAAAAGAAAACACTATCTCTGTCTCTTTTTCAGTGTATTGGCGGCCGTGTTGGAATTCACGTTTGATATCTTAAAATACCTGCATTACTGCTGATACTTATATATGCTCTTATGTTTAGACCCCATAGCCTAGGTAGTCATAAAACTTAACCAATAAAAAGGGTAAATGAACTTTACCCATGTAAGCCTACAATTATTATGGCCATCTTTGACCCCATCCTTTGTTTATTGGTTACTTGTGTACTCATGCTTTCCTCAATACAGCATTCCCTCATTAAACACATTTTGTAATGTTACCCAAGAATTAGGGTTGGGTTTTGTCCGAGCAAAGTCCTGTTTTTCACATTTAAGTGTAAAACTCTAAATAACTGTAAAAATTGTATTAACGTAGTAGTAAAACTTAAATATACTGTTAATAACCCCCAGCATATACTGAAATGTTTAGTTGAAATCTACATTTATTTAGTAATATCATAGCATGTCTTATCATGTATTTACAGATAAACATAAATTCTAATATCTCAATGAGATGTAATTGATCTAGACATTTACTGCATAAATTAATTTTATATACAAAGGGATACCAGCTGTCCATATGAAAGTTCCTACTTTTAGGCTTAAAATTAAATGCTGTAAAGTATTCTTGTCTCCAGCTGGTTTGTCACTAGTGTTGGGTAATAGAGTGATTGGTTGTTCCCTTTGCCACTGGTTAAGTATGTTTATATAAGTAACAACAACAAGGGAGCAACCATTTGACAACCAGCCAGTCATGAAAGCCTCACAGAAGTCTTTATTTGATCATAGTTATTCAGGTATATTCATCCATACCTACCATTGGACATACGTATTTGACAAACAGGCTGTCCAAGTCACCCTGTAGCCTACCCTATGAGTAAATGTTTGGTTGCTGAGGGTGATGCAATAAAGATGATTCATTTACATCTTATTGAGAATTTAACCACAGCAAGGAGGGACAAGAGGGATACTGGTACAAGCAAGGGATACAAGCTAGTTGTTGCTTACAACAGAGAAACATGAACTTAGAGGAGTTTACTGCTTGGTTGTCAAGCTTATAAATTGTCAAGTTGATTGTCCCCTGACATGTATTGTGTTTTCATGATTATATGTTGCTGGGGCATATCATTTATGGCTCCATTGTTATCAGCTGAACGTGTGCCGGGGTTGTGCAAGGATACGTTGGCAAAGGCAAGATAAGAAAACAAAGGCAAGATAAGAAATAGGTGGTTGTAAATTTGTAAATGTACTCTCCAATGGTGTTTATTGAAGACAGGCTAAATATAATTAACCAACTCGCAGTACTCCTGTGAAATCACCGAGCAATATATATATATATATATATATATATATATATATATATATATATATGTATATATATATATATATATATATATATATATATATATATATATATATATATATATAACTCTGAAGAAAAACAACACTGTTAATTCACAACAGTCTGTTTCACGGGATGCGACCCGATTATCAGGGGAATGTGGTTAGATTCTTCAGAGTTATACCGCTCTGGCCTAGTCTGTAGGCCATAGAGCACTTTACATCGGAGGGTAACACTACCTTATATATATATATATATATATATATATATATATATATATATATATATATATATGTATGTATGTATATAAATTTGGTGGCCTTATGATTCCCACTAGTTTGGCGCATACAACGAAGTAGCTACAGTAAGTGACGCTTGACCAGCAATGATAAGGGGGCAAGCCCTACCTCAGGATTGTTGGACAAAACTACTCAAATACATTTGGGCATCAATTATTGTGTAGCATCAATACACCAGATAACCCCAACATATTAATATTGATACAGGTGTCTAGACTCCATTTGGACTCCAGTCTACATTATCCGAGCTCGAGTGGAAGTCCAAGTGCAGTCTTCTCGAGTCCAAATCCTTGAGGTTCGAATCCAAGTCCGCCCTCACTGTGTTGGGCGTGTCATTTCAGCTGAGGCCAATCTGTTACGCTAGGATCTACAATGAATGTACATTCGGCCGATGTACCGAAATGTCCATCCAACATAAATACATCAGACGACATGAAGCTCCAAGTATGACGTGGTTTGGACCAGTCCTTATTTGGAATCTATCACGCATGCGCAAAATCTGTTAAAATGATAAACAGACAAACGTGGGCTGTGTTTACTCACAACGCAACTGTGTGCTGGGATGGCTTTGCCGGGAAATTTTGTATAAAGCAAAACTGAACTTATAGTGTGAAGGAACAGACATAACATTGCTCCAGATTTTGGCTTTTTAAGTGTGTATAATGAACAAGTACAGTTATGCAGAGTGCATGGTTGGTCCGCGAGATGTGAACAATAACAGAAGTTGGTTGTCGTGTGTTTATTGGTCCATCATTGTGGAGGTCATTTCGGTTATTGGGAGTAGTTGGTTTTGAAAGGAAGAGGGCATCTGTTTGTATTAATGAGTTTGCTGAGAGTTCTTCTAGATACCTGTGGTTTAAAATGAGTGAAAGTTGGGAGCCAAGATAGGGAGGAATTTTGTTAGAGGTGGATTATGTTGCAGAGTATAACGCTACTTGATCACAAATTTGAGCCTGTAGAACTCTGGTTAGGTCACCCCGGAGAGGGTGTCTAACGTTGAAAGACCCGAAACATCCACTGAACCCAAGAACGTTACTTATGATGTAAGTTTGCATCCAATGATGTTTTATTATAACTGTACAGAAACATATCCTTTCACCTTAAGTCTTCCAGGTGACACACTTGCAACCAAAGAATATGCCAATAGCCCTTTTTACACTGAAATGAAACCTTTTGTAAAAACATATACCACATATCCTTCTCTAAATAATATATAATTATTTCAGCGTGATTGAGACTAGAAGTTTATAGTTATTGTATTACTGTACTTTTAAGTAACTTTAGTATACCCAGATGAGTTGTTTCACTAATTTTATGTATATTTTTATTCCATAAAATTTATCGATATTAGCGTGGCAACTTAGATTCAGGGAACCCAGGTGTTTTATTTTATGTCAGTTTCTGTCCATTCCTGTCTCTATAAGGGATTGTTGTTTTTTTTTCAAACACATCAAAGCTGGTCCAGACAGTTTTCTTTAGTTAGTTTTGGTGCTAGCCCATCTTTCTCACACTCAGTTTCCAAGGGGGCGCGCCCATTAAATATTCACGCAGTGAGCGACAGGTCACGGGAATACGGTTAGGCGATAGGCAAGAAGTGATGTCAGGATGTGTGACATAAGCATGGCTATACATACGCGGATTTCTGGGATGAAGACACAGTCTACCAGGTTGACGGTCAATCAGGTTGTCACAGATTGTCAGGGAGTCTATCAGCCCTTGCAAACCAGCGAGTGCTTTGCCGATAGCGACGTTTTCCCAGTGTGTGATAAGTCAGGATCTGACGCGTAAGCGAGACTTACGATGGATTCATGATTGATTGATGGGCATATCGACCAGTGGACTTAGAAAATTATTTGATATTCTCAAAGGATTGAACATTGGCGTTAGCAGTTTGAATACTGGAATCATCCAGCATGTATTTGCGGTCCGTCAGCGATGGCTAGTTGAGTCAACGGACATTGTGGCCATACTGATTGTGATAAAGTGATTGAGAAAAAAAAACGCGGTACATCGGTAATATAATTGGCGGATAGAGAAGTTTCTCACTCGAAAACACTAAGATCGCCGCTTCAGTGTGTCTATACACATCGTGTGTTCCTGGAACTATCTTCACGCTACTGTGTTATGAACACATACCCGCATTCCAGAACTGTCATATGATAAGGAGTCACAGTTCTGTGCGAACGGACCATAACATCAAGCCGCCTGACTCCAGCTTGGAGTATATAAGCAGTTTCGAATTTAATACAAGTGAAACCAGGACTCTGGACTTATTACTGACCGATGTAATGCAAGTGTAACCAGAACTCTGGATTTATTATTGACAGTGTGGATCATCAAGACAATTGTCAGTTCATTTATTTCATTATTGTTCTTGTTACTCGTGTCTGTGTGTATGTACGAGATTCAGTCATCTCAACTAATATTCAAAAGAATCTGGAAGTTCATTTCTTTGGGGATGTGACAGTGATACATCAATTTATATATACATGTACTTATGATAAGTACATAACAGTGGTGTATGCCTCAGAGTAAACCAGGGTTTGCACGAGCTGATTTATACAAAGAAATTAACTGTCGTTATAATAATGTCCTTGTACCGTTAATGGTATGCACATAAAACTACACCATCCATTATAGATTCAAATTTTTGTTTACATATTTTTAAACATTGCGTTGGCAAAACAAGTATTAATTATAAATTCACCATATGTGCCCTATTTTTATAGCGCGCGCAAGCGCTCTCTCTCTCTCTCTCTCTCTCTCTCTCTCTCTCTCTCTCTCTTAAATATAATATGATAAGAATGTCTATAGATTTGAATACAAATTTTTTATTTAATTTTTATAACAACCATTTTAATATTTATTCGCTAATTTGTATTACATATTTAACTGCAGGCGTTAATAAGAATATAAAATGTTTGCGATTGCCGGTTCAATTTATCTGTTGTGAGCGAGTTAATACTGAACATTGTTTAATTGTATGGAGAGAAAATTGTACAACTGCAACGAAATTGTATAATCCATTAATCTGCATGCCGTTTATGTTTTCCCATAAACATAACTGGTCATTGTAATATGAGGCAGGTCATTGGCTGAATTACCCGACCGGCTTCCGAGACCGAATTCTGGAAAAAAATAAATATCAATTTCATACCATTATATCTCGGTAGTTGTGGCATTTAAAGCGAGTAAACCACAAACATTTCTGAGAAATTTCTAGAAAAGATGTGGAGGCAACCCCGAAACCTGAATAGAATCCAATATATGTTCACTACATATATATACATATATACATATATACATATATACATATATATTTATTATATATATATATATATTATAGACCTGCTCTACCTTAGCTGTATCGAGCACTATGCTGCAAGCACTGAAACCTTCTTAGAACCATATTATATATATATATTAAACTTTATTTAGTTTACATGGATTGTACATCTAGTTATGACGACATTAATACAAAACATTCTCCATGGTTCTCTTATGTTAGCGTAAAGAAGTTCGTAGGGGTGGGGGAAATCGGACGATTCAAGGAAAACCAGATTTCGACCTTGGACGGGCAACTGCAATCATTTCTCATAGCTACGCCGGGGATTGAAACGGGGTGCCAGCTGAGCGTTTTACCACTCGACTGTCGAGACGGTGATATATATATATATATATAAGAATTTTACCCATATACACAGCTAGGCATGAAACCTTTCCTTTACTCATTGAATGCAAAGTTTACCGCAGAAGATGCCCGCCCATCCGCAGTAAATCCATCTTTGGATAAGAACTATGCTAATTATACTTACATGAGAAAAGCCAAGACACTGCCGATGAAAAGACATCCTGTAATTGCACCTATGATGGCGCCAGTGTTCACGTACGAAGCTGCAGGGACTGGCTTTTCAACGTGACTCTTTTTGTCCCCAGGCCCTGGATTCACAGAGAATGCCGTCTCCATGCCAGCGTCGATATGCTCGTTCACGTGACAGTGTACCAGCCAGTTACCAGGGGTTTCGGCGTCCATGTGAGCCACGTCAGAGGTTCCCGGGAACACGTCCACTACGTCAGCACGGCCTGTGTGGTCGTGATTGACGGTGACCGTTTGACCGTGGAAGTGGACAGTGTGGATATCGACCTGATCTCCCATGCCGAGGAGATACCACGCCACGGATTCTCCTGACGTCATCACCAAGCCTTGATTATTACCGTAAATCCGCCCGTTAATGGCTGAAATATTAAATAATTACACATATTTACTCAAATAGTAAAAACAAAAACGAGAAAATATGAGATCTGTTGTCGTGATGAAAAGTTGTTAAGTAGTTTAAACAGGTTCACATCACGACCTGTCGCGGTTTAGAGCGACTCCGCAAGTTGAAACTGGTTCAATTTAAAAAAAAAAAAACACCAAAAAAATGAAGAAAACATTCATAAGGATATACCGATTACTCGGTCACAAACATTCCGCTCCATGAAAAATAACCTTTTTTTATGGTAAAGAACTGTTATGTAGAAGTTCAAACAGTGGGTTGTTGACATTTTGAGATTATCCTAACACCAAGTCGTAACAAAAAGAAAGAAAAAAATAGGTATCTACAAAGATTACTTCACTGAATCGGGATTAAGTATCCAATAATCCAGAATGTACCAGTACAGTTTCCATGACCTGCAGCTTTGGCCGGAAGAGGAAACTGACCCCTGCGCATGTCACATTTCCCTGATAGCCACTTGCGAAATTAGATGAAAGAACGCTCACTACTTTCCATGTGCAGGATCACGATTTTAATGAATTGTAATGGAAGGATTTACACGACCTAATTATAGCTTATCATGAGTTGTAAGAATGCTGGTCTCATATGTTATTGCAATGCTATAGTTTTAAACTGGAAATGTTAAACCTGTTTGTATTATATAATATTTTAAAATGGGGAAGATCTTAGATGAAGTGTGCATACGAGTGCATCACGTTTTAGGGTAGAAATCCTTTTTTTCTACCAAATTACATAAGACATCAGTGGTTGCTATTACCCAGAAGGGGGTTTTATAGCTGTGAACCCTGTATAAGTTTTAAATACCAGTCAACACAGCCTTTTTTTCGAAGAAATTTGGTATTTGTCTTGTATATTGTTCAGACTTATTTAACAGAAAATATGAAATCAAATATTTCTTTAGACGGCGTTTCCTTGCGTTTCTACATTATGTGCTTCATTCGGATCTCTTAGACATTAGTAAGACGTTAAATCGTACGTATGATGTCATTAGTATGATATTAAATAATTTGTGTGACAGTTATATGACATTAACTCGTCACAACAATCCTTATAACATTAAACACGACCCCACAAGACCTACCGTTCATCTGGTTGCTTCTCCTGAAGGTGGGGCTGTTCCGGTCCACGAGTTCTGGTCTGTAGCAGTACGTCATGATGTTCTCTGTCAGGTAGTGACTTTCATTCTCGTCAAAGATTGTGAACAGTAACGCGAATTCCCTCTCGACGTCAACTCGGCGGGTTGTACCCGGAGAAAGGGTCCCAGCTCGACATATGACTAGAGGTCCAACCAGTCCGCTGTTGGAGTCTTTAACAGAGTCTACGTGGCTGTAATAGAGACTTGTAATGCATGCTGGGTCGTTGGTGCCCGGGCCAGATCTGGCTGGTACGTCCCACGTGTACACACGCGTCTGCCCTGGCTGCACGCCTACCCCTAGTTCTTGCCAGAAATCATCCTCGGCGCCTTCATTCTCTTTGTTGTACAGCAGCATGTGAGGATGCATGGAATACGGACGGCTCGCCATGTTTCTGAAGTGTACCTGTATTTGATCCCCTACTTCTGCTTTGATAAACGGGCCCATGACGTCAAGGTGTACATCATCAGGACCTCTTGTCACGCGCTGTGTGAAGGTGGCGTCCGTGTACTCTCGGTACAACGCCTTTCTGTATTCCCTGCCGATGGTGGTGTTCCCTCGTACCACAAATATAGCGCCACGACTGAGAAAGACAGTTTTCTATTTGGAACCATTAAATACATACGAATCTCGAAATATAATTCGTGAATGGCTCATTCAGTTTGATTCAGATATACATTGAATTAGTCAGATTTAAGAGAAATGTTTTGCGTGTTTTAGCTGTCTTGTTTTATTCTTTACGTTATTAACTCCGAATTGGTGGAACGGAGGTAACATTTTCTTCGATGATCAGTCTCTTTTTTTCGTTTGTCTGTTTGTCTACGCTGTATAACTAAAACATACGTGAGGACTTGCATCTATGTGGAGAGGTGGACCATGAGGTTCAAATCAGATATCTAGTACACAAGCCGAATGAACACTTATTTTGCGGTTTGTAAATTTGTATCAAACAGTTGCACATGAGTCGCCGACTGGGGTTTTTGTCATCAACACTTGCCAAACTTGAACAAGAGATCAAATTTTCCTGGTGACCTGGAAGAAGTTCAGGTGACTGAGTATATGAATAGTGTTTAGATTCTTTACATCATTTTCAACTCACCTATTAGGGTCAGAAAGGGGTGTCCCCCAGATTGGATCTACGTCACTGGGAGCGTAATTCCATGCCTCTTCCACCGCAGCAATATACATCACCCGGGTCTGCTGTTTAGGTGCCTCCTGCTGTTTAGCCTTCTTGCTGCTGCATGCCGTCACGTTGTATTTAGCAGCCATTCCGCGGTTTAGATGCGAATTTGTTCTGCATACGATTGCCCACTCACCTAATTCAGAAAGAGAATACTATTTGTTATGATGTGACTTACTGCATGAAAGGAATTAAAATCAAGTATAGCTGAAAGTAAAAAGAAATAGTTTATGGGAAAAATGAATGGAAGACTCGCGACCCCTCAAGACTTACGTATATGTAGTACGTACTTTATGAGAGACGGCCTCTTCATATGACCATCAACAGGAAAAGACACGCTCTTTGCTCATTGTCATTATATTATATATATTCATCACATACCATTTGTGTATAGTTACAGGTGCTTGAAGTATGGTCATCAAAGCATATTGCATAAGTTACGACTTGGAATTTTCCTATTGTGTGTAGCTTTGTGGAGCATGGTAGTATAACAGCAAAGGTGTCAGATTTGTGATCAATCGTTCATTTGTTCGAATCCCGTAGCCACTCACTTCTTTGCAATGTCCCTTGAGCAACGTTTCAGCCTCAAGGGTGCTTATGTCTACCACGCTTACAAATGGCAACCGGATTAAGTGTCATCATGGCACGCCCTAGCAACCTAAAACTTGTGTGTGGGCTCTGTAGCTCCCCAGGGAGCAACAACCGGGAAGTTAATTGTAAAGTCTTCTGATCCAGTTATTGGGAATGGGATTTAAAACCTGCAACTTTATCGTTTAACTTTTTGCTTATCTTTTAATCTTTGACGACATACCTGGGTTATCCGGTTCCATGTAGACGGTGGCGGTAGATGCCGGGGTGATGAGGGTCGCATCTAAGTGGTGCTGGTACTGGGTATACGTATTTCCATGGAATTTAACGGGATGGAGGTCATGCTCTGAGCCTACCCCCAAAAAATGCCAGCTGACCAGGTCATTCACGCACATGTCCAGGGCAGGGACAGAGTTAAACATAAATCCGTTTATATCTGAAACGAGGCAAATGAATTTTAATATTCTGTATTATATTCCTTACATAAATAATACCTTTGTGGACCTTACTGGTCGGATTCATTAACGTTTAAAGATGCATTACTGAAGCAACGGAAAATGTTTGCCGCAGTTAATTGGATTAGTTGTGTGGCAAATTTTGCATATGGTGTTTGCACCCTCTCGCCCTCAGCTGCCTCCGCTGTCTAGCCCAGCTTGGTGAAAAGGAGGGCGAGTGCGTCCTGAGTCCTCCCTGACGGTAAACAGCCTCTCCACTGTCAAGTCCATGCATTTGTCTCTCCGTTTCACAACACATAAACTGGGACTCTTGCAGTCCTAGGCCAAACAGCTTGGCCACTAAAGGGAAGTTGGGTAGACCCACAGGTATGTGGACACGCAATGGCATCCACCAAACCAGCCGGCTGTTGGTTAATAGTCGGACAGGAGGAGCTCGTAAACTTTTGTCGCCACCCTCCTAGAAGAAGGACACTCCAAAATTAAAACCAGGACAGATGAGATTCTACAGCTCTGACAGCCAACCCCTCGGGGAATTGGTTCATTCCTTGCACAAAGCCTGGGAGGTCACTCACGCCTTGCTGCGATGGACCAGCAATCTATCCTGCCGAATTTATGCACAAGCTACAGAAACTAATAGTTCAACAGACACACTCCCAAGGAGATGCCCAGGCCCAATGTATTTGATGACAGCTGAACCCGAAAGCCGTGAGGATGGTGTCAGCCTGACGGGGAAATCCAAACGGAATTCAAAGGTAATCAGCTGTAGGGAGAGGATGCGTGTGGGGACATGGAATGTTCGGACGCTGATGCAATCGATAAACCTCAAGGGACTGCGTGACACGGCTGAACGCTACGATCTGGCTGCAAGAAGTCCGGTAACATGGGAAGGCCAAGATCCGGCATGGACAGTGGTGTACAGTTCATCTACTAAGGAGGAGACTACATGCACCATCAGGCTTGGGTAGGATTACTCCTGTCACGAAAAGCAGCTGAGTCATTAACAACAGTGGATTGTTTGAGCGCGAGGATCCTGAGAGCACGCTTCAATGCTGGAATCCTGAATTTGACGGTGATAGTGGGATATGCTCCAACTGAGGTTGTCAGCGTGATAGACAAGGACATGTTCTTTAATCAGTTTGAAAACATCTTGGTAACTGTCCAACGTCACGACATGTGTTTTCTAGTTGGAGATTACAATGAAAGAGTGGGCAGAGATGTGAGCGCATTTGCAGGGGTGATAGGACCACAGGGTATGGGGTTGATGAATGACAATGGGCAACGTCTACTGGACACGTGCAGCACCCATGGTTTTACAATTTGTAATAGATTGTTCCAACATATGACCATCCACAAGTACGTCTCTACCAGTAGCACAGCAAGCAAAACAAGAGCTCAGATAGACCATGTGATGATCAATGGTGATGGAAAAGGTCCCTGGAAGACTGCAGAACCTATAACGGTGCAGACATAAACAGAGATCACGAACTACTGGTGGGAACCATCAAGGTAAGACTGTTACGCCCTAAGCCAAAGTGACAGACCACACGGATTGACACATCCAAGCTGAAAGATGAGAAAGCTCATGGAGAGCTACAAACAGAGATTAAGAAGAACGTCACAGTGATAGCACTGGAAGTACCGTGGAGGATGAGTGGCAGAACATCAAAGATGGCATAAAGCCGCAGGTATCACCTTAGGCCAAGTAAAGCACAACAGGAAAGGGTGGATAAGTGCTGACACTGGAGGATTGGAGAAGAAGAGAAGGTTGACAAATATCAAGAGGGACAGTGTTAGAACAAAGATAAGTAGGCCAGAGGCTGCAATGAAGTAAAGTGCAAAAACGGACAAGCAAAACTGATTTGACAATTGCACAGAGGAGCTGAAGGATGCTTCTAGAATAAACAAGAAAAGAAAAGAATTGACAATTTGATTAATTCATCACTCGAGTGTGTATTTTAATATATATATATTATAATATATTATATGCTATATATTATATATTATATATTAATATATTAATATATAGGACTCGTCACTTTCAAATGATATTAATAATATGTTAATGTATAAATACGTTACTAGGCAGGGTTGAGTATTGCTGTCTGGCTTTCTTGTTTTTCTTGATCATGGCGGCATCACTGCAGTGTGTTTCGACGTTGTAATTGAAGAATGGCGACGCATACTCTCGGGTCTTTGTAAACAACAGAATGAACTCCCGGTCCATCCGCCGCTACAACAGAAGCATTAATGTTTTATATTGTAATTTTGTATGATATAATCTAATATTTATTGCATCATAAGGAACACTGATGGTATGTCAATAAATAAACTTTTGGAATAAGAGCTGGTTATGATTTGAGCTTTTTTGTGATGATAAATGTCTTATTTGCGTATGACGTTATGCGAATAAACATACAATCTAAAATTCATATTGCAATAATTAATATTCACAAACGAAAGTCTCTGAGGGCAGTCTAAATATACACATATATGTGAATTAATGTACAATTATAAAATACTACACGTGGCTTATCAGCCTGCTTGGCGTGAATTACAAGTGACATTTCTGGTAAAAGTCATGCCTTGAAAATATAAAGATTTATTTAGCTAATTAAAATAATTGTGTTAAACCCTCATAAAATAAAAAAAAAATCACTCAACATGGAATATTAACACTTGTGACATACGGCTATACCTGCTCGGAGTTTCCATCCAACGTGCCGGGTTTGCAAACGAGGAGCGGCCCTACCAGACCGGCGTAAATGTCCGTCACGTGGCGCGCGGAGTAATACATGTAGGTCAGGCAGTCCGGGTCAGTCGGTGCTGGTGCATAATCTTCAGTAACGAACCAGTCGTAGATCCTCGTCTGTCCCGGAGCCACACCATACTGGTCTGATAAAAGACATATTGAAGACATAATTCTATAGACCTTCAGAAGACCTTAGCTAAGTATTTGTTCAAAAGGTGCAAAATGCGTGATTTATTTATCATTGCCTCTGCCAGGAGGGTATGCGATCACCCCCGTTTCGTGTGTGTGTGTTTTTCGCAACATAACTCACGCAGTCATGACCGGATTCTCGTGAAATTTTCAGGACATTTCGGGAATGGGTTGAGGAAGAATCGATTAGATTTTGGTGTGGACCCGTAACTTATTCTGGATTTAGGAACGTCACCAAGGAATATTCACAAATGCGCAATCAATATGCAAGTATGAACCTTGGATATGGGCCGAATAAGTAAATGCATATAAATGGTTGACGCTTGCATTCCTTAGATGCAGTTTTCTAGTTTTTTTTTAAGGAAACAATTCCAGAATCGCTGTTTGCGAGTATTATTTACACATTATTGCAGTACAGCATGTAAAGTTGGGATTATGTGAACACAATCAAAAGGGGGAAACATAAAATTATGACAATACAATACAGAGATTTCTACCAGCAACTTTTCTTATGACATTTTGTTGATCGTAAAGAGTTTAGATTTTTCTTCATGATCATATTATGGGTTGTAAATAAGGTTTAAAAATTCATAATAAGAAGGGACTGTATCACTTCAAACATGTCATAACGTTCCTATTTTGGCATGTACAACGATTAAGGGATCAAACACACGTTTATCTAATTTTCTATAATATCTGACCTGTCCGGCCGTCCAGATAGTAGGTTCCCTCGTTGTTTTTGTCATAGTACACCCCGCGGGCTTGGATGGAGAAGTTTTGGTTGTTCACGTTATTACGGAAGTGAACTCGGATGTTATCACCGACCTCAGCGCGGATCACGGGACC
This sequence comes from Sipunculus nudus, assembly GCA_026874595.1. Lineage (NCBI taxonomy): Eukaryota > Metazoa > Annelida > Sipuncula > Golfingiida > Sipunculidae > Sipunculus > Sipunculus nudus. The sequence continues at coordinate 45,740,156 of CM049309.1, forward strand.
AAGAAACCCCATGTGTCTCTCTCTTTCCGGCCTGGGCCGAAGTGTAGTGAATGATCCGTCCGTGTACTGACGAAACAGAGCCTTCCTGTAACCCTGACGCGGAACTTGACCCATACATCTTGATCTGACAGAGAACAGAGAGAATAATCAATACAGAAGAATAATCATTTGTAAATAAACATTAACTATTTGTAATTCAAATCGAAATAACAATATTTTAGGTATTGCTATGAGGTGTTGACTGACCCAAAATGGTGCATTTTCCGTCGGTCAGACATTACACCCATAAAAATACAAGACTGTTTCAATAAAGTAGATACCGGTAAGTCGGCATGTTGGCATGCGCTGATGTCATGCAAACATCTGCGACAAGTGTATTTGAGTTACATATAATCATGAATACAAGAACCAAAAGGCATTTAGATTATCGTCCACCAACCTGTGTCCACCTGTATTTTGGAGATAATTGTCGTAATAGCTTATATTTTTCTATAATTTCCCAGAAAGCTGCAAACCTAATATGGCAAGCAAATATTTTAAAAAATTAATTTCCTGTTTTTGTTTTACAAATTTTTCTTACTCAATCAAATTATCTGAAAGGTCAGATGTTGCTGCGTGGGCAGCCATCTTTGTCTGGGCTGGTCATATTTTTTTTAGTGTTTACATGACACTATCCAATAAGCAGCTAAGCAAATAAGGCAGGTTTTGCATGTTGCCAATGACCTTGACCGCCATAAGTTGGTCTGATATGTTTGATTCCTCATATTTTAAAATAATCCTGTGTATTAAATACAGTGAAATCTAGGTGTTTATTTCCATTGTTGAAAATTAGGTCTATTAATCTTCTCTAGTTTAGTATCATTTTCTCCCTCAAATGTAACTTATAAAGATTTGTATAGCAAAAATAGGTGGACATCAATGGAGGAAACAGATCATAGTATGATTGGCCAATACTGAGTCATGACACAAATCAGGAAACTGCACTGATATGGCAATCCATACTGTTTCATCGATATCATTATTAGCATCCGGTATTCATAACACATGGCTACAAGTGTTGAATTAACACAAAGAATGCATGTGTACGTATAAAACAAAGTATTAGTTCCATCTCTATGGTAACTAGCTATATCCTCACTCCGGTTGGTTATTGTCCAAACAAGCCGTTGTATGCGGTCAGAGATTCAAACAACCGTGCAGGTGATTTACATAAATGCTGAGTTATAACGGAATATTGTCACACGTGTATATGTTGTTAGAAAAACACAAACATCTAACGATCAGTATTGTTTATTTTATGGAGGGAAAATAAATGTCTGTAAAAAAATATGAAATTTTAATTAAATTTTTGAGTGATTTGTATAATATCATAACACAGGGGAAAGAGGAGTTACTTTTTTCATAAGTGGACAAACGCCCATTTGTAATTGAGCTGAAACAGATTAGGACTTCTGTTAAAACATATACTTAGTTCGCTTGGCGGCTCCCGTGGGGACGTAATTCCAGTCCACTTCGTCGGCGGCTATGAAGTATTCCCTCTCGAAGATGGTGACAGGCGGAGTGACGATGTCGTAGCAATCAGAAACATCAAAGAACGCCTGCATTCCGCCTGTTAAAGAGACATTAAGGAGCAATATTATGCCCTTTTCTTTCACGCTATCAGTTCACTGTTGCTTTAAAGAAAAGTTTCCCTAGCAAAACCACCCCAGTAAAGTGTCAGTACCTCACATACAGCTGTTAAACACCTTGTTATTGTTTTGCGTTGGGTAAACACAGTCCATGTGTGTATGTTAACCACAAAAAGGCCGCGTGACCGGAGGTCCTATTTTTATTTGCGCATGCTCGACACATCCAAAACAAAGAGTTGTCCAAACGTGTCAATACATGCACCTTCATGTCCTCTTGTATTACATTTTTGAGCGAAGTCAGTAAGGACATTCTCCTGATCGAAGGTGTTGTGGCCCACGCGATGTGTTTATGTTGACGCCTGTTGACGCATGGACCACTTTTGTTATCACTCGTGTACAGGAGTAAATCGACGGTGTCATGGCAATATTTTGGCAGGTAGGAATATTTCAATATGCTTTATAGGTGATAAGGTCCCTTAAACATCATTTGATCATCTATGACAAGGAAACGCACGTATAAATGTATTTATCACAGAAAGATATAATTTAAAGAGTAACTTTCAATTCTGCCAATTTCTACTATTAGTTTAATTTAATTATCTTAAACTTATCTCTTATGAAACTGAAGGTCTCCCATTTGTCTCCCGCAGAAATAATTATCTTAAACTATACGTATATATAGAGAAAGGGTACAGTATTTTAAAATCATATTGGCTTGCCGATCTAAGGTTTTGATTTATTAACCTTCATAATGGTCAACGACAGGGCACTGTAACAGCCACCTCCCCGGTGTGTCAGCCTCCATCAAGGTAGTTTCGAAGTCTCCAGGAAACAGCACGTTATAGTCTCTCCTGCGGATTATGAAACAAACACAAATTTACCGTTTACCATTACTGCACTCAGCAAATATATAAATGTAAATGTAAGCTGTATATATTGCTTAGTCGGTCTAGTTTGCAAAGAAACTACTTTTAATGGTACTTCCAGAATCTATATATTATCGTACCATACACGTATCATTTAATATCCTTAAGACATGGGCACATAACCTTTTTCAAATGTTAAACGAATTATCCGGATGGTACCCTATTTACTAACTTGGGCATAGACGCCATGGCTAAAGTGTTGATATTATATGGACAAAATGGACATCTCTTGACTGGAAACATAAATCTACATTTCTTGATATATGCATGATTTGCTTTTGGTTTAGTTCCGTATAAGCCAGCGCACAGATTTGCGATCATAACACAACTATACTAGGTGGCACGCGATTTACATCTTAGGGCACAGAGGTTATAACTAGAGTATACAGTATATATGAACACAATAGAGAGCGGCCACTTGAAGTCTGAATTTCTTGATTTTTTATTTTGAATTTAGCCAATAGGCGACAGCTAATAGAAACTGCCACATGCTCGGCACTCTTAGGTACGCTGGCAGGTACATCCACCTCTATCTCTCTCCGCATAGGTGGACTTCATAGTTAACAAGAAAACTTCAGAGATCCTTCTCACTTAAAGCAAATGAAAAAGGTGATTACTTTTTAGAACTAAGGTCAATAAAAGAATAAAAGGTATGGTACTCAGGCACCGCCCGCGTCAATGTAAACACCCAAGATAAAAAAAATTATTTTGATTTACATCTTTCAAGAAGATAAAATAATACAATTTTGATATGATTTCTTATCTTATGAAGTGCTTTAACCTGTTTAGCAAAAAATATATCTGCTATATTCATGCTTTACCCTGATCATATGACATTTTTATCGAAACAAACGAAACAAGGTAAAAAAAAATAAATATCGCCCGCCTGCACTGATTCCTGAAAAAAAGTGCCTGAGAACCATACTTTTTTTGGCCTCATGTACACAGTTCAACTGCAAGGTATTATATACTTGCGCCCTTTGTAAAACCCAGATGAACGAAGTCGTTAAATATAAATTTATTACTGATCCAATTGTATAAAACTGGAAAATAATTTACCTGTGAAAGTTGTTGAGAAGACTTTGACCATGAAAAACAGCCGCGTGCATGTCGATCTCGTGACCGAGGCCAAAGAGATGCCAACTGACCGTCTCCCCGCTGCACATTGATAAACCCGGGACATTGCCATATAAGTACCCATTGATCCCGTGTTTCCTGTTGCTCTCTTTGAAGTCTTCGTCCTCCTTGTCTATAGGACCCGGGAGGTACGTACGTATGTTGTCGTCTATGTACCAGCTCAGGTTCTCATCAAACACCTTAAAAAGCAAGGTGTAGTCGTGAATCACGTCCAGACGGATTGGATCATTCTCATCCGGCGAAAGGACACCTGTAAACAAGGATATACAGTATCATCTGTCAATAAACTCTGATTACCGAATGACTCAGGCGCTGGAATATACATTAGCATGCAAGAGGTACTCTCAGTTTCTGTTATTATTACACTTATCATTTTTTTTGTTAACTAACGGCACGTAAATCTAGAGAAAAAAACAGTAACAACAAGAAATTGCATTAGTGGCTTCCAATGATGCCATTCCCTGTGTTACGTTCATTGACATAAAATAATTCATTATTGAGGCCTATACAAAGAATCATGTAAATGTTACAGTCAATGTGGAAATCAGTAAATTTGTAAATTACCTGACATTTTTAGTCACTTCACAAATTGCCTGATTCATTAAGGAAAATTTTAAATGACAGAACATTTCACATTATTTGCAAATTGACTGATTTCCTCATTTACTGTATCATTTATATGACTCATGATTCATTAGTAACATATATCAGCTTAAGGTAGACTGGAGCGACATTAATAGTCATTCGTTTCATTATCTTTTTATGAAATATGCCTTTTCACATAGTATTATTTGTACATTTTGATTAAAATTTCGATCTATGCTTTCTACTTTGACAGGTAGGCGAGTCGAGCATGGACACGCAACGTTGTCTGCCACTTAAAGTCTATAAGAATATTCTTAGCAAATTCTTGTGGGATAAATCGAAAGTGTAGTCCTTAGCAAAAAGACTACACTTACCCCCCTCTTTTGTTCCTTTAAAGGGACATTATCAGGAGCAATATAATGCCTATTCTTTCACACTATTAGTTCAGTTTTGTTTTATGCAAATGTTTCCCAGCATAACCATCCCAGCATACGGTCTCAGTACCTCGCAAACGGCCGTTTAACACCTTGTTTTGGCTCTTCGTGTTGGTAAACACAATCCACGTGTGTCTGTTTACAATAACAAGTCCGCGTGACAGGAGGTCCGATCGTGAGCCGCAACAGGCGTCGTTTCAAGCAGCGGGAACATGTATTACATTTTTTGGGTCAGGGCCTCTCCTGATTGACATGTGTTGAGGCTCCGAGATCCGAGCCCTGTATTTATGTTCACACCTGTGATCGCGCCCGGGTCACTGTTTTAACACTTGTTTACAGGAAAATAGCCAACGGTTTCAATGCAATATTACGGCAGGTACCAATTTATTTTAAAGGGAAAACGCTATTTTTCGTGTTAATTTATAGGTGAATGGGCCCCTTTAAGCGTTGACAAAAATTCTTATAAGTAAGAAATATCCGTGTAACAGTCTCATGTAGAACAGATTGTACCTGGTTTACATGTGTGGAGGCTGCCTACCAAGCCAGAGTTGGTGTCCCTTTCGGTTTCTATATGTGAATGGTACGTCCATGTCAAACATTCAGGATCTTCAAAATCCGGTGCCTCTTCGAGTCCAACATTCCACAAGTACGTGTGTTGTCCGCCAGGTACCACCCAGTCATCCAGTTTGTCAGCACCACTTGTTCCGTCTTGATAAAACGCACCTGTTCGAAAAGGAGGATACTTTAAGAATCTATAAGTATTTTAAATTAAACATAATATATGTTGTATGGAAACAAGGCCCGGAAAAAAAGTGATTATTGCCCGCTCCCTGGTAATTTGAGTTGCTACATCAAATATGAAACAGATGAAGACCACATTTACTCTGAATAATTAACCTAAGGATCCCTCGGGGTTCTCGAAAACAGGAAAAACAGAAGGGATAAATGGCCTAAGGCCGTCCTTATGAGGCAAAATGCCAGGCGTAATATGTTTATTTGTGTCCAGTGCTGTCTTACAATCATTGATTTATATTCCTCCCAAAGTATTTCAGTGTGTTTGTTTTCATATTACCTTCATGTCCCTTTTTATACTGCACACCCTGTGTGATGGTGTGTGTGTTAACATATTACCTTCGTGCCCCTTTTCGTACTGCACACCCTGTGTGATGGTGTGTGTGTTTACATATTACCTTCGTGCCCCTTTTCGTACTGAACACCCTGTGTGATGGTGTGAGTGTGGCTTACATATTACCTTCGTGCCCCTTTTCATACTGCACACCCTGTGTGATGGTGTGTGTGTTTACATATTACCTTCGTGCCCCTTTTCGTACTGAACACCCTGTGTGATGGTGTGTTTGTTTACATATTATCTTCGTGCCCCTTTTCGTACTGCACAACCTGTGTGATGGTGTGTGTGTTAACATATTACCTTCGTGCCCCTTTTCGTACTGCACACCCTGTGTGATGGTGTGTGTGTTTACATATTACCTTCGTGCCCCTTTTCGAACTGCACACCCTGTGTGATGATGTGTGTGTTTACATATTACCTTCGTGCCCCTTTTCGTACTGAACACCCTGTGTGATGATGTGAGTGTGGCTTACATATTACCTTCGTGTCCCTTTTCGTACTGCACACCCTGTGTGATGGTGTGTGTGTTTACATATTACCTTCGTGCCCCTTTTCGTACTGCACATCCTATGTGATGGTGTGTGTGTTAACATATTACCTTCGTGCCCCTTTTCGTACTGCACACCCTATGTGATGGTGTGTGTGTTTACATATTACCTTCGTGCCCCTTTTCGTACTGCACATCCTGTGTGATGGTGTGTGTGTTTACATATTACCTTCGTGCCCCATTTCATACTGCACACCCTGTGTGATTGTGTGTGTGTTCACATATTACCTTCGTGCCCTTTTTCGTACTGCACACCCTATGTGATGGTGTGTGTGTTTACATATTACCTTCGTGACCCTTTTCGTACTGCACACCCTGTGTGATGGTGTGTGTGTTTACATATTACCTTCGTGACCCTTTTCATACTGCACACCCTGTGTGATGGTGTGTGTGTTTACATATTACCTTCATGCCCCTTTTCGTACTGCACACCCTATGTGATGGTGTGTGTGTTTACATATTACCTTCATGCCCCTTTTCGTACTGCACACCCTGTGTCATGGTGTGTGTGTTTACATATTACCTTCGTGCCCCTTTTCGTACTGCACACCCTGTGTGATGGTGTGTGTGTTAACATATTACCTTCGTGCCCCTTTCGTACTGCACACCCTGTGTGATGGTGTGTGTGTTTACATATTACCTTCGTGCCCCTTTTCGTACTGAACACCCTGTGTGATGATGTGAGTGTGGCTTACATATTATGGCGCTACGTGTCCCTTTTCATACTCCACACCGTGTGTGATGGTGTTTGTGTGTTTACATGTTACCTTTGTGTCAATTTTCGCACTTCACAACCTGTGTGATGGTGTGAGTTATTATTATTTTTTTACATATTATCTTCGTGTCCCTTTTCGTACTGCACAGATGCACCGTGTGTGATAGTGTGTGTATGTTTACATATTACCTTCGTGCCCCTTTTCGTACTGAACACCCTGTGTGATGATGTGAGTGTGGCTTACATATTACCTTCGTGCCCCTTTTCGTACTGCACACCCTGTGTGATGGTGTGTGTGTTTACATATTACCTTCGTGCTCCTTTTCATACTGCACACCCTGTGTGATGGTGTGTGTGTTTACATATAACCTTCGTGCCCCTTTTCGTACTGAACACCCTGTGTGATGGTGTGTGTGTTTACATATTACCTTCGTGCCCCTTTTCGTACTGAACACCCTGTGTGATGATGTGAGTGTGGCTCACATATTACCTTCGTGTCCCTTTTCGTACTGCACACCCTGTGTGATCGTGTGTGTGTTTACATATTACCTTCGTGCCCCTTTTCGTACTGCACACCCTATGTGATGGTGTGTGTGTTAACATATTACCTTCGTGCCCCTTTTCATACTGCACACCCTGTGTGATGGTGTGTGTGTTTACATATTATCTTCGTGCCCCTTTTCGTACTGCACACCCTGTGTGATGGTGTGTGTGTTTACATATTACCTTCGTGCCCCTTTTCGTACTGAACACCCTGTGTGATGGTGTGAGTGTGGCTTACATATTACCTTCGTGCCCCTTTTCATACTGCACACCCTGTGTGATGGTGTGTGTGTTTACATATTACCTTCGTGCCCCTTTTCGTACTGAACACCCTGTGTGATGGTGTGTTTGTTTACATATTATCTTCGTGCCCCTTTTCGTACTGCACAACCTGTGTGATGGTGTGTGTGTTAACATATTACCTTCGTGCCCCTTTTCGTACTGCACACCCTGTGTGATGGTGTGTGTGTTAACATATTACCTTCGTGCCCCTTTTCGAACTGCACACCCTGTGTGATGATGTGTGTGTTTACATATTACCTTCGTGCCCCTTTTCGTACTGAACACCCTGTGTGATGATGTGAGTGTGGCTTACATATTACCTTCGTATCCCTTTTCGTACTGCACACCCTGTGTGATGGTGTGTGTGTTTACATATTACCTTCGTGCCCCTTTTCGTACTGCACACCCTATGTGATGGTGTGTGTGTTAACATATTACCTTCGTGCCCCTTTTCGTACTGCACACCCTATGTAATAGTGTGTGTGTTTACATATTACCTTCGTGCCCCTTTTCGTACTGCACATCCTGTGTGATGGTGTGTGTGTTTACATATTACCTTCGTGCCCCATTTCATACTGCACACCCTGTGTGATTGTGTGTGTGTTCACATATTACCTTCGTGCCCTTTTTCGTACTGCACACCCTATGTGATGGTGTGTGTGTTTACATATTACCTTCGTGACCCTTTTCATACTGCACACCCTATGTGATGGTGTGTGTGTTTACATATTACCTTCATGCCCCTTTTCGTACTGCACACCCTATGTGATGGTGTGTGTGTTTACATATTACCTTCATGCCCCTTTTCGTACTGCACACCCTGTGTGATGGTGTGTGTGTTTACATATTACCTTCGTGCCGCTTTTCGTACTGCACACCCTGTGTGATGGTGTGTGTGTTTACATATTACCTTCGTGACCCTTTTCATACTGCACACCCTGTGTGATGGTGTGTGTGTTTACATATTACCTTCATGCCCCTTTTCGTACTGCACACCCTATGTGATGGTGTGTGTGTTTACATATTACCTTCATGCCCCTTTTCGTACTGCACACCCTGTGTCATGGTGTGTGTGTTTACATATTACCTTCGTGCCCCTTTTCGTACTGCACACCCTGTGTGATGGTGTGTGTGTTAACATATTACCTTCGTGCCCCTTTCGTACTGCACACCCTGTGTGATGGTGTGTGTGTTTACATATTACCTTCGTGCCCCTTTTCGTACTGAACACCCTGTGTGATGATGTGAGTGTGGCTTACATATTATGGCGCTACGTGTCCCTTTTCATACTCCACACCGTGTGTGATGGTGTTTGTGTGTTTACATGTTACCTTTGTGTCAATTTTCGCACTTCACAACCTGTGTGATGGTGTGAGTTATTATTATTTTTTTACATATTATCTTCGTGTCCCTTTTCGTACTGCACAGATGCACCGTGTGTGATAGTGTGTGTATGTTTACATATTACCTTCGTGCCCCTTTTCGTACTGAACACCCTGTGTGATGATGTGAGTGTGGCTTACATATTACCTTCGTGCCCCTTTTCGTACTGCACACCCTGTGTGATGGTGTGTGTGTTTACATGTTACCTTCGTGCCCCTTTTCATACTGCACACCCTGTGTGATGGTGTGTGTGTTTACATATAACCTTCGTGCCCCTTTTCGTACTGAACACCCTGTGTGATGGTGTGTGTGTTTACATATTACCTTCGTGCCCCTTTTCGTACTGAACACCCTGTGTGATGATGTGAGTGTGGCTCACATATTACCTTCGTGTCCCTTTTCGTACTGCACACCCTGTGTGATGGTGTGTGTGTTTACATATTACCTTCGTGCCCCTTTTCGTACTGCACACCCTATGTGATGGTGTGTGTGTTAACATATTACCTTCGTGCCCCTTTTCATACTGCACACCCTGTGTGATGGTGTGTGTGTTTACATATTATCTTCGTGCCCCTTTTCGTACTGCACACCCTGTGTGATGGTGTGTGTGTTAACATATTACCTTCGTGCCCCTTTTCATACTGCACACCCTGTGTGATGGTGTGTGTGTTTACATATTACCTTCGTGCCCCTTTCCTACTGCACACCCTGTGTGATGGTGTGTGTGTTTACATATTACCTTCGTGCCCCTTTTCGTACTGAACACCCTGTGTGATGATGTGAGTGTGGCTTACATATTATGGCGCTACATGTCCCTTTTTATACTCCACAACGTGTGTGATGGTGTTTGTGTGTTTACATGTTACCTTTGTGTCAATTTTCGCACTTCACACCCTGTGTGATGGTGTGAGTTATTATTATTTTTTTTTACATATTATCTTCGTGTCGTTTTTCGTACTGCACAGCTGCACCGTGTGTAATAGTGTGTGTATGTTTATATATTACCTTCGTGCCCCTTTTCGTACTGCACACCGTGTGGATGCATGGAGTAGTTCCGTGTCGCCATGTTCCGGAAGGTCACGACAAATCTGTCCCCAACTTCCGCTCTAAGGACAGGACCAAGGACGCCGAGATACGCCGGATGAGGCTTCTCTGTGGTGAATGTCCCGTCTGTAAACTCTCTGTACAGGACCTTCTTGTAGCGTCTTCCGATACGGGTAGTAGAATTCATGATGAATGTTTCAGCATGCCTACGAAATAATGTTACAGGAAGCTTATATTCTTTTTCAAAAACATAAAAACCTGGGCTGACCTGATTGGGACATTTATATTTACATGAGAAATAATGTCTTAAACCGTTTATTCCGATGTAATAGCTGCCTACCGATGGACCAAACCAATGTAATGGCTGCCTACCTATGGACCAAACCGATATAATGGCTCCCTATTGATGGACCAAACCGATGTAATTGCTGCCTACCGATGTACCAAACCGATGTAATGGCTGCCTACCGATGGATCAAACCGATGTAATGGCTCACTACGTATGGACCAAACCGATGTAATGGCTGCCTACCTATATGGACCCAACCGATTTAATGGCTGCCTACCGATGGACCAAACCGATGTTATGGCTGCCTACCGATGGATCAAGCCGAGGTAATGGCTCCCTACCTATGGACCAAACCGATGTAATGGCTGCCTACCTATGGACCAAACTGATGTAATGGCTCCCTGCCGATGGACCAAACTGATGTAATTGCTAGCTACCGATGGACCAAACTGATGTAATGGCTGCCTACCGATGGACCAAACCGATGTAATGAATGCCTACCGATGGACCAAACCGATGTAATGGCTCCCTGCCGATGGACCAAACTGATGTAATTGCTGCCTACCGATGGACCAAACCGATGTAATGGCTGCCTACCGATGGATCAAGCCGAGGTAATGGCTCCCTACCGATGGACCAAACCGATGCAATCGCTCCCTACCTATGGACCAAACCGATGTAATGGCTCCCTGCCGATGGACCAAACTGATGTAATTGCTGCCTACCGATGGACCAAACTGATGTAATGGCTGCCTATCGATTGACCAAACCGATTTAATGGCTGCCTAACGATGGACCAAACCGATTTAATGGCTGCCTAACGATGGACCAAACCGATGTAATGGCTGCCTACCGATGGATCAAGCCGAGGTAATGGCTGCCTAACGATGGACCAAACTGATGTAATGGCTGCCTACCGATGGACCAAACCTATGTAATGGCTGCATACCGATGGATCAAACCGAGGTAATGGCTGCCTACCGATGGACCAAATTCATGTAATGGCTGCCTACCGATGGACCAAACCGATGTAATGGCTACCTACCGATTGACCAAACCGATGTAATGGCTGCCTACCGATGGACTAAACCGATGTAATGGCTGCCTACCGATGGATCAAACCGAGGTAATGGCTGCCTACTGATGGACTAAACCGATGTAATGGCTGCCTACCGATGGACCAAACTGATGTAATGGCTGCCTACCGATGGACCAAACCGATGTAATGGCTGCCTACCGATGGATCAAACCGAGGTAATGGCTGCCTACCGATGGACCAAACTGATGTAATGGCTGCCTACCGATGGACCAAACCGATGTAATGGTTGCCTACCGATGGACCAAACTGATGTAATGGCTGCCTACCGATGGACTAAACCGATGTAATGGCTGCCCACCGATGGACTAAAAAATGTAATGGCTGCCTACCGATGGACTAAACCGATGTAATGGCTGCCTACCGATGGACCAAACCGATGTAATGGCTGCCCACCGATGGACTAAACCGATGTAATGGCTGCCTACCGATGGACCAAACTGATGTAATGGCTACCTACCGATGGATCAAACCGAGGTAATGGCTGCCTACCGATGGACCAAACTGATGTAATGGCTGCCTACCGATGGACCAAACCGATGTTATGGCTGCCTACCGATGGACCAAACCGTTGTAATGGCTGCCTACCGATGGACTAAACCGATGTAATGGCTGCATACCGTTGGACTAAACCGATGTAATGGCTGCCTACCGATGGACTAAACCGATGTAATGGCTGCCTACCGATGGACTAAACCGATGTAATGGCTGCCTACCGATGGACTAAACCGATGTAATGGCTGCCTACCGATGGACCAAACCGATGTAATGGCTGCCTACCGATGGATCAAACTGATGTAATGGATGCCTACCGATGGACTAAACCGATGTATTGGCTCCCTACTTATGGACTAAACCGATGTAATGGCTGCCTACCGATGGACTAAACCGATGTAATGGCTGCCTACCGATGGACCAAACCGATGTAATGGCTGCCTACCGATGGATCAAACCGATGTAATGGCTGCCTACCGATGGACTAAACCGATGTATTGGCTCCCTACTTATGGATCAAACCGAGGTAATGGCTGCCTACCGATGGACCAAACCGAGGTAATGCCTGCCTACCGATGGACTAAACCGATGTAATGGCTGCCTACCGATGGACTAAACCGATGTAATGGCTGCCTACCGATGGACTAAACCGATGTAATGGCTGCCTACCGATGGACCAAACCGATGTAATGGCTGCCTACCGATGGATCAAACCGATGTAATGGCTGCCTACCGATGGACCAAAATGATGTAATGGCTGCCTACCAATGGACTAAACCGTTGTATTGGCGCCCTACTTATGGACCAAACCGAGGTAATGGCTGCCTACCGATGGACCGAACCGAGGTAATGGCTGCCTACCGATGGACTAAACCGATGTAATGGCTGCCTACCGATGGACTAAACCGATGTAATGGCTGCCTACCGATGGACTAAACCGATGTAATGGCTGCCTACCGATGGACCAAACCGATATAATGTCTCCCTACCGATAGACTAAACAGATGTAATGGCTGCCTACCGATGGACTAAACCGATGTAATGGCTGCCTACCGATGGACTAAACAGTTGTAATGGCTGCCTACCGATGGATCAAACTGATGTAATGGCTGCCTACCGATGGACCAAACCGAGGTAATGGCTGCCTACCGATGGACTTAACCGATGTAATGGCTGCATACCGTTGGACTAAACCGATGTAATCGCTGCCTACCGATGGACTAAACCGATGTAATGGCTGCCTACCGATGGACTAAACCGATGTAATGGCTGCCTACCGATGGACTAAACCGATGTAATGGCTGCCTACCGATGGACCAAACCGATGTAATGGCTGCCTACCGATGGATCAAACTGATGTAATGGATGCCTACCGATGGACTAAACCGATGTATTGGCTCCCTACTTATGGACTAAACCGATGTAATGGCTGCCTACCGATGGACTAAACCGATGTAATGGCTGCCTACCGATGGACCAAACCGATGTAATGGCTGCCTACCGATGGATCAAACCGATGTAATGGCTGCCTACCGATGGACTAAACCGATGTATTGGCTCCCTACTTATGGATCAAACCGAGGTAATGGCTGCCTACCGATGGACCAAACCGAGGTAATGCCTGCCTACCGATGGACTAAACCGATGTAATGGCTGCCTACCGATGGACTAAACCGATGTAATGGCTGCCTACCGATGGACTAAACCGATGTAATGGCTGCCTACCGATGGACCAAACCGATGTAATGGCTGCCTACCGATGGATCAAACCGATGTAATGGCTGCCTACCGATGGACCAAAATGATGTAATGGCTGCCTACCGATGGACTAAACCGTTGTATTGGCGCCCTACTTATGGACCAAACCGAGGTAATGGCTGCCTACCGATGGACCGAACCGATGTAATGGCTGCCTACCGATGGACTAAACCGATGTAATGGCTGCCTACCGATGGACTAAACCGATGTAATGGCTGCCTACCGATGGACTAAACCGTTGTATTGGCTGCCTACCGATGGACCAAACCGATGTAATGACTCCCTATCGATGGACTAAACCGATGTAATGGCTGCCTACCGATGGACTAAACCGATGTAATGGCTGCCTACCGATGGACTAAACCGATGTAATGGCTGCCTACCGATGGACTAAACCGATGTAATGGCTGCCTACCGATGGACCAAACTGATATAATGTCTCCCTACCGATAGACTAAACAGATGTAATGGCTGCCTACCGATGGACTAAACCGATGTAATGGCTGCCTACCGATGGAATAAACAGTTGTAATGGCTGCCTACCGATGGATCAAACTGATGTAATGGCTGCCTACCGATGGACCAAACCGAGGTAATGGCTGCCTACCGATGGACTTAACCGATGTAATGGCTGCCTACTGATGGACAAAATTGATGTAATGGCTGCCTACCTATGGACCAAACCGAGGTTATGGCTGCCTACCGATGGACCAAACCGATGTAATGGCTGCCTACCGATGGACTAAACCGATGTAATGACTCCCTACTTATGGACCAAACCGATGTAATTGCTGCCTACCGATGGACCGAACCGAGGTAATGGCTGCCTACCGATGGACTAAACCGATGTAATGGCTGCCTACCGATGGACTAAACCGATGTAATGGCTGCCTACCGATGGACTAAACCGATGTAATGGCTGCCTACCGATGGACCAAACCGATGTAATGGCTGCCTACCGATGGATCAAACCGATGTAATGGCTGCCTACCGATGGACCAAAATGATGTAATGGCTGCCTACCAATGGACTAAACCGTTGTATTGGCGCCCTACTTATGGACCAAACCGAGGTAATGGCTGCCTACCGATGGACCGAACCGAGGTAATGGCTGCCTACCGATGGACTAAACCGATGTAATGGCTGCCTACCGATGGACTAAACCGATGTAATGGCTGCCTACCGATGGACTAAACCGATGTAATGGCTGCCTACCGATGGACCAAACCGATATAATGTCTCCCTACCGATAGACTAAACAGATGTAATGGCTGCCTACCGATGGACTAAACCGATGTAATGGCTGCCTACCGATGGACTAAACAGTTGTAATGGCTGCCTACCGATGGATCAAACTGATGTAATGGCTGCCTACCGATGGACCAAACCGAGGTAATGGCTGCCTACCGATGGACTTAACCGATGTAATGGCTGCATACCGTTGGACTAAACCGATGTAATCGCTGCCTACCGATGGACTAAACCGATGTAATGGCTGCCTACCGATGGACTAAACCGATGTAATGGCTGCCTACCGATGGACTAAACCGATGTAATGGCTGCCTACCGATGGACCAAACCGATGTAATGGCTGCCTACCGATGGATCAAACTGATGTAATGGATGCCTACCGATGGACTAAACCGATGTATTGGCTCCCTACTTATGGACTAAACCGATGTAATGGCTGCCTACCGATGGACTAAACCGATGTAATGGCTGCCTACCGATGGACCAAACCGATGTAATGGCTGCCTACCGATGGATCAAACCGATGTAATGGCTGCCTACCGATGGACTAAACCGATGTATTGGCTCCCTACTTATGGATCAAACCGAGGTAATGGCTGCCTACCGATGGACCAAACCGAGGTAATGCCTGCCTACCGATGGACTAAACCGATGTAATGGCTGCCTACCGATGGACTAAACCGATGTAATGGCTGCCTACCGATGGACTAAACCGATGTAATGGCTGCCTACCGATGGACCAAACCGATGTAATGGCTGCCTACCGATGGATCAAACCGATGTAATGGCTGCCTACCGATGGACCAAAATGATGTAATGGCTGCCTACTGATGGACTAAACCGTTGTATTGGCGCCCTACTTATGGACCAAACCGAGGTAATGGCTGCCTACCGATGGACCGAACCGAGGTAATGGCTGCCTACCGATGGACTAAACCGATGTAATGGCTGCCTACCGATGGACTAAACCGATGTAATGGCTGCCTACCGATGGACTAAACCGTTGTATTGGCTGCCTACCGATGGACCAAACCGATGTAATGACTCCCTATCGATGGACTAAACCGATGTAATGGCTGCCTACCGATGGACTAAACCGATGTAATGGCTGCCTACCGATGGACTAAACCGATGTAATGGCTGCCTACCGATGGACTAAACCGATGTAATGGCTGCCTACCGATGGACCAAACCGATATAATGTCTCCCTACCGATAGACTAAACAGATGTAATGGCTGCCTACCGATGGACTAAACCGATGTAATGGCTGCCTACCGATGGAATAAACAGTTGTAATGGCTGCCTACCGATGGATCAAACTGATGTAATGGCTGCCTACCGATGGACCAAACCGAGGTAATGGCTGCCTACCGATGGACTTAACCGATGTAATGGCTGCCTACTGATGGACAAAATTGATGTAATGGCTGCCTACCTATGGACCAAACCGAGGTTATGGCTGCCTACCGATGGACCAAACCGATGTAATGGCTGCCTACCGATGGACTAAACCGATGTAATGACTCCCTACTTATGGACCAAACCGATGTAATTGCTGCCTACCGATGGACCGAACCGAGGTAATGGCTGCCTACCGATGGACTAAACCGATGTAATGGCTGCCTACCGATGGACTAAACCGATGTAATGGCTGCCTACCGATGGACTAAACCGATGTAATGGCTGCCTACCGATGGACCAAACCGATATAATGTCTCCCTACCGATAGACTAAACAGATGTAATGGCTGCCTACCGATGGACTAAACCGATGTAATGGCTGCCTACCGATGGACTAAACAGTTGTAATGGCTGCCTACCGATGGATCAAACTGATGTAATGGCTGCCTACCGATGGACCAAACCGAGGTAATGGCTGCCTACCGATGGACTTAACCGATGTAATGGCTGCATACCGTTGGACTAAACCGATGTAATCGCTGCCTACCGATGGACTAAACCGATGTAATGGCTGCCTACCGATGGACTAAACCGATGTAATGGCTGCCTACCGATGGACTAAACCGATGTAATGGCTGCCTACCGATGGACCAAACCGATGTAATGGCTGCCTACCGATGGATCAAACTGATGTAATGGATGCCTACCGATGGACTAAACCGATGTATTGGCTCCCTACTTATGGACTAAACCGATGTAATGGCTGCCTACCGATGGACTAAACCGATGTAATGGCTGCCTACCGATGGACCAAACCGATGTAATGGCTGCCTACCGATGGATCAAACCGATGTAATGGCTGCCTACCGATGGACTAAACCGATGTATTGGCTCCCTACTTATGGATCAAACCGAGGTAATGGCTGCCTACCGATGGACCAAACCGAGGTAATGCCTGCCTACCGATGGACTAAACCGATGTAATGGCTGCCTACCGATGGACTAAACCGATGTAATGGCTGCCTACCGATGGACTAAACCGATGTAATGGCTGCCTACCGATGGACCAAACCGATGTAATGGCTGCCTACCGATGGATCAAACCGATGTAATGGCTGCCTACCGATGGACCAAAATGATGTAATGGCTGCCTACCGATGGACTAAACCGTTGTATTGGCGCCCTACTTATGGACCAAACCGAGGTAATGGCTGCCTACCGATGGACCGAACCGAGGTAATGGCTGCCTACCGATGGACTAAACCGATGTAATGGCTGCCTACCGATGGACTAAACCGATGTAATGGCTGCCTACCGATGGACTAAACCGTTGTATTGGCTGCCTACCGATGGACCAAACCGATGTAATGACTCCCTATCGATGGACTAAACCGATGTAATGGCTGCCTACCGATGGACTAAACCGATGTAATGGCTGCCTACCGATGGACTAAACCGATGTAATGGCTGCCTACCAATGGACTAAACCGATGTAATGGCTGCCTACCGATGGACCAAACCGATATAATGTCTCCCTACCGATAGACTAAACAGATGTAATGGCTGCCTACCGATGGACTAAACCGATGTAATGGCTGCCTACCGATGGACTAAACAGTTGTAATGGCTGCCTACCGATGGATCAAACTGATGTAATGGCTGCCTACCGATGGACCAAACCGAGGTAATGGCTGCCTACCGATGGACTTAACCGATGTAATGGCTGCCTACTGATGGACAAAATTGATGTAATGGCTGCCTACCTATGGACCAAACCGAGGTTATGGCTGCCTACCGATGGACCAAACCGATGTAATGGCTGCCTACCGATGGACTAAACCGATGTAATGACTCCCTACTTATGGACCAAACCGATGTAATTGCTGCCTACCGATGGACCAAACTGATGTAATGGCTGCCTATCGATTGACCAAAATGATTTAATGGCTGCCTACCGATTGACCTAAACTCTTTTTTTAAACAAAATAAAACTAGATTTCTTTATTCGAGTGTAAAATGTGGTCGACTACATGTTTAATGTCATATTTTTTTTTTTTTTTGCAAAACAAGCCTCATTTTTTCTACTTCACCTCTCTGATTAATTAAATTCATAGGCATGGTTGCAACGTGACCCAAATTAAATGGGATCAATGCACTAACGCATTATTGCACCACTTGGTTTTCCTCGAGCATTATTGAACCACTTGTGTTTCCCGACGGCGCTCCGCTAAAAAAACAAATCATCGATACCCCGTCACTTTCCACATCAACTTCCTCTGTAACAGCGGGAGACACCGTAAACTTTCATCTGCTTTAATACAGTTTCTTATATTTGATCGTGGCGAATGGGTTTTAAAGTCAAGTAAATGGTCCATATTCAATCAGTTGAGGGTTTTATGATGGACCTTTGACATTTCTTTAATATAAAATCACAGTTCCATGAACACGTCCTAGAAATCCCGAAAAAGTTTGTCAATATACGTGCCGGTTTCGAACTTTTCCACTGTTGTTTAAAGATTGCGTGCCTGAAAAAAACTTTGAAAATAGTTACAGCAATGTGCAGGATCCCAGATGTTCGGGTCGGTCTAAACACCCAAAACACCGGTGTTTTGGGTACCTGAGACGAAAATTTTAACAGAGTTCATGCTACCACCTAGTGGAGGATTTTGTAACCAAAATCATAGTGGCTGAAATGCCGGCGCTGGATATTAGAATCTGGATAAATAAATTATTCTTCCATTATACATACTATTTTTTCTGCTCGCCTTATTCATAATTTCCCTTTTACTCTCCTCTCTCTCTCTCTCTCTCTCTCTCTCTCTCTCTCTCTCTCTCTCTCTCTGTCCGTATATTTCTATTATACTTTCTATCTTTAATCTCCTTCCTAGACCTCTCTTTTTCTATCCCTCTCTCAAATCTTAAACTTTCATGATATATATATATATATATATATATATATATATATATATATATATGCTTGCCTTATTCATACTTTTCCTTTTACTATCTCTCTCTCTCTATTTTTACCCTTTCCCCCCTCTCTCTCTCTCTCAATCTTTTTCCCTCTCTCTCTCTCTCTCTCTGTCTCTCTCTCTCTTAATCTCTCCATCCTTAAACTCCCAATATATATATATATATATATATATATATATATATATATCCTTCCCCCTCACTATCTTTCTTTTACCCTCCCTTTTTTCTTCTCTTTCTCTCTCTCTCGCTCGCTCTTTCTCTCTCTCTATTTCTCTGTATCTCTATCTCTCTTTCTCTCTCCATCCTTATGCTCCCATGATATATTTATATCTATATTCTTCCCTCTCTCTCTCTTTCTCTCTCCGTCCTTATACTTCCATGATATATTTATATCTATATTATTCCCATTCTCTCTCTTTCTCTCTCTCTCCATCCTTATAATTCAATGATATATTTATATCTATATTATTCCCTCTCTCTCTTTCTCTCTCTCTTTCTCTCTCCATCCTTATACTTGCTTATACTTTGATCTGTTAATTATCTTTCAAAGGAACATCAAAGCATAACAGTGGTCGGTGACTCGTGACTTAGACTTGTTGCGATATCAGGGGTGTCAAACACGATCACAGTTGATGAGCAGGTGATGAGCAGTAACTCAACAGTACAAACTCATTAGTCATTTCATAGGAAAAACTTGTGTTCACTTAAATAAACATATTTCGGAGGCTGTGGGTATGTAATCTCTGCCAAAATTACCCCTGCACTATTCAGTCTGTGATAAAGTAGTGTTCACACAACATGCACAGAAAGCGAAAACGACCTCAGCAACCCGATTGGCCTAGCGGTACTTGCAAGCAGGACTGCCAGGAACAAACAGTATACTGTGACCAGAGCATTCAGTGGTTTCACGCGAGATGCGAGGGACTCACCGTCAGAAAGCTTGCAGAATTGTCATCGGAAACAGCTGCATATTATTGCCACAGATGCTCTCTTGGCAACGATGGCAGATTCGATTTCTCAAGAAGTCTCCAGCGCCTACACAAGGTCACCCGCAGGAAGATCCCAGATCTGTATTCCCGAGCAACAGTAGAAGGCATTATGATCAACAGCAACTATACTTTCAAGACCGATGAATATGTCCGGCCTTTACTGTTTCCTGATCACGACGCCAAAGCCATTATTTCAAGATGCAGTGCATTCGGATATAGAGTTCCTGGAGAGCCGATATCCGTATCAGGAGACGGAAACTGTTTGTTCAATGCCACATCAGTTTACTTGACAGGAAATGAGACTTCAGCCACTGAACTTCGTGTCCGCTCTGCTGTTGAGATGGCCTGGAATTTTAATGAGTTACAAAACGTATCAAGGGTTGGGGATATTTCCAGCTTTTCTCCGACCTACGATAACGCATTCAAGGACTGCTATACGGAAGGCGGTTATTCCTCGGCCTGGACCATCCAAGCGCTTGCCAATGTGATTTCACGCCCGCGATACGTCATCGACATCACAGAAATGTCAGGAAATACAGTGCACAGAAACGAATGTCTTTCCCGGATGACTGTGGTGCCAGGACAGGCTCGAAGGGCACAACGACCAGAACCACTTTCATCTTAACACCAGAGAATACCCTGAAAACAGTAAATTCGAAGGATGGTGTGTACTGCGTCTGGAAGAAACACAGCAAAAAGATCTCCTGGGTGCCATTGGATCCTCAGCCTAGTGCCGACCGCATTATTAAAATGCATCGATACTACACCTGTTTGGCAGCGAAATCCTCATTCAAGAAAAGAGTGACATGGCTGGAATTACCAGACGACTACAGTCAAGTACCAGCTGTAGCGATGGTGGAGTATATTGGGATACAGGGAACCACTACTGCACCTCACGGGAACGCCAAAGGTCCAGCAAATCCCTACATTCGGACTGACCCGGACGTTATCAGCAATATCAAGGCAGCCGCCGCAAAAGATCCCCCGAAACTGGCATACAAACGCTTACTGGACGAGGCCGAAGACAGCTTGTGCCATCCTCATAATTGGAAACAGGTGAAAAACGCGAGAGCAGCCAAACAAAAAAACACGCACCAGCACCAGGGAGTAATATTGCCGATGACGTGCTACAGGTTTTCAGCATGTTGAACAGTCATCCATTCGTGCAAGAAATAGTACATTCTAAAGGTAAACCCCCTTGTGTGATCCTCTACTTAGAAGAACAGATGGCCGACTTACGTTCGTTTCTCCAGTCTGCTTCAGATCACGTCGTAGGAATCGATCGAACTTTCAATCTGGGAGCATATTATGTGACATCTCTTGTCTACAAAAACGTGAAAGTCATGCGGAGCGACACTAAAGAAAATCCAGTAATGATGGGCCCGTTGTATCTCCACAGGGACGGCTCGTATGATGCGTATCATCCGTTTTTGGCCCATATCAAACGGAAGATCGACTGTAACATCAAGGCAACAGAACTGCGATTAGGGAGCGATGAAGAGAAGGCGATAACGAAGGCGATCGAAAGTGTATTCCCAGGCTCAACCCGTTACTTGTGCACCAAGCATTTGAAGGATAACGTTGTACGCTATCTTCAAGATAAAGTCGGGGCGAACAGCAAAGACAGGGTAGAAATTACACAAGATATATTCGGTGCTCAAGGAATCGCGGCCGCGAATGACACATTCACGTTCGAGGAAAGGGCTTACAGGTTGGAGACCACATGCCAGCAGTACCCCACGTTTTTGAATTACTTCAAGGAAAGGCTCAAGCCAATCCTCCTGGAACATGTGAACAAGCCCCACAGCAAAGATGCCCACAAGAAATTATGGACCAACAATAACTCCGAGTCCATGAATCACCAAATGAAACTTGCAGTCGAGTGGAAATCGCAGAGGTTGCCTGACTTGATAGAAGCGATGTATGGCGAAGTCAAGCTGCAAATGTTGAATCTACGATGATGCCTCCATGGACTTGGCGACTACGTGCTGGACACTCGATTTCACAAGTTCTTCATGGCTAACCAAAAATGGCGCAGTTTATCGGAAGATGACAAAGTCCATCATTTCAAACGCTTCATGCAGTGCACGTCCACCAAGCAAGCCCCAGCTACCATCAAGGCCACGAAAGTCGATTTCTGCATTCCGAAAGTTGCATCAACCGCGCGGAAACCAGGACAACGCAAACGTGTAAGATCAGAAAGAACCTCTCCTCGATAATGTTATGGATTTTTTAATGACTGATATTGACATGTCTTTGTATCATCTACATATGTGTAATGAAAGGACATTTCATTTAGATATAGACCCATCTGGATATGTATATATTGTATATTTTTTTATAGTCTCTCCTTGTTTTAATGCCTTTGTGGACTCATAGGTAACATTATCTACATGAATGTAGTTGTACCTAACTGACAGTACAAACTGTTACAAGATAATATCACAATATAATAAACAGTTTATATTTAGTGGTGCTGATATATAAAAGCGGACCAAAAACAACGCAGTATATATTGAATATATATTATTTCTTATTTGAATTCTTCCTTGATTTTAGTGAATACTTACGTTTTAATTTTCTGGCTGGTTAAGATAATTTTCTTGTGAAAAGTAACATGTGAGCGTGACCGTAGTTTTATTTTGTTCTAAGGCTATATAAGTGCTATAAAGTGGTATTTTATTGACCCTATATATATTTTTTAGAGGGAGACTTTTAGTTTTAGTATCATATAAAGTTACGTGGTGTGAACATAAATAAAACGTTAAGATGTCTACAGTTTTTTTATGAGGAATGGGCAACATACTGATGGCGGATTTTCATGCTTTAATAAGAAAAAACTAAATGACTTGTTTTGCCACTATCTCGGATGCAACGTAATTCAATTGTATACAAATGCTGCTATTATATCAAATGTATAATAAAAGAAGAAAAAAGTTTGAACAAACATTGTTGTGTTGTATTGTACATGAATGAATATGAATATTGTAGGCCTACATTATATACTTTTATATGAGTTTTAAAACATAAAAACTAAAATTTAGAAAAAGTCCTTTGCCTCAAAGTACTGTGCGTATTTATTGTCCTTTCTCCCATAATTCCCATAATACCCATAAGAATGGTATTTCTTGGACGAAATAACAAAACGGCAGCGGATTTCAGAATTAAAAATCTTAAATATAGTATTGATCATTTTCAATATTCGTGATATTTGTTATCTTAACTAAATTGAAATAATGAAATGCGACCCAGATACATAGTTTTCCCTATTAATTATTTTTAATATTTGTGATATTTGTTATCTTAACTAATTTAAAATAGGGCCTAATGAAAGGAGACCCAAATGCTTAGTTTTCCCACCATGTTCCCGGTAAAAAGTTTGATATGTTTAGCAACCGCCAGGGGGCAGCATATGCGAGCCATGAATGGCTGCCTTGATCGTCAGTGAACACATCATGGGACGAAACCCTCCTTTATCACAAGTTTTCCTCGGGATTTTCAGTCCAAACATCATATATATAATCAACATTTAATGATTCATCAAAGTGACTCAAAATTAAACTTTAACATTGAGGATAAATAGGTGTTTCGTGGTGTTTCGTCTCGGGTACCCAAAACACCGGTGTTTTGGGTGTTTAGACCGACCGCAGATGTTCTACGACAAAATACAATACAACTAATTGTACATTATGATGCTACATTATTTTTCAACACATTTACAGCAATTTTACAAAACGAGGTATAGGTTCATCTTTTTATTTTGTTAATTATTATTAATAAAAATGAGCACAAACGATAATAAGAGACATCTTAAGGTTAACTGGATATGTTGTTTATGTTTGTTGTTTAAATGATGCCTGGGGAAATTCTTTAAATACGGACTTGCTGTTTCTGTACATGACTGCATGCGTTAGAATAAGTCTTTTTTTAACCTGCCTTTAAATAAGATTTTTAGTCAAACACGCTGTATTATATATGAGTGTAAGCGCGAAACAAGTATATGTTTCCGTACGTGTTGTTACACGCTTAATTTATGAGGTTAGCATAATAAATATGTCTTCATATATCTAAAGAACTAAGTACTTACCTTTACAAAATATAACTTCAAACACTTCATGAGAACACGTTAAACAATCTAAAGAGTGGTTATAAATAATCAAAAGTACCAAGACGCTTGTCAGATTAAAGGCTTTTTCCATCTTTCACCATTGATCCGGTTAATATTTTGTGCTGGTACATAGGAAATTCATGTGAATATGTTTATGGTATCAGTTCGAGGCAGTGCGTTCGTGTCCTACTATGCAATGTGAGGCATCAACGAAAGCCAACATGATGGAATATACTTATGGTTACTTTATGGTTACGTTTACTTATGTTTACGTTTTCATAGCAGTATAGGTTTTTATAAAACAATTTTATGGGCTCATCAAGAGGGTGCCGCATGGGGGTCCCATCCGACTTTACATGTAAAAATAATAATATGAAAGTAAGGTGTTTTTAAATATTAAATCAATATCAGTCATGTTTACATAACTGTCATCTTCAGGTAACACTTGTCATCTAAAATTGTCATCTGGGATAGTTAAAAATTAGGATAATGAATCATGCATATGTATGTTTGTATGTATGTATGTATATATGTATGTTTGTATGTATGTATATATATATAAATATATATATATATATATATATATATATATATATATATATATTAAGGGTTCGAAATAAAAGGAATTCGGCAGGATAGAATCGTTACAGGCCCTCCAAGAATTTTTTATTGGACTCATGGCTTTTTAAATCCAAGACTGGTGGCTGAAAAAAAGGCGGTCGGGGCGACTAGTTGGGAACTTTTGGCATATAAACTGTTATGGACAAATTAGAACAAATCAAGGGCCCGTCACACAGCCAAATACAACCGGCCTAGACATGCAGGTGACGACCACATGCGACCTGAGGTATGATATGTGGTATAGTCTGATGTATAGTCGGAGGCATATAGGCTTTGGAAAAGGGGGATCTGATTTGGAATAGAACGGTCTGTTTTGGAATATAAAAAAAGAATTGTTCAATGTGTAATTATATATGACTGTCAGTTTTCTGTTAATTCTTCATGGAAATATTTATTTGATAGTTACAACTTAAACTACATGTAGGTTTAAAAATGGTATATCCTTTGTCTCTCAGTAGGCATATATATTTGTTTCGTGCTTCATACCATGCCTGCACGCCTATGGTTTTAAGTAAAATAAAAAAAAGCAGCAAGACGGATCTGAATTTTTATTAATTTTGAAGAAGACTATATAAGGGTACAAATATTATCAATTTGGCACACATTATTCTGTAAATTCAATGTTTGATAATTGGTAATTTTTGTGTGTGGTGCAGAATGTGACTAAAAGTAAAAAATACTGCATTGAAAATATCCCTCAATCTCAATACACTTGCAGAATGCACCCACACTTTAAATATATATATATATATATATATATATATATATATATATATATATGCGCCCCCTCCCCCACCCCCGTCAGAATGCACAAGCCCCCCCCCCTTTTAAAAATGCTCAAAAACCTGTGGGTCTTAATTTGGCATAATACAGGACCAATCTCAGTTCACAGATTAATACAGTTCACCATGAAGGTTTTGTTAAGTATAATCTGGATCAGATTTCTTTAATTGTATTCGGTTTCGCTCGATGATAAAACTGAGGGACCATTCCTTAACCCATTTCGATTTAAGATTAAAATAATAAATAATATAATATTCTAAATGTATCATTTATAAATATATATTATTAGTGGTGTGCCAATTAATCGGTTATATCGATGATTGATCGTTTTCTTTCAAATCGATTAAATCGATTGCACTTGACATAATCGATCACAAACGATTATGAATGCACATCCAAAGAAGACGTATAGATTAATAATCGATCATGGGTCGGTTTTTATCTTTCAATCATCAAATATAATTTTACAACCGATTCCTACCACTAATAGTAATAAATATATCGCAATTTATCATTAGCTGTGCACAAGCTTCATAATTTATATTTACAGTTGCCCGAGCACGGTCACAGTCTTCAGATATCTTTACCGCCTCCTTTAAAAGTGCAAGAGATAAATAGGTTTTTTCAATTTAATTTATTTTCCATTTCGAAACCTCTGTTTATATAGTGATTTGAGCACAGACAAATTTTGCTACCTACTGGTCAAGATCTCTGGAGACGATATTTCCTTGAGGGGCATAGTTCCATTCTCTCTCCACGGCACCGATATAGTAGGTTCTGTCTATAGCCTGCGTCAGCACCAGCCCAGCCAGCAAAAAACAGCAACAGAACAGGGTTCGTGTCCCCATGGTCAGGGTTCGGAGGCTCAAGTTGCTGAACAGCCCCTGAATCTTCTACACATTTCACCCGCGCTTTGGAGAGGAGGCGGACGGGGTGGTTGAGTATCTGAATTGCGTTGGCGGTATGATCGTTCTTGTACACTACTCTTAGTAATCGTTAATTTGATAAAAGAGAAAAACCAAAGGCCACATTTATAAATCTTATTTCGTAAAAAAAATACAGATACCCGAAGAGAAAACCTGGGATTTAGATAAAGGAATATCGACAAGAGGTCAACTTATCTATGATATAAGGTCATATATTATAAAGAAACAGTAAAAAAAGTTTTCAAGAGGAGTGGAAAAGATATGCGGACAATTATGATTTAAGACACCTAGACAACACTAGAGGTTGTAAATACATCATTATGGCTGAGTACCAGAACGTGAGAGCTATATATACCCTCTTTGTCATTGACTCCTTACAGAACCTAATATGTACGCCATTTATCATTATCGTCACGTTCCAGTGTAATAAATATAGTGGGTGTCCTGGTTTTCTAAATAAAGCAGAAGCGGATCCGGGGGGGGGGGGGGGTCCGGACTCCCTCCCCCCCGTTTCAAATGCAATTATCGTTTGGATTTAATTATCCCCCTTATCCCTTTTTGTGAAAGGGATATAGTAACGCCTCCGTTCGTGCGTCCGTCTGTCCATCTGTCCGTCTGTCCAAAATTGACTTGTGGATTTAATCCAAACCGTTTGACTAAAACCTTTCATCTTGCACATATGGCTCACCAACTAGAAGATGAAGAGACCTATTGATTTTGAGTTCACGGGGTCAAAGGCCACGGCCATAGGGCCAACTATTGAAAAAGCTTGTGGACATTTTAAAGCGAAGCCGTTTGACCAGAACATTTCATCTTGCACAAACGGCTCACCCACTAATGGATGAAGATCCCTATCGATTTTGAGGTCATGGGGTCAAAGGTCACGGCCACAGGGCCCACTTCTTGAAAAAGCTTGTAGACCCATTTAAAGCCCAACCGTTTTACCAAAACATTTCATTTTGCAAGTAAGGCTTACCCACATACGGATGAAATGCCCTATCAATTTTTGAGGTCACCGGGTCAAAGGTCATGGCCAAAGGGCCCACTTCTTGAAATGCGTTTGGACCCATTTGAACCGAACCGTTTGACCAAATATTTTATCACCCACCTATGGATTAAAAACCCTATCAATTTTGAGGTCACCGGGTAATAGGTCACGGCCCACTTCTTAAAAAACTTTGTTGACCAATTTAAAGCCCAACCGTTTTACCAAAACATTTCATTTTGCAAATATAGCTCACCCACATATGGATGGAACCCACTGATTTTCAGGTCAATGTAATAAATGTTTACCTTTTTAGCCCCTCGCAACGAAGTTGCAAAAGGCAAATAATAACGCCTCCGTTCGTGCGTCCGTCTGTCCGTCTGTCCGACATTAGCTTGTTGATCGATTTTAATCCAAACCATTTGGCGAAAACCTTTCATCTTTCACATATGGCTCACCAAGTCATGGATGAAGATTCCTATCGATTTTGAGGTCACGGGGTCATAGGTCACGGCCACAGGGCCCACTTCTTGAAAAAGGTCAAATATCAAGACAAACAGTTTGACCAAAACCTTTCATCTTAGAATATGGCTCACCAGCCCATGGATGGAGAACCAAATCGACTTTGAGGTCACGGGGTCAAAGGTGCCTGCCACAAGGCCACTTCTTGAAAAAGCTTGTGGACCCATATAAAGCCAAACCGTTTGACCAAAACCTTCCATCTAGCAAATATGTGGCTCATCCACTCATGGATGAAGATCCCTACTGATTTTCAGGTCAATGTGATAAATTTTCACCTTATTATCCCCTCGCAACGAAGTTGCGTAAGGTATATAGTAACGCCTTTGTTCCTGCTTCCGTCTGTCCATCTGTCCGTATGTCCGTCCAAAATAGGATTGTTGATCGATTTCAAGCCAAACCGTTTGACCAAAACCTTCCATCTTGCACATATAGCTCACCCACCCATAGATCAAGACCCTTATTGATTTTGAGGTCACGGGGTCAAAGGTCATGGCCACAAGGCCCACTTCTTGAAAATGCTTTTGGACCCATTTTAGGCCAAACCGTTTGGACAACACATGTCAATGTTCCCTTGCTCATATGGCTCACCCACCCATGGATGAAGAACCCTATTTAGTTTGAGGTCACAGGAGTAAAGGTCTAGGCCAGAGAGCTGCCTTCCTTATTTTCACACTGTGTAATACACCCATTCTAATTATGCCCCGTGCGGGCGGATGCTCCGCTTTGCGGTGCCCCTTGTTTAGGTTTTGTCTTTAGTCCTCCTTGGTTGGACCCCTCCTTTTCCTAAATCCTAGATCCGCTCCTGGTATACAGTGAAACTTTATTATAATACCAACAGCGGGACTGGTCAAAAGTGGTCTTAATTCAGAAGTCGATTTATTAGATAAGTCCGTCATAACTATTGTTAATTTTTTTTGTGTACACTTAAAGGTGGTCTTATCAGACAGGCGGTCTTATTAGAAAAATGATCTTTATGACAGGTTACACTGTACATCCATTTTCGGTGGATGTCTATTGGTCAGGTGTCTGTTTCTATCTCTTAATCAATATTGTGCTTGCATGTAAATCTTGAAATAAATCCACCGTCTGGACGAAAGTAACAAAATTAAAAACAGGAAATGCAAAACATTTTTATTTTCGAATTCTTCAAAAAACACTATAAATTATAGATTGAAGCCTTAGGGTTACCTTTTTTGTAGATATTCAAAACATTTGGCATTTATCGAGCCTATCCCGTATTGAGGGAGTTTTTTGTTGACGTTATCTATATTTTGGTATTTTTGAAGGGACAACCTACTTTTATGCGCCCCCCCCCCGGGGGCAAAACCATTTTTTAGTTTGTTTTTTTTTTAATAATTTTATTTTTCTTCTTTTTCTTTTGTTTGCTGTTTGCGGGAGATTAGAACAGCTGATTTGTAATGGCTGAAATTTTGGCACAATATTAGTCCAAAATGACAGGGCCGGACTGAAGGCTGTCATCCTCGGACTGAACTCCTTAATGTGTGCCTTTCTTCGTTGATAATATAGGAATTTAGCCTTATATTCATGCAAAGATATTTTGTTCCTGCTAGGAGAAAAGTGTGACATTACATGCAATATAGATGCTTTTTCCACAGTTTGTCCCGAGAGGATGTGCCATCTTAAAAATTGAGACAATGGAAGAAACTGACTCATGGTTCTAAAATTAGACACATGAGGCGCCACTGCCTCAGCAGTTTTTATATTTAAATATTGACAGCCAGGAAACTTTAAATTGAAACCATTCGGTTTTAAAAGGAATATTTCCGTTCATTCTACGTCCATCTCAGATACATATTAATTTTTTATCATATTATTATTAATATTATTAATAAAAGAACATTCCTTCGACCTTTGAGACTCTCTCGAAGTTGTACTAACTTAATAAAACAGAGAGGGGAAGAAACTGACTCATGGTCTTAAATTAGATACATGACGCACCACTGTCTCAGCGGTTTTTGATAGTTAAATATGGACGGCCAGGAAACTTAGATTTGAAACCATCGCTCGGATAACATACGTATAACATACGTATAATGCCAATGAGGATATATTAAAAATGACGTTATAACAATCTTCAGCTTCTGCAATTCAACTTTAAAGCATATCTCGTGTATAACATTTTTATACGAATAATGCCAATGGGGCTATTTAAGATATGACCGTTACTATTCATAATATCAATCTTCAGATTGTGCTATTAGACTTTCTCTTGTATGGCATACGTATAATGCCAATGGGGCCATATTAAAATGACCGTTTATATTTATAATAACAATCTTCAGCTTTTGCAATTCGACATTTAAAGCTTATCTGTGGATAACAAACGTATAATGCCAATGGGGCTATATTAAAATGATCGTTATTATTTATAATAACAATCTTCAGCTTCTGCAATTCAACTTTAAAACTTTATCGCTTGTATAAAATACGTATACTGCCAATGGGGCCATATTAAAATGACCGTTTATATTTATAATAGCAATCTTCAGCTCTTTCAATTCGACTTTTAAAGCCTATCGCATAAATATCATACGTATAATACCAATGTGGCTATTTCAAAATGACCGATCTTATAAATAATAAAAATTTTCAGCTATTGCAGATCGAATTTAAAGCCTATCTCTTGTATAACATACGTATAATCTGGGACTGTATTAAAATGTTCCCGGGGTCTTTATATGCATGTTGTGTGTATGTTTCGAGATTCCTTATTATTTTTTTTAAATAAAAAATGCTTGTACTCGAAAAATAGTTGAATTGTATTTGATTTGTCCCCTGTACCTTGATTGCAAGTACAATCACAGTACAAATACTGCATACTTGGTCTTTACAGACAGGTAGTCTTATTAAACAGGTTCTAAAAAAATGAGGAACTACACAATCCTATAGATGACTTGTGTGACGGAAGTATACATATTTAACAACCTTTATGACTACCAATTAGATACACATATTTGTCAAAGGGAAAGATCTTTGTGTTGCATGTATTTTGTAATTATTATGTTCTTTTATGTGTTATTTTATGTGTGTGTATATATATAAATAAAATGACTTTGCATTTGATTAAAATGTTGTTTTTTTTATGTATCTTTTTTGTATTTATCATGTATATAAGTGTTACCTTTTGGCCATTTCATGTGTTATTTACAACGATTACTGAAGGGTTTATCAAAAGGAAAATTTGTTTATTGTTGTTAATTAAGTAAATGAGCACGCAACCGATTTTATACGTGTATATCTGTATGAAATCTGCTCGAGTGAAGATGCATGCGACGGCGAGGTGACACTTTAAAAGTTTTCACGATGTGCTTTAATAGCAATTTATTATTTATCTGCGAAAAAATATAAAAAAGTACTATCCGGATATATATACCCTACAAGTTCAAACATGCTTTACGTTTTAAATTGTCCAAGAAGGAAACAGAAAATTAGAAGAAAAAAAATGTCAACGCTTTTCTTTCTGCATATATACATTGAATGAATAGGTTAACGGCATTCTTAAATCTTTAAGTAATTTGATATATTTTAATATTTAACTATCAAACATTTAACGATTAAATCATTTAAAAGGACAGTCAGATAAACATTAATTATGTTAATGTAACAGCAAATAGACGATGCACGTCATAGACGTTTTTAACTGGATATGTGTATCCGGACCCATAACTCAAACTATAGTATATTTCCATTTGAAAATGTTACACAAGATAGTTACTATCACTGCAAGGGCTTTAGTATTTTTGTTTGCTAGTAAAATGATTAAAATAAAACGTGATTCCATAATCCATTGACGTAAATTCGGTGCTCACCATTGTCACTGATGATGTGGCGGGACGGTCAGAGAGCCGTAATAGTTATATAATTTGCCGCCCTGTCACAGTACCTGTCCTAAGCATTGCGATATAACTAGAGCAAATTTGATGACTCTGTTAGTGGCACTGTGGCAGTAGTGTTATAAGCTGAATCCACTGACTTCATCAGTCTAGGTAGGTATCTACAGTAACTTGGACGTGAGCGAGGATAATCCGGACCCAGGGTAAATTTAAACATAGCCTACCCGGGTACCCGCTTATATTTTTGTACGTAACTTCACTTCGTTTTATGGTAAAAAAAAAACTGTTGTGCTTAGATTCATACTAGTTTCCTTTAACGTTTCACTGTATGTTTGTTTATACCCCTGTCTTCTTTCGCCCGGAGCCTTAAATTTTAACCCCTTACTAAAGGGACACGGGGACCAGTCTAATAGAGTGCGATGGGGATATAAAGGGCAGGGAACCAACCTATCATAGCCTTGGGGTAGCGACCTCTGGTGCAGTAAGCAGCGACTTGGAAGTTCAGTACGTGTCAACAACACACTCAACAGACAACTGTAATTTTGTCCCATGGGAACTTTCAAGACCTTAATGTTGATTACATAAGAGGGTAATTTGGTGTTTAAATAGATCTGAACCCCTCTCGGTTTGTAAAGCCTTAGCTAACTAGTAGGCTACTGATCATCCATTGTTATGGATTCATAACTGGATGATATCACACGCGCTGGAAAGTGGAATCTGACCACTGACGGTCAAACATGTGTGGCCCAGTACTAGTAGTAGGGCCTAGTTCAAAGCGGAACTAACACATCACCTGTCAGTAAACAGATGGGCAGTAGGACCTATAACGCTATATTATCTGTTTGGCTGATGATAACATCACGCAGGGCTAGGACGTATTTCTGTATGCATGTCGTTCTGGTTTGTAAATGGGGGGGGGGGGGGGGTTATATATACCGCCCATTACTTAGCCAGTGTTGAATGAAATATAATAATAGTTAAGAATTTTAGACTTGTTTACTGTGAAATATTATATATCTCAGACTTTTTAAAACCGTATACTTAACTGTAATAGCCTATATTTGAAATAAGTCACATAATACAATAAAAGCCCCCCCCCCCCTCTCTCTCTCTCTCTCTCTCTCTCTCTCTCTCACACACACACACACATATATAAAGATATAATTGTGTATGTGTTTTTAGCTCAGCTGACTATAAGTCATCTAAGCTATAGTCGTGGTCCATTGTCCGTCGTGCGTCCGTCTTGCCGTTCGTCCGTAGATGTGGCACGTTTTGAAACCGTAAGACCTAGGAATCCAAAATTCTGCATAATGTTAGATGTCCCCAAGATCTCCTACCAAGCCGAAAACTGGGTCTTTGCGACTTCATTCCTTTGAGAAATTAAGGAAGAACCTCAATTTTTTTATTAAAAACCTATTTTCACACTTCAGGACTGCCTAATATCAAAACCACTCATCTGTTTTCCTCATATTTACCATAAATATTCCTCTATATAGTTCTTACGTACATGCCAGAAATTATGTCTGTATTATATAATTTTAAAAAGTTATGGGCCCAAACATAATGCATTTTGTAAAAAATCAGGAAAGATATTTGATCACTTAACACAAAACATGTTAAAGCTATGGACTTTTCTTCCAGTAATATAACTTTAATTAATCAAAATTAAATTATATACCCAAAATTAGATCAAAATCTTTTGCATTTTTTAAAATATTAACAAAAATAAAAAAAATGGTACCTTAAATGTTGCTCAACTTTGACCATGGCACGTTTTTTTCCTGTAAGGACTGTGGATTTAATTTTCACAGCATGTTTTTGTTAGCATTTTGTCTGTTAACATCAAAAATTTGAAACCAGTTGATAAAAAACTGTAGATTTTATTCAAGTTTTCAGGCACCATGTAACATATCGTTTACATCAAGCTAGTGTTATGCAGTTTGCTAGAGCTAAGCTCCCAAGCTTCAGCTCTCAGTTCCTAAAATTTGGCATACAATTAGATGTCTCCAAAATCCCCTACCATGCCAAGAATTTGGTCACTAGGACTTAATAACTTTGAGATATTAATGAAAAACTTCATTTTTCCATTAAAAACCCATTGTTACACTTCAAGACTGCCTAATATCAAAACCACTGATCTGACTTTAATCATATATAATATACATATGTTTCTATACATTCTCATTGCACATGCCAGAAATAATGTCAGTATTGCGTAATTGTTTTAAGTTATGGGCCCAAACATAATGCACTTTGTAAAAAATCAAGAAATATATTTACTCCCTTAACAAGGGGATTGCTGAAGCAAGAGATTTTTTGTCAGGGATGTAACATTATTTAATCAAGATTCAATTGAATACTCAAAATTTGTTCTGAATTTTTCAAATTTTATAAGTTATTAGTATAAATAAAAAATTAGTACCTTAAATTTTGCCCAACTTTGACCATGGCACGTTTGTTTCCTGTGAGCACTGTTGATATAATTTTCATATCATGCACACATAAGGATTTCAGCTTTTTAGTTTAGAAAGTTGAAAGAAATTGGCCAAAAATTGTAGCTTTTATTAATGTTTTATGAGACCATGTCAGACCAAGGCTCTCTCCAGCCCATCTTGAGTCACCTGTATGTTGACCTTGTTGAACTTTCAGCAAATTATGCATGCTTGAGGCGAGGCATCCACTGGGGCAGCCAGGCAGCTTATGGCCAGCCACAGTTGATCCAGGTGTCCAACCCAACTCATCTAGTAGTTTTAACCAACAACATAACAATAAACAATAAATTAATAATTTTTTATTGGTTTTTAATAACAAATTAAAGAAAAATAGAAAAGGAATTTGCTAGTTTATAATAACAGGATATTAACTTGCAGTTACTGATGATATAAGAATCTTGTATCGATGGGTAGAATGTCACATATTCCAAAAAACACCATGCAGTCACCTATGGTATTTTTCAGTTCAATTTTAATGATAAAAAGTAAATCATATTATTCTTTACTAATCATTAGGGAACATATGAAGGAAATTAATGATAGACAAGAAGCAGTTGATAATATTAATCTAGATTCTGTGTCTAGTGTGTACATTGATGTGAAATTAGTCCAAAATGAATATATTACATTTTTTTTAATATAAATAAAAGCCATAAAACCAGGTACTTATGATCATTATTTAAATGTGTGAATTTTGTAAATTCTGGATTCTCAACATCATTGTTTGGTGAAAACTGGATAAATACCAGAAATGGTGCGAATGCTTTGCAATTGTATTTAAATACGAATATGAATATGTAATCCATTATAAAATTTCTTGCATAAAGAATGGGAATTCAGGTTAAAATGAAAGTATATGAATACCAGTACAAATACTTTCAAAATGTATTCATGGATGCATTCATGAATATATTATTTAATATTATTTTAATAATCAATTCAGTTATATTTCATTTTAAAAAAATCATGAATACCAGTACAAATACTTTCAAATGTATTCATGGATGCATTCATGAATATATTCTTTAATATTATTTTAATAATCAATTCAGTTATATTTCATTTTAAAAAAATCATACGATTCTCTTATTATTTTTAATAAAAATTATATTTGGGACAATATTTGATAAACGATAGATATTTATCATCTCGAAGACATGTCCTTCATAGTCCAATGACGGATACAGAGGGGGTGACGGTATCCGCCCCAATCATTTTCCTTTTTGTTCCCTAAAGCGATAAAAGTATTAAGTTGATCCACATTTTATTTGATTAATTTCTAATTCTTAAATTGGTGATATTAATGAATAAAAATATAATAAAACTGTGCAGGGGTGTTAGCAAAAATTCGTTATTGGTAGGAAGGGGCAGGGTAGTTGGCAGAAGAAGTCTGAGACCATTGACCGTCAGAGAAGCAAGAAAAGGGATTTGTGGAAAGGGGGGGGGGGGTATGCATTTTCTGGGATAATACCGAATTTTTTTTTTTCACACAATTTCATAGGTTTAAGTATCGTTTGAATGCTCAGCTGCCAATGGTCAGATATCTAATATGATATGATAATTCATTTGTTCAAAATATGGGCGGGCGGGGGGCAGAATAATATGCCTATCTCTGCCCCCTCCCCCCGTTTTAATATTAGAGTGGCGGTAGCCCCCTCTGCCCCACTCATCCTTATATACTGCTGCGTGATTTGCTTTGCATTTCTCTACTGAGATCTGGGGTATTTCCTTTATTATCCTCTGCTCCATTGGTCATTAGAAGGAGAAATCCCAAAATCGCGGTCGTCTGTGAGTGAGGCAGAATAAAAGGGTAAATTCATTTAAGATAAAAACATTTAGTTATGTTTATGTGGTTTGTAATGCAATTACAACAAATTTATTTTAGGGTGAAAATTAAGAAAATTTTAATTTTTGAGTGAATGATCACGGACAAATCAAAGGGTTTATGTTAAACGTTCTTGAGGCTTATGGCCCAGTCGTTTATATATATATATATATATATATATATATATATATATATATATATATATATATATAACAAGCCTCTCAAACTTGCTTGAATGGTAGACACAGGCATGTGTCACTATGCTTTAAAACAATATACAAACATACATACATACATACGTATACATACATACAGGTACTATCAGGCACCTGGTTCTGATATATATATATATATATATATATATATATATATATATATATACATATGTGTGTGTGTGTGCGCGTGTCGATTAACTCACCGGGTTAAGACTAGTTGATATGTGATTATTGAAACCTCCATTATGAACTATAAGCATGATAATATTTAGTCAAATTAGACACCAGTAATGCAGTCACGTCCAAACTGTCCGAGTTCGGGTGCAAGTCCACCTTCTTCGAGTCAGAGTCTCTTGAAAATCGAGTGTGACTGAAGATAATTTTCGTTTCCCAAAATTAATTTTAAATATATATGACTTTATTTATTTTGTTCAAACATGTTAATTATTAATAAATTATTTGGAGGCATGATACACCGATTCATCATTTACAGGTTCTCAAATAGGATTCTACATGTATAGCTAACTTCATAGCCTTCTGATAAGATAAGGCATATTTCAACTTTGCTGATTATTTCCTTTTTAACAACATGGAGAAAAGAAGATTAATAGAAGGTTTTTATTTTAAGTCCTTATCTCAAACAAAATTGAAGTAATCTACTTCCTTATTTGGGTACAGCTCCGTACTGGTGTTTGTACCCCGTCGTTACAAGCATAATTCTTAGTGACTGGAAAGCTGCCAATAAATATTCAGTAGGAAATTAAGTTAAAACATCTCTGCATTGAGATTTAATTTTGCTCCCTATGCAGCGTTTAAGGTAGTATCTCACTGGGCTGCGACAGCTTGCGACTAGTTGGAGACATGCACGACAATTGCGGAAAATACGCGAATTAGCGACAATTTTCACTACACATTATATCGTACTTACGACATGTTTGCGAAAATCGAACGAGTGTTTGGCCAAAATTTCGGCTGGAGTCCGTATACCCGTCGTTCGATATCGTGCGATGTTCACAAGACATTCACACGACATTTGTGAAAATATCGCACGACAATTCGGGACCAGAATGTCAGATTCTCATTTTGATCCCCAAATATTCGCAATGTAGTTGCATAGGTCGCACAACTATCTCAAAGTTGTCTCGCAGTTCTCCCACTTCCTGACTCGCGGAAACTGACTTGAGAATAGTTCGAGACATGTTTGAGACGGGTTTGAGACACCAGCGACGCCTCTGGGACTATTTTGCGAGAAATTTTGTTTTACGAATTTTTTTAACATGTTCAAAATTTGTGCGACAAATTAGCGACACTTTGCGAATCACGCGAGGTATCTGAGAAACGCCGCGAATGTTCTAAGACACTTTTGAGACTCTCTTGCGAATGCATTCGAAATTTATCGCAAAGCTGTCGCAGCCCAGTGTGAAACAGTCTTTATACACTGATGTCGTCCAAGATATTCTCTCGATTTAAACTTGCGACACCCAGCTCTCGTTGGTTTGATTACACCGTTTCTGGCCCAGGGCCAAGAATCAGACCAATGAGAGCGGGTGTCCCGGTTTCATCAGAACGAGGAGAGCGGGTGTCCACGTTTAAAGTGTTTAGCCGGATAAAGGGTGAATGATTCATTCTTTTTTATTTGCAGGTATTTTTACCATACCTTATCTCCCAAATGGAGGACATGCGGAGACGATTAGCGGAACACTGGGAAGAGGGTAGATACTGTGACGTCACCCTCCAGACGGAAGAAGAAACCGGAAAAATCCGCGCCCATAAGATTATCCTTTCATCCTTCAGTGAATACTTTGCAGCCATGTTCAACCCTGATAGTAAAATGGTAGAAGGCCGGATGGAGTGTGTTACACTAAAACAGATGCAGTTTGATATTCTAGAACAAGTTGTCAGATATGCTTACACAAATAAAGCTGATTTCAGCCCACATAATGTTACAGAACTGTTTAAAACGGCAGACTTCTTACAAGTGGAAAGTTTATGCAGAGAATGTACAAAGTTCATGGCTCACAATATCTGTCCTCAAAACTGCTTCGAAACTCTGGAATTTGCAAATACATTTGATAGGTATGACCTTAAAGCTGCTGCGTATTTGTTTTGGCAGCGCAACTTTGGAGAAATAAGCCAGAGTGGAGCAACATCATGCCTAACCAGAAAGACATTGTGTGAATTACTAACGAGTAATCAACTTTTAATATCAGATGTTGCCATGCGAAAGCAAGGGGAGATGGTAGTTTTGAATTTTGTATCGAACTACATTAAAGAAAAGGATAATTTGACTTTGAAAGATCATGCCAAGTTGCTGTCCAAGGTTAGGTTGCCATACTTACCTGCAGCAGAGCTAGACAAGTTGTTGCAAGAAAAATATATTCAGCAAAACTCAACATGTGTCAGATTAGTGAAGCATGCCAAAGAGCAGTGCCTTGGCAACACAAGGCGCGTTTACATCAAGTCTTGGGACCAACCAAGAAAATTTGCAGGTGAAATATTTTATCATAAATATCTTAATTACAAAGTCTGTCAATCCTTCCGGTTGTCTAATTCTGGTCATGTACTCCAGTCAAACCACACTACAGGATTCACATATATAAAACAGGTGTTTAAGAGCAGTCTTGACAGTATACAAACTCCGATCTTGGGGTAGGTAAATTGGATAACAATCCAGTGGTTGAGACACGGGCGCTTGAGTCCCTATTAACACGATATATATGTTTTGACAATGTATTTATTATTATGATAAACTGTTTAACGCGATTGCAAACCTATGGGCAAAAATCCCCCCCCCCCAAATGCTTTCAGCAAAGGGGGTCGTATTCGTCATAACTTTATTATCATAACATATACCTTGATAAACCGTATATCATGTAAAAAGGGATTCAGGTGCCTGTGGCTGAGTGACACTTGCTAACATTGGTGGAACACATAACGACATGCACGCGTGTTGTTGATTTTTGTTTTATATTCGCATACATGACTGGTAAAGAGAAATTAGATACATATGGTAGGTCTGTCACATAATGTGCAAGCTCACAAGTATCTCAAACCACATCAGCCACAAGAATTTCAGAGAGTTTAAACATTGGGTCTGTTAAGTTAACCTTTTACCAATTTTGCTGAGAAATAACAAAAATAGCCCCTTGCATGCATTTCAAGGTATTTGACTGGGGTAAAACAGACAATACCAGATGACATCTTCAAAACTCAGTAACCAGTGTACGCAAGAGCCCTCCCCGGAAACCAGACCAGACTTGATATAGCCACACACAAAAATTAATTGTTCTACGGGTTTGCCGCACCAATAATTCATGCATTTTTTTTTTGCAAATAGGGACCAGTTCCTCAATAATTTTGCTAATGGGTGCTCCTGTTTCGAATCCTTAAAGGGGCCAAATCACCTGGTAAAACATGACGAATAAACACCATTAATAGCTTTTCTCCTTTAAAATAAATATGAATCTGCCAAAATATTGACCCGAAACTGTAAACTCCTGTAAACCAGTTTTAAATACAGGGTACCTGGCGCGATCACAAAAGTCAACATAAACACAGTGCGTGCTTCGCCCATGCCCGAACACGTGTCAGTCAGGAGATGCCTTGACGGACTTGGCACAAAAAATGTAATACATGTTCCCGCTGGTTGAAACATAACGTTTCCTGCTTACAATCGGACCTCCAGACACGCGGCCTTGTAATGATGAACAGACACAAGTTGACTATGTGTACCAACACGCAGAGCCATAACAAGGTGTTAAACAGACATATGCGCGGTACTTTGTGTGTTGGGATGGTTTTGCTGGGGAACTTTCGTATAAAGTAAAACTGAACTGATAGTCTGAAAAAATAAGCATAATATTCTTCCTGATAATGCCCCTTTAATGAATTCTTAAAGGTACATTGACTAAATTGACTTAACGGACTGTTGTGTTGATAATATGGACATTTTTAGGAATTTGTGCATTTTTTATATTTTTTTTCCCTATCAGCTTGTCATAATCCAAAAAGTGTGTCTTTACCGGTAAATTAAAAAAAAATCGCATACTCGCATGGTATTTTTGTCCCTCGAGTCCGTTAACAAATATTTATACATTTTTGTGTGGCCTAAAACAAACATTCATTGTTTCCAGAGATTTTCCTCCAAAACTACAGAACGTGGGCAGACGGCGATTACCTAAATTCAGATTGGATAACTGAAATAACGGACTTCAATGACTGTCATCGTGCCAAGAGATTTGGCCCAGTTACTGGAATGAGGATCTGGATAACCAAGTGGCGTGATGATCCAGTGATTGGAGGTAATTTTAAAACTGTTCTGATATACTGTGGAGACTTTAGCCCCACATCCCGATCACTGAAGCAAAATCATTTCGTATTAAAGTTTATATAGATACCCATAATAAGCTTAAAAATGAACATAAATGTTTTCCTTGAAACAAAATTTCAAAATTCATTTTAAACAAAAACAAACATGGTAGAAAATACAGTTTTCAGGGGCGGATCTAGGATATAGGAAAAGGGGGGGTCCAACCCAAAAGGACAAATCAAAACCTTAAAAAAAAGGTCCTCAGGTTTGAAAAAGGGGGGGGGGGGGCAAAATTTTGTCTGAAGCCCTTAAAAAAACGTTTCTGATGGAAAAAGGGGGGTCCGGACCCCCTGGCCCCCACCCCCTGGCCCCCACCCCCTGGATCCGCTTCTGGTTTTTATTCGCTCCTCTATGATGTGACGTATTCTGGTAAACCCAACGTCCGTCCGTCTATACTGAGTTTTAGTGTCGATGTGATAACTTACCGTATTTTTGTAGGATTTCCATGAAACTTGCAATAACTACTAACCAATATATTATTTCGCTTGAGTTCGATTATGGGCAAACACCACGCATATTTAGTCAGGTCAGAGGTCACTATAGGTTACTTTGTGGTCTCACGATCACTGAAGCAAAACCATTCTATTCTATTTTATTTAGACACTTCTACTCAAGCTTAAAAAATTAACATTTATGTTTTCATTGAAACAAAATTTGAAACTTCTTATTTAAAAAAAAATACATGCTCTCAGTAAGAGCAGGTTTTAGGTAATATGTAGCCGGCACATTTCTTGGCCACAGCCATAACAACCATCTTATTTGGATAACATTATGCTGGATAATATTTAGTTACCCATTATCGTGCACAATGTTTAGTCAATGTAAGATATTACTCCTGTTCGGATCTGTTATTTTACAAATTGCATTTCCAACACTCAATTACATCTCAAAACAAATTTCATATCACAAACAGAAACAGCGTCATCTGAAGTTAATAACTAAAAAATTAATAATCAACTCTCTGGTTAAATCCAGTTTGTATTTTGTCGCTGTTCGTCTATTTTTCAAAAGAATATATGTGATTTCCTGCTTAGTCTACATGCAAATTATTGAACTGTAGGTAATTCTTGTTAGAAAAGATCTTATAACGCCTCTGTGGCGGATGTATGAGCTTGTTTACCAACAATCTTTTTGTAAACACAGCAATGTTGACACACCAAAAAAACATGTAAACTGAGGTGCATGGTTGTTAATATGCGGAATTTGAACGGTCACTAGTTGCAAAACGCCTTCTGCTTTGTTTGACTTGCCGCCAGATGTCCTTGTTGAATGTGTTTTGGATTATTTTTCCCTTATAAAAGGTTCAAGGAATTTTTTTTTAGTTAGACGTAAGTTACTGGAATAGATCCCATCTGGTTCTTGTCATGGTGCGCGCGGGTATATTACAGCATAGACTGATGCTTTTTTTTCATGGATTATTTGTGCCTATCGCCTCAAGTTGAAATATCATACAGAAATCAATGAATTTTTTTATCAATATGGTTACCATTTAAAAGTTCACAACACTGAATTTAAAATGATGTACACGATTGATCGGTCTAAAAATTTGAATGTGAATACATTTTGACTGACTTTAAATAATGTTTTTTTTTCAGGGATGCTAACTGGAATCACTGTTGTAATAGACCCCCTTTATTTAATCACGTGAGATAAAAGAAAGCACAATGGATATAACTTTCAATAATAATGCTGACATTTATTTTTTTTTTATTTTTAAGGTATTGAAATGTTCTATGGATACTTTGGCCTCAGTGGAATCCGTGGCACTGACGGAGGGGAAATGTTTGAATTTCATCTGAAGCCAGGTGAGAAAATCGTGAGAGCAGCCGTCGAGAAGGGTTGGCTTCTTGAATCACTAACGTTTGAAACAAACACTGGACGGCAATTTGGTCCCTACGGTCGTCAAAGTGTGGGATTCATCAAAGAGGACCCATTTGAGGATGGTCTTGTCGAAGGGGACTATTATCTCGGTTACATCTCGGGCACCGTAGTTGATACACAAGAATCAGCTGCTATAACTAAGTTGAAATTCTTTTGGGCCTGCGAAGTTGATCCTGAAGGCTCTGACAACCCTGACTCCGAAGATGACGAAGAATCATCGTTGGATTTATCCTTTAGTTCAACATCACTACCATCATCTTCATATGAGGAAGAGGAAGAAGAAGAGGAAGAAAAGGAAGACAATTGTCAGTTTTGATTTTCCCATCCAGCTTCATGCGATGAACATACTGTGGTTGGCTTTATTGACTGAAATTTTGCGATTTTTTTTTAAGTTTGAACGTTTCATTTTCGCGGTTGCACTAGAACCTATAAAATAAAGTACAGCAGTATTTGTATAAGTTCTGCGATACCTCACTAATTTTTTTAATAGTCATTATATCTTGTGACCTGTGTCACAGTCGATATATCATCAGTGATATCGCATGTTTTGTAGAAATCAATTAAGGGACCTACGATCCCATGCACGGATTGATGAACCTTGTATTCAGAGGTATTATAAATAGTCAGTTTTTGCATGCAGATGGATCTTCCCCTCTTGTTCATCTTAATTGATGGGACATCTTTCATATTCGCGATTAGTTCCTACTCACAATATCGCGAAATTAAAACCTTCGCAAA
Organism: Sipunculus nudus; assembly: GCA_026874595.1. NCBI lineage: Eukaryota > Metazoa > Annelida > Sipuncula > Golfingiida > Sipunculidae > Sipunculus > Sipunculus nudus. Next base: position 45,784,080 of record CM049309.1, read on the forward strand.
TAAAAACAACCACAGTACATTGAAGCTGAAGACAATGAAGTGGAAAAGCATTGCACAAAATAAACACATCTAATTTTTCACTGCTTCTTACGATTTATTGAAATTCATTTTACTGTCAAATCATTGGTTATGGAAATACTGTTTATTCAATCCATTGCAGAATCATGGGCCATGGAAATACTTATATTCGTTCTACTGCCGAATAATGGTCCATGATAATACTGTTTATTCGTTATACTTCCAAGTCATGGGCCATGGAAATACTGTTTGTTCGTTCTACTGCCCAGTCATGGGTCACGGAAATACTGCCTATTCGTTCTACTGCCAAATCATGGATCATGGAAATACTGTTTATTCGTTCTACTGCCGAATCATGGTTCATGGAAATACTGTTCATTCTTTCTACTGCCAAATCATGGTTCATGGTAAAACTGATTATTCGTTCCTCTGCCGAAACATGGTTCATGGAAATACTGTATATTCGTTTTACTGACGAATCATAGGTTATAGTAATATTATTGATTCGTTATTTTCCTATTAAATAATTGGACTTTTTTGGATTCGAAGATATTTTGAATCACCATAGGGTTGGTGAATGTTCTATTAATACAAGAGTAACTTATATCCGTGCTTTTAATATCCAAGCGATAGCACACTTAAGCTTGTATATAAGAAGAGGGCGTTAATATGCAATCTTAACGCAGTACTCGATACTTTATACAAATTTTTATAGAGATCTGAAGTAGCACAAATTAATTCGTTGAAACTAAAGTGGCAAATAAACAAATGCTTACAACTCAGGATATATTAACTGGAACGAACTTGATGCGTTTTAAAATATGTTTTTACATGTATTTTCTAGAGTAGTAACAAAATATAGAAGTATTTTTATATTGTGAGAAGCATATATATGCATGCAGTAAAGCCTAGTTTTGTATACCTTAGCTTATATATACCCTAGACACCTCATGAATATTCCCATTTGCTTTTATTCAGTATTTTTCATATTCAGAAGAGAAATTTATATCAATTTTACTGTTTATACCAGTGGTAAACTTTTGTAAACGGTGCTGGTGTTAGTGATACATTGCGATTTAATGACATTTTCTTTTTTATGTTAATTGAATTTAGTGCGTGTGTTCATTGTTTGAAGTTTAAAAGATCTCTTTTTTTTCAGGCCAATCCTACTTACTGTAGTACACTCGTTCGTCTAATATATCTTAATAAAGTGGTATGTTTTGATGTTTCATGTGCGTTTGTCTGATTATTGAAGTTCTCTTTTTTAAAGCCGGCTATTACTCTACCTTTTCTATAGAATTTATGATTTCTTGTTTACTCTGTGTACATAATCAGTAATTAACTTTAGGTGATTCCTGTTCAAAAAAGTTCTTATAATACCTCTGTGGTCGCTGTTGACAAACAGAAAAAAAAAAACATGTAACCTAAGGTGGTTGAATCCATATGTACGGAAGTTGAAGGGTCACTGGTTGCAGAACGTCCTTTTGCACAACTCAGGTTCGTATATATGACTCGCTACCACATGTCCTTTTTAATGTGTTTGGATAATGTTGATGTCCCGCCCATGTTATAAACATGTAACATGTTATACACAAAAAGGACAGCCTGTGTGCGGTGTGATTGGCGTTTGCTTACCTATTTTTATAAAAGTTTCAAGGGATTATTTTTGTTGGTAAAAAAATGTAAAAGTTGTAGGTTATTATTCTCCTTCCCAGTAACTGGCACAGAAGACTTTACAAATTAACTTCCAGGAGCTAGTTCCCTGGGGACGCCACGGAACCCACACAAGGTTTTCAAGTCGCTAGGGCCCGCCATTTTGTAATGCTGGGTAGACATATAAGTACACTTGTGGCTGAGACCTTGCTAACACTTTGCTTAACGGTCTTAGCGCGAAGAAGTGAGAGGCTACGGGATTCGAACCCATGACCGCTTCATCACAGGTCTGGCACCTTTGCCATTACACCACCACGCTCCACATATAGATGTATAAGATAGCGGAATAGGCCCCTTTAAATCCATATTTGTTTTCCCCTCCTACTGAGAAACTGTCCATGGTGAATATTGTCCCACACCCCCCCCCCCACACCCCTCGTGACTTTGTCCAAGAATATATGTTAATTACATCAATATATGACAACCATTCAGAGTTAGATGGGGAAAACGCCGTTGATTCTAATGGCATCTAAGAAGTACAGTCAGAACATATTAAAAGTAACATTAAAACATAGCATTCCGTACCGGACTGCAAGACGTCTGAAGGCTTTGGCCTTTGATCTGGGTAACGAAATATTTGTTTTCTGTTACAATATGGACAACCAGCTCAATTTTATCTAAATTTACTATATACCTTTACACTTTGTACACACTTGTACATTATAGAATGGTATACATGACGCGATATAACGTGGATGTTGCACATGTTCACTTACATAATTTAACCAAAGCTATAACCCATGATTCTAATTCGGAAGATCGCCAGGGAAGCAATTTCAACAAAATACACATTTTCTTCGATCAACTCTTGTAACATTTTACATAAGCATTCCCAACCGGCTCTGGATCTCATTCCAACAGAGTCTTGGATTTAGTGTCATTCACCTTCAGGTCAGGTGCTGGCCATGTATTGTCTATACTATATAGTTTATGTCACAGTACAGGCCATGCATGGATTAAACATGCATGTCATAGAAGATTCTAAAAAATAAGGCACGTTGGCATTGATAAATTGTATTTCTGTTTATATTTATAAATGAAATACAGGCCACAAGTTATGACGTCACAACTGTTAAACTGTTATTAAAGCTCTGTGAAACATACGTGTAAGACCGTATAAAACAGCCCCAAAACTGGTGTCTCTCTCCGTGTTATAATTCCCCGAATTTCACCAGCACAACCTGATTTTTCAAAAGTTTCTACATCACTCCCCCTTAGTGCAACATTTAGTTTTCACGTCTTCGACAAAGACTACCACCTGCCGGCAGATGTATGTACCAATTTATATCTTTCAGGTTGGACAACTTGCATGCTCAACAAATAATTCTTAACTACATATGTCTCAGAGACTGTAAATGTCTTTATGAAAATCTTTCCATTTAATGAAAAAAAAAACGGTTTAAGGATTAAAAAGCAATAGAAAAAAATAAATAATAAAAAATTATAGTAAGTTTAATTATAAAATAAACAAATATTCAAGCAATTGAAAGCATTATTAATCAGTCAGGTTAATGTTTATTCTAATAATAAGTTCTAAATCTTGAAATATTTGACAGATAATATCTTAAGTATAAAAATATCATGCAGAAGTTATTGTTTACACCGGAAGCAGGGAACTCCTTTTTCGGAACGAGGCTTTAATCGGCCATGTTTGACGGGTCGAACGGGCCTGTCGTGGGAAACCACTCGGATAACGGTCGCTTCACAAGTTGTCAGTATCGTAACTTTTCTGTTATTTCACATGCCCGTTTGGATTAAGTGATATTCCGGCTTGGTGTTAACGGATTTTACGTAGTACCGCTTTTTTGTGGCAAAAACAGCCCTACTGAAAGTTGAAAAGAGCGCTTGTATTTGAGGCCAGGGGTGTACCCATTACCCCGTGTTGTGAGGAACCCGTTGGCATTCTTGGAGCGGAGACTTCCATTCTAAGTACATCTAAATCCCAGTGTGGCTCGGATTCAGCACGTTGGGGTTGACGAATTATGATATGGGAAAAAGTAAGTTGCAGGGCATCATCATGCAGTCGGTCATTGAAACATGAAGATGACATGCATGACTCAATCAACTGATTGATGTTGTCATTTATTTATTGATAGTGGGAACTCAAGTGAATCAAAAACTATTACTAGCATTAGTATGAGGAAGATAAAATGCCACAAGTCTATCCTGCAAATTTTTATGAGTTGGGGGGAAAATAAGTATTGTAACTTGTCCCATTAAAACAGGATTGTATCATTAATGGTAATGCCTAAAATATGCCATTGGGCATCTGTAGGTATATCTCTCTGGGCCCCCATTTGTTGAGGGGGGGGGGGGGTGTCATTGAAGGACATGAGTGGTCCATAACATTATTGTTCATTTCCTCAGGGTGGTACAACAATGTTTAGAGGTATGTTTAGTACATGAAGAATTCCTACTAAAAAGGGGCAATAAATAAAACTCGGAAGTTGGAAGCCCTCGGAAGTTGGAAGCCGTTTTATATTTTAGTATAATTTTAAAAATAACGAACAAATCGACAAGTTTTTGTGTTAAAACGGAAGATATAGACACCCTTTTTCATACGAGAAAGTTTCAAAGATATATATTAATATATATGAAAATTAAAGCATAATTAATGCGTCGGAAGCCTCTCAGAAGTCATCCTGAAGTGACAGATGATGCTCAAAATGCATAAAACTCGGAAGTCAAGCCACAGTATAAACCAACAATGACACAAAAAGGTCTTGCATCAACCCAAATATTAATTTAGGTAATGTTTATGTATTTGAATAAAATCATAATGTATATAACTAACAAAATAATATATGCATTAACCCAAATATGAATTTAGGTAATATTTATGTATTTGAATAAAATCATAATGTATATAACTAACAACATAATATATAAATTCATATTAAAACATAAAACATGAATACAAAATACTATAATTATAAATAAAAAAACAGTATAATACAATACAGATTTGTTTTGGTATTCTCTGTTTTTTCATTGAACAAATACATACATGATGCAAAATATAATTACATAATACAAGTATAATAAAATGTATACATAATGTGTTAAATAACACAGATGACGATATAATTATATATTCATTCAACATCGATATAATTTGATATTAAATTATATTATATGATAAAATATATTATAAAAGTACAATATAATCAATATTCCTATATTAAGTAAGACAAAATTATATAAGTCAACATAAATTAATATATGAAATGATTAAATTGTATATAATATGATTATTTATATATCCATTCATGTATGTGATAATTTATCTCCTCCACCTAGGGAGTTATTCTTACAAATAAAAAGGATAAAAGATGGCAGAAAAGATTTTAGATGGCGATTCCTCCTATTAGTTGTAACTAATAAATATCTAAAGATAGTTTATGTCGTTACCTTAAAGGCACACGCGTTTCATTGTTCTTATTGCCTGATCCCGAGTTAGCACAAACATTTTATTAAACTGTTCTTAAAATGTTTCCAAAACAGTATGTGGCTTTAAAGTGTAAAATTAAAAAATGATCTCTGGAATCATATAATAATGTAATATCCTTCCTACATAAATTATTTTGATTAAGCTAAAATTGAAATATAAAGATACTGTTAAAATTTATATCAATATTTTTGCAACATCACATGCCTTTTTTTTAAATCTTCCACAGTTATGCAGTTTTACATATTTTTAAATTTTCGAAATATTTTGGAAGTGTTTTTATAATGGTTTATGCCAATTGTCTGTGCAATGTTCTAAAAATGTTTCCTGATACGTTGGGTGATCAGTATTCAACAAGCATTGGAGAGTTATATGCGTTCCTTATAAAGCAACCTAATGCATGGATAAAAATTAGTTTCATTTATACTGTATATGGCACCCTAATGGATAAAAAAGAATAGTTTTATTAATACAAAACTTATTGGACTTTTCTTACGGTTTTACCAGTTCCTGCAAGGATGCGACAGTTTGATACTTTGTTTTTTTTTTACATTAATATACAAATTTATGTATTTTATCAAATATTTGAATAGTATTATGTAAAAATATTATAATACAAATTAATGTAGAATACTTAACTTTTTTTATATGATAAAATATTCTAATCTATTTTGTTATATAAGGAAAAAAAAATTATCACACCATTTTGATAAAATTACGAAATTTTAAATGCTTTTATATTATATTTATAAGAAATAACATTCCATATTAAAATATTACGTCCAGATATGATATATAATGTATTACATTTGAATGTATATTTCAACATTTATTTCTTATATTTTATATATCATTATGTTTAATTAGTAATATACATTATGGTTTTATTCAAATACATAAATATAACTTAAATTAAAATTTGGAATTATGCAAGACTGTTTCTGTGTCATTTTTGGTTGGTGCTATATGGTCTTCACTTTATGTATTTTGAACATCATCTGTCACCTCACGATGACTTCCGAGAGGCTTCCGACGCATTAAAATGCTTTGATTTTCATATATGGGAATATACGTTTGTGCGACTTTCTGGTTTTGCAAAGGGGGTCTATATCTACCATTTTAACACGAAAAAGTGTTGGTATGATCGTTATTTTTAACATTATATCAAAAATTATAACGGCTTCCGACTTCCGAAGGCTTCCGACTTCCGAGTTTTATTTTTTGCCCTAAAAAGGTACTTGTTTGTGAACAAATTGGGAAATTATCAAGAAAGAAGTCGACTCCTTACAGAATTGATGAGTTTAGTTACAGTGTCAGTAGTGTATTGATAACAAAGTCTATTTTGTTGTGACATATTATTGATGTAACATCGTCAAGGAAACCTTGTGACTGGTATCAGTTCATTGTTTATTATGGTGCAGTTGACACCAGGCCTGATTGACACTGGGATGAAAAAAAGGTATGATAGGAAGCGAGTGTTATTACCCTGTCACGCAGTCCCAAACTGAAATGGAACTCTGCACATGTATGTACTCCTTAAGCCATCCAATTGGTGAATTGCCTTTTATATAAAAAGTGTTAACAAACTGACTTGTAATACAAAGTGACATTGATTTGGAAAAAAAACAGCATGAGCTGATACCTGTAAATAAAACATTTAATGAAAACAGTATTGGATTCTTTTACAGTAAAAAAAAGTGAAGGATGAGGATGATGTAATACAGATGATTCGTTTTATATTGAGAGCTTAACTGACAGCAAGACAAGTAACATCTAGACTTGAGGACAAGGGGCTGCTTTCATCCCAGGATTGGCAGACCAATTAGCTATAGTAGCTGCTGACAATAGGGTATCACAAATCTGGAAGAAATTGCTAATTGGATATCATGCATGTCATATTTATCATTAAGTTTATTGTCCACTGCCATTATCACAATTTATCAATGTCAGATACAGGTACAGTTTTGATCATAATAATGTTATTCAGTTGCGCCCATTTGTTATATTTTGTATCCATAGCACATCTGATCAGTTACATGATGTTAACTAAACTAATGGTGTAAATAATATTGGTGTAAAAAAACTTACCAATCCAGCCTGAAACATATTCTTATTTAACACTGATATATAACATATAAGCCAGGAAATGACAAAAAGTAAGAAAAACATCACAGAAACACAAAGTTTATAGTATGGTTGATGTTGGAGTAGTGTGTTCCACTATAATTTGTGGATGAGGGCACGGTCATCACCAGAGCTTTCCTCTGGCTCCTGCTTGGAAGATACAGGTCCAATGGCCACCAAACTCTCCACAGATAATTTCCTACCATGAGACTGTCCTTGGGGTACTTTCTGGTTTTATTTCTGGGCCCTTATCAAACCCTGACCTTGCAAAAATTTCTAACCACTTGGGGGCTGCCATTTTGCTTATAAAAAAAGTGAATGTTGCAATAACTTATAACTTATTATTAATTAATAATAATAATAATTAATATTATGTACAAACATTGATATCTTAGCACACTTCTAGGGTGATTAAGATTAGACAGTCTCTGATATAGGGTTTGTTTTTAATGTATAACTCTTCTCCAGTCACTTACCATATGTATATGAAGGAAATAATGGAAAATAAGATTTGAAGAGAAATTCTAACTTTTTCTTATGCTTGGATGCATTGGAAAGACCACTGACTTATTTTTGCACCTCAAGTGACAGCACAGGCACTCGAATCCAGCACTAAAATGGCCTAGAAACCGAAAACACATTGAGTATGGGCGATATACCCATTATAAAAAAGTTCTTTTATAATGGGTATAACGCCCATACTCAATATGTTTTCGGTTTCTAGGCCATTTTAGTGCTGGAAACGAGTGCCTGTGAGTGACAGTAAGGAATATAAAGCTATTTCAACTGAAGTAACAGATACTTTAAAACAAAGTAGAAACAAATATTTTCCTTTACACCTTCTTACCACGATCAGTATAACTGTACTGTATTGAAGAATTATATCCCGTTATAGATAAGGATTTTTTTACTTTTGGCGTATCTTAATAATTTCAAGGTCATTGGTAAGAAATGTGTTGAGTCTGATTCCCAGAAACAAACTTGCCCTAATGAGCCTTAATGAAATCTAAATTTTAGCTGTAATTTCTTGGTTTGTATAACCAGCAGGTCCAGCTAATTAACAATAAGTTAAATAAAGGCATACACTGCCATACAGTACTAGAAGTATTTTAGTCTGCTGGTTTAGTGTTGTTTATTCAATACAAGAAAGCAACTATTGTCCAATTACTTAGGTAAAACCATATTATGCTCAGCTCAGCTTCTCCAAAGCCATTCATTCTAGTTTATCCACCTTAATAAAAAATCCTTTGTTATTTTGTTACAGTTCCCAACTGATTACACTTATTATGTGAACTTGCATTACTCTGAGCTTGTATAATGAGCACTAATGGACACATGCATATCAGACAATGTACTGACCAGATAATGGACAAGCACAGATGCTTTAATCACGTAGTGTACGGAGTTAATTTAGACCTTCACTTTATATACTGAACTATCAAAGGGGGCTAACAGTGTAAAGAAAAAACCACCAATTTTGAAGATCTAAATGATCACTCATTGTGGTGATGCAGATACATTTAGATTTTTGAGTTGGGTTATGCTTCATATATAAACCTTCTTTAGCTGTAAATCAATACTGGGAACTTAGCTCTTGAAAATTATTGTCAGGGAGACCTGAAAAGTAAGGAATAAGTTTCTACAAAACAAATAAATTTATGGCAACTCAGTGCTTCTCTGGAAACCATAAAAGCTTTCATACCTTTCCTAAAACATGTTTGGCGGATTGGTACATATCGCTGTCCAGATTTAATTACACAAGTGTTAATCAGCTGGTATAAGAACAGCTTCTATAAAGTGAACAGAGCTGGGCTTTCTCAGTCTATTGTAGCATTTGAAGAGTCCTCACTGTGTTTCTTTTACCTAGGTGGTCCTGGCCATAAATAGCCCCAGTCCTGTTGAAACCATTGTTATCAGCCATGGGGAAAAGTCCTCTATTAATTCTCAGAGTCTCAGATAGAACTTGTATGTTTAGAATAGCAAGAAAGGCTGAGTATGAAGTATATAAATTTGTAGGTATTCAGGTGTAATCAAAATCATATTTATGACTGCATTGCTCATCGTTTACTGATAATTTCCAGTACTTGCATATTGCCTGTGTTTTACAATCCATGCAACTTTGCCAGGGGTAGAGTTCTCCATGGGCTGAGTTTACATACTGGACCAGGATACAGTGTAGTTTCTAATGGTAATAATAGACAGTGCTGTGATAGATCCTTTTTCAAAATGATTCAGGATATATCTGGAAATATGGAAAATATCCCCCTTAGGACACGCTTGAGATCATTCCTGACCAATAAGGCATTTCCAAGGCATGGTCATAAATGAATTGTATCACAATTTAGTGTCACCATCATCAGATATAATATAGAATACATATACTACTAACTTATGGTATTTTAACCATAATTACCTGGAAGAATTAACTGCTGATCTGGACTTTTTATGGCTACAGCCTGCAGGATTTCACACAAAATTCGGTAAATGACAATGTCAATGTTGCTTTTTTTTAGGAATAATAATTTTGTTTCACTTGCATTTTGAAATTGTCCCCTTCAAAATTTGCCATGTATTAATCATGTAAATGAGTGTGAATAATGAGACCAACATACTATCATTTTGCAGGAGGTGAAAGCATATTTATAGCAGGCAGTGGATAGCAGCACGAGAATCATGGCAGAGGCTGAGAGTGAAATTCGGCGCAGGCTGGCGCTGATAGAAAAACATATGAAAGATCCAAACTCTGAAATACATGTAGATGGGTTACTGGTAAGTCTTTTGTTTTAATTTGCTTGCACAGAATCAACTTAATGAGTGCCCTGGGCGCACTCAAAATAGGTTTACATTGAGGGGGCGCTCATTTACGTCAAATACGGTACATGTATATGCATTATTTGGATGTGGGGAGTGTTCATGCAGAAATAATTATTTAGTTAAAGTAATGGCAAAACTGTTTTTACAAAATATAGTTTTTAACTTATTTTTAACAGTAATAAATTTAGGATTTGATTCAAATCAAAGGCTGCCTAAAAGTTTGTCATTAAATTATCATCTGAAAAATTCTTTTTCATCAGTGTTTCATGGTGCTTACCAAATTTGATTAATATCAGGATGTGATCAGTGGGGTTGTGATGAATAAAAGTGATGATACATTATCTTATGATACAAATTGTAAATTATGTGTCACAGTACTTCACTTATGATATGATGCATATGAGGTATCTTACAATTTGGAGTCCTTCCTTTTGTTCATGATCATAGAAGGATTTACCAAACATTCTCCCATTAAAATTATTTCCAAAATATTAATAAACAGACAGTTCATCAAACAGATGCCATCCAACTGCTTATTCACTAACAATGTATATCGGACATTGTACTAAATGTTGGACATCACTTGCCATCAGATGATTAAGTTATCATCAAGTTATTGATACAGGGACACCTGATGATACTAAAATGATGATTTGACTTTGTATCGTGCTGTATGGGGTTACCAAATCATCATTACATTTACAGCCCCAGCTACATTTGCATTCCATATATATATATATATATATGTCGAGGCCCAGATTAGAATCTGGCCCAATTTAAAACTGGGCCAGCCCAGATCAACATTTTGATTTGGACCGGCCCAGATCAAAATTCTAATCTGGGCCAGACCAGTTTTAAACTGGGCCAGCCCAGATTAAACTTTTGATCTGGGCCGGTCCAGATTAAAATCCTGTGGTGAAGACTTCATGATTTAAATCTGGTCTGGACTGATTTTAAACTGGGCTGGCCCAGATCAGAAATTTGATCTGGGCTGGTCAAGTTTATTATCCTGTGGTGGACTAATTTTAAACTGGGCTGGCCCAGATCAAAATTTTAATCTGGGCTAGTCACGACTACAATCCTGTGATGGACTGATTTTAAGCTGGGCCTAACCAGATCAGAATCCAGATCTAATCTTAGGCTAGCTTGATTTTATCATCTTAAATCAGATAATACAGAAAACATTTTTTCCAGATACACCATTTTGAAGGGCACAAAACACTTAATGAACAAGATCATTTAAAATATTTTAGTGAGGAAAAAGCTAATGAACAAATGTGATGTGCTTCTTTGGTTTCATCTTTTCTTCAAGCATACAAGGTCACATTTGAACTTCACCTAAACAAACTACCATAATTAATCACAGTTTAGAATATGTGTCAGTTCTGAGACATCTCCTTGACTTAATATCAAAATTTTCAACTTAACTGAGATAATTTTCTGTTCTAAATATCAAAATTTCATGTGTAATATTAAATATATACATGCATAATTAAATTCCAGCTTTACCCATTTATAAGTGAACAAAAGTAATTTATCAATCTTGATGCTCATTTGGGTGAGCAGCATGACATTGTGCCCTAACATGGGGCTAGGGAGAGGTTTGTTAAACCATTTCTGTAATTTTCAATAACAGAAAATCCACAGCTGAGAAAATGATATGATTGTTGTCATTTGTCAGTCTCAAAAATAGAGGTGAACACGAGTGAAAATTGAAATTTAGAATTTTAATTCAGAGGGTGACAAACATGGTGGAGTTTTCACTTTGGAGTTAATAACTTAAAAAAAGTTAATCTATTAACTGATAACTAATGTAAATTGAAGATAGTTAAAAGCTGCAATACAAATATTCTCTACCTTCAATTGTTAAAATGCTGAGTTGGTAAATATTGTTTCCACTGTTCTATCTAAATAGATGTTTCAGGGCCTTCTTTCCTTAATATGTAGTACGTTATAAGTTCTAGGTCCAATGTTACAATAAGTGCAAATTTTTTAATGGGTGACGGGGGGGGGGGGGGGGGGGGGTCCAGACAAAAACCCCAACTTATGATAAACGTAATTAATTTAACATATCAAATAAAATATTGCATTTACAGGTCTTGGATCACAAGCTTAACATTGAGTAACATATATATTAATTATTATTGATTAAATTTGTTTTAGTTTGTTGAATTAATGCACATGTTCTGCAAGCTGTATTTGTAGTTTTAGCTGTAAAATACCAATGTTTAACATGAATATCTTATAATTATATATAAGACATTTCACATTAGAGGTGAAATTATAAAATAAATATGACAGGATCCAACAAATGATATTTTCACAGAATATGAAATAAATTCATTAAATATTAATTTTTATTGACTTACAGTTTTACAATGTTTTAAATTCTTTGAATTGATGCAAGGCCAGCAAGTTAAATATAGTGTAATTGAAGCCAGCATAGGGGTAGATTAATATTCTGATCTGGGCTGGTCCAGTTCAAAATCAGTTCACCAAAGGATTGTTAACTTGACCGGCCCAGATCAAAATTCTAATCTGGGCTAGCCCAGTTTCAAATCAGTCCAGATCAGATTTAAATCCCGAAGGCTTCACCACAGGATTTTAATCTGAACAGGCCCTGATCAAAATTTTAATCTGGGCTGTCCCAGTTTAAAACTGGTCTGGCCCAGATTAGAATTTTGATCTGGGCCGGTCCAAATCAAAATGTTGATCTGGGCTGGCCCAGTTTTAAATTGGGCCAGATTCTAATCTGGGCCTCGACATATATATGTATGTCTTGCATATGCATATGCAGATAGGAATGGCACCAGGGTTGGTAAGTTTTTCCCAGTGCGGTATTTACCAGCTGATAAATACCCACATTTACCGCCTTTGGAAAAACCTCTCAAAGTGGGAAAAACTGGAGAAAACCTCTAATAATCTTATAACACTAACAGGAGAGACCAGCAGATATCTGACAGAATTAAAAGGAAATATCATCTCATACACACACACACACATATATATATATATTTAAACAAACATACTCAAATCACAAAACCAAGATATGAAAATTTATATTGTTTTCCATAAAAACAGCTTGTTTGTATGTATATACATAGTGAAAGGTAAACAGATAATCACACATTTTGCGCACATTTTCTTCTTTTGGTTTTCTATCTGTAATACACATATGTACTGCATACACATATATGTTCTGTATACGCTTACTGGATTTGACGTAATGAATGCCCCCTTTGTAATGAGCACCCCTCATGGATTTTTTAGAGAGATCTTTGAGAAAACTGAAGGGATGAACCACTCTCACACCAAAAAACTTTGGCAGTACTTATGGCCACCGTTATATAGCCACCTCACTTGATGGTTTTGATGGGGTGAAATTATGTCAGGGTGTCTTAAGCCCATAAATATTTGCTGAGAAAATGAAATTTTTCCTTAAATAAGCGACTAAAGGTTTCCCCAGAATCCTAAAAATAATGGTTATATCTTAGGTTAGAACAGCATCGGGGGAAGGGGGTTTTAGGGGTACAAAAATATTTTGTAAAATTTAATTTTGAGAGTTCCAGGGCACTCAATATGTTAAATAATGAATATGGTATGTGGAATCCTAGCTTCAACTCAAGTATCTTCAGGATGGTTTTCTGATTTTCTGACATTTGTACTTGCAGAGACAAATATACCACATTTCATTTGTATCTGGTTTCTAACTGTACATAACTCTTCCTCATTGAGTCTTTATTAGATCATAAAGATAACAGAAATATGCTAACAATTTATCAGTGTTAGTGTATCCGAAATTATGAAGCAGCTAAAAGCCTTCATTGTGTGTGCCTCATATAAAAATTGCTGAGGTAATACTTTGCTGTTTTAATTGGTGCATTTGATAATAAAATTATTATTTTTCATTGCCCAAGGAACAGATGACTCTCAGTTAATAAAGCTGCACAAATTTTCAGTTACAGTTACATATTAATTCCAAAATGTTTAAAACATTTCTTAATATTTATCACATATTATCAGTGGACTGTGCCCACAGTGATCGTAATCTTTCCAGAAATTAGTCTGTTATATTTCTAAAGTATAATCACTAATTTAAATTATTGATTTTTCCGTTTATCAGGGTTCCTTTGGTTTGTGATATTCACAATTGGATTATTTTTAGCTCAGCTGACTATAAGTCATCTGAGCTATAGTCGTGGTCCATTGTCCGTCGTCCGTCCGTCCGTCCGTCCGTCCGTCCGTAGATGTGGCACGTTTTGAAACCGTAAGACCTAGGAATCCAAAATTCAGCATAATGTTAGATGTCCCCAAGATCTCCTACCAAGCCGAAAACTGGGTCTTTGCGACTTCATTCCTTTGAGAAATTAAGGAAAAACCTCAATTTTTTATTAAAAACCTATTTTTACACTTTAGGACTGCCTAATATCAAAACCACTCATCTGTTTTTCCTCATATTTCCTATAAATAATCCTCTATATAATGCCTATGTACATGCCAGAAATTAGGTCTGTATTATTTAATTTAAAAAAGTTATGGGCCCAACATAATGCATTTTGTAAATAATCAGGAAAGAAATTTTATCACTTAACACAAAACTTGTTAAAGCTAAGCACTTTTTTTCCAGTAATATTACTTTTATTAATCAAAATTAAATTGTATACCCAAAATTAGATCAAAATCTTTTAAATTTTTAAAAATATTAGCAAAAATAAAAAATTGGTACCTTGAATTTAGCCCAACTTTGACCATGGCACGTTTTTTTGCTGTAACTGCTGTGGATTTAATTTTCACAGCATGTTTTTGTTAGCATTTCAACTGTTAACACCAAAAATTTGAAACCAGTTGATCAAAAACTGTAGATTTTATTCAAGTTTTCAAGCACCATGTCACATATTGCTAGTGTTATGCAGTTTGCTAGAGCTCAGCTCCCGAGCTTCAGCTCTAAGTTCCTTAAATTTGGCATACAGTTAGATTTCTCCAAAATCCCCTACCATGCCAAGAATTTCCTTCGAGATATCAATGAAAAACTACATTTTTCCATTAAAAACCCAATGTTACACTTTAAGACTGCCTAATATCAAAACCACTGATCTGACTTTGATCATATATAATATACATATTTTTCTATACGTTCACTATGCACATGCCAGAAATGATGTCAGTATTGTGTATTTTTTTTAAGTTATGGGCCCAAACATAATGCACTTTGTAAAAAATCAAGAAATATATTTACTCCCTTAACAAGGGCATTGCTGAAGCTAGAGATCTTTTTTGTCAGGGATGTAACATTATTTAATCAAGATTCAATTGAATACCCAAAATTAGTTCTGAATTTTTCAAATTTTATAAGTTATTAGTATAAATATAAAATTAGTACCTTAAATTTTGCCCAACTGTGACCAAGGCACGTTTGTTTCCCGTGAGCACTGTTGATATAATTTTCATATCATGCACACATAAGGATTTCAGCTTTTTAGTTTAGAAAGCTGAAAGAAATTTGCCAAATATTGTAGCTTTTATTAATGTTTTTTATGAGACCCTGTCAGACTTTGGCTCTCTCCAGCCCCTCTTGAGTCACCTGTATGTTGACCTTGTTGACCTTTCATCAAATTATGCACGCTTGAGGGGAGAATCCAGGCAGCTTATGGCCAGCCACAGTTGATCCAGGTGTTCAACCCAACTCATCTAGTAGTTTTAACCAACAACATAACAATAAACAAAAAATTAATAAATTTTTATTGGTTTTTAATAACAAATTAAAGAAAAATAGAAAAGGAATTTGTTAGTTTATAATAACAGGAAATTAACTTGCAGTTACTGATGATATAAGAATCTTGTATCGATGGGTAGAATGTCACATATTCCAAATAACACCATGCAGTCACCTATGGCATTTTTCAGTTCATTTTTAATGATAAAGAAGTAAATCATATTATTCATTACTAATCATTAAGGATTATATGAAGGAAATTAATGATAGACAAAGATGCAGTTGATAATATTAATCTAAATTCCTACTGTGTCTAGTGTGTACATTGATGTGAAATTAGTCCAAAATGAATTTTTTACAGTTATTTTTTAATATAAATAAAAGCCATAAAACCAGGTACTTATGATCATTATTTAAATGTGTGAATTTTGTATATTCTGGATTCTTAACATCATTGTTTGGTGAAAACTGAATTAATACCAGACATGGTGCAAATACTTTGTAATTGTATTTAAATACGAATATGATTATGTACTCCATTATAAAATTTCTTGCATAAAGAATGGGAATTCAGGTAAAAATGAAAGTATATGAATACTCGTGCAAATACTTTCAAAATGTATTCATGAATGCATTCATGAATATATTCTTTAATATTATTTTAATAATCATATCAGTTATATTTCATTTTAAAAAATCATATGATTCTCTTATTATTTTTAATAAAAATTATATTTGGGACAATATTTGTAATTTTTTAATAAATATTTAAACTCTTACATTATATGTTCTGCTTATAAGTTATACGGCCAAGTCAAAATCTGTGTGACAGTAGTACTCCATTTGTTAATAAAATAAATGAAATCAATCCTCTTCCCTGTCTCCAAAGGTACTATCAAAATCATACATAAGCTAAACAACAACAACTCATAATACAGCTTATATTTATTACCACACAAAACCAGCATGTGCCTCATTTCTAAATAATATTTTTTTATCATATATTTTATGACTAAAACTACGCTAAACGAACCCTCCTGAGTAACACCTATGATCGTCACCACAGCTGAGTCTGTGAGTTCATCTGGAGTCAATCAGTAGTAAGCCACAAACATTAATTACAAGTCATTAATTATAATTCCCTTCCTTCTTTGCTCTTTCCATCCTTCTTTCTTCCCTTCGTTACCTGATTCTTTCTTTCAGTCTTTCTTTCTTTCAGTCTTTAATTCTTTCTACAGTCTTTCTTTCTTTCAGTCTTTCTTTCAGTCTTTCTTTCTTTCAGTCTTTCTTTCAGTTTTTCTTTCTCTTTTTTCTTTCTATCAGTCTTTCAGTTTTTCCTTCATTCTTCCCTTCGTTACATGATTAATTACTTCTTTCTTTCTTTCTTTTTTTTCTTTCTTTCTTTCTTTCAGTTTTTCTTTCTTTCAGCCTTTCTTTCTTTCAGTCTTTCTTTCTTTCAGTCTTTCAGTCTTTCCTTCATCCTTCCATTCGTTACATGATTCTTTCTTTCTTTCTTTTTTTCTTTCTTTCATTCTTTCTTTCAGTCTTTTTGTTTTCTTTCTTTCATTCTTTCTTTCTGTCTTTCTTTCTTTCTTTCTTTCTTTCAGTCTTTCTTTCTTTCTTTCAATCATTTTTTCTTTCAGCCTTTCTTTCTTTCAGTCTTTCTATCTTTCTTTCAGTCTTTCCTTCATCCTTCCCTTTGTTACATGTTTCTTTCTTTCTTTCTTTCTTTCTTTCAGTCTTTCAGTCTTTTTTTCCTCTTCCGGTCTTTCTTTCAGTTCTTCTTTTTTTCTTTCTTTCAGTCTTTCTTTCTTTCAGTTTTTCTTTCTGTCAGTTTTTCCGTATATCCTTCATTCTTCCTTTTGTCTTCTGGTTTTACATTAAGTTTACTGTTGGTTGATGGAATATGGGTATTCATTAGCGGTTCTTTATTGACTCAATTAGCGGTTAGTAGGAACTCAAAGGTATAATTGTTATCTGTCATTCACTATTCAGCAGTTTCAACACATAGACTGACCCGTGAAATAAAAAAAACACACACACACAATTTGAAGAGGAATCTTCAATCAGCAGGATAGTTTTTAGCTCAGCTGACTGAAAGTCATCTGAGCTATAGCGATCACTCTTTGTCCGTCGTCCGTCTGTCCGTCGTGCCGTCTGTCTGTCTGTCTGTCTGTCCATCTGTCCGTCCGTTAACCAGGCACAAATCGTAACCGCTGGACCTAGAACCTTGTAACTTGGGATTCTGAGAGGTCCATAAAAAATCTCCTTGGAAACCAGAAATTAGGTCTCTGTTACCCATATCCTTCGAGCTATATGGCCCCAAAGTACCCCCCAGAAAAGTCAAAAATTTCATACAAAAACTTCAATATCTCATTAACTACTTGACTGATGGTCATGATTTTTGGCATACATATTGATCATGAGATGTTACATCACTTCCTGCAGACTGGTGGCGCCACCTGTATTTTTCGATTTTTTACGAATTTTTTTCTCTATTTTTGAGACCTTTAAAAATGTGAACATCTGTTAACAAGGCACAAATCATAAAGACTGGACTTAGAATCTTAATTCTTGACACACTGAGAGGTCCATGAAAAATCTCCTTGGAAACCAGAAATTAGGTCTCTGTTACCCATATCCTTTGAGCTATGGGGCCCCAAATTACCCCCCAGAATAGTAAAAAATTTCATACAAAAACTTCAATATCTCAATAACTACATCACTGATGGTCTTCATTTTTGGCATACATATTGATCATGAGATGTTCGATCAGTTCCTGCAGACTGGTGGCGCCACCTGTACTGTTTGATTTTTTACAATTTTTTCCTCTATTTTTGAGACCTTTGAGGATGCTGTCATCTGTTAGCGTGGCACAAATCGTAACAACTGGACCTAGAATCTTCATTTTCGACACACTGAGAGACCTATGAAAAGTCTCCATGGAAACCAGAAATGAGGTCTCTGTTACCCATATCCTTCTAGCTATGGGGCCCAAAATTACCCCCCAGAATAGTCAAAAATTTCATACAAAAACTTCAATATCTCATTAACTACCTCACTGATGGTCATAATTTTCGACATACATATTGATCATGAGATGTTTCATCAGTTTGTGCAGACTGGTGGCGCCACCTGTATTTTTCAATGTTCACGAATTGTTTTCTCCATTTTTGAGACCTTTAAGGATGTAGTTATCTGTCAACAGGGTACAAATCGTAACGACTGGACCTAGAATCTTCTTTCTTGACACACAGGGAGACCCATGATAAGTCTCCATGTAAACCTGAAATTTGGTCTCTGTTACCCATATCCTTTGAGCTATGGCACTCCAAAGTTCAGCTCAGAATAATGGAAAATTTGATACAAAAGCTAAAGTATCTGAACAACTAATGCAGAGATAACCATAATTGTTTGCATGGATATTGATCATGGAGTGTTTCATAAGTTTCTGCAGACTGGTGGCACCACCTGTATTTGTTCGGTTTTTTTAACGAAATTTTTCTGTATTTTTGAGACCTTTAAAGATGAGAACATCTGTTAACAGGGCACAAATCATAAAAACTGGACCAAGAATCTTCATTCTTGACACACAGGGAGACCCATGAAAAGTCTCCATGGAAACTTGAAATTAGGTCTCTGTTACCCATATTCTTTAAGCTGTATGGGTCCAAAATACCCCCCCCCCCCAGAATAATGGAAAATTTGATACAAAAACTGCAGTATTTCAATAACTACAACACTGATGGTCATGATTTTCGGCATACATATTGATCATGAGCTGTTCCATCAGTTTCTGCAGACTGGGTGTGCCACCTCTATTTTTTTTTCAAATTTTTACGAATTTTTTTCTTTTTTTTGAGACCTTTAAAGATGTGGTTATCTGTCAACAGGGTACAAATCGCAACAACTGGACCTAGAATCTTCATTCTTGTCATGCAAGGAGGCCCATGAAAGGTGCCTGTGGAAACTTGAAATTAGGTCTCTGTTACCCATATCCTTCAAGCTATAGGACTCCGAAGTATCCCTCAGAATAATGGACAATTTGATACAAAAACTGAAGTATCTGAACAACTAATGCAGAGATCACCATGATTTTTTGCATGGATATTGACCATTAAGTGTTTTTATTAGTTTCTGCAGACTGGTGGAGCCACCTGTATTTTTGTATCCGCCAAAACGAAGTTTTGCGGATACTATGTTTTTGACCGAGTTCCTCCGCCTCGGCGGCGTTCGTTTCCAGAGAGCTCCTCGGAGACTAATGGACCGATTTTTCCCAAACTTACACCTATTATCGGGTCACATGTGAACTGGTGCCTTACCAATTTGCATTGACCTCTGACCTTTCCTCTCTATCCAGTGTCCATTTGTGGGTCTGTTTCCACTCATAAACCCTCATATCTCGGGAACCGTTTGGCCGATCAGGAAATAAAATTGATACAAATGTAGCCCTTGGATTGCTTTATAACATACACAAAAAATGGTGGCGCCACCTATAACCATGTTTGCACAGTGTCCATCTGTTCATCTGCCTTGGGTTAAAATCACTCATATCTCTGCAGTGAATTGACAAATTCACCTGAAATTCGTCATGTGTATACATCCAGGATAGCTTTCTTGATTTTATGACAGGTGGCGCCACCTACGTTCACGTTCACGCTGATGACATCCAAGCTTATATCTCGGGAACCGTTTGACTGATCAGGAAATAAAATTTATACAAATGTAGCCCTTTGATAGCTCTGTAACATACACAAAAAATGGTGGCGCCACCTGTAACAATGTTTGCACAGCGTCTGTCTGTTAGTCTGCCGTGGCCTAAAATCACTCATTTCTCTGTAGTGGTTTGACATAACTGCCTAAAATTTTGCAGGTTTATACATCGAGGACAGCTTTCTTGATTTTATGACAGGTGGCGCCACCTACATTCTAGTTAACGCTGGACACATCCAAGCTCATATCTCAGGAAATTGTGCATGTGTTTAGATCTCACATAGGTCTTTATCATACACAAAACTGGAGGGGTTACCTGCAAAGATTTTTGCACAGTGTTTGTCTGTTTGTCTGCCATGGGCAAAAATCGCTCATATACATGTAGTGGTTTGACTTTTCTGCCTAAAATTTTGCAGGTGTATACAACTTGGACAGCTTTCTGGATTTGTGGTAGGTGGCACAACCTACATACACATTTAGGCTGCAGACATCCATGCTAATATGCAACATACCTCACTCTATTTCCCCTTGCCACTCAATCCATGCCTCACTATCCGATTTTGGCAGATACATGTAGTCACTTGTCGGTTACCCGTATTCTAGTTTTAAAAGTTTACACATTTTTCTCTATTTTTGAGATATATAAATACAGACTAAATCTTGGCCTGTTGGTTAATCTGTTTGAGGCTTCAGTTGAATGGGTATATACTACCATTCTGATGATAAAATTTCCTTTTGCGAATCTCTTCCCAGTCAGCTGAGCGTCATGACCCATGGGTCACTTGTTATAAAATAGGTAAAATCCATTATCCCATATGAGAATGTCTTTTAGGGTTTCCATATGAATAATTAACTAGAGTGTGGGTTCAATAAAAATGGTATTAATCAAGAGACACATTTATCCCCAAAGTAAAAAAATCTGAATTTTTCAGTTCAGCATATATCATGACATGCATTGCATGAATCTGATGATTGCATATATGATCATTTAACATTGTCAAAATCTTGACCATATTTTTTCTAAGTTCATTCAGCCTTGGCATTGATAATTTGATGTGAGTGTTTTTAAAATTATTGAACATACATATTCCTTAAATTTGATCCTCATGTATAATATGTCCAATTGCCAAGTGGTTCATAGTTTTACTGAAAGATCAGTTTCACAAATTAATTTTAAAAGTTAATCACCACATAATATCCCTGGTTAGAACTCGGTATGACTTCTACTCAACCTCTACTCCTTATAGTGTCAAGGAGGAGAATTAGTAATGACTGTATCGTTTGGTTCTGTAGAACATTTTTCTACACTAACAGCTGTATGGCTGTTCTTGCCCCTGTAACAGTTTACTAGTTGCTGGTGTGTGGCAGACCACATTCCTCCCCTGTCATCTAGTCCACAGAATCCTACCTCAAATAGAACCACAAGCTGATGTTCCTTGTTTTAATAGCCCAGGCTTTTAATCAGGCCAGTGTCCAGCTGTGGGGTAGATTTACTGAATAAATCATTGTGTTAGTTTTAATATATGTTAACTGCTGGGTTATATACAAGGAAACTAAAACTAGTGGTATTTGGTAGGAAGCTCCTAGCATGCCTTTTTGGAATGTTTAGTTTCCATACTTATCTGCTGTACACATATATCCATATATACTTGTTTGCTAATAGCAGGTCCAGGCTGCTTGAAGTATATCATACCATACACTGTCACTCAGGACTGTATCAACACACAAGACAATGTTTAGTGACAGTTACTGTTATCATGTGGAACAGATTCATGTGTTGAATCAATGTTGGGTAATATTTGGAATGTGTGTGGGTGAGCGGTCTTGCAAACCTTGATTTAAATATATTTATGAATCTCAATTAATTTAGAATTTTCACTTATTCTTTTATTTCCTTAATTTCCACTATCTCCTCCTTTTGTATCCTTTAAGATGACATTTATTACAACAGATTATTCTAGGCCTTTCCTGATACCTAATTTCTGACCAGCCCCCTCTTTTCCTGAAAATTTTGTGTTTTTTATATAGAATTTTTCTTTCTCCTATTTAACAGAACAGAAAGAATCTCAACTTAAGTAAAAAAGCCACTGGTCTTGAAAGATTAAATAATTCCTGATTACAAAGAAAGGTTTCAATAGAATTACCACCGCATTAATTATTGTATTCCAGATTATTAGATAATTTCACTTAAATAGTCTTGTTCTGTTTATCTATCCAGAATGCCCATACTTAACAGGTAAAAACAATATTATATTATTATTGTTATAACACACAGCTAGAGAAGATTAACTGTTGTTAAAAAAAAAAACCTCATTCGCATCTCTAGGTAATTTATGATTTAGTCTGCTAAGCTGTCATGTGTTGGCTGTAACTTGGCACTTTCTGACTTTGAAATACAAAATTGTTCAGTCCAAATCCCTTTATATCCAGAATAGTTTGCCACATTATAGGCGATTCCTAATACTTCATCACTTGTTGAAAACAAACTGCGGATAGATAGTTAGGTTGAATCATACTGTTAAAACCCTTTACAAGCTATAACATTTAGGAGGTGAATGCACTTCATAAAAACATACCAATTCCTTTTACTTCATTCCTAGATTAAAACTAACTGAGGATGGGTAAGTTTAATACTTTAAAAACCCTTTACAAGATATAATTGTCCACATTAAAGAGGTGAATGCACTTTATTAACAACAGACCAAGCAGCAAAGATGCTGACAGTTATTAAGACTGAAGAGTTAACTTTGTTTCTTTTTTTTCTGCAGGATGCTTTACAAGCCCTGGTGGCTGACTGCAGCTTCCCAGCTATCAGGAGGAATAAGAACATAGAAAACTTCCTCAACAGATGTAAGTATGATTAACAAGCCAGAAATCCCCAGTGTGTTTTAATTAGGGCTGTGAATTGTGATGGCTCTTAGAATCAATTCAAATAAATATTCATTACCTTTGATACAATTTTCGATTTAATTTTTATTACATAGTCAGACTACAACCAAGGTGTCTTGAATTGTATGTCTGAATTAAAAGTATATGGCTGCAGCTAGTATTATAAAGGAGATCTCTTTCGGCAAAAATGCAGTTCCTGATCAGGCTTTTGAAAACATTTCAGATTAATGACTTCTGTGAATAATATGCTGTTTTCCTGAGGGATTCTTCCTCAGTTTATGTATATGCTGCAGGGTTGAGGTTTCACAAATACAGCTTGAGTTTAAATGGAGTGCTGACTTGAACTTGTGGTTTTTAGCTTGTTTGCTTTTTTGGTTACTCCACTTGACTGTAGCTTTTACCAGCACCTCCTTAAGTTCACCTTGATTTTAACAGGCTTTCTGTAGAAGAAAAAGCTGTCTCACCTTGTACCTGGCACCTCCTGAAAGAATCTACTTAAAACTGGTGGCAGATTGCGGAATGTATTGTCATACAGTTTGGACCCTTTTTATGACAACAAAATTTATATTTTTTACTTGCTAATTTTCCCCAGGGGAATACCCCAGTACTGGCAGTAGGTCTTCTATATTGCAAAGATATAAGACCAATTGTATGGTTATAATTGTCTTGTTCTCTGTTGTTTTCTTAATCATGCCTAAGTAAGGTAAGTTGCTCAGGGGGAGCATTGCTTTGCAAGGGTTGAAAATAGTAGTTGGATGATCATTTATTTTTTAGTGTTGTTCCATGTTTATTTGATAATTGAACGAGAAGGGACAGAGAATGGTGTCTAACTATTGTGTGCAGGGGAATTGACCATATATGCTTAAATGTTTGTTTTTCATATACCTATCTACCTAGTAAAGCATACTATCCCAGATCAGTGGTTTCCAGTCCCTTCATATTAAAAGTAACTGTAACAAGCACCAGTGTGTGTGTGTGTGTGTGTGTGTGATAGTGTAACATCACCTTTGTTGTCGGGAGATGTGGGTTTTGATTCTCATTGTTGTGGCACAATTCAAGTTCATCAGACCTGAAATGAGATCATCCCCAGTGATAACCACTGGTAAATAACTATGGTCTTCACAGTGCCCCTGGGATTTGCGGTTGGGTACACTTCAGTAATTGATATTTACAGTTAATGTGACTTTATTTCAGTGCCATCTTTGCTTGTGCCTGACATTGGGATGCACTAATAACTGTCTTACTAAAAATGTCATTAATTCACCAGTAATATTGTGTTAGGATATAACTGCATACTCAGGTATACTTGATAAATGTATGATGACTGTCAGGAGAAGGCAACAACTTTAATTTTAACCCTTTTGGCTTGTCACCTTGTGCCTAGTCATTTCAAGCCAAATCATCCATATGACCTGATCTGGTTTCCTGTAAATTTAGCATGCTTGTGTTTGAATATAATTATGATAAATTTTTTCTTGTTGACTGATATCAGATCCATTATTAGCGTAGCTGACTGTAAATCAACTGAGCTATAGTGATCGGTCAGTGTCTTTCATCTGTCTGTCTGTCTGTTAGACTGGCGTGTTTTGACACTGTTGAACATACAAATTTGATATTTGGTATATAGTTAGATGTCCCTAAGGTGTCCTACCAAACACAAAATTAGGTCAATTTGGGAAAATTAAGGAAAACCCTCCATTTTCCTTTAAAATCCTATTGTTGCACTTCACGACTGCATAATATCAAAAACTCTTGTTTTATAACCCATGTTCCTTTTAGCCACAAATCATCAAATGGTATTATATGCATGTTGCATAATATGAATAATATCACTGCAGGAGTAAATCTGGATTTTATGATGTTTTACATGGTATCTCTTAATATACAGTGGAACCTCACAATGCGACCAGCTTAGGGGCTGACCCAAGTGGTTATAATTTTGGGATGATCACAATTGTGAAAATCTAAGTTACATGGATCATATATTTGGGACGCAGATAAGTGGTCTTTAATGTCAGAATGGATGCAATTGCAGGGTAGTAGCACAGTGGGGATAATACAGCTTGATGACAGTTGTTACACTGAGAACCAATTTCGTTTAAACAAGTTTCTGTATGCCTATGTAGTCTTGGCATTTTGCTCCAGATATTGGTGTGTACAGTAAAGTAAACATTGTTAGCTGGAGGCACGGTGCCTCATTGTTCCTACTCTTTGAGTTTACTTTACATTATCAGTCCATCCTAGAAACAGAGGTTTGGTCTTTGATTAACACCTGCTGGTCAGGCTGCCCAGAGTCTGTCTGGTGCTCTCTAAATGTGATCTCGTCTAGGCCCTCACGTACTTCAAATGTTTACCTACAATTAGGACAATTGGTGTCTGCTTTCTGTTTTTAGGGCACTTAGCTTTCTGGGAATCGCAGAATGAGCTTACAGTATCCTGGAAAATTCCTAAAAAAATTTAGTAATGCAACATTTTGTAGGAATTTTTTGTGGAAATTGTAGTTTCTTCCTTGTCAAGCAGAATATGATTGTTCACTATTTCAAACAGTTTTATATCTGCTCCAGCCTCCAGGTAATTGTTAGTACTGGTGTAGACATTCAGTGGGCTAAGCTTTTGAATGACAAACTTGTGAAAGTCATGGGAAATGGGAACATGTACCTTTGAGGCTGTTATCCACTTTGTTGTCCAGACCACAAGTCATTTATGATGAGGATACTTTTCTAAAACAAAAATGGAATCTTGATTCTACTAAATTATTCAAAATAATATTTGGGAAATATTTTGAAGAAAGCATATTGAAAGCCTGTCTTTTGTAGATTATCATCCCTTGACTAGTGTTTATGAAAAGTTTAACTTTATTTATTATAACCTTTAAAATTATTATGTTGTTTATTTGCTGTTATATCTGCATCTTGTTTCCCATTTCCTTGTAATATAAAAGTTTTATATGCCAGTCTGAATCTTATGGAGGTCTTGTGTTAAAGTTTGTTATTGAATGGGCCCCGTATTTCAGTCAGTCTGCTATCATTTGGTGTTTCCATGATAACTCACCAGCAATTTGAAACTCGCTCAAAATATAATCCAGTACCCCCCCCCCCCCCCCCATTTATTTTTGTAAAATTCTGTATATTTAAGGAGGTCAAAGGGTACCAGATCTAACTGTGGTGTGGCTACAATAAATCACCAGGCTTTTGATTTTGAAGATAACTTTAAATGTTTATGAGTTATTCACTTAGTAGTTTGATCATCTGCATAAAATGTACATCACAGGTGTATCATGCACTCTTTGCAGAGCTCTTTTTATGGATTGTTATCAAATCTTATGTAAACCTCTTATGATATAACCCACTAGGTCATAATCCCAGAAATACTAGAAAAGGGGCAAGTTTTGATCCCTTGTCACAATTTAATTTAATTTCCCTTGTCCCTTTCTAATTTTTTTAAGAAAAAAAAATATCACCCTGTGGCAGTGTCACACATCTGAGGATTCACATTAAACATAAGGAGAAATTTATCATATTACAATTTACATCATTTAAAAGAAATATGCTTGGGACTCGGGTCATGCGGCACAGGGGGTGGATTATATATAATTATATATATATATATATATATATATATATATATATATGTATATATGTATATAGTCACAGAGGAAATTCACCTAGACAAGATTGTGATTGTGAATTGTTCTAGGCAAAGAAAGACATTTTGAATCCTTTCTTGACAGCTGTTTGACTTCTTGTCTGAGAGAACCAGGTTGTCTGCTTGGTTTATGAGTTTAGACTGCAAGTGCACCTGCCTATCTGACTTACTGTCTTGTTCATTTACTTTCACTATCTAAATCAGTCAGAACCAGTCTGTAGCAAATGTTCTCTGACCCTTTAGGACATTTGGCCAAGACCAGGTAGATTATTTCATTTAGCCTTATTTAGACTACTGTAAAACTTATTGTAAAACTAAAATGGGAATGGCCTTTGAAAAGCTTTTGATACTGTGGGATGTAATTGTGTAAATCATGGAAATGTAAAGCTAAGGTTCCTTATGTATGGAATGTGTGATGTCGAAACCGGCATGCAGAATGCAGAATACATGTTGAGAAATTTCAAATGTACCGGCATGCGGGCATGCATGTTTTCGATTTGTTGCCCTTGGATACCATCTGAAACCAAGAAAAATTGCTACGCGTAGCAATTCATTTTGGGAGATACACTTTCCACATGCCCAATCAACACTCCTCTGATACCCTTTGAAGGATCTATCCGAAACCTTGCATAGTTATTCGCTCACCTATGTAGGCATGCATAACAAAGACAGGTGGTGCCACCTGTAATCCTTTGTGCGTATGAATCTGGGTGTCTTTGTAATTACAGCCCATATCTCAGGAATACTTCAATATATTGAGCTGAAATTTTGCATGTCCATAGATCTTGGATCTCTTGTCCTTGAGGCTGGTTGCTCCACCTTCAATCATTTTCATGACTTCCATCTAAGCATTTGCCATCTGTTTATCTTAGTGATTGGTTCAATATATTCAATCAATGTATCAGTCTGAAATTTTGGCATGTCCATCCATCTTGAAGAGTTATCTAATAGACCAGACAGGTGGCACCACCTACCGTCCAATTTTCATAGAATACATTAATGCCC
Organism: Sipunculus nudus; assembly: GCA_026874595.1. Classification (NCBI taxonomy): domain Eukaryota; kingdom Metazoa; phylum Annelida; class Sipuncula; order Golfingiida; family Sipunculidae; genus Sipunculus; species Sipunculus nudus. The sequence continues at coordinate 45,812,162 of CM049309.1, forward strand.
TTCGCTCAGGAGTGGTTTGCTATATTGGCCTGAAATTGTGTATGTTCATCATCTATCTTGGATACCTAGATCTCGAATTCAAGACTGGTGATGCCATCTGGCGTGGTGTCCATCTGTCCTTATGCTTTTGGTAAAAATTGCTCATTTCTCAGGAGTAGATGGATGTATCAGCCTGAAATTATGTATGTTAATCCTTCTTGGATAGCTTTGTTGTAGACCAGACAGTTGGTACCACCTGTTATTCCAGTTTAAAGAATACATTGATGCACTTTTTCTCAGTTGTGGATTTGTGTCTCAGCCTGAAATTTGGATCGCGTATCCATCTGTAGATCTGTTTTTGGTGACAATTGCACATATATGAGGAGTTTAATTAGCATCACTTGTGCCACAAATTTGTAGTCATGTCATGTCATGAACATTCAGTGCCTTACTTTACCCATGACTCTGTGATTTGGCGGTACATGTAGACGCTTGTTGACTACCTGTACTCTAGTTATTATTGACATAGTCAGCTGGGATATAACCCTTCCTTTCCCAACTAAACAGGAAGTACTAAAGATAGCTGTACATTATTTTGTATAATGCACTAGGTACCAGCAGTAGTTATTCAAGTGTAAACCCAGGCACAGATCTTATCATAAGTGGCAGAATTCTTTTGCAAAACCTTGTCTTGAATGTACCTTATACTTTTAATCATATCCGTAGCCTTTTTTAGAGCTTTTGCATTAGCATATCAGTAGAGTTTATCTAGTTTCACATTTGTATGAGGAAACTGGGTTCATTGAATAACATCAATGTTTTCATGATTTCATGCACATATTAATATGCATATTTTAATTGTATGGTTCTTGATGTGTGTAGCCATATGATATAAGAATATCAGAACATAAGCTGAACACATTAAATTTTGGGTGTTGTGGTATTTGAACCTCTTGGTAAAACAAAGAAGAAAAATGTAAGCATCAGTCCCTCCCTTGATGACCACCCTAATAATTTGACCACCACTGAATGATTGAAGCTTGTTTTGGTTCCAGCCAACCATATGTGGAGTTTTCATATATGTCTAACATAACCTGAGTTCTATGCAATGATACCTTCTGTACCATAAGAGCTGTGATTAGGGAATTTTATTTGTGGCTTTGAAATTGATTTTATTGGAGGAGTTTGGGTCTACTGTAATTTCAATAAAAGGGTTAAAGGTTGAAAAAGAAAGAACATCAGTTTATAACATATCCCATATGTTTCATTGTGCACTTTATTAATATTATTGTATCCCCAGACAAAGTCGGGGGATACTATGTTTTCATACCGGTCCCGCCGCCGCCGCATATAAATCTTGTTGGCGCGATAACCCCAAAAATATTTCACAGAACTTTACCAAACTTGGTATATGTATAGATTTGGGTAAGAGGACGACGCCTATTTAAAATGAGGTCATGACCTTTACTAGGAGAGTGTCCTTGACCTTAAATAGGTCCAATTTTGGGGAAAATCACACAAATTCTTTAATATCTCAAGAAATCTTGCATGGATTGATCCCAAAATCAAGTTGATGGAAGATCATGGATAGGGTTGTCATGTTCCGGAAACTGGTGGCGCCACCTATTATTCTTTACTTGTTTTCGTGCCGTTTAATACCCCCTAAATTGCCACCTTACAGTACTGTGAGCATTATAAGTCAAAAACTAATGGACAGATTTCTTTTATATTATGCATATACATCGGTATGGGTTATGGGATGATGTTTATTTAAATTGGGGTCATGACCTTTCCTATGATAGTGGCCTTGACGTTGAATATTGCCATATATGGTGTAAATCACACACCTCTTATGATATCTCCAGTGTTGATAGCCATATGGATTTCAAACATGACTCATGTATGGCCCACCACTAAAGTAAGAACCCTATAGGTTCTAGGGTCATGAGGTCAAAGGTCAAGGTCACTGGACTGGCATTTTAAAAGATACTGTGGATGCATTTTAAGCCAAACTTTCATCCCAGGTCTTCCATCTTGAATATATAGCTCACTTGCCAGTAGTGGATGATCCATGTAAATTTTGGGGTCACAAGGTCAAAGGTCAAGGCCACAGGAGCTATCTGTCCAAAAATTAGTTTCTGAATGATAATTCCTGCTTTTATTGATGTATTGATTTCAAATTTGACTTATATATGTCCCATTGAAAAGGCAAGACTCCAGTTGATTTTGGAGTCATGAGGTACAAGGTCAAGGTCACAGGACACATCTTTAAAAAGATTGTAGATGCATTTTCAGCCAAACATTTAATCTTAGACCTTTCATCTTGCACATATAAGTCATCTGCCAATAGAGGAAGACCCCTATCAGTTTTGAGGTCACAAGGTCAAAGGTGAAGGTCACAGGAGCCATCTGTCCAAAAATTAGTTCCTGGATGATAATTCCTGCTTTTATTGATGTATGGATTTCAATCTTGACTTGTATATGTCCCATTGGAAAAGCAAGACCCAAATTGATTTTGGGGTCATGTGGTCAGAGGTCAAGGTCACAGGAAACCTCTTTAAAAAGATTGTGGATGCATTTTCAGCTAAATAATTCATCTCAGATCTTTCATCTTGCACATATAGTTCACCTGCCATGAGTGGAAGACCCCTATCAATTTGAGGTCACAAGGTCAAAGGTGAAGGTCACAGGAGACATCTGTCCAAAAATTAGTTTCTGGATGATAATTCCTGCTTTTATTGATGTATGGATTTCAAACTTTACTTGTATATGTCCCATTGGAAAAGCAAGACCAAAATTGATTTTGGGGTCATGAGGTCAAAGGTCAAGGTCACAGGAAACCTCTTTAAAAAGATTGTGGATGCATTTTCAGCCAAACATTTCATCTCAGATCTTTCATCTTGCACATATAGTTCACCTGCCAAAAGAGGAAGAACCCTATCAATTTTGAGGTCACAAGGTCAAAGGTGAAGGTCACAGGAGCCATCTGTCCAAAAATTAGTTTCTGAATGATAATTCCTTCTTTTATTGATGTATGGATTTCAAACTTGACTTGTATTTGACCCATTGGAAAAGCAAGACCCCAATTGATTTTGGGGTCATGAGGTCAAAGGTCAAGGTCACAGGAAACCTTTAAAAAGATTGTGGATGCATTTTCAGCCAAACAATTCATCTCAGATCTTTCATCTTGCACATATAGTTCACCTGCCATGAGTGGAAGACCCCTATCAATTTTGAGGTCACAAGGTCAAAGGTTAAGGTCACAGGAGCCATCTGTCCAAAAATTAGTTTCTGGATGATAATTCCTGCTTTTATTGATGTATGGATTTCAAACTTGACTTGTATATGTCCCATTGGAAAAGCAAGACCAAAATTGATTTTGAGGTCATGAGGTCAAAGGTCAAGGTCACAGGACACATCTTTAAAAAGATGTGGATGCATTTTAAGCCAAACATTTCATCTCAGATCTTTCATCTTGCACATATAGTTCTCCTGCCAAGAGAGGAAGAACACTATCAATTTTTGAGGTCACAAGGTCAAAGGTGAAGGTCACAGGAGCCATCAGTCCAAAAAAAATAGTTTCTGGTTGATAATTCCTGCTTTATTGATGTATAGATTTCAAACTTGACTTGCATATGTCCCATTGGAAAAGCAAGACCCAAATTGATTTTGGGGTCATGAGGTCAAAGGCCAAGGTCACAGGACACATCTTTAAAAAGATCAAGGTCACAGGACCAACATCTTCAACAAGATTGTGGATTGTTAGATGGAAGAAACAATAAATATGCCAAGTGTCAGTATATGCTGCTAAAAATGGGGGTCTATTCTTAAAGGGGGGGGGGGGGGCTACTATGTCTGGGGATACTCTGGCACCTGCGGTGTCAAGAAATGTCTAGTTTATTATAACTTTAGTACTACTATATGTATCTTGAATGTTATGTCAATCTGATCATTACAGGTATAACAGCCACAAAGGTAAACAAGTCAACATAGTTTGCCCAAAAGGTTGACATGGTTCCTATCCATCATGATGTCCTTATAAAATCATTCACTGTACCTTTCAGATGAGAAGCCAGTGGATACCGTAAACAACTGTAGACTAAATGCAAATGACTTCAGTGTGGTCAAAGTAATTGGTCGAGGTGCCTTTGGAGAGGTTCAACTGGTGAGTATCCATTTGTTATAAACTAAGGTCTTGATCTCAGTGGATGCGCTTGTTGATGTACATGGCGTGGGTCAAACATATCAGTCCTTAGTTGTGTTATAATTCACCAGAGTGGTCTTAGGCCAAAAAAAAATAAAAGGTATGGTTCTCAGGTACCGCACACGTCAATTTTAACCCCCCGCATAAAAAAAGTCTTATTTTGTTTTTTCAATAGGAACTTACTAATTTTGAACTCCAGCCGCTTAGACATTTCTTTTCAAAAGATAAAATAATACAATTTTGATAGGCTTTCCCTGTGATGCAGTGCTTTAACCTGTTTAGCAAAAAAATCTGTTATTGTCATGCTTTTCCCAGATCATATGATATTTTTATCAAAACATCCAAAAAAGGGTTACACAGTATTAGAAAGAGTTACTTTATGAAGTAATCAGGTGGAGATATTAAAATTAAATTTATTGAAAATATGGCCAAAAAAAAGTTTATGTTTTGTAATCTGTGGTGTTCTTATTGTGCCTTTTAAAGCCAGCTATTCACCTAACCTTTTTGTAAAATTTGTATGATATCTCACTTACCCTGCATACATCCTAAAGAACTCTTGGTAATTAAGAGGTACTTTTAACACCTCAGTGATGGATGAATGAGCTTACATATGTGCAAGCTGTCAGTAAATACAGCAGTGTTGACAAATAAAAAAAACATGTAGTCTGAGGTGGTTGGTGACTATTAAAGGTAACTAGTTGCAAACCACCTTTTGCCAAGTTTTGGGTTATCTGGCTTGATGTTTTTGTTGAATCTGTTTGGATTATTTTGGTCCCCCTCCCACATGTTAAAAACACATGGTTATAAATTAACAGATAAGCGGTCTGTGTGCAATGGAATTGTCATTTTCTGGCCTATTTTTAAACACAATATCAATGAAAGATATTATTTTGTGTTAATAGGCATCAGATAACAGAATAGGCCCCTTTAACCTGGTCATTCAACTGAGCAGTACATAAGTTATCACTTTACTCTTAGAGTTTTTTTGTTAAGAGTTTCTCTGGTCTTTGTTTAAAGTGTTTTAGTATCTCTGGTCTAATCCAGGTTTCTTATTCTGAAGAAACAAAAAAGATCACTTTCTTTGAACCAAAAATTTATTTCATTAATTATTTCTTTGAGCATACCTGACACATAAGTACCAAATAATCAGTATGTCAGTTGGTTTGGGCGGAGTGTTCCCCTGGTCCTCAGATATAGGTGACTGACATATCAGTATGACCATTGTCCTGATTGAATTGTTTAGAATAGGTACATGTATAATGTATATAAGAGTTTGTCCTGGTTCCGCTCTATGTTCTATGCTTGACAAATCAAATCTGTAGTGAAAGGGGAATGTGGACAAACACAGTAATGAATAACCCAGAGGGGACAGGAGTATTTTGTAGCTTTATTGTAGAAATACCCAGGCAGAAGTGATCTGATCTCCATTAGGGGTCAGAGGTCACTTGATACATGCTATTGGGAACAGAATATGTTTAGAAACTGCCTCTGTGTGTATGGATGACTCAGGTATCATAATTACATACTAACCAGGTGGAGATTCAATAGTTCATGTTTGTGTACATTGTGCTCATGTCACATCAGTCATATATATAAAGTTATAATAAAAAAGTGATTCTGTTAGGATTTTGATTATTCAGGTGATAATAAGATGCATGCACATGTGTGTTTGGACAGAACCTGCGTTGAACCTAGTTGCCCATTCGGGCAGATGGGAACCCACTTTCGGTTGCCCTACCACCATTTTCTTGAACTTTAGCATGCCCTGGGCAAACAGTTATAACAGTTAATGTTGAGCCCTGCCTCATGTATTCTTGAAGCTTATTTTTTTTTAAGTCATATGTTTCTTTTGCTGTGACAATAATCAACCTGTGAGATGAAAATTTAACCATATCTTAATTCATGTAAAATGGCAAGTACACGGGGAACAACTTATTCAATGCCTGTGAGACCAGTCATTTACCAAGGTTAATTAAGTATATAATTGTGAATACCTGGTTCCAGATGAAGAGAGAAATATATATATATTTGACTCAAGTGTCAAATTGGGAAGTATGATTAATTATAGAAGGAGAGATACAAATACATATTCTGTAAGTCAGGACTGGTTAATTTTGCTTGCCCACACATTTCTGTGGGATGTTAATACAAAACGCCCATTGTCTTGGTGGTTTGATATGTTAATTTTTTATGGTTTTTCTTTGCTCCCTGGTGGTACACATTGCTGATGTGGTGTTTGTATAATTATGTCAAACAACATGGAGATGCTGTGGTTTATTCTCTCACTCATATCAATGATAATGACTGGCAAACCTGGAAAATCACTCTCAGTTCATTCAGTAATGCTTGGTATATTATTTATTAAATTTTTTTCTACAGGAAAGCCTACTTAATATATTTTAAATATTTGTTTAATGTAAAACTTTTTCATATTTATTCTCCATTGTCTTCTTCATTATGGTGATTTTAGACTTTTCTTTATTTCTAACTTATAAAGCTCGAACTGTGATTGGGATCTGGTCTAGCCAAAATTATCAAACTTTATGCTGGACTGAATCCTGGTCAGGTTTTATTCTGGACCAATCGATGATTCCTGACTTGTCAACACCAAACCCTGATAAGATTCTGTCCAGTCCAAACCCTGATCATTATCTGACCTAGACCATAACCTGGTTCAGACTGAGTAGACAAAATACTGAATTATGCCTTCCTTATTCAGTTACTGATTTATGTCTGTTCCTGTTTTAGCAGGTGACTGACATTTTGCTGGGATCACATGCTCCCAGTGATCATTGAAGTAATGACTAAAATATGAAAAACCAAGGCTGATAAATCATAGCAAGCATCTGATACAGTAATAGCTGATTAAAAAGTGCTCATTTTGTCACTGATTTATCTTTTTTTTATGATCTGTTACATTATTCCAAGGTTATATACAGTTTGATAGATTCCTCCTGGCAGCCTTTGTACTAGTATGTAATCGCTGTCTGGACTGAACAAATTTCTTAGCAGCAGTTCTTGCCTCAGCAGCAGATACATCACTTGGTTCACCAGCAGACCTGGCTGGTTAACTCCCACCATGTGGTGTAGCGCTAAAACCTGACCAGACAGTCTGAGGGAATCAGCTGGTAATCATTACCATAAGGGTGTATTAAGGGTATACCTGGCACAGGTATGGTGTCCTGCCAGGGTAACAGCCATTACACACATGCTGAGTGCTACACTGTGAATAACACCCTCCCTGCTTTTATTTATCAATTCACTTGTGTTCTTGTTAGTTTTATGTATTGGTTGCAAACTAGCAGGATAGTTTAGGCATATATGTAGCCTTCACAGCACAGAGGCTGTAATGTATTCAATTATAAAACTATTATGTTCTAGCAGTGCATTTTCATCAGAAACCTTCAAATTTTGCATAAATCCCTTGTACAGTGGAACTTCCCACTGACACTTGCAGGACTTAGATGTTTTTCCATAATAGAGAGCTGTCCATATTAGAGAGAGATGGACCACAGGACCACTTCAGGTGTCTGTAATTAAGAGATGCTGGTTATAAGGAGGTGCCCGTAAGCAGAGGTTCCCCTTTATGTGTATCATTATTATTTATAGAATTAAGCAATGTCTTATGCAGTAAAACCTCAAAATTACAACCACCATCAGGGCTTCGTCAGAGTGGTCACATTTGTGAGGTGGTCATGTAAGCGAGGTCTTGTATAAATTTAAATAAAGAGCAAAAAAGAATCAAGACCTATAAAATGTGGTCATTATTCTGAGGTGGTCGCTAAACTTAGGTGTCAGTTAGGTGAGGTTTTACTGGATATGTTACACTACCTTTATTATCTATTTTATGCTCCCATCTTAGATGGGACATAATATGGTATACCCACAGTCCATCCATCTGTCCATCCATTACCTTTTAGTTTTACCGGAGTAATTTACAGTAGATTATCTTGCTTGAGTTTGATACACACATAGATAAAAGGCAAGATACACACGTATATTTAATGAGGTAGGAGGTTTCCCGGCTGCTTTGTGGTGTTGTGGGGATAACTTACCAGGAATATGATGCATTTTTGGGAAACTCAACAGAAAGCAATTTTGGCAAATTCAACAGAAACATTAACCAACATAACATCTTACCTAAGTTCAATAAGTTGCAATAACCATGCATTTTTAATGAGGACAGAGATCACCAGACTTTGCTAGCACATTGATGACTTACCAGAAATTGGATGGGTTTTCATGAAACTTGTTACAAATATTTACCAGACAGGGCTCAACATTAACTTTTGAAAGTGCTTGCCTAGTCGGGCAAGTAATATCTAGCTTTTACTTGCCCTATATGAATTTTAACTTGCCCTACAAAAATCATTGATTGTATTTAAGAACACAAACATCCTTCATCAGGCCTATGGATAAAGGTTTATGTTGGACCCACTTGCCAGACTGGGCAAGCGGTGAACCGTTAATGTCGAGCCCTGCAAGAGTTTCTTACCTGAGTTAAATACTCTGCAAAACCCCCTAAAATTTTATGAGGTCAGAGGTCACGAGACATGATTGATGTATATTGCACCCTTGTGATTGCAGATTTATCATAGGGAATATAAATTCAATATCAGCAATATCTCAAAAGCTTATAAACAAAAGTGGCAGTTCTTCCATGTATCCTGCCATAATGCAGGTAGTTGACAGATTTAATGTTCACATTTTAAAAAAAGGTACTCAGCAGGTGTTGGGAAGTGGAAAAATGTACAACTAAAAACATAACCTGGTGCTAGGTCAAGTGGTGTGTTTACACTTTACAGAAATTAGTGACTCTTATGTTGCACCACAGACTAGCACAGCATCAGACTCTGTATTGTTTACAGAATTCTTGTCCATGTCTTGTGTCAGTTGAATTTATCTCTTGGATACTCTAAAAGGAAAATCTCAGGCATCATAATGGGTTGTTTTAGTTACAGATTGGTAAAAATAATAATAGATTAATAATAATTATACCCAGTAATAATAATAAAAATGAGTCTTATGAAGAGCAGTCTCAATTCTGTATCATGGAAAACCTGTTAGATTAAAATGGGAAATAAATGCCTGAGGAACAGTCTAAGATTGCAAAAATCTGCCATGTTTTGATTTTAAGACAAATCACCTTTCAAATTCTCATTAGAGTAATAATCAAATTTTTGTCTTTTGACTTTTAGTCTCATATTACATAACTATATAACTTATTGACAGAACAAAGTGATGTTCACCCTGGAAATAATATCATGATATTTCAATTCTGTTAATCTCATGCATGTATATTGATTCGCAAACTCTGCCAAAAAATATATTTTCATCTTAGTGGAACCATAACACATTTGCTTACTTTTAAAACAAGAAAGGCCTCCTTTAGATATACAAGAGTACTGTAACTAGTGTCCTTCCTGTCAAAAATGAACTCACTGGTACCTCAATCAAATAATCAAGAAAGTTTCAGCATGTGGATGTGGAAATGGAATTATGAATTAAATTTAAAAAAAGGGAAAACTGTTGTTGCCATAGTGTTCATGTATGCAATATTCACAAAAGGTGAATTATTTTGAAAATAAAGTCTTTGTGAATAAGAGTTCCAATCATTGGGGAGTAAAATAAAGAAAAATGATTAATATAATGAATGATAATATATTTTGATATGTTTAAAGATTGCTGTTATAAATGATATCATGCAAGTCTTTCAAATTATCTGCCATTATTGAATCATAATTTGCACCCAGGTCTATATTCCATTGGGTCCGCATGCAGTAAGAGTTTGCACACTCTTTATTTGATATAAGTAATAAATATATTAAGGGTTACATTCTGTGTAGGTCTTTTGTAAGGTGAGATCGTGAAAATGGAACTATTTTGAAACACATTAAAGGTAAAAATTGTTAAATTTTATCCTTTCAGATATGGAGCCAACCACAATAAATTGGTTATCGTGTAATGTCACAGATTTGAAGGAAGTTTCCTCATAAGCTCAGGTCAAATGAAAAAAACCATGTTAATAATTAATCAATTACCAGTACCTCCCAAGGTTATTGACCTGACGCTGTCACGGTGTGGGTTTAAATACAGAGAATGAGTTACTGGTCTACAGGTCATCAGGTACAAACTGTGGCATGCGTGCTGCTGCCTGTAACCACAGAATTTCGGAAATTAGTGTTTGATGATGTTTATCAGTGATACATGGTTTGACAGTGCATGTGTGCCACATGTTATTGTTACGCCTGATGGGGGAAAGCAAAATGCTATTTCTCAGAGAATTAATCATATGATGTGTGTTTGTTAACATTGACCTAATAAAACAACATGTTTTTTAAGTGTCTGCTAATGTTGATTATGAAATTATTGTTTGAACCCACTGTAATGCACTTAAGGAACAATAGTTATAAGATAATTGGCTCAACAGTTACATGGAAGATTGTTATTTAGGAATATCAGTTTGAGATTATTGACTTAATTTGCAGAATATCTTGCTGTTTGTGATTATTGACATAATCCGCAGTAATGGAACATTAAATGTGAAAATAAAGACTGAACCTTCAGCAGTGTTCTTGGGGAATATTAAATGTGAGATTATAAAATGATCCTAATGTTCTCAAGGAATATTAAATGTGAGATTATAAAATTATCCTAAAGTAATGTTCTCAAGGAATATGAAATGTGAGATTATAAAATGATCCTATAGTAATGTTCTCAAGGAATATTAAATCTGAGATTATAGAATGATCCTGTAGTAATATTCTCAAGGAATATTAAATCTGAGATTATAAAATGATCCTTTAGTAGTGTTCTCAAGGAATATTAAATCTGAGATTATAGAATGATCCTGTAGTAATGTTCTCAAGGAATATTAAATCTGAGATTACTGAATGAACCAACTGTAATATACTCAGTGGACAGGAAGTTGGGGGGGGGGGTGGATGGTTACAATATCATATACCTAAGATCTAATATAAACATGAAGGAAATCATGCTCAGTTGAAAAATACTTAATACATCATGAATAGATGGTTGTTAAACACTTATTCCATTAATTTTAGTGTATTCTGCATGCCCTGGCTACTTGTAATAACACCTTCCTGGAGTGAAACCTTGCTGTAATTGTGATGTACATCCTGTTATATGATACTTTTATCAGCTCAGCATCACCTGTTATCAGTTATCTTGTTTTGGTATGTGCATATTATGTCCAGATAAAACCTTGATTATATAACCCTGCTGACAGTCTAATGACACGCCCCAGTCACTCAATAATTTCAATGTATTAGTTGGAGAGGTTGTGATTCACCATTGTTTTAATTAAATATCACTCAGTAGAGCCCATACCTTTGCCAAGGCAGAACATTCCTCCTGACCCCTATCTTTATCAGAACCTGCACCAGAATTAATTGCGGGTCTTACCTGACCCATTTCCTTGATCTGTATGGAGGTTTGTAAAAATGGGTTTGGTAGTTTAAACATAACCTCCTTGTTAATGTCAGAGGAAAATATGAAAAGCTTCTGCTGCTTTTGACTTTATGCTTGTGGTAAGCTGTATGTAGGCACCATTGGGATTTTAGGCTAGTTAGGCCGTAGGCTAATATAGAGAATTATCCAGCACTGGAAGACGTGTCAGCTCTGCTGGGTGATTTCTGGTGTACACCAGACTCAGCATTATGTGACAGACCATTGGTACTGTCCCAGACTAGGTGATACAGGCATTTCTGAAACAGATCCATCCTGTTCCAAAAGGTGAAAGCTTTAGTGTGAAACAGTAGCCAACCCTTGTCAGGGTACTCATTGTAAGGAAATATAAATTCATTTTACATTTGCACAGCTGTAACAATTCGCTTGTGACACCTTGTGTGATTCCTAAACTTCAGAACTTTTTTGAATCCCTGTTTGACAGGTTTTATAGGTTTGGATGTTTTCTTCTCTTCCTCTTTCAGCTAGACTGTTCCTTCAAACTTGCACCTGCCTTACTGCCTCATGCATTCAGTAGGTACACATCTGGGATAGTTGATCCTTATTTATATGCAGGTCTTGGTTAGGTGATCTAGATCCACCAGCCGATCTGGTATAGTTGATTCAGATCCATTGATGCAAGGTAGTTGGTCCAGATCCATATATACAGATTCAGGCAGTCGATTCAGATCAAAGTACATGTCTAGGATAGCTGATCCAGATCCACATACAGATTCAAGATCATTCATTCAGGTCCATAAATAGGTCTAGAATAGTTTATCTTGATTTACATATAGATCCTGGATCCGTAGGAGTTAGTTGATCTGATCTACATACAGATCTTCTTGAAATCTAAGATCCAGAACCACATAGAATCAAGGGTAGTGGAACCAGATCCAAAATCCAGGGTAGTTGAACCAGATCTGGAATCCAGGGTAGTTGTATCTTCATTCAGATCTTCAATCTTAGATGTCAATCCATGACCCATATTCTCTTTATAAATATATTTTACAAAAAGGGGAATTTTTACACATTATTTGTATATTCATATTAAAAAATATTTAAAAAAAACTGGGCACTGCACCAAAACAGGTTGTTATGTTGAGTGATGTGGGTTTAGTCAAACAGATGAATGTTTGTATGTATTGACATTATTCATATGATGTCAGTACAGTATAAAGAGGGAGCCTATCAGCACGGTCTATCACAACACCATCAGGTATTATACAAACAGCAAAAAGCCCTCCTGGCCACACACAGGGTAATTTAGGTTATCACATTGCAGGCTACTGGATGGTAAATTTGCTATAAAAGTGGCACAGGGCCCAGGAATGATGCACTGCTGGCAGTCCTGTGGCTGCAAAGATGATAAATTTGGTGATGATTTACTCCTCATCATAATGTTTTGTCAGTCTCTATTTATATTGAGCAATGGCAAGGATGTTTAGCTGTTTGTTTTTGTTTGCTGAGCCAGCTTTCCTGAGGTTATACCTTGTCTCGGTTCATCCCCCCACTGTGCCACCCACACACATATTGTCAGTAATGCATTGGTCCTATAGCTAATGGTTAATTGAAATTGGTAAGAAAAATCCTACAGGCCAGTGGGGCATGCAGGATAAGAAAACTGATTATATAGTACTAGCCTTAGTCTTCTGCAGGGGTTGAAAAAGTCTTTTAAAATCATTAAAAACATTTAAAGCTCAGTAGGCCTAGCAGGAAAACTGTAGGCCCTCATAAATTTTCATTTTCAAGATAATGTTGTTTCATTGATTTTAACCATACTTTTCTTGGGCATACATTTAAATGAGACAGTTTACTTGCAGCCCCAAAGATGGAATCCTAGGATAGGTATGACACGTAAAGAAAATGCCAAACACAAAGGATTGTTGTATTGAGGATTGAGTAAATTTTCTATCTGCCCTAGTATTGGGCAAATTATTGATTATAATTGATGATTGGTCGGGTTTATGCAAACAATCTGATCATGCAGTGCGATAATTGCTCGCAAATTTTTGCGCTTCGGCTTCCTGATGAGGAAATTTGTGCTTTTAAATTTAACATTATGCAGGCAAAATGGAGAAAAGTCTGGGTTTACTAAAAAAAAAACTTAATTCTTAATAACGCTATAGAATTATTACATGTCAGTTGAGATGTACTGGACTATATATGGTCTAAAATTTCATACTTCTAAACAAATGATTGTTTACAGATTGTCGGTCGGAAGAGGTCAACTGATTTTTACTTATGATAGATCATGAAATTACAACCAATTCCCAACATTACTCCACCCTCCAGATTTTAACTGTTTTAGATATCAGGGATACTCCTGCTAATATAAGAACCAGGCCTGTAGGCCTCATAACATAATTGTTGTCCATAACCTGATGGTAAATACTGTAATGCAACAGACTCAATTAACAGTACAGTGCAGTACATTTTATACGTGCCATGTTTGTGTACATATTCTATAACCTAGACAGACCCTGGAAGCCTGTTTTGCATCAGTTTAATCATAAAGTGAATGGTACATTAGCTGTCAGGAGATGTACAGCCATGCCCCACTTAAACAGGTAACTGCAGAACTACAGCAGGCCTACTAGCACTGTACACCTAATGATAATCTGGACATGTAAGCAGATAATTGCAGGCTAAAAATGGTTATGGCATTTAGGAATCAAGGTTACCGGTAATGCTTAATGATAATTGCATCATAGCTGGATGCCTGTATTATTGTTACCATAATTAAAATGGTTTTATAAATAGTTTTGGACTATATTCACAGTGTGCTTGCTGTCATACATTATTGCTATACAACTATTTGCATTGAAGAACAGTAAAAAATCTTGGATCAAAATTAAGATAAAAATCCTGGATTAAAATTAAGATTAGGATAAACAGCTTAACTTGTTTTTCATAAAAGCAAGCTTTACCTTCCCACATAATGTCATGAAAGTGATCATGACTTTTAAAGTATTTTGCCACCAAACAAACAAAAAATCAACAGAATAACAACCACAGTTAAAATATCCCCATCCTTTGTTGATTAAAATCCATCTGTAGCAGACCTATTTGTACAAATATCTGCTATACTTATGATATGTAACCCTTTGCTCAAATACTCATAATACACTGCTATCTCAGGACTGAATATTTGTCTCCTAAATAGCAGTGTGTGTCCAGGAAGGGTGTCTGTTGGGAGAGGTTCTACTTTATATGAGAAAATTCCTGAAAGATAACATAAAAAGTAAAACAGAATAGGTTCAAGTGGCTTACTGGTACTATATTTTGTTAACCTATTATACTATATCAGCTGTGTACCACATACACTCGACCTAAATAACTGTTTTTGTGTCATGATATATCAGTGGTGACAGATACATACCTACTGTATTTATTTGCTTATACAAAATTTCAGTTTGATTTATCCTATTTATTTCTGTCTAGATATTCCAAATAATGTGTATACAAATGAGTTCAAAATTAAGATTCATTAAAAATTACCAATGTTACAGATGATTATACTAAAATTAAAAATCCTAACAGCAGTTTTCAAGGTTAGACATTTGGCCACACTAGGTAAAGTGACAGTGATGTAATAGGTCAGTTGGGTGTGCTTGCACTAATTTGGTGTCTGTTCTCTTGTTCCCGGCACACCCGGTGTGTGGGTTGACATCCAAGCATTCCTGTGTAACATGACAAGGAATGAAGCTTTTCATCTTTATTTATGAGAGGAATAATCCATACATTATATATCCTGTTTGGATTAATGTTTTAAGTACACTGTTGTCCATAGAAAGAAACAGATTTGCTTTTAGGTGATTTGCTCCCTTAAAATGGGCATTATGATTCATTACATGTTTTATGTACTGGTATAACTATACATCTCTCATCCTCATTATTTGAATTAGAATGTAGTCTAGTTCACCTTGCATATTTTAATCATTTGTTGCTTGTTTCAAGAAACAACTGTCTAAGTAGTACCAATTTCTCCACCAGGAGTCACTGTCAGTATCAGTAAGCTGTCTTCATTATACCAAAATATCCACCAGAGGTCAACACCAATTTGCATTTTTCTGGAGATGTTCACAAAGTCAAAAAAATTATCATTCATCCAAATTTGGGTCTGGATAAGCTCCAGATGCAACCATAATTTCTGGGCTTAAGGTCGACCTCAGTACGATATGTTATTCCAATCCATAATTATTTTCAGTATGTTGAACTAAGACATACTGACAAATATTGGTTAGAATACAGTAAATCCTAGTTGTGTCAAAGTATCTTGAGCTGATATTGAATACCTGGCTTAAATTGCAGTTTTCAGCCAAGGATGCCAGCATGAAACCCACTTTAATCTAAATTCTGTAGTGCAGAAATATTTGTGTTGGTCTTTGCTGCAACATTTTCTGCATGTAAATTATATGCGTGTCATGTTTGAAACATTGTACAATTCCAGATATGATAAATCCGAAAGACGGGTCTCATTACCAGTAATGTCACACAGGCGTAGTTTATTATACCTGTAGGGACTTAAGAGAACTATAAGGATCAGAGGATTTGAAGTTTTGAAAATTGAAAAATTTAATTTGGGTTCAAATATAATGGGATCTTTCTTAGCCCATGTCCTACCCCTCTACAAAGTTTTGTTGAAGTCAGATATAAACACAGGTGAATGTGTAACCTCCTTTGTAAAGGGAGAGAAATATTTTTGATGATACCAGAGTGATGTAGTATTTGGTGCAGCTTTGCCTTGTGTTGTGATAAAGTTCTCGCTGTATCTGTTAGCATGGCCAGCCTTGACAGTGTATGGACCAGTCTTGCATATTGATTCTCCATCCTGGGACCTATTGATCAGGGAGTGACCTTACATGAAGCTGATGGATCACTGCTTCCAGCAAGTTAATGGCTGGCATGCTACACTGTTATAACCCTGTGACTCTGTAAACCAGTTGCTTGGTAATAAAGTGAATGACCACTATATACCATTACTACTCATAAATTCATAATGTATATCACTATCATGGGTTAGGTTTGTGCCATAATGCTGGTGTTACAGTCATGAAGAATGTGAGATATGTCATGGCATGATAATGTCTGGTGTAAATTTTTATGGAACGTGCATGTGATGAAATACAGGATAATAAGAAATAATAGGAAATAATCTGTATACCGTGCCAGAGAACCATACCACATACATCTATGGCATTAGTCTCCCTTGTAAAAAAATGTATAAACATGGATATGTAAGATGTCAGTGGTTTGGCCCTGTAATAACCAGGACATTAGTCACAGTATGCTGTAATACAACTTCTTAGGAACATGCTACATACACTGAGCTTATGTGTGTGCTTTGTCTGTCATAACACTTTGGTGGTGATATGACAAGACTTTCAGCATGTACATGTGACATCAACAGGACTTTTTTTTCTTATTTGTGAATCCTTTAAAAGTTCTGTCACATGGATCAACTTCAAGCTGTAGAATGTTTTAACTACAATGGCACTCATACAAATGCTTACTTTTGATGGGAAATGGTTGTAATTTCATGATCAGTCATCACAAAAAATCATTTGACCACATCCCATAATTGCAATTAATCAGTTATTATCCCCTCACAAGGTAGTTGCAGGACAGGATATAGTAATGCCTCATTTCATGTGTTCTTCCGTCCTTCTGTCTGTCCGTCCATCTGAAATTGGCTTGTGGATGCATTTTAAGTCAAACAATTTGACCAAAATCTTTGATCTTTCAAATATAACTAATCACCATCAGATTAAGAAACCTATTGATTTAAGGTCATAGGGTCAAAGGTCAAGGCTGCAGGAGCCGTTCCTATGAAAAATCTTATGGACCCATTTGGAGCCTAGATTTTCATCCCAGACCTTCAGTCTTTCACATATGGCTCGCATACCTCACAGAGGTCAAAGGTCAGGGCCCAGTTCTTGAAAAAGCTTGTGGATGCATTTTAATCCAAAGTTTTCAGCCCAACCTTCAAAGTCTACTGGAAGTCTACTTCAAAATGTAGTATAATCTTCCATTCCTTATTTTCCACCATCTGCAATATTTCATAGAAATTTTCTGAGTAGTTTGTCTTTTTTCTCACAAGGAAATGTATCAGGCTCTGACATCTTAATGTTTAGTTTTCAACTTATTACTATAAGAAAGTTTAGTCTTAGGCAGGGAATAATCAAAAGCATGGGATAGTTTATCGAATTTATGAGATTATATGAGGGGGGGGGATTCGCTGAGGTATGCACCCTATGAACTGTCTTGTGCTGTATACGAAGCACAGACAAAAGTTATATGTTAATCCCATGCTCTGAAGGTACTCGACTACCACACATTGCCACTTTACCATTGTGGTGACACATCTTGTCAATATTATGCTGATTCCATAAATCAGGTAAATCATACTAGGAGCTCGCGTTATGTTTCATGGTAGTGTTTCTCCTACAGTGCCGCAGTATTGTCGCACCAATAAGTAGTGTTTGTAATGGTTTGTAATTTCATGATCAGTCAATAGTAAAAATTGGTTGACCTCTACTGGACTGATATTCGGAAATAATGGGTGGTTAAGAAGTATGAACCTGACATCTTAGTCAAGGTGTCTACTAAATGAAAGCCATGATTTTATGAGGATTTTAAAGATAAAAGCTATTAGTATCCCACCAGTATCTAAAGCAAAATGGTGAGGTCATAAATAAAACAGTATATACAACATATGTACACTCTGGTTGGCTTTTTTCTTTGCGAGGGTTTCAAATGTGCGATATTCCCAAAGGGAAATTCTCCAGAAGATAAAACCTTTTTGAATAACATGCCTTACCTAGACAGGTGAACAGTCCTTTATGCCACAGCCTATTGGCATTACATGTACGTTATCCATAAAGTTGAATGACTGATAATATAAATAGGGACATCCAATTTATTTTTTTCATAAACAATATCCGAGTTCAATATCAAAGTTTTTTTTTTGAAGAATTGATAAGACTGTGCGCTCTAGTTGAATTAGTAATATAGTAATGGATATAACATGTGAAAATACTGTTAGGTAAGATTGGGAAAATGGAACCTTTGCAAAACATTGAAAAGGTGAAAATCTTGAAAATTTAACCCTGTGAATATGAAGCCTACCACAGTGACCTCAGATATTCATACGAATGTCTCAAGTACAGGTTGTGAGATATGGAATGTTCCTATTCACTAATTCAGGTACTAAAAAAAATTTAATTCAGGAGTGTTTTATTAACACCAGCAAAACACCTGTTCTTGTGTTGGGACAGGTAATCATAACGGGCCAGGTTTGAATCATCAGGGATGGGTTTTCTAAGGACAGAATTAGTATGGGCTGAGTTCACATGTGTTGTTTCTGATAGGTGGCTTTGTAATAAACCCTTCAGGAAATTCCTCAGGAATTAAGGGGAAATCTGAAAAGTGATCCAATTATCCCTGAGGACACTCTTGCAATTGACATTGCACCCAACACTTCAAGACATGGCCACAGAGCAGTTGTGTGACAGTCACAAAGATTGAGTGCCACCACTGTCAGTTATAATATAAATATCATTCTAAACAGTGTTATCATTACACCATGCCAGGTACAGACCATAGACCCATACTATAAATAATACCTTTTTGAATTAGTGAAGAGGCTGACACATGATTTATGTATTGATATACTTATTTATCATTTCAGGTGCGGCACAACACCTCCAGTCAAGTTTATGCCATGAAACTACTCAGCAAGTTTGAAATGGTAAGTCTGCCTTTAGTTTGATATTCCTAACTTAAAGCATTGCAACTTAACTTGCATATGCAGTACCTGACTGTCAGAGTAATGAGTGATCTTGGAGTTTTATAGTATGGATCACATCGATACATATACTGGGCATACAGAGTTGAGATAGAACACAGGAACAAAGATACACAGACAAGATAACCCCATAACCCACAGGTAGTTCAATTACCCAATAAAACCTAGTACACTCAAGACACCGTAGATTGACAATAGATGTACACAATACTAGCAAACATTCCATGTGTATACATAGTAAATTGTGAATCCTTGCACCAGGGACTGAAATTACACAGGATCCCTATTTCTAGTGCTTGTACTTTCAGATGCAGGACTTATTTGGCATGGAGAAAATTTCTGAACTTGTTTGAATCCTGAGTGTGAGATAATAATTGAGTTCTTTTAAATGGCTGTGCCTTTGAAATTTTCTTTATATCTTAGAGCTGACAGTTTACACTAGGGCTGGCACAATTAATCAATAATATATGGATATATAACTTGATGCTTGTGAGACAGTTTGATAATCGATGATACTTTTGGTACTGACAAAAATCACCATTTTAAAGTTATAATAAAGATAAGGTGTTAAATAAAATTTTGTCCGTTTTATGAGAACCATTCTTGTCAGTGCCATTGATGATCATATTGGATGACAAACATTGATTGATATATACTGATTCAGGTATGATTGATATCTGAATTAATTGAAAACAGATATAGACTGCTGGTTTCCCATGTTGGCAGAAAAATGACTATGGCCAGTGTGATTATTGCCAGTTTATTGTATGTACAGTTGAATGTTTTACTCTTTTACTGTGACTACATTGCTTTCTCTGTGGCCAACAGAGGAATTGTAATTGTCTTGATAACAGAAAAATGAATTGTAATTGTCTTGATAACAGAAAAATGAATTGTAATTGTCTTGATAACAGAAAAATGAATGGTTACTGTAATCCCTATCAAGTTGCACTGTGCCTGTAAGCTGAAATCACAGACTGGTAAAACAGCAATCATATTAACAGTTGTAGCCAATATGTTCAAACAAAGGTACCACAGGTGTTTTCAATCCAGAGTCCACTAGATAAACATATTTCTGAGATGCAGCCGTGACCAATATTTCTTAACCATCACCCAGATAAATACTGTGGTTAGATTCATATCCGCACTTTTAAAATTTCACAATTTTCACTTTCAGTGAATACATTTACAGAGAGTACAACCATTGTTATGTAAATAAATCATATCAAATATTATGTGCACAAAATCTTGTAAACAAAAATATTGTTCATTAATTGCAGACAATAGGGAAGATCTGATATAATATAAAACATCAAACTTTGAACATACACATTATTTTAGAATTTTAGATGACAACCTTTTCTTTCCAACTTTTCCTTTGATGATGGGACCTCTTATTCACAAAGTTTCTATTTACGTGATAATTCATTACCTTTTCATGAATTTGGAACCCTTGTGAACAAAAAGGCAACCACAGTAAAAGATTCTGGAGCTGATTTTAACCAGCATGAGGGGGGTTCCTGTCATGCTTATTTGTTTTATAAACTAATTGTCACTAATTAACATCCTGGAGTCATGGAGAACATACACTGTTCTGTGTAATGATTTATTCACTGTGGGCTGTTTCTAGTTCTGTAAACAGTAGGGACCTCCCTGAACTAGTTCCTGTATCCATTAACCTGTTCAGAACTTTATCACATCTGCCCTGAGGGGACCTTTAGGTACAGTTGTTTGTAAACATGATTCAGGCTGTAATGGCTTCACCACCCTCAGACTAGTCTCGCCCCTTGTTACACTAAGGTGACTGCTGACCAGCTGTATGGCAGAGCATGCAGTCAAGTTTATATATATATATCTTTTATATTATTATATGTATTATGTGCCACCTAATGATGGTTATTCCATGTAAGAAAGTCTCTCTCTTTCACAGTTTGAATGTCATGCATGCACCACATTGTTGAAGAATTAAAATAGTCATAAAATCTCTCAATGATCTTGCTGTTTTAAACTTGAAAGGGAAGAGATGAACAGCACCTCCCTTAAAAAGATCAGTTATATTAATCATGCCCATAAGATATTTGTATGTTTTTGATAAACCTGTTTTAGCTTTAATGTACATGAATGACACAGTCAAGTCAGACTGAAAAAGTGAATATATAATTATCAAAAAAAGTCACAAACTAGTAAATAGACAATATATAAGACAATACATTAATACTCAAGGTGAACTAGACACATAAATACAATACATTAAATTAGATTCTTTATTATGTATAGTTGTATTACAAAGGTAAATTGGAATTTAAAAATTTAAATTAAAATTGAAACATTCAAGTGTCACCTAAAATATGTAGATTATACTAGCGGGCCTGGACAGCTGAGTGGTAAAACTCTCAGCCTTCTCCGCTGGCAACCTTGGTTCGATTCCTGGCATGGCTGTGAGAGTGGGTTGTAGTGGCCCGTCCAAGGCCGGTGGTTTTCTCCGTGTCTTCAACACTTACCAACTACCGAGCACCAACATCCAAGCCACGGGGAGTGCCTTGTATTAGTTATTATAACTAGTTGTACAATCCATATAAAATAAATAAAGTTTATATTAGCATGCCCCTTGGTCCCCCAAGAAAAACCTGCAAAACTTATGTGTGCAGGGCTAATCCAATGTGAGATTGCTTTCAATGCTTCAGTATTACTCAAATTGTTGAATGTACCTTGATTAATTCAAATTTTTTTTTTCTGCTTTAATTGTAGATCAAGAGGTCAGACTCTGCTTTCTTCTGGGAAGAGAGAGAAATCATGGCCAATGCAAATACACCATGGATAGTCAAGGTAGGGACCTGGTTTCAAAAAACAGTTTGTAAAAACACAGTGGGCACTTAGTGGAGTGCATACATTGCCATGTCTGAACTTTATGATACATGTCAAAGAAAGGTAGAAAATTCAAAGCACTTGTGCTGGGTGTTAAAACTCAGAATACCTTTATGGTGAGTACACTACAGTTCCCACCAGGCCCACCTGCTGACTGGAGAATGCACAGGTTACATGATCGTTGTGACTGGATGCGGATAAAGTCATTAAAAGAGGGAGAGTAAAGTTTAACAGAAACCAGAGATCCAGGATTTATCTCCAGATCACCTTCAATGACAAATTTTACCAAATTTTCTTTAAAAATTTTTTCAATAATTTTTAAAATTCATCTGGCAGACAAGCAGACCACCAAACATAATCTCCTTTACAAAGATGAGAATAACCTGTGTTTAGGTATTGTATCACCAGTACAAAGCTTGACTTAGGTACCAGAATCATTGAACTTGACACTAGAAAACAGGCCCATCAGGAATAATTCACTAAATTTGGCAGTATGTATAATTGTATCTGGATGTAAAACTACTTAACTGATACACCATGAGAGGTAAAACATAAAATCAGAATTTTTTTTTCTGAATATACCAGTTGTTTTGGACTTGAGTCTGGACTTGGTAGTCACAAATACATGATATTCTTTCATTTATAAAGCAGTAATAATTGTATCCCCAGACAAAGTCGGGGGATACTATGTTTTCATACCGGTCCTGCCGCCGCCACATATAAATCTTGTTGGCAAGATAACTCAAAAAAAAATTTAACGGATCTTTACCAAACTTGGTATATGTATAGATATGGGTGAGAGGGCGACACCTATTTAAAATTAGTTCATGACCTTGACTAGGAGAGTGTCCTTGACCTTGAATAGGTCCAGTTTGGGGGAAAATCACACAAATTCTTCAATATCTCAAGAAATCTTGCATGGATTGATCCCAAAATCAAGTTGATGGAAGATTATGGATAGGGTTGTCATGTTCCAGAAACTGGTGGTGCCACCTATTATTCTTTACTTGTTTTCGTGCCGTTTAATACCCCCAAAATTGCCACTTGAAAGTACTGTGAGCATTATAAGTCAAAAACTAATGGACAGATTTCTTTTATATTATGCATATACATAGATATGGGTTATGGGATGATGTTTCTTTAAATTGGGGTCATGACCTTTCCTATGAGAGTGGCCTTGACCTTGAATATTGCCATATATGGTGAAAATCACACAAAATCATTAATATCTCAATAAGGGATGCATCGATTCGTCCAAAAATCAACTTGACCGAAGATCTTGGATAGTATTGTCATGTACTGGAAATTCTTTTACTTGTTTTCGTGCCGTTTAATACCCCATCATTGCCACTTAACAGTACTGTGAGCATTATAAGTCAAAAACTAATGGACAGATTTCTTTTATGTTATGCATATACTTAGACATGGGTTAGGGGATGATGTATATTGAAATAGGGGTTATGACCTTTTCTATGAGAGTGACCTTTTCTGTGAGTGTGGTCTGATATTAATTGTTGCTGACGATGGGGGGCCTATTCTTAAAGGGGGGGGGGGATTAATTGTCTGGGGATACTATGGCACCTGCGGTGCCAAGAAATATCTAGTTGTTGCTAGTTAGATCTTAAGTATATTTTGATGAACCTGTTTTTATACGCCCGTCTATGACAACACGCATTATGGTATACCCACGGTCTGTCCATTAACCTTTAGTGTCGCCGCGTTATCTTATTGGGGCTTTGATGGATTTTCATGAAACTCACCATAACTACTCACCAATAGATTTATCTCACCTGAGTTGGGTTATGGGCAAAATCCACACCTATTCAATAAGGTCAGAGGTAACTAGGCTACTATGTGGTGTGGTCACGATAACTTATAAGGAATCTGATTGATTTTGATCAAACTCAACAGAAATATTAATCAGTATAATAATTCACCTAAGCCACTCTGATGGCATCACCCTGACATACCAAAAATCTGATCGATATTCATATGACTCATTATACATATTTATCAATAGAGTTTCTCACCTCATTTACATCCTCAGCAAATTCATGCATATTTAATTAAGGTCAGAAGTCACAAAACATGAAACAGGCGTATTATGCACCATTTGCGGTGCTCTTATTATCAGAATGTTTTACAGCGTGAAAGTTTCAAGATATCCATATGAATAAAATATAATATGTTATATGATGGGTAATATTAAATTTCAGCATATGTTGCTAAGCAGTAAAACTTTTCATTGTCAACAGATTTTTGTTTTCCATAGTTATCTTTACTCTGATAATTGCATTAAATACATTGGTAAGATTTTAGTGATATGGCTTAGTATTACTGCTTTCTCCATCATATTAATTAGGTGGTATCCTCAAGCCAAGAAAGCAGTTTACTTTTTCTCTTGATACTGAGCTGTTCATATAAACACTACAAATAATTGAAATGTATTAAATATTTGCATTTTTTGGAACTATTGGCAAATTGTGATATAAAAGAACAGTCATGGCATTGTGTATGTTTACTGCATCACTGAGATTAAACCACACTGCTTTGTATTACACCAATTAAATAAATAGTTTGTAAATCAAACATAATTGATTGTGTATGGTTTTGTCACCTTTTCTCCATTTTTTGTTTGGACTACTGACAGTTATTCCATTATATTGTTATACATGGGTGTAAGTTAAGTTTAAATCAAATTGATGTTTTGCTTTGTATTATATAATGTGTTGACCTTGTAAGATTTTTTTATAACCTTGACCCTCTTAGGTTCCAGTACTGATCTTGACCTATTGGATATAAAGTCCTGAGAGGCTGTGCTGTAACTGTCTATTAACAAACAAAACAAAAACAAAAAAAAACTTTAAATTTGTGATTACCTGAATGATTGTATTGTTAACATTAAGATTCATTGAAATGAGAATAACATATTGTTTTGGCTTATCTTTAGTAATATTAGTTCCTTATTTCATTGTTTTATTACACTGTGATGCCTTGGATTTATAACACTCTGTGAGAAATACATATGCAGAAACAGTGTGTGGCATATGAATGGCTGATTCAGACAGTGCTGAAGGATTGCTGTCTTATTTATTACATCATATAGACCAGAAACAGTGCTGGCAGCACTAGACCAGCAAGGGTTACAGCCATCTACACTTATCTGAGTGTTACTATTTATAGCATCAGCCTCCGTGGGCTGTTTGTTTGAGAGTCATGTGGGAGATGTATGTGAGACACGAACTGTGAGAAGAGTTGCGTCTAGCGGCCCCCTCTGACTATAGTGCTTACCTTACACAGGTTATCTGGCGAGTAAAGGTAGAATCATGTTAGTTTTGTGGGAGATGGGCCAGTAACTGGCACACTAATAGCTTTGTTGATTAGATATTCCACCACCTTAAGGCATGTGTGACTGGTGCAGGAGCTGTTTACAGTATCATCGCTGCCCCGTCTGTCAATATTTTACCCAGGGCTGGCTGAATAAAGCAGCAGTTGAAGTGTACCGGACAAGAATATGTTTTGTCATTTATTGCCAATAAAAAGTTACCCTATAATGATTGTCATTAAACGTTCAGACCCTAGTTCATCGTATGATCACATCTCTTGCCTAAATAAACATCTGCTTTTTGTGTTAACTTTTTGTCATAATGGACCTGTTGGTCTAGGCAACAAACCATTATATAAAAATATGGAATAACTTAATCTCACTCAGAAAGGGTATACCTCCACCACTGTTTAATGTTTTAATCTTAAGCTCATAGACCCACCTTTCATGGTATTCTTGATATGTCACTCCTTTATAGTACCAAAATTTCCCACCAGATGTCAGTGATAGGGCAATTCCTATATGCAGACAGATGTACAAACAAAAACATGTTAACCAGCATCCACCTCAAACTGGATCAGCTCAATATATTTACTAAAATCTTGTCCATAACTTGTATACCTTTTCAAACTTCCATTGATGCATTGTGAGACATAATAAAAACAAACACTAAAGATGTGAGTCTGGGAATTAAATGCAAGGAATAATCAGTGAAGGATCATCATATAAAAACATAAGAATATCCTGGCTAGAACAAGATTGTATTACCAGTATTCACCTTAATAAAATGAATATGTTTGGTATATTAACCACGAGGACAATGATCCATGGGAAAAATCATCAATTTCTTATCTTGGAGATAGTTATTGAATTCTTTGTGCTGCCTTTGCTAGTTTGAATTGTTCACATATATAAAGGCAATAACCTTTTGTTAAATGACTTGAGTTTGACTATGCCCAGGTTCTGCAGGCACCAAAACACTCCTTCCATGAGAGCCATGGGTCAGATCAGAATTGTTTCACAGATCAGCTTTACTTGTACTTGTTAAATGTTGTTCTATAAATTCCCTGCTGCATTTTTCCCTGGGTGGATGTTACATGGGCAGCATACCCTGATGTTCTTTTATACAGTTCCCCACATAAATGGGCCATAGACCAGTAATGCAAAGTTGAATGGTCCCTTCAGTTGTATCGCACTTAGTTTTGGTACCGCCATCTTGCGCCAACTTATATAACTAATTTGCCACTATCTGACCCATCGATTTCTTGGACTGGTAATCTTGCCGGTTCCCGGATGGTCAGCGCCACACATCACCACCTCGCTGAACAAAGGTGTTTTCCAGTGATGTTAGCAGTGGTCTTTCCCAGAATCTTTTTCTAAACCAACATGGTTCATTAAGTCATCGCCGAGTCTGGGCTTCTAATTGGCTACTAATATTCCCACTTTATTTGTCTTAATAGTTTTAGGCTGTTGCTTATGTTGAGTTCGGCAAGACTTTAAAACACTATAACCCTCAGCCTCAGTGTTAACGTTTATCGGACCACCACTCTCTAAAGTTGGCCTGTTTAAAGTTAATAAACATAATGTAGGCCAAACAAACTCTGGCTCAGCCAATCAGCGCGAGATATTCAGGTGCACACAAGACAAGCACAGTCAAAATGTACCGGCTGTCGGAAAAGATCATAATTTGCGAGTCACAATTTGACAGTTGATACACAGGTTCAGACAAATGCTGCCAGCTGCTCTTGTCATTTCGCAGAAGGAATTTTACTGGACCTGTCGGTACAAAATTGTTGCGATAGTGTCTACAATATGTACTTACATTTGGCCCATGGACCGTAATATTTGTTCAGCAGAGATATATCATAGGACACGAGGTCCATGTGAGGACTACCTGAATACATGATTTCAGTGCGAATGTTACCAAGTGGGTTGAGCTGTGTGACCGCTGTTGGCGTTCTCATGCCACTCACATGAGGTGTAAAGGCCTGATATGCAAATACGGGGGAATTGTCAGGTCCTCAAAGAGCCTTGTGATGCCTTAATATACAAATATCAGGGATTCACCATACAGACTTTACAGGGCTCTAGTGATAAGAGCTGGCACTGAGTTTAGTCTATCTGGACATGAAATCACGATTATTTTAAGCATTTTATTAGTAAACACAAATAATAAAGCCCAGGCAGGGCTATATTTCCTTGGGTGCCAGGTAAAAACGGCTGAGGTGAAAATGGCTTAGGTGAAAATGGTTTAATGAAATAAAGGCTGAGGTAAAATTTTTTATGAAATCAGGTACTATGTGAAGTTTCTACTGCCTGAAGTGAACGAGCATATGTTGAGTTCTTGGTGAATAGTGAATGAGTAGATCCTGAATAAGACCAGACTCAAAAGGCAAGAATATAAAATTCATTCTCATAAATCTGACATGTGTATGTCTTGGCCCAGATTAGAATCTGGCCCAATTTAAAACTGGGCCATCCCAGATCAAAATTTTGATCTGGACCAGCCCAGCTCAAAATTCTAATTTGGGCCAGGCCAGTTTTAAACAGGGCCAGCCCAAATTAAAATTTGGATATGGGCACGTCCAGATTACGATCATGTTGTGAAGACTTCAGGATTTAAATCTGGTCTGGACTGATTTTAAACCGGGCCAACCCAGATTAGAATTTTGATCTGGGCCAGTCAATTTTACAATCCTGTGATTGAAGGTAATACCATAATAGTGCTATATGAGACGGCTGTTCAAAGTAAGTGACATTCTTCTATCCATATCCTTCCAGCTTCACTACGCATTCCAAGACAACAAATATTTATACATGGTGATGGACTATATGCCCGGCGGTGATCTGGTTAACCTGATGAGTAACTACGACGTCCCGGAGAAGTGGGCCAAATTCTACTGTGCGGAGGTTGTCCTGGCTCTAGATGCAATACACTCTATGGGGTTTGTGCACAGGTAAGTCACTTAATAAAAGTGCCAAGTAAATAGAGTATAAAAGGATTGTGTGTAATTATTAATGTTGGTTACAGGTGGCACCACCTGTGCTAACCTGTCTCCTGTGAGCCAGAATGGTATATTATTTTTAGCTTTTTAGATCAGTCCTTAAATATTAATATTTTGTGGTTATGGTGGTTAAAGTTCATCTAGTGCAAGGAGCATTGAATGGGTATGAATTCAATTATTTTCAGTGTCTTCTTCTTGTAAATATGCAGCTGTTGTCAAAAATGATTAGTGCCACCTATAGCTAAAATCTGCTCGCGAATTACATTATCAATATGCCTGTAAACATTTGATCCTCACAACTTCTAGAATCATTAAAAATAAAATTTATTTATAACCATTTTTAGAGTACTCTGAACATGTATTAAAATAGACATGAGCATATTCTGCTTTATTTCTCTATATGTATATTTATGCCCTCAAGAAACAAAATATTAAAAAGTTTTCACCAGTTGAATGAGATAACACAGTATTTGATAGCATTGGTATATATCATGTGCTTTCAGAGATGTTAAACCTGACAACATGTTAATTGATGGACAAGGTCACCTAAAGCTGGCTGACTTTGGAACTTGTATGAGGATGGATAAGGTAAATTATTACTAGGCTTGTGAATTGTGAGGCTTGATTAATAATTAATTCAATTATCTATTCTTTACCTTCAATTCAATTCTCAATTCAATTCTTACTTAAATAGTAAATTTCATACTTTAAAAAAAATTATTTTAGTGAATTTCAGCTAATTAAAGAAAAATGTAGTTCTCCCATGAAAGGAGAAATAATAATTGAAATGAATTGATTTAGAAGTTTATAATTGATTAAAATTTAATTGAGGGCTTGCAATGCAATGCAATGCATCAATTCTTCAATGCATTGTTAAACCCGTGGTCATTGCATTATTAATCATTGCACTTGTGCTCAACAGAGGGCACTAGTGATCTGTGTTGAAAAAAGATGTGCAATGTCTCTTCCTAGAAGACATAGTGTATATAATTTAGTGCAAATATTTTTAATGAATGATCATAGGAGGTAGTGAACTGACCTATGTTTATATGAATTTTAATGAAAACTTTCAGTGTCTCATGAACTTACTTTAATATTCACAAATCTACATTTAAATTTTTTTGGTGCATTGTTAGCTATGCAAGTAACTATACCCAGGGAAATTTAGAGTCAACATAATGTAATGTTTAACTTAGCTTGGTCCAAACTGCAATGTAGAAATGTTCTCTTTGGCTCATTATAACTAATATTAAAAATTGAAACGTTGCATAATTGGTAAAATTCTGTGTAAAATGAACTAGAACTAGGATATAGTATTTTACAATACATGAATAAATAATGTCATCACTATTTACAAAATAACAATGAACATCAGTGAAAGAAGATTGTAATGAAAAAAATTTAATAATTGTGGTATAAGTAGCTGGGTGATGTACATAGATATGGAAAGGGCCGAGTACGAATTAAAAGAACCCATTTGATTTCACCCAGTGGAGAAATGTGAGATTATTAAAGATTATTAAAATTTAAGACCTTAAATCTTAGGTTGATAGTAGATTTT
Organism: Sipunculus nudus; assembly: GCA_026874595.1. Classification (NCBI taxonomy): domain Eukaryota; kingdom Metazoa; phylum Annelida; class Sipuncula; order Golfingiida; family Sipunculidae; genus Sipunculus; species Sipunculus nudus. The sequence continues at coordinate 45,842,378 of CM049309.1, forward strand.
GGAACTGGAAAGCTTGAGGTATGGTGCTGTTAAAAAATGATGTGATATTGATTGACAGGATGGGATGGTGCAATCAGATACAGCTGTAGGTACCCCTGACTACATCTCCCCCGAGGTGCTCAAGTCGCAGGGCGGGGACGGTTATTACGGACGAGAGTGTGACTGGTGGTCTGTAGGAGTGTTTCTTTATGAAATGCTTGTAGGTAAGTAATATGTTCATCTTGTTGGTCATAATGAGCTTCATGTTCAGTTATCTTTTGTGTAGAATACTGGTGTTGGAGTTTTGTTCGCGAGGGTTTCAAATCTGAGATATTTACGAAAGTAAAATTATGGCAAAAGTAAACCGATCTTGAATATGAAGCCTCATCTGCACAGGTAACACAAAATTATATTATTGCCTCATTGGCATCTTGTGTTATCCTTGGCTGTAATGTCTACAGTTGAAAGACAAAAAGTTCTATATTATGATTTCAAACAGACATTAAATTTTATCCACAAATCAAATATTTATATTAAGAATAATATCAGTATTATTATACTATTAGTGTATTATTTGCCAATAACAAAAAAGACTTCCCACTGTTCACTTTTTACACTGGGGTCATCGGGGGAACTGTTAAGATTTTGCACACCTAATACATAATTTGTACAATATAGTAAATACTTTGTGTAGGTTACTGTTTAGTAAGATCGCCGTTTAAATAAAACCTAAAAAAACATTGAAAACCTGAAAATTGCTAAAATTTAACCCCACAAATATGAAGCCAACGACAGTTTGTCAGTTTACCATTTTCTCGAGAACTTTGATTTATAAATCGTACCTTACACAAGTATTGGAAGGACTGAACTTACATTGTGTTATTATATAAGTTCTCTCAGTCTCACCTACTCATTGCACCACTTTGATCATACTCCTGCTTCAACAAACATGTGATCAAGTAATATGAAACCTAAACATATACTTATTCTGAGTCTTGTATGTACTACTTGATTCTTGTTCAGTCACAGATTCTTTTTGCTTTAATTATGAAATACTGTGGTTGGCTTCATATCTGTGAGTGTAAATTTTCGCTATTTTCACTTTTATACTGTTTCGCGAGGGTTCGATTTCACGATCTTACTATGCAGTAACTTATACATAATGTGTATACATAGTGTACTCATTATCACATTATATGAGGAGGACCCATGAGAACAAGCATAAATTTTGTCTCCATTAGGCAGATTACATGAAAGATTTGATATTATTTATAATATAATTAATAATAAGTAACATAATAGTATTTATATTTGAATACAATAGTTATATGTATATGTTAAGTGACAGTTCACTGTCGAGATTAGACGTTATTCATAAAGGTTCAATTTTTGTGATAATTTCCCTTTCGGGGATATCGCAAGTTTTAAACCCTCACGCACAACAAAAAGACAACCACAGTGTCATTAAATAGACATGCAGTAAATTTATTGTCCATGATAGATGTTAACAGTTTGATACTGTCAGTAGTTCTGAAATGTGGATGGAGACTCAGCCAGGAACTATAATACTAGAAATGCATTTCATAATTACTGTACTAGTGTTGATGATGTAATGATAAGAATGATTAAAGTGATATCTTATATTCCAGGTGATACGCCATTTTATGCAGACTCCTTAGTGGGTACTTACGGCAAAATTATGAACCACAAAAATTCTCTGGGATTTCCTGATGATGTAGAAATATCTCCACAAGCTGAGAGTCTAATACGTGCATTTCTAACAGATAGGTAAGAGAACTCATGGCTACTTATTGGCTATGGAATTTTACATGTATATTTGCACAGGGCTTGACATTAACCTTTGAAAGTGCTTGCCAACTGAGCAAGTAATATGTAGCTTTTACTTGCCCTACATGAATTTGTAGTTGCCCCACTAAAGTCAGAAATCCTAGCAAGGAATACAGTGTTATCCACATGATTATGTTGATTGTTTTATTGCATATTAGACAATAAATATGTTCAAATGTCTGTTATTTATATTTCTCTGTAGTATTTTTATAGATAAACTTACAGGTAATACCAATAGTATTTCCAGTATGATTATATTTCTCCGAGAAAGAAACAGGCTAACTGAAGATTAGTTAAGCTTCAGACCTTAGGGTAAAGGCTTATGTTGGAACCACTTGTCCCACTGTCTAGTAGGAGCTGACTTTTGGTTGCCATACCACTATTTCTGGAAATTCTACTTGCCTGAGTCAAGCAGTTAACTGTTAATGTCAAGCGTTGTTGCATGTCCTCAACATCCAAGCACAATTACCTAATCACTGAACTGTTATTATGGGATAGTGTAATGTTATCTAATGTATATTTAATAAACAGTGGCTAAATAGGTTAAACCATCTAGTGACCATATTTGATACAATCCTTGTTTAAAACTATAACATTAGGCCATTGCCATGAATGTTTTTATGTTGCCTTTAATATTAGTATAATTCTTACCCTTCACATTTATAGCTGTTAATTCTCAGATATGTTTTATGTGGATACACAAAAATATCTTACCATATGGACATATATACTTCTTGAAAATTTATATTTTTATAAAATAAGATGTACTAAACCAAATTCATGTCAGTTTTAAACCCCCAATGAAAGGTCTTTCTCTTTCGATTTAAACGTATAAAAGAAAGTAAGAAGAGTAATAACAGAGCAAAATAAAAGTGTAATAAATGATTCTGTGGATAAAGAACGTTTATATGTGTGCTATATTAACAGCAGACATGAAAGCTTGAATAAAGGTGTATAAAGGACCAAGCTGATTATTTCCATCTGTAAAAATGAAGAAAAAATGTTTTAATGACATATATCCATATTATGTCAAATGCTTAAAATATCTGATTTTTTTTCAACAGGACAGAAAGATTAGGTAGAACAGGAATTGGAGAAATCAAAGCTCACAAGTTTTTCAGAAATGACCAGTGGACATGGGAAAATATTAGGAAAAGTGAGTCAGCTTTCGCATAATTGGCATTCATACCTCAAATGATAATACTGAAGGTGTATAAAGGGCAAGTTATTTTCTTATAGTGGCAACAGTGTTGTTTGAATTTGATTTATGATTTATGATGCAACACCTAAAAAGGGCATTGTGAAAGGTGATGTGGAAAAACTTTGACGTAGAAAATTTAATGCAGCAAAAAGATTTTCCTTAGTTGCCTTTTAATCTGTATATCTTATAACCATAATGAGCTATTTGTATCTGATATCTAATTTAAGTACTGTAAATATTAAGACATTTTACTAAGCAACATTAACAGACTGCTAAGGATCTAAGTGACCACATGTGACTGAGTAATAGTTTGCTCCTTGTTTAACTTGGAATATGAAACTCTACATATATAAAGGCTTTATAAATAAACCCTCTTCTGCTTTGGATATAAACAGTTAAACTATGGCCTACTCTAAATAATTCTTTACGCAAATTTATGATGATAACATCTCTGTGAGAATGCATTGTCACATGTACATTTTTAATTTCAGCCGTACCACCAGTTGTGCCTGAATTGAGTAGTGATACAGATACATCTAATTTTGATGAAATTGAAAAAGATGAGGCGAGAGAAGAAACATTCCCAGTGCCAAAAGCCTTCGCTGGCAACAACCTGCCTTTTATTGGCTTCTCTTATAACAGAGAGTATGAGTAAGTGAATAATTAATATTCTGTAATTTTGTCCATGACTTTTGAAGGGCTCTGTATTTTCCTACAAATTTTAAACACTCATTGTACCTACCAAAATCTCAAAGGAGTTTGAAATCCAGTGACCTTGACCTTCAGGTCAAATTTATGCAATTCTAGGATTATTAGGAACCCCATAACTTTGGGAAGTATTGAAGATTATTTCTTCAAATTTGACACAACAGTTCTTTCTGCCAAAATCTCATTGGAGTTTGAAAAGTGGTGACCTTGACCTTAAAAGTCAAACCTGCTGAAATCTAGAATCACTGTTTTGAGTGCTAATTTAGGGGTGGCCCATAGGGGGAGACATATATCTGTTTTTGTGCTGCAAAAACAAAGCCATTCTGTTTAACATTTTATTCTGTGATTAATATAATAGTCTATAATTAATAAAAAAAAAGCTAAAGGTGGGGGTTTATATTCTGATATCACAGATGATGTCAGTCTTATCTAACTGTACACTTTGCCTTCCTGGTCTTTAGGGCCTGTTCTTTCCTGTAGTTTTTCTTGGCCCCCTAGGAGTCATACAGCCCAAGCAGCCATAACAGGCAATAGAAGGTCATTCATTTTACATTTGCCTGCCGTCCATGGCCAGTACCCATTCACAGGATGCATTCTATAAAGAACCATTTTGTTTAAATGTTCATTGGTTGTTATATTAAATGTGAATATAATATAAAACTTTTAATATTATATATTTATCCTGTCTTTCAGAATGCTCTCAAGCTCACCAGATGAAGTAAGTGCAAAACAACATTATAAAATCCTGCTGATAAGCTTGCAGTCAAATTATCTTAATCATGTAATAGGCCTGTAAGTATGGATAGAATGAAGCAGTCAGTATACTGAAGTGTCTGTCTGTTGGATCTTTGAATTTATTGGAAAAGTATAGCTTTTAAATTCATCATTCTGCTAGATGTATATAAGGTCTAGCCAACCTGAAACCAGATCACTGTGACCTCAGTGCTTCAAGAAATTTAACCCAAAAACTTCATGACTGCCTTATGGCTTCCACTGGAGTTTATTTTCACAAATTTGCCACATATGCACACTAATAGATTTAAGCTTATAAAAATTGAAATTTGAAAGCTATGTGGCAAAAAAGTGATTTTATTCACTTTTCAGGAGACAATATAATGATAGTTAAATTCAAACATGAGGTTGGAGCTGACAATCTGACCTTACACAACCTACACACAGACCTGGGGTTACAGGTGCTGTTCAGTGAAATCTCGACTGACGACCACTCCACTATGCTGACCGACCCCACTAAAGGGAGTTTCACACTGGGCCTACGTAGAGTTGTTTAGTGTGGGGTACTGACTACGCTGAGCTTTCGCAGTTTCACACTGGGCCTACGTAGAGTTGTGAAATGTGGGGTACTGACTACGCTGAGCTTTTGCAGTGCCTACGCTTGCCTACATGGCTATACGCCAAGGGTCACGCCAGATGGATGCAAAATATTAAACCTGTTTATTTTTTTCACACACTGTAGGCTTAGAGCACTGGACACAGAAGTATGCAGTTTTAACACAAGTCTACTGTCCACCAGACCTACATATATGTACGCATATGCTGTGTAGGTACGCGGTGCCTATGCACAGGATAAGCAACTATACGTCATAGTGCAAACATTTTTTTCATGAATACACAGCTTAATTTCTGTGCACTCGGTACACTGCAATACACAACCCTAAGTAGGCTCGGTGTGAAGCCCCCTTAAGGCAACCACTTTTTTGGTGCCAGACTAATCTAAATCATCATTGAAGCCACCTGCAAACTTGATCATCCCGCTCACACGACCACTTTGTCTGATCCGGCAGGCGGTTGTGTTATCAAGATTTCACTGTATATGTAAAGGTGAAATTTTGGTGATTTTAAATGCAGTAAAACCTACCATGCAGACACTGGACTGACTTTGATACTTGTCCCAAATTATACAGTGCTCATATTAAAAAGGTAAAGGCACTTCTCACCTTCTTTGTATGGACAAGCTCAGATGTCTATAGTAGAGAGGACACTGCAGTAAAGATGTTCTTATAAGGAGAAGTGGCCCTGTGTATGAAAATGACTTGCATATACAGTAAAACCTCACCTAACGACCATCTCAGTTCAGCGACCACCTCAAAATAACTACCACTTTTTCATGGTCCTAATTCTCTTTTTCTCTTTATAATTATCAGACCTCGCATAGAAGACACATCGAAAATGTGACCATTTTATCAAGGTCACCTTCAGGGGGGGTAATTTCAAGGTTTCACTATACATGATTCAATAATTTGACTGCCTTTATCAGTTGCCGATTTAAACCTGTACACTTGCTCATAATCACTGACAGTTTCTTAATTGATCATCATTAATTTGAATGAGCATGAGCCAGAAAGTTTTAATTTACATTATTAATAATGGTCTGTTTCTGTGGATTTTATATGCCAGTTTTGCATATTAACAAAAACATTTTGAGTAGAACATTCTGATTGGTTGAAAATAGAGCTGGTGTATAGCCTTACTGTTCTTTAACCAATCAAATGATCTAACTCAGGAGCTGCATTTAGTCATGCTATCTTGGTATAACTACATAACCGTCACCAGTTAGTCATTAATTATGATCGTAATTTAGCTACACTCAGTAAAGTCATAAAGATTAAAGACTTCACATTGGTGCTTATTTTCCTGCATGGGTTCATAATCTTATTCCAACAAATGTTGCTGTGCTTTGAGTGCCCCAGGCTTATAGACACAATATACGAATGTGCTTTAATATTTCTGATACCTGGTTTTTCACAACTACAGCCAGATGTAAGTATCTGTCTCTCTGTTTGCATGTTGCCTGTCTAGTAATTAACATATTGTCAAACCCGAGTTGGTTGATGATACTTGTGAATACACTTATATATTCTTTATATTCCATTATGACAGACTTTCTCGTACTGAGATAAATTAGTCTTTATTCCCATCTTTACAGACTTTGATATACATTCACACTAAATAGAATATTTCAGGATTTCTTTAATCATCTTAAACTTTTTATTACTTACATATTGTATATATATATATATATATATAGTATTTAACATATTATCAAACCTGGATTGTCCTATTTCACTTTTGAAACACGCTTGTTTGTCACATATTTCATACATCTTATCATATTCATACACAATAGCTAGGGTATCACAAACTAATTCTATATAGTTAAAGTTATAGTTTTGTATTTATAGTATTTAGCATATTTTCAAACCGGGGTAGATGACTTTTGAATATACTGATTAATCCTCTGTTCCTCTTATTACAAAATTCATATTCATGCTCTTTTGTTTCATTCTTTCTTTAAAACAGGCTAAAACCTATTTTTCCATAAAAATAAAGAGTCCCTTATAGAAAATCACAATGAATGTTAAAACTTCAGTGGACTCATGCTTTTTTAAATAAAAAATTGACAACATAAACTGTAAGAATTTTTCTTTGGTAAATTATTACTGTTTATGAATGTGGATACACCAGGAATAGTTTTCATAAGGATTTCACGTTTGGTATATTTCCTGTTTTACAACTTTTGAAAGAGATCACTGGTGACTACAACTTTTGAAAGAGATCACTTGTGACTCATTGCACCTGTGCAAAAAGATAACTATATTAACTTAACTGGATGAAAAAAAAGAATAGTCACATTGACAGAACATCTTGGTAAGCAGCTTTGTGAGAAATGCAGAAATCGATGATAATAGATGAAATGTTGTGATCATTGTTAAGTCAGGACCAGTCACTTTCCACAAGTAACAGTGCAGTGTGCTAAGTAGAAGACTATTTCCACTTTGCAAAATTATAAAAATCATAACTTATATTAAGCCAATATTGAGGATTTCAATCTTCAGTCTGGGAATCGACAATTATGGCAAAAAGGTTTTCACACTTATATGATTTTCAAAATCATAACTGTCTTATACATGGTAAAAATAAAAAATTACACTATCAAATGGAAATGGTGAAAAAATGCAATTCTCAACAATTTTATTTTTCCATTAAATACCTAGTACCAATTGGAGTGCTTCATATGTCAATTAATTGTGTTTTAATTATGCCAATGTCAACCTACTGTTCGTTCTGCTTTATTTATATATTTGCATTTAAAGTGAGCGTTTCATCAGAATATATTATAATCTGCATGCCGCTTTAGTATACTGTAAATGTGATCAGTGGCATAAACCAGTAAACATCTGCATTCAGTCATAATTAATATAATTGTCTAATCATGTGATTTGTAAACAAGGTGAAAGATATGTTGACAGGATATTGTTTCTTGGAAGAAGAATTGTGATTATGTTATTTATTAAAGATAATAGAATAATAATAATCAAGCCAAATGGTTATGGTGAACTTTATAAAGTCATAAAAATTCATGTTAAACAAACCTCTGATAGGTCATCAGCTCCATCTAGTGATTATGTTTGAAACAACTTTTGTTTAAATATTTCTTGTGAACACAAATATGCTTAATCATATATGTTTTATTTTGTTAATTAAATTTTAACCATTTAAAAATTAAAATATACATCGAGAGCATACTTAGACCAACGAAATCTGCAGATGATGATCAGTTTAAAGTACGTTATAGTATCAATCACCTGTTTCTTTTGAAAACCAGAATCATTTGACAAAGACTATAAAGAAAATGTGTCTCATAGGATGGAGATATTTATTAACTTTAAACAAGTCATGAATATTTTTAAATTGTGTACATATTGGATTTACATAGCTTTATTTCACTTTGTGCTCAGTCCCATATGATATTTTTTTGTCTTGTACATACATAGATTACATCAATAAACAAGAATAATTAATACTTAATAATAAAGGACTAACTCTGTATAAACCTTTTAACAGCCCAGTTAACATCAATTATTGCCTTCTGGGCCAGGAATGGTTTTAAATTTACTGTTTCAGATATAAAATATCAGACAGGAAGTATTTGCAAAGTGTTATGACAAAATCTCAATAACTATATCAGCAAAAATGGTATCATTTGCAGCTAGGGTTATCTTTAGATCTAGAATTTGACTTATGTTTGACATGTAAATTTAAGATTGCAAAATTATTAAAATCAAAATCTCAGCACAGGAACCCTTGGACTTAATGTGCATAATATATTTGATCTTGATATGCTCAGGTCTTAGATTATTTAGATTGTGATTGAATCGGGTAATCACAATAAAACTCATCCAGTGAAGGAAGTTTGTGGTTGTATTTAGCTTCCTTATAGTTAATGATAAGGAATGTTACATACTGGAACTGATATTGTTTCCACTCTCATTGGAAGTTGTCAGTTAGGATAATATATATCGCATCTCTTATAAAGATAAACTGTCTGGAATTTGAATTCTTGAAAACCAAAATTAACATGATTGTTTAAAATCATCTTGCATGGAGATACTCCCTGAGTTTTTACAAAGTTTACTTGTAATGTTTTCATAGTAATTATTTGCACAGAGTGGGGATGATAGTTTCAGATTTGTGTGGCCATGTTTTCAAAGAAACATGTTTCATTGAGAGATTAGGGTGTGTATAAAACAAGTAGTCCAGAGTTTCTCATTTAGTAGTTAGCATTTTTCACCAAATTCCAGGCACCACCATTCCCAGAAATTGTGTTATACAAAGGACTTGGCATGTTCCAATGTAGTAATTGTATGTCATTTAGTAAACAGGTACTTGTAGGTATAGGATTTCAGCTTTTTTCCTGAAAATAATAGCATGGTTTATGTATTATATTTTCTCATTATTGTTTTTGCATAAGTACAAAATATTTATATATCTTTTTTTTTGCACATAATCACATGAAATAGAATTTGTAATTGTTTAGCAGTTCTACAGTAAGGTTTGTAACCTGTCCACAGTATATGGTAGATTGTACATTGTAAATGAAAAATGCACCTATGAAAAATTGCTATGCTGCTTTTAACAGTTACCATACATTAATTTTGTTAATAGGTTAAATACAAATATTGTGTTATTAAAGTATTTAGATAGGTATATACATTATGACAGTATGGCTGCAGGTTTGTTTAAAAAGGGGTGATTTAAGATCTGTGACTTGATCAAAATGACATAATGGATGTCTAGCCCTATAATATTGTGCCATGAATCCATTAGGAATTTAATTTATTAAATGTATGTCACTAATACCTCTGATAAAGTTCAGAACTGATACTGTTGGGATGTTTTACATCAAATATAATACATGATATTACCAACATATCACCATACTGCCAGTTTAAAAAATCTTTACTATATCAGCACAATTGCAGAACAGGGTTAAAACAATACTTGATCATTCATTGTTCCACTTTAAAAAATAGCATTCAGGCACATAAACAATTTTAAAAGAGAAGAGATATATTTGCTTATATATATTTTTTTCATATATTGGGAAATTAACTTAATAGTTACTGATGATACAAAATGAGATTTAAGTTAATATTTCTCTGTTTGCATATAAATACATATTATGTGTGTGTGTATTTTTACACATACATGAAATATATATCTGATTAATTAGCTTATTAATTTGATTTGACCCCATCCTCAGTTTTGTCTCATCAGATCATTAGATGACAATTTTAATTCCATTATGAAAAAAAAAAAACATTTTCGCAGATCATTGCAATATGCCCATCTATATATCTATATATATACATGTTTTATATATATATATATACATATATATATATATATGTATATTATATTATATATTAATACACATGCATACATATACACAACATTTGTTGTAGTGACTTATAATTACATATTTATATTAAAAAGCTGCACATATTCATCAAACATAGACACTTTTACACATAGTCACTGACCAGGTATTGAGGCTGTATTGTTTAGTCCAGTCAGGTGATGGGTGAGATGCTTTCTCCCTGGTTTGATTGAGCTTGTCTTTATTTACGAATGGCTTGATAATTTCAGTCAGGGAGACAGAGGATGAATGCAGCCACACCCAGTGCAGCGGTAGGTACTTTTTCTGCAATTCTGCAACTTGTATACAGGGGTGGAAAATTTCACAGGTGTAATTTTTTTTAAAAAAAGACACCATTTTGCTTGTTTATGGTATGTTACATATGATCTGATAAGCACTAAAAAAACAATTAGATAAATTTACATATAAACAAATGCAATAACTAGGTATGCATTTTTAGCTCAGCTGACTATAATAGTCGTGGTCCATTGTCCGTCGTCCGTCCGTCTGTCCGTCCGTCTGTCTTTCCGTCCGTCCGTAGATGTGGCACGTTTTGAAACCGTAAGACCTAGGAATCCAAAATTCGGCATAATGTTAGATGTCCCCAAGATCTCCTTCCAAGCTGAAAACTGGGTCTTTTCGACTTTGTTCCTTTGAGAAATTAAGGAAAAACCTCAATTTTTTATTAAAAACCTATTTTCACACTTCAGGACTGCCTAATATCAAAACCACTCATCTGTTTTTCCTCATATTTACCATAAATATTCCTCTATATAGTTCCTATGTACATTCAAGAAATTATGTCTGTATTATATAATTTAAAAAAGTTATGGACCCAAACATAATGCATTTTGTAAAAAATCAGGAAAGATATTTGATCACTTAACACAAAACATGTTAAAGCTATGGACCTTTTTTCCAGTAATATAACTTTAATTAATCAAAATTAAATTGTATACCCAAAATTAGATGAAAATCTTTTAAATTTTTTAAAATATTAATAAAAATAAAAAATTGGTACCTTAAATTTTGCCCAACTTTGACCATGGCACGTTTTTTTCCTGTAAGTACCGTGGATTTAATTTTCACAGCATGTTTTTGTTACCTTTTCAACTGTTACCACCAAAATTTGAAACCAGTTGATCAAAAACTGTAGATTTTATTCAAGTTTTCAAGCACCATGTAACATATTGTTTACATCAAGCTAGTGTTATGCAGTTTGCAAGAGCTCAGCTCCCCAGCTTCAGCTCTTAGTTCCTTAAATTCGGCATACAGCTAGATGTCTCCAAAATCCCCTACCATGCCAAGAGTTTGGTCACTAGGACTTAATACCTTCAAGATATTAATGAAAAACTTCATTTTTCCATTAAAAACCCATTGTTACACTTCAAGACTGCCTCATATCAAAACCACTGATCTGACTTTAATCATAAATAATATACATATTTTTCATTCTCTATGCACATGCCAGAATGATGTCAGTATTGCGTAATTGTTTTAAGTTATGGGCCCAAACATAATGCACTTTGTAAAAAATCAAGAAATATATTTACTCCCTTAACTAGAGGATTGCAGAAGCTAGAGATTTTTTGTCAGGGATGTAACATTATTTAATCAAGATTCAATTGAATACCCAAAATTAGTTATGAATTTTTCAAATTTTATAAGTTATTAGTATAAATGTAAAATTAGTAACTTAAATTTTGCCCAACTTTGATCATGGCACGTTTGTTTCCTGTGAGCACTGTTGATATAATTTTCATATCATGCACACATAAGGATTTCAGCTTTTAAGTTTAGAAAGCTGAAAGAAATTGGCCAAAAATTGTAGCTTTTATTAATGTTTTTATGAGGCCCTGTCAGACTTTGGCTCTCTCCAGCCCCTCTTGAGTCACCTGTATGTTGACCTTGTTGAACTTTCAGCAAATTATGCATGCTTGAGGCGAGGCATACACAGGAATCCAGGCAGCTTATGGCCAGCCACAGTTGATCCAAGTGTCCAACCCAACTCATCTAGTAGTTTTAACCAACTACATAACAATAAACAATAAATTAATCAATTTTTATTGGTTTTTAATAAAAAATTAAAGAAAAATAGAAAAGGAATTTGTTAGTTTATAATAACAGGAAATTAACTTGCAGTTACTGATGATATAAGAATCTTGTATCGATGGATAGAATGTCACGTATTCCAAATAACACCATGCAGTCACCTATGGTATTTTTCAGTTCAGTTTTAATGATAAAGAAGTAATTCATATCATTCATTACTAATCATTAGGGATCATATGATGGAAATTAATGATAGACAAAGATGCAGTTGATAATATTAATCTAGATTCCTACTGTGTCTAGTGTGTACATTGATGTGAAATTAGTCCAAAATGAATTTATCACAGTTATTTTTTAATATAAATAAAAGCCATAAAACCAGGTACTTATGATCATTATTTAAATGTGTGAATTTTGTATATTCTGGATTCTCAACATCATTGTTTGGTGAAAACTGAATAAATACCAGACATGGTGCGAATACTTTGTAATTGTATTTAAATACGAATATGATTATGTACTCCATTATAAAATTTCTTGCATAAAGAATGGGAATTCAGGTAAAAATGAAAGTATATGAATACCAGTGCAAATACTTTCAAAATGTATTCATATATATTTCATTTTAAAAAATCATATGATTCTCTTATTATTTTTAATAAAAATTATATTTGGGACAATATTTGTAATTTTTTTTAATTAATAGTTAAACCCTTATATTATATATTCTGCTTATAAGTTATATGGCCAAGTCAAAATCTGTGTGACAATAGTACTCCATTTGTTAATAAAATAAATGAAATCAATCCTCTTCCCTGTCTCCAAAGGTACTATCAAAATCATACATAAGCTAAACAACAAAAACTCATAATACAGCTTATATTTATTACCACACAAAACCAGCATGTGCCTCATTTCTAAATAATATTTTTTTATCATATATAACAGCTGGGCGTTGTGACCCATAGGTCCCTTGTTGTAAGTTTTGATCGTGGTTGTGTTCCTCAAATGCATTCCTTTCCATTTACATCATATTTTAACTATATAATTGCTTATAAAATCACCTGAAACGGTCAGTATGCACATTGTGAACTTCCACCCCTGTTGCAAGTTATGCTTAGCCAAAGCCTGTTGCATGGTTTATGGCATATGATGATATAGTAACAATTAGACACCAAGAAAATCTCACATTTGAATCCACAGGATTCTGATGACTTCCTTTCCTTGAATGGATAATTGCAATTTATAATGTACGGAGGTCATGTTGAGATCTCCTCACAAACTGTAAAATAGGTCACTGTCTCTCTAGTAAGATCCATATTATATATTCAGACCTACCCTGTTTTGTTACCAGAGATGCTGCATATGGACAACTTTAATTATAGGTTCTCCAAGGTTCCTTGTCCCTAGTGCTGCTTATGGTTTGACATATACACCTTTTGTGGAAAATACATGCTTCAGTACAGTGCACTAAAGGAAGAATGTAAAGGCATTTAATATATTTCCAATATCTAAACCATTAATGCTATTGGCTTTCCATTCAGAGTTTACAAGCCTGTGGCCATGGCTTATGACCACACAAGAAATTGCATCTTTATATATTGGAGTAACTCGGGGAAAGATTTCCTGCCCATGCATATCTCTACAGTAGTGACACCTAGGGAAGGCCTGGTAAACAATTCTCCTGGTCCTGATCTGTAGGACACAATGTAACTGCTTCTCATTTGTATTTGAATTGTCATTTGACAGTTAAGGTAACATACTATGTGGTTTTGCAAAAAAAGAAAATAACATGTTCAATTTCTCCAATTCATATTATATACAAGCAGATGTGAAAGGATTCATGTCTTGCTGGCAGTCAGAGGGAAATTAACATTCAGTCAAGGAGTTTATCATGATTTTCATTGTTTCCTTATTGTTGCAGTCTCATGATGCAGAACAGAAGCTGCAGCAGGCAGAGCAGCAGCTCAGGTCGATGCAGCAGGCATACGAGGAACTGGACTGGAACTACCGCACAGTGCTGAAAGAGAAGGAACGTGTGGCAGCAGAGGAAGCGGCCCTCAGGAAAGAACGTATGGCCTCCGAGAAAAGCGTGGCCCTCATCAAACATGACGTCAAAGAGGTATAGTGCTGTATTGCAAGTTTGTGACCTTTGATGTATCTGTGCTTCTGGTCCTGATTGAACAGATATCTGTAAAATTAACGTCTCTTATAAACTTTGAAATTATTGAATTATTAAGATTTAAGTTCAGTTAATACAGACAGAAAGGTAATTTTGTACATTACTGTCTTTCTCTTATTGTATCAACAAATTAAAAAAAAATCATCATCTAAACATGATATTGGATGTTGAAAAGTAACAAATAATCTTTTTCAAGACAGCGTTAATGATGTATACACTTTTACTCAGTATCTCTACTCTTTTTAGCCTTTTGATTTAGCTTCCGACCATATGTATATAATATTTTCCAAGACTTCATGATAAATAAATGTGTAGGATGTTCATATTTCAGATATAGGGTGTGTTGTAGCTCACATTTTAGATTTGTTTTATTCCATATATAAGTTGCTCTCTCCAGAGAGCCTCAGTCAGAAGACTGTATTGAAGCTGCATATTATCAGCTGGTCTGTTGTCTGTTTTGCTAGGTACAAAGGAAGTACGAGCTGGAAGCTGACATGAGACAGAAGGCCGAGCTGCATATCAGGGAGCTGGAGGATCGGCTGCGTGACGAGATGAGCACACGTAAAGAAATAATCAACAGTAGTCAGCAAGTCAACAGCAAGATGATGGAGCAAGATAGACTGGTATGGGGCTGTGCTGATTTAAAGGGACAGGATGGAAGATAGCTAGACCAGCAGAATATACTGACAGAATAACTAAAACTAGATTATGTACAGTTAAATTGTAATACTAAATAGAGGGCCACTCTGTGATTTGATTAAGGATTAAAATTTCTTAATCATAATTATCTCATGGGGCCATAGGCCCAATAAGTTATACCATGGCCATGCAGCTTCTGTCTGTCTGGCATCTGTCCACAATTTTTAAAAATGCCTCTTCATTTATTTCATGACTGATTTTGATTTTAGATATCTGGTAGGGCTGGTTGCAGCCTTTGAAACTTTGAATTTACATGGGGAGCTACTTACGGTGACTGACTCTCTGTGATGAAAAAATTGAACACACATTTCATGAAAAAAAAAAAATAGATAATTTTATGTTGGGGGGGGGGGATCACCAGATAGCGCAACATCATTGATGTTCTCATTCAGAAATCATCTTTTAGTTTAATCCATATTTTAAAACTATAATTTAAATA
The DNA here is from genome assembly GCA_026874595.1 of Sipunculus nudus. NCBI lineage: Eukaryota > Metazoa > Annelida > Sipuncula > Golfingiida > Sipunculidae > Sipunculus > Sipunculus nudus. The sequence goes on from CM049309.1 coordinate 45,858,204, forward strand.
TTTACTTTTCTTGCATTTGATCAAAATCAGTCTTCCACAAAATCTTACCAATTTCAATACTAATGGTTGAGTGAATACCACCTTTAGATTATTTTGTCTTCTTTAAGGATAAATTTAGGTTTCTATTTATGTTCCTCTTAAATTTCTTTAGCAAAATGTGTTAAAATTTTTTCTCAGTCCATGGGTGATTCCTAGAATTGAGTCTTTAATTGGTATAATAAGAAACCTTTTGAAATCATTTAAATGTTGATTCTTTCTTGGAAGACACATTGGAATGGTTAGGAACCCATATAAATATTATGTATTACATAGCTATGAGTACGTGGCTGTATAATAAGACTGACAAGGAATTTATTTGTTTACAGATACAGGATCTAAGAGAGAAAGTGAAGAGTGAGGCAGACTCAGCCAATAAACAGAAAAAAGCCTTTAATGAATTGCAACAGGTGAGTTTCAGGAGCTATGGTAAAACTATTTAAATTTTGTTCAACTATTACCATACATTCTCAATAAGTTTGAATAGAATTAATAATCTTTATCACTGAAGTCTAATGAAACTGATGAAATGAGTAAATAGTCTGATGTTGCTTGGACCTTCGATCTACTGTTTTTCATAAGTGGGTGATAATACCAAAAGATAAGAATAACTACCTTATATTGCACCATATACTGTGGTTGGCTTTATATTTGCGAGGCTGATATTTCGCTATTTCTTAATTTTGAACGATTCACGAAGATTTCATTTTCAAGATTGCACCAAAAATCATAAAATCAGCAGTATTTGTATTGATTTTTAAGTTAGAATGAATCCTACAATACCATATTTAATCACTGATTTAGTCAATAACTTATGACTTGTATCACAGTTGATATTGCCTCTGTGAGTTTGGCTTGTTTTACAATAATGGATGTTTTACAATAATGGGATGCATGGGCCAATTTCCATACCATGCACAGATTTGGTGGCTGATTAGGTTGTTTCCAGAGGTCATCTTAGTTGATAGGATATCTTATCCCCTAGGGTTTCATATTCGCGATTATTAATTAACATTTGCGAATATTGCGAAATTAAAACCCTTGCAAATAAAAAGGCAACCACAGTATATATGTACCTTTTCATATATTTGTGTTCATTCTGGAGTGGCATGTGTTTCACTTCTGTATTATGCCTACCATATTTACATACAGGCACAAATTCTGCTCCCTTGTTCAGTCCACTAGAAAAAAATGCACTATAGACTTTGATAATAATATTTCAAATATTTTGGCTTATATTCTCCTGCTGTTTTCATTGTTTGCTCTTGCCATTACTGGAATCATAGTGTATAAAATAATAATGGGTGAAGTGGTGTTTTATGACTGGTACCCTGGTGCTATTACAACCCATTTGCGCTCAACCAGTCATGATTGTCTGAGAGCAGGGGGCCATTATTGTGTGGGATACAAAACTCAGGTCTTTACCATTCAGTGCACTCACTCCTATGATAACAAACCAAGGCAAAGTGGCGACCTTCTAAAAAGTTGTAATGTGACTCAGAAGCGATATATATATAATTTTCACTCCATTCCTGAAAATTGTATATTTTACACTGCAGCTCCTGAAATTTTGCGCTTTCTTATTTATTAAGTATTGTGCGCATTCAAATTGATTAAGTAAAGAAATAATGCTAAAAAAATATTTATATTAATACCGTTTTCATATTAATACAGAATTTGAAATAATTGAAAATATACAGTAAATACTTCAAACAAGCCAAAAACAATTTTATCCCAAGGTCTCTTGTTAAAATATCACAGTAAAAGATTGGTTGGGATGTATTTATCCCAGGAAGGAGCTATATAGTATTTTAAATTAAAGGACCACTAGTCAAGAACAGTAAAGGGAAGGATAAAAGGGGTATTAACATGCATTAATATGGCTCCTTTCCTAGCACTTAATTCTCACTTATTTCCAAGCTGCAGTTGCTTATTCTGATTTATTTTCAGGGATTATCTTGGTTAAGAGTCCACGTTTTGCTCAAATAGATACTGAGAATGAAATAACACCATTAAAACTGATAAATGAATTTGTGATAAATTTCTTCAAGTAACATGATCATAAACAATATCAAACAGACATTCACTCAAACATGGAATTAAAATGTACAGTTTATCATTTGAATGTTTTGTGCATATAATTTTTGCAAGTGTCTGTTACTAATATGTTCATTAACATTTCCGGTGTGTAAGTTTACTCATTAATCCCTTATGCTTTGTTCAACAGAGGTATAGTTCAACAGATCAGAGCTACAGGGAACTCCTGGCCCGCTTCAGTGCCTTACAGGAAAGTAAATCAGCCCTGGAAAACTCTGTGTTAAAATTACAAGGAGCTTTAGATGAAGAAAGCAACTGGAGAACCCATGGCTCCAATCAAATCACTGACCTCGAAGGTGAGTGGCCTGGTGTCTGACCTAGATTTGGTAAATAAAACATTCTGACATATTTTTAATCTCTATTACTTAGATACATGTATATGTTGATTTTGCCTACCAGCTTTTGTGGTTAAAACTCTTAAGCTGGGAGGTCATCAGTTCAAATCTAAACTGAGAAGCAGTGAGATTTTTCATGGTCCAACCCCCACCAAGGGTGAACCTTCTGCAAGCTTAATTGGAAGGCTGTGCCCTACAGCTGTGTATCACTCGCAAGCCAGTGCCTCATTATGGGTTCTACCATGTTAGACCCATCAGAGGGGATGATGAGACAACCCGTAGGTGCAGTAGACCCCAGGCTTAGGTGACACCCAGATACAAAATAACATAAAATGAAGCAAGGGCTAACACCATGTCACATGTAGTTATTAAAAGGAGATTTTTGGTGATAATAAAAGCTTTGATATTGAAAACTGTATTATTCCTTGCTTTTGTCACATGCTAAATGCTTATAGCCTAACCTTGGCCATGTCTTCATTATTGATTGCACTTAGGCAAAAAAAAAATAAGGTTTGGTTCTCGGGCACTCTTCTTCAAAAATCGATTTTTTGTATGTTTCAATAAAAATGTCATATGAACAGGGAAAACATGATAATACCAGATTATTTTTGCTAAACATGTAAAAGCACTACAAAACAAAGAAAATTTTATTAAAATTTTATTATTTTATCTTCATGAAAGAAATGTCCGAGCAGCTGGATCTCAAAATTGATAAGTTTTATTGAAAATCAAAAAAAAAAAATTGATGTGGGGGTTTAAAATTGATGCGGGCGGTGCTTGAGAACCATACCTTTTTATTTTTGCTTGCCTTATACTGCCTTTTTTCTCAGGGCCATCTTGTGCTGATTCAGTGACACTTAACCTGTGAAAGAGACATTTGATAATTCCTTTGTATATTCTTCTGAACTAGGACAGGTTACATATACAATTAGCAGTATTTTTACTGCAGTGAATATGATTGAAGCTAGCATTTGATCAAAATGGGAAGTATCTTGAACAATCATTTCCAGCTTAAATACCAGATGGTTTGAACAATCATTTCCAGCTTAAATACCAGATGGTTTGAAAAATCATTTCCAGCTTAAATACCAGATGGTATGAACAATCATTTCCAGCTTAAATACCAGATGGTTTGAACAATCATTTCCAGCTTAAATACCAGATGGTTTGAACAATCATTTCCAGCTTAAAGACAATATGGTTTGAACAATCATTTCCAGCTTAAATACCCGATGGTTTGAACAATCATTTCTAGCTTAAATACCAGATGGTTTGAACAATCATTTCCAGCTTAAATACCAGATGGTTTGAACAATCATTTCCAGCTTAAATACCAGATGGTTTGAACAATCATTTCCAGCTTAAATACCAGATGGTTTGAACAATCATTTCCAGCTTAAAGACAATATGGTGGTGAGAATTGTTAGTGGTAATACAATAAAATAATAGTAATCATACCATTAAATTTTTCCTTGTGGTTTAGATTTAGGTACCTTAAGGCATTAATGGAGTGTTTTCATGTTTGTGCTGATTTTGAGATGTTGTATGGAATTGACATGATAATGAAGGTACAATACTGATCATTTGCAGAACGGATAAAGTCCTTAGAGAGGGAGAAGAAGATGATGGAGAGCCGAGAGTCAGATACCTTAGCGGAAACAAAGAGACTACAGAACACTATCATAGAGCTAGAAAAGGTACATGACTTCATATGATTTACTACTGCATTACATCCAGTGTGTTGACAGTGTGCACAGGTGCCCACAGTCTGTCATTTTATAAATGGAATCTGAACAGATCCTGATAAAAAAAAAAGTAATACAGGGTTCCTGCGGGGCCTTTAGGAGTCTTATTTGTTATATTGCATTTTTAACTCTTGAAAAGACCTTAAAAATGCCAGGAATCCTTGCATAGTTCTTTAAAAAGGTCTTGAAAATTTGATTTTACCCATCCTGATATAATGAATGTGCACAAACAATTTGGTGATAGAACGTAAGCTTGAGACAGTTTAGGAGTAAATATTTATTCTTACTTTTGTTTTAATAGCTTATTTGCTGAGACTACCATGAAATTAGTCCAAACATTTAGTGATCACCATTTGGGATGTTCAGTAGTTTTTAAGGCATGGTAGGGCCATTAAAGAATTCTGTGAATAAAAGGGTCTTAAATTTTCTGTCAGCTGGTCTTAAAAAGTCTTAAAAGGTCTTAAATTTGCTTTGCCAAGACGTGCAGGAACCCTATAAATATTTACATGTTTTCCACTGTTTTGTGATGTAACAAGTCCCTGAGCTTCTAGTATGTTATTTAAGATGTTTTTATTAGTAAATTTTTATCTTTTCAGACTAAAGCCAATGTGGAATTTGACCTGAAAACAATGCGCTTAAAGTTTGAGCAGGAGAGTCTGTCCCACAAAGAAACCGTGGCCAAATTCAACGCAGATAAAAAGCACATCCTCATGTCAACAGAAGAGGCCAACATGGAAGCCATCAAAGGTGTGTATGGTTTGTGTATAGATACGCTATCACATATTTCTAGACTGTATATTGTGGTTGCCATTTTGTTTGCGAGGGTTTCAAATTCCCGTGAGGGGAATTATCGCGAAAATAAAACCTTCATGAAAAAGAGATCCCATTGTTGAAGGCAAAGTTGAAAAGTAAAAGGTTGACATTATGAATAAAACTAGCTTGCGTATATTCAAAGATTAATAAATTTATATGGCAGCAGATCTGTCCAAATGTCTGCCATTAATAAACAATATATTTTGTTCATAAGATTTTGTGCGCATAACAATTGATATAATCAATTCACATATAACAGTTACACTCTGTATATAGGTCTGATCACAAAAATGGAACCGTTTTGAAACAATGAAAAAGTGAAAATCGTGAAATTTCAATCCCTTGATTATGAAGCCAACCACAGTAACTGAAAGGATATTATGTGTAACATGGAAATATTTTCCATCTAAAATTAATGTCAGCTCACTCATTGGTATTTTCTGACTGGTGCAGTTTGTGTTATTTCATGGGGATATATCCAGATTGATTAAATACAGTTTCTGAAAAGCATGTAAAACTGTTTTCAGGGGGCATAATTCATTATTGTATGTTATTAAATGTACATAAAGAAATTGTTTGGCGAGTGTGTATTTCATTTTAATAGGTTCAATGAGTAAAAAGTATGTAAATTAAAAGTATGTTTTCAGTTTAATTATTTTAATAGATTCCCAGCATATGTTCCCTGGGTTCAGAATCCCTTGCAAATGATTATCTGTAGCTTGTAAAAGGTATGTACATAATTCTGTATGGTGTATGTTACCATTAGAACAGTATTTGGAGTTATGAAAAAAAATATGTATTTAAACAATATCCAGAGGTCCAAGCAACACTTGACCAGGAGAAGATAGAACGGCGGAGAATAGAACAACGACTACTCGAGGTGGAGAAAGAGAAAAATGCCATGTCAGTAGAAGTTATCCAGCTTCACCAGCAGGTGGAGGCACTGAAGTCAGACCTCAGGACGGAGTTTGACAAGGTATGATAGGAACTGTCCACAGTGTGTTAATTTACACTTACAGTATGTGAGATTAGATGTTAAAAGATAATTCCAGTTTGCTGCAAATAAAAATATATAGTATTGCCTCACTCATTATGATTGAAATAAAGTTATATACATCATGAAAAAAATTCATATGCTAGATTGAATATAAAAGGAAAATAAATCCTATCACCTAAAACAATAATTGTCTTCCTCCACATAAATACTGCTTTATCTTTCATACCTAAATATGTATTTTATTCATTAATTATCTAGTAGTCATTCAGTCACTTTCTTTGGCCCCATTAGTGGTCATTGTCTGAGGGTCTTAAAATTTACAACCTTTGATATAAAATATCTTTACAGGCCAAAAACCTGAGTCTGCAGGTTGAACAAGAAAACCAGAGGAGACAGATGGTGCAGAGTGAAGTGAAGACATACACCCAGCAAATATCACATTACAAGAGTGTGGAGGCAAGGCTGACACAGGTAAATACATACATACACCCAGCAGATATCCCATCACAAGAGTGTGGAGGCCAGGCTGACACAGGTAAATACATACATACACCCAGCAGATATCACATAACAAGAGTGTGGAGGCCAGGCTCACACAGGTAAATACATACATACACCCAGCAGATATCACATAATAAGAGTGTGGAGGCCAGGCTCACACAGGTAAATACATACATACACCAAGCAAATATCACATTACAAGAGTGTGGAGGCCAGGCTCACACAGGTAAATACATACATACACCAAGCAAATATCACATTACAAGAGTGTGGAGGCCAGGCTCACACAGGTAAATACATACATACACCAAGCAGATATCCCATTACAAGAGTGTGGAGGCCAGGCTCACACAGGTAAATACATACATACACCCAGCAGATATCATATTACAAGAGTGTGGAGGCCAGGCTCACCCAGGAAAATACATACAAACACCCAGCAAATATCACATTACAAGAGTGTGGAGGCCAGGCTCACACAGGTAAATACATACATACATCCAGCAGATATCACATAACAAGAGTGTGGAGGCCAGGCTCACACAGGTAAATACATACATACACCCAGCAGATAGCATATTACAAGAGTGTGGAGGCCAGGCTCACACAGGAAAATACATACAAACACCCAGCAAATATCACATTACAAGAGTGTGGAGGCCAGGCTCACACAGGTAAATACATACATACATCCAGCAGATATCACATAACAAGAGTGTGGAGGCCAGGCTCACTCAGGTAAATACATACATACACCCAGCAGATATCACATAAGAGTGTGGAAGCCAGGCTCACACAGGTAAATACATACAAACACCCAGCAAATATCACATTACAAGAGTGTGGAGGCCAGGCTCACACAGGTAAATACATACATACATCCAGCAGATATCACATAACAAGAGTGTGGAGGCCAGGCTCACACAGGTAAATACATACATACACCCAGCAGATAGCATATTACAAGAGTGTGGAGGCCAGGGTCACACAGGTAAATACATACAAAAACCCAGCAGATATCACATTACAAGAGTATGGAGGCCAAGCTCACACAGTTAAATACATACAACCAATAGATATCACATTACAAGAGTGTGGAGGTCAGGGTCACACAGGTAAATACATACAAAAACCCAGCAGATATCACATTACAAGAGTGTGGAGGCCAGGCTCACACAGGTAAATATACTGTGGTTGCCTTTTTGTTCGCGAGGGTTTTAATTTCGCGATATTCGCGAATGGGAAATAATCGCGAAAATGAAACCCTCGGGAATAATCGGCCAATTGAGAATGTCCATCTTATTTAGTGTAATCAAAACTTGTATGGTAATAGGTTAAAACAGAGAGAATTTTTTTAATAAATTACATCCTTGCAGGTATAGGGAAATGTGAGCCTTAAATTTGAACTAAAACACCGATGCTGTGTGTACGGGCCTATCATTATATAAGAAAATGTCACAAACTCATGACTTATTCTCATTTTATAATACACACAGGTATATGGCTTTGCCAAAGATTTGATATAGGTTCTTGTGAGATCGCGAAAATGAAACCCTCGCAAAACATTAAAAATGGAAAAATCACGAAATTTCAGCCTCGCGAATATGAAGCCAACCACAGTATACATACACCTAGCAGATATCACATAACAAGAGTGTGGAGGCCAGGCTCACACAGGTAAATACATACATACACCAAGCAGATATCACATAACAAGAGTGTGGAGGCCAGGCTCACACAGGTAAATACATACATACACCTAGCAGATATCACATTACAAGAGTGTGGAGGCCAGGCTCACCCAGGTAAATACATACATACACCCAGCAGATATCACATAACAAGAGTGTGGAGGCCAGGCTCACACAGGTAAATACATACATACACCCAGCAGATATCACATTACAAGAGTGTGGAGGCCAGGCTCACACAGTTAAATACATACATACATCCAGCAGATATCACATAACAAGAGTGTGGAGGCCAGGCTCACACAGGTAACTACATACATACACCCAGCAGATATCACATAACAAGAGTGTGGAGGCCAGGCTCACACAGTTAAATACATACATACACCCAGCAGATATCACATAACAAGAGTGTGGAGGCCAGGCTCACACAGGTAAATACATACATACACCCAGCAGATATCACATAACAAGAGTGTGGAGGCCAGGCTCACACAGGTAAATACATACATACACCCAGCAGATAGCATATTACAAGAGTGTGGAGGCCAGGCTCACACAGGTAAATACATACATACACCCAGCAGATAGCATATTACAAGAGTGTGGAGGCCAGGCTCACACAGGTAAATACATACATACACCCAGCAGATAGCATATTACAAGAGTGTGGAGGCCAGGCTCACACAGGTAAATACATACATACACCCAGCAGATATCACATAACAAGAGTGTGGAGGCCAGGCTCACACAGGTAAATACATACATACACCCAGCAGATAGCATATTACAAGAGTGTGGAGGCCAGGCTCACACAGGTAAATACATACATACACCCAGCAGATAGCATATTACAAGAGTGTGGAGGCCAGGCTTACACAGGTAAATACATACATACACCCAGCAGATATCCCATTACAAGAGTGTGGAGGCCAGGCTCACACAGTTAAATACATACATACACCCAGCAGATAGCATATTACAAGAGTGTGGAGGCCAGGCTCACACAGGTAAATACATACATACACCCAGCAGATAGCATATTACAAGAGTGTGGAGGCCAGGCTCACACAGGTAAATACATACATACACCCAGCAGATATCACATAACAAGAGTGTGGAGGCCAGGCTCACACAGGTAAATACATACATACACCTAGCAGATATCACATAACAAGAGTGTGGAGGCCAGGCTCACACAGGTAAATACATACATACACCAAGCAAATATCACATTACAAGAGTGTGGAGGCCAGGCTCACACAGGTAACTACATACATACACCTAGCAGATATCACATAACAAGAGTGTGGAGGCCAGGCTCACACAGGTAAATACATACATACACCCAGCAGATATCACATTACAAGAGTGTGGAGGCCAGGCTCACACAGGTAAATATATACATACACCTAGCAGATAGCATATAACAAGAGTGTGGAGGCCAGGCTCACACAGGTAAATACATACATACACCAAGCAGATATTCCATTACAAGAGTGTGGAGGCCAGGCTCTCACAGGTAAATATATATATACACCCAGCAGATATCACATAACAAGAGTGTGGAGGCCAGGCTCACACAGGTAAATACATACATACACCCAGCAGATATCACATTACAAGAGTGTGGAGGCCAGGCTCACATAGGTAAATACATACACCCAATAGATATCACATAACAAGAGAGTGGAGGCCAGGCTCACACAGGTTAATACAAACATACACCCAGCAGATATCACATTACAAGAGTGTAGACCAGGCTCACACAGGTAAATACATACATACAATCAGCAGATATCACATTACAAGAGTGTGGAGGCCAGGCTCACCCAGGTAAATACATACATACACCCAGCAGATATCACATAAGAAGAGTGTGGAGGCCAGGCTCACACAGGTAAATACATACATACACCCAGCAGATAGCATATTACAAGAGTGTGGAGGCCAGGCTCACACAGGTAAATACATACATACACCCAGCAGATAGCATATTACAAGAGTGTGGAGGCCAGGCTCACACAGGTAAATACATACATACACCCAGCAGATAGCATATTACAAGAGTGTGGAGGCCAGGCTCACACAGGTAAATACATACATACACCCAGCAGATATCACATTACAAGAGTGTGGAGGCCAGGCTCACACAGGTAAATACATACATACACCCAGCAGATATCATATTACAAGAGTGTGGAGGCCAGGCTCACACAGGTAAATACATACATATACCCAGCAGATATCATATTACAAGAGTGTGGAGGCCAGGCTTACACAGGTAAATACATACATACACCCAGCAGATAGCATATTACAAGAGTGTGGAGGCCAGGCTCACACAGGTAAATACATACATACACCCAGCAGATATCATATTACAAGAGTGTGGAGGCCAGGCTCACACAGGTAAATACATACATACACCCAGCAGATATCATATTACAAGAGTGAGGAGGCCAGGCTTACACAGGTAAATACATACATACACCCAGCAGATAGCATATTACAAGAGTGTGGAGGCCAGGCTCACACAGGTAAATACATACATACACCCAGCAGATATCACATAACAAGAGTGTGGAGGCCAGGCTCACACAGGTAAATACATACATACACCTAGCAGATATCACATAACAAGAGTGTGGAGGCCAGGCTCACACAGGTAAATACATACATACACCCAGCAGATAGCATATTACAAGAGTGTGGAGGCCAGGCTCACACAGGTAAATACATACATACACCCAGCAGATAGCATATAACAAGAGTGTGGAGGCCAGGCTAACACAGGTAAATACATACATACACCCAGCAGATAGCATATTACAAGAGTGTGGAGGCCAGGCTCACACAGGTAAATACATACATACACCCAGCAGATATCATATTACAAGAGTGTGGAGGCCAGGCTCACACAGGTAAATACATACATACACCCAGCAGATATCATATTACAAGAGTGAGGAGGCCAGGCTTACACAGGTAAATACATACATACACCCAGCAGATAGCATATTACAAGAGTGTGGAGGCCAGGCTCACACAGGTAAATACATACATACACCCAGCAGATATCACATAACAAGAGTGTGGAGGCCAGGCTCACACAGGTAAATACATACATACACCTAGCAGATATCACATAACAAGAGTGTGGAGGCCAGGCTCACACAGGTAAATACATACATACACCCAGCAGATAGCATATTACAAGAGTGTGGAGGCCAGGCTCACACAGGTAAATACATACATACACCCAGCAGATAGCATATAACAAGAGTGTGGAGGCCAGGCTAACACAGGTAAATACATACATACACCCAGCAGATAGCATATTACAAGAGTGTGGAGGCCAGGCTCACACAGGTAAATACATACATACACCCAGCAGATATCATATTACAAGAGTGTGGAGGCCAGGCTCACACAGGTAAATACATACATACACCCAGCAGATATCATATTACAAGAGTGTGGAGGCCAGGCTTACACAGGTAAATACATACATACACCCAGCAGATAGCATATTACAAGAGTGTGGAGGCCAGGCTCACACAGGTAAATACATACATACACCCAGCAGATAGCATATTACAAGAGTGCGGAGGCCAGGCTCACACAGGTAAATACATACATACACCCAGCAGATAGCATATTACAAGAGTGTGGAGGCCAGGCTCACACAGGTAAATACATACATACATACAGCAGATAGCATATTACAAGAGTGTGGAGGCCAGGCTCACACAGGTAAATACATACATACACCCAGCAGATATCACATAACAAGAGTGTGGAGGCCAGGCTCACACAGGTAAATATATACATACACCCAGCAGATATCACATTACAAGAGTGTGGAGGCCAGGCTCACACAGGTAAATACATACATACATCCAGCAGATATCACATTACAAGAGTGTGGAGGCCAGGCTCACACAGGTAAATACATACATACACCCAGCAGATATCACATTACAAGAGTGTGGAGGCCAGGCTCACACAGGTAAATACATACATACATCCAGTAGATCACACAGTCATGAAATGGTTGAATGGGTAATACAAACAAATTTGTGTTGAAAATGATGCCACTCAATTTCCCTGAAGTAGTCTGTGCTCTTTATCAGTGTATATTATTGTTGTGCTAAGATTAATATTGGTACTGTAGGATTTGACCTCCATGAGGGAACAGAAGAAGAGTGTGGAGGAGGAACTCAGAAAAGTCAAAGAGTAAGTGTTCACATCATAAATATTCATTAAATATCCTGTAAATTCCCTTCTGATGAATCAGTGAGTTTTTTTAGACACTATCACTATATGATCACTATATGAGTTTATTTAAACTGAGCACAACTGGCACTCAGCCATCTTATTTAAAACCTGAAGTGTGAATTGGTGAGAATTTTAATCAGTTCAGTATACAGGTGTCTTTCCTCCAACATGCAAAAATCTATTTCCATTATTTAACTGAATTATTGCTTATTCATTTTATTATTTTATTTTTTTTTTGGTTTCAGCAACATGCTGGAGTATAACTCACTTTTAAATACTTTTTTGTTTCACATATCAGCACTTCTTATCTCATATATAGATATATATATATAGAAAAGAGTTGTGCTCAGCATGCCAGGTATTATTTGAAAAAAAAAGTATTATACTTCTTGCCTATCAGGTTTTTTCTGATTTCAAGTCATAGTTAAAGCACTGGTTTGTGATGCAATTCAACATGTCATTTAATATTCTTGAATCATACCCAGTTAAAAATTGGTGACTTTCTAGTTGAAATATGTTTTAATTGGACTTCAACTTTTATCTTATTTAAATGTGTACCATTATTTTAATTGCATATAATGTATTTTGAGCAAAGGTATTATTGTTAGTTTTACCTCTTGATTTGGTGTGTATCATTTGAATGAAATGTTAATATTTTTCAATTTATCATTCAGAGACCTGAATGTAAAAGGCCTACAAATGAAAGAGTTACAAGATCAGCTGGAGGAAGAAAATTACTTCTCGGTATGAATGACATATTTGAAATACTTTGCTCTTTAAAAGAAGTTGCTTGCCTAAACCTTGTGCTCATCTCCGGCTCTTGACCAGCATTTGTGAAATTTCAACTGAAACAGTTCATTTCAGTAAAAATTTAACAAAACAGGCAACTATTTCACAGTAATCATGCATTGGTTGCCCTGAATTTTGCTATTTTTGTTGTCAATGGATAGCTTTATGAATATGAGACTGGTGCTACCTGGCAATGCGTTTCCACAAAACCCATTAGTTAACTAGTTAATCCTGCCAATTTGGTTTGCCAAGTCAAAATAGATAGACCAACTCATTTAGAGATCTGTTTTCTTCCATATTTCCCTTTAATTAAGTGTAATTTAAAACTATCAGGTTTATCTCCAGCTCTTTTATGTATAAATTTTCATAATGATAAGAATGTTACAGTCATTTTATAGGGATCAATGGTAGAATTATTTATCCCTGATAGACAGCTGAGCAATGTGGCCCAAGGGTCTCTTGTTTGTATATTATATTATAGGTAGTGAAAGGTTAGATTTATTAAGAAGATTATCCCTGCAGTTTATGGAGTAATCACAGTGGATTCAGCGTACACCATGACAAATCCTCAGTTTCAGTTTTCAGAAGGGGCTGAAATTTAAAATGCATTTCCGCATTTGACATAAAGAATCACAACCAGCCATGCTGTATAACTTTCATGCAGGCAGCACAGAGTAAACTATACTATAAAATTGCATAATTTAGGTGGGACAATAGGGTATAACTGAATGTCCAAATAACACATCTAGATGATACATCACACTTTTGTGCAAAAGTTGTCACTCTCTGTTACTTTTGTATTGTTGTTGCCCAGACGCTGTACAAGACTCAGGTCCGGGAGCTGAAGGAAGATGTAGATGAGAAGGTCAAGGCCATGAGCGACCTGGAAAAAGACTTCAGTAAAGTAGAAAAAGACAGGTATGAATGCTATTCATGCTCTTCATGTATATGTTATAGGAATTGCTCGTTGCGGTAGGATAGAGGATATTTGTTTCTCATATCAAAATTAAGAGATTATTTTTGCATAACGGAGCTTGTAGATGTTTTCTAGATATCAGTCAAGTGTCCTGTAACCAGTCAGAACACAGCAGACTCATCATTCTGCAAGCTTCATCTATGCATTTACAGAAGATACATGATAAAAAAAGAAAATGAAAGTAATAAAGACAAGGCATATATACATCTGAGGCCTAAACAGTTTAAGAGAAGCCACTGAGGTTGTAAGTTTGACCAGTGGCACTGACAGGTAACCTACACTCAGCTTCAGTTTAATTTAATGGTGCTGAAATGTACAGTCTCTAACATGTGGGTACAGTTGAGAGTCACCACGGAGGTTCAACAGTTTGACAGTGATTCATATATGTGGGTGTTGCCTTTCAGGGACGGTTTAGAGTCAAGGCTACGGTTGATGGCAGCCAAGGCAGACTCGGAGCAACTGAACCGTTCGCTGGCTGAGGATCAACTTGCTAACGCTGAGAAAGAGAAGACGATGATGAAGCTAGAAATGGAGGAGCTGCTGGCCCAGCACAGGTCAGACCTCAACAAGCGGGAGTTAACCATCAACGATGTAAGTCAAATTAAAGTTAGCCCCCCACAAACACACATACACAGGTCAGACCTCAACAAGCGGGAGTTAACCATCAATGACGTAAGTAAAATTATGGTCAGCCACTCCCCCCCCCCCCCCCCCCCACCCCCCACCCCCACCCCAAACACACACAGGTCAGACCTCAACAAGCGGGAGTTAACCATCAACGATGTAAGTCATCTGGCTTATCAGAACAGAAAAAAATTATGACATTTGAGGTGTTTTGAAAGTTTGGAAAGAGTTCTTTTGAAAAAATTGTTAAATGGCAGCTGCAGTTGGTGAAATACCATCATTCATTTTCATCAGCTGCATCTAGTATGAGTTGTTGTTGAGAGCGCCATCTGTCTCCTACTAGCAGATCTAAGAATGCTTTCCTTTAAATCACAATCTAAACATTATCATAGGTGCAGTCATAGAGAAGCAAGATTCCTCCCAGATTGAAAACTGTGTGTACTTGTATGCAGATATAAAGGGATCTTTGCTTCTTCAGCTATTACATGAGATGTTAATATGCAGATATTAGGGTTTTTGCCCACTGTATAAATAAGTCATTTCCCAAGGATCATTTTCAAAGGTATTATAACTATGTGACTCACATCATCCTTTTTGTAACATATCACAATCTCATTTCTAAGTTCAGGGTGAATATAGTTACCTGTGAATAATTCAGAGTTTCACTGTTTAATGTGGTTGTAATAGAAATAATTAAAAACCATGCTTCATTGATACAAAGTGTGAATCATGTTATTCAGGTGTTATGAAATATAAGTGTAAATTTGGTGATAATTTGATCTTGTGTTTGTGTAACAGTTGGAAAATGAGAAGAAGAAGATGTTTGGTAATCTGGAGCAGTCACTTCGCGAAAAAGACGAGCTCAACAACAAGATCAAGATGCTGACACAAGGTAACTCTGAGGCTGGTAATGTTTTGATCCTTTGATTGACAAACTTGACATACAATGGTCAATCTGCATGTGTTTAGTGTTATAACTAAATCATCAGAGTTGTGCCCCTCCTACAGCTATTACATTTTGCCCAAAAGTAATACACTAGAAGATACATAATGCATTCGAATTTTTATGATGGATTCATATGTCATTTGAAGAGAGCTGAAAGACATGGAAACAGGTCCTTTGTAAAAATGATCAATTGGAGATGTATGAAAACTAACATGTATATATATGTATAACATTTTTGTTTGTTGACAGAGCTTGCAGTGATGCAGTCAGATAACAGTCTGGATGAGGAGATAGAGAAGCTGAAGAAACAGATGGAAGAGGAGAAGATGAAGAAGATCCAGGTAACATAGCATCATTATCTTACTATATTATGAGGATTTGAGTGTGGTCCAAAATAAGTGTTATTCCACTCAGACTTGGCTCATGCACATTCCCTAGCAACCAAACTCTCTCCACCCAAATACTTGTGTCAACACTGCTGTCAGAGTATGTTATAGTCATATCCCCACGCCTCATCAGACCCTGCTGGGTTTATTCTCCCAGGTTCTCAATACTGCTCATTAGGGCTGTCATTTTGCATACATACTAAATCCCAGATATGACAGGTTGTATGTTGAAATTATGGGTATACCTTTTATCTATCAAATAATACATCACAGCTCGGTGACTTGGACAGAATCGGGTGTAAGTGTGTTATAAGTGCATGCATAGAGATTGTTGCTTCATGTATCAATACATTTCCCTATCTAAATTCCTGTGGGAAGCTTTAGCCCAAGAATGTTCATGGTAATGGCTTTACTCTGGTATGTTGCAGGCTGTGAACAAGCTGGCAGAAATTATGAACAGGAAGGAGTTCTCATCCAACAAAAAGGATAAACGAGTCAGTTCTACAGACTTCAAGAAGAAGGAGAAGGAATGCAGGAAGCTGCAGCAGGAATTAACTCAGGTACTTCTAATGAACAAGACTCATGTCATGTCATGATCTGTATGTCATTTAACACAAACAATACTTCATAGATCATACCGTACGCATAAGTCTTCAATCGTCATACTGCTTATGGTGCTCTACATGTCACAACTTACTTTCACATACCCGACTTATCATACCAAGGTACAAATGTCTCAGTTCAGATACAAGACTTCCCTGCAGGCTTCACAAGTGGCATCACATTGTGCCCGTTTCACACAAGGCATCCCATACCTCACTTCACCCTCTGGGTTTCATATATCAATCATATATATTATACCTTGCTTGCCATGTCACAATTCACTTGTGATGCTTTATGTTCAAAGCTTCACATACCATAATTAACATGATAAGCCTTCAAACACCTCACTTCATGTACCACACTTAACATACTTAGTTTCACATACCAGGCATCGCATATGAAGCTACATAAAACAAAATATGCCTTGTAGGCCAGCGGACTATTTTGGAATGTAATGACCCTTAAGCTCTGGTATGCCATGTCATTTTCTTCAATTGGAAAATAAGTAAAACCTCACCTAGCGACCATCTCAGTTTATTGACCACCACAAAATAACCCCCACTTTTTCACGGTCCTAATTCTTTTTTGCTCTTTATGTCAGACCTGTCTTAGACAACCACCCACCTTTAAAATGCAACCAATTACTGGACATCCCTTTGGTGGTCATAATTTTAAGGTTTCACCATAATATGAAAATATCCAGTATCTGTTTGTTTTCTTTGTGAACAGGAAAAAGAGAAAGTAGCCAAGATGTCCACCAAGTACCAGGGAGACATTTTGGCGCTGCAGGCCCAACTGGCAGAGGAGCAGCAGAAGTACCTCAGACTGAGCCTGGAGATGGACGCGAAGGAGAGCGAGCTGGAGCAGATACAGCAGAAACTGACGTTGGCTAACGTGGATACGGCCTCCATACACAGCAGCTCACAGGAGCTGGACAACGACGAGAGCTTTAACAGTTAGTATTAAGAACATCAGTGAACATTTATAGCTTACATGAAAAACAGAAATGTTGAGATCTCTGTGTGTGATTATGATTTTATTCTTTGTGTGTAGAATATAATATTTACTTGTAAAGGAGAATGTTCACTGTAGAAAACAGATATGTTCTTTAGTAAAGTACCAAGGTCTTCGCTCCTGAATACTCATATATATATGTTTGTATCTGTAGCCAAGTGAGCTCATGTATTAGTCATAGATTTTAAAATTTACATTAACAATATTGGCTGTTTCAAGTAAGTCCCAAATTTACTATTCACAAAAGTACCTGAAAAAAAAAAGGAATGTCAGTGGCCCTGACCTGTACTCCAGAGCTCAAGACTGATAGGCACTGGCACACATGTGGAGCTCATTACATTATAGCTGTTGTTTATAAACTTTAATTCAACCTTAATATTGACCATGTTTATTTCAGTAGTGGGAGAGAGTCGATTAGAAGGATGGCTCAATGTGCCCAACAAGCAGAATATAAAACGTTATGGCTGGAAGAAGCAATATGTGGTGGTTAGCAGTAAAAAAGTTCTGTTTTACAACTCTGAGGCTGCCAAGTTGAAGAACGACCCAGCCTTAGTTCTAGATATTGAGTAAGTAAACAGCTAGCATCGTTTGAACTATGGCATGATTTGTTAAAATCATATTTCATAACTGTTATTATCTAAGGCCATTTGTGTCATGTGTTAAGTCTGAATAATATATGCCAGGAAATTGAAAAACAACCATGGATCTGTTGCCATTACTGAATAAAATATATAGAAATTTAATTTTCAAAAAGGACAAGAAGCAGTGTAAAATTGCTCTTTTTCTTATTCAATGGGGTGTTTTTGTATAATTTTATGTGATATTTTACTTATAAAGTCAGAACAGAAAACTACACATTTGTGTTAGAATACATAGTATAACATAATTTTAATCATTTGTGTGGCCTTTATTTTGTTAGAAGACATGGTCAAGCAAGTGACACGCATGTAATGTCATTATGAATTTTATACACTCATGAAAACTAACTCATAATGTAACATGGATGTTTTATATCTTTCAGTAAACTCTTCCATGTGAGGTCAGTCTCTCAAGGTGATGTGATAAGAGCTGATGCCAAAGATATCCCAAGAATATTTCAGGTGAGAGATATTTCTTGATACACCTTCATGAGCATGCTTGTCAGTATCCAGCAAGCTGTAATATATATTGTTTTTCATGTTTGAAGAAAGGTAAACCTAATGAAGGTAATTCTTAAACATATCTCTGTGATATATTGCTGGTCTGAAATTGTACAAAGTCACACCTGGACTATGATCACCTGTGACCATGACTGTTCACAGAAAGCAGGTGGTCCTGGTAACCCAAGGCATAAAAAACAAGAGCACCGTAAATGTACATAATATGCCCGTTGTGTATCTGGTGACCTCATTAAATATGCATGAATTTTGATGAGAAGGTAATTCAGATGAGAAACTATTGGTAAATAAGTATAATGAGTTTCATGAAAATCCATAGGATTTTTGTTAAGTCTACAAGGTGCCTCCAAAGTGCGGTGACCTCATTATATGTGCATGGATTTTGCTGGAAATTGAACTTATCTGAGATATATTTTTTATTAACATTTCTGGTGAGTTTGATCAAAATATTTCATATTCCTCATAAGTTATTGCGGCAACACCAAAAAGTAGCCTAGTGACCTGTGACCTTATTAAATATGCTTGGAAATTGCCTATGATCAAACTAAGGTGAGATATTCTGTTGGGAAGTAGTTATGGTGAGTTTCATGAAAATCCATCAGCCCAAGTAACTTATCGCTGCGAAACAAAAAGTTAACAGACCGACAGATGGATGGACGGACAGTGGGATACCATAATACTCCAGTCATATGACAGGTATATAAAAATTAGGGGTCTCACTAAGATGACTGTCCCATGAATATCGTATGACCTCCAGTGACCACCTGTTATGAGACCAATGTAAGGCCATCCATGACAATCATGCAACCAGTCGCGTATGGTCATGCAATAGTCCTTTGACCCTAATAAGACCTCCTTCACTACTGACTCCCATTCATAGAGCTATATTGTTAATTGTGACTCAATAAGTGCATCATAAGACTATTGCACTGTGTATGCCTCTGCTCAAAGACAACATAGGATTAGCTGGAACAACCCTCAACCTCCTGTTTTTTGTGCAGATTCAAAGATCTAGTGATCACTATGTTATTGCTCTTGACCATCAGCAGTCAACATTGACTTGTTGTACAAAATTTATACAATCACCCATGACTTCCCATGATTGCAGGTTGATTCTAGTCAAAACCTATCATTCCCCTTAATGTGACTGGGCCTTAACAGAAGTCAAGATGAGTTAAGAGGACAAGGCTGCAATCACTGCTGGGGATCACTTACCATTAGTGAAAATTATTAACAAGACATGATTGTGAAGTTCTTTCATTTTGGTTTCATATTGATTCCCGTTTCAGATTTTATATGCAACAGAAGGTGAAAGTAAAAAACCTAGTGAAAGGAACGGAGACCAGGCAGCAGCGCAAGATAAGTCAGGGGTTATTGAGTACAAAGGTCATGACTTATTCCCAATTCACTTCCGTACACCGACATCATGTGACTCCTGCAGTAAACCTGTCTGGCACATGATCCATCCACCCATGGCATTGGAATGCAGGCGTGAGTATCTGTTTAACTTTGTTACATGGCTTAATATTTTGCCGTTTTGTAACCTGGCTTAATATTTTGCTAATTTCTCTAGATATCCTATATTGCACATTAGTAAGGATTTATCCAAATTGCAAATTCTGAGAAGCAGGTGTTCTTGAGTTTAGCTTTGTCAAAATCACAAAACTCTATTGAATCTGGTGGAACCTTAAATGTTATTAAAATATAATTTGCCAGAAATATCTTGTGGAAATGGGTCAGCATAGCATACAGATGTGCAATAATCTTTGGATAATGAAAGATATAAATGCAAATACAAGAAAATCTAATTGTGCATATAATTTTGTTATTTGCTCACTATTTGCAAATTATGAAAATATTTTGGTCATAGACATAAAAACATTGGGCCGATCCCGGATTCCGGTGGCGCACAAGTCCGGCGTACCAACCGCTTCGCTAGCAAAGCAGCTTCACTAGCAAGATAGTTTGGTCCGCTTTTATGTCACCCTGTAGCAAAATATGTTTTCTGTATCATGTCATATGCAATTCTTCTTGCAGGTTGTCACGTTAAAGTTCATAAAGAGCATTATGATAAGGATGAAGACTTTGTAGGTGTCTGTAAAGGTGAGTTAATAGCTTATAGAAGATGAAATAACTATTATTACACTATAATTATGAAGAAAATATCTACGAATATTCAATAAGTGTGTTCTGTCTAAAAATATCTTGAATATTTTCATCTTTTGTCATGTGCCCATTTGTCTCTGGAGATTCCATGTTTAGTTAAAATTCTCAACTCGAGGACTTATATTATGCCAAGCTGTAGCTTTCAACAGTATCTCATGATCGTCATCAGCAGTCCAGCGCCCCTGACAACAACCCAGGTGTTGTCACATCATGTGACAATGACTGGTTGTGGATCTGCGGGAGTTCCAGGCCCAGGTCACAGTTTAGGGAGGGTCTGTGGCTTGGATATCAACTGAGTCTGACTCTAGGATCTTTATAGAGTCCCGCTGTATCCAGTGTCTGGCATCTCTTTGGTGTTCATAAATGGCAGATGTGGCTTGTTTCTGATGTTCCTGGATCCTTATTCCCAGCAGACGAACAGTCTCTCCAATATAGTTGTTTGTCGGATGTTATTCCAGGCAGGCTACACAATCGCTCCACAAACGAGGAGGCTAACAGTTAACACATTTAATGGCTGCCATGTTCGTCACACACATTCATAATACTTGTAGTTGCCACAAGGGGGCGCAACAGTAACTGGTTACATAACACATCTGTAGCCCACATTAATAGTAAATATACGTCCCGTAACAATAGTGTTTGCCGCAGTCACCACATTTGATGTCAGACTCTTAGACGGCACCAGTCTTCATATTGATTCTGTCTCGTCCTTGGGTCTCACCAGGATCTAATAAAGGAATAAGGATCCAGGAACATCAGAATCTTGGTATTGTAATAGACACACTTAGGCTGTGTTTACTCACACACAGAACCATAACAACATATAAAACAGGTGAATTGGATATCGCAAGAAGTCCAGGTGTGGTTTTGCTAGGAAAATTTTACATTCAGCTAGAAAGAACTATTGGCATGGGATAATGTACATATTATAGTAAATGTTTATGTATCTTAATTGGCTTTGGTATATCCAGGTTACAGTTCTCATATAATTTGGATCATTGTAATGCTTTTCAGTCCCCTGCTGTAAGGAGGGAGGACTTCTTAAATGGTCCTCGTCTGTCCTTCTGGCCGTCTGTCCCACCCTATTCTGTCACAACATATCTCTAAGACCCTTGCTGCTTTCTCCACCAAATTGTACAGACTTACTCAGCACATGACTTGCATGTGATTATAACCTGCAGGTGGCACCACCTGTGTTTAGCAACTTTCTAAACTCCAAAATGGTCATTTTATTTCACGTACAACTGATGCCTCATTTTCCAAGTTAAATATAGATAGGGGGACTATTTGTGCCTCTAGGCCCTTGTTACTCTCATATATATGTAATTTCTTTTGTTTTACTTTTTTTTCAGTAAATGATGACTACCAGTCTGCCAAAGAACTCTTGCTTTTAGCAAACACAAAAGAGGACCAGAAGGATTGGGTCCAGAGGCTGGGACGCAAAGTTGCCAAAAAGGGTTTTGTCACAAGCTCCGGAGCAGCGGGAGACAAAGGCACACCAACGTCAGTCTCTACAGTGGCGTTTAACACTACACCTCCAATCAATACATTCATATAAACACACCAACATCAGTCTCTACAGTGGCGTTTAACACTACACCTTCACACAATACATTCATATAAACACACCAACACCAGTCTCTACAGTGGCGTTTAACACTACACCTCCACACAATACATTCATATAAACACACCAACATCAGTCTCTACAGTGGCGTTTAACACTACACCTTCACACAATACATTCATATAAACACACCAACATCAGTCTCTACAGTGGCGTTTAACACTACACCCCCATACAATACATTCATATAAACACACCAACGTCAGTCTCTACAGTGGCGTTTAACACTACACCCCCACACAATACATTCATATAAACACACCAACGTCAGTCTCTACAGTGGCGTTTAACACTACACCTCCACACAATACATTCATATAAACACACCAACGTCAGTCTCTACAGTGGCGTTTAACACTACACCCCCACACAATACATTCATATAAACACACCAACATCAGTCTCTACAGTGGCGTTTAACACTACACCTCCACACAATACATTCATATAAACACACCAATGTCAGTCTCTACAGTGGCGTTTAACACTACACCTCCACACAATACATTCATATAAACACACCAACATCAGTCTCTACAGTGGCGTTTAACACTACACCCCCACACAATACATTCATATAATATATACACACCAACATCAGTCCCTTCATTTTGGTGTAACGTTATTTTACCATGTAACACATTTATATAAACCGACGTCAGTCCCTACAGTATTGTTAAATGCTACACCACCCCACAACACATCTATATAAACTCCAACATGAGACTCTACAATGTTAACACTACATCACCATGTGATACATTCATATAAACATTTTTTGTCAGACCTGCATTACTGTTCAACATCCTGCAACCAACCATGCAACAAATATATACTTAGGTTGTGTTAACTGAACAACCAAAAAATGTAGGTTCTGTTATGCTGGATCAATAAACAATAGGTCATTTTACCAATTGTTCACTTGTGAACAAATGGTCTCTTTATATTAATATGTACATAGGTAGTAGGTAATTTAGTTTATTTTTAGAATTAAATAAAACTGTTAATAATTTATTTATTCCTACATTTTATTTAGTAAGATTCCCATAAAGCAGTGCCCAATCTTTCATGAGTTGTTAAGTTGAAGTTACTGTGAGAAGGCAGAGAATTCAGCCAGTCCCTCATTAAAAATATTAGATTACACCAAAGATAAAGGTATGTACCAGTTGCCAAGTTAAATCATCTGTGTTTTATCTCAGTATTAAGACATCAGTGACATCAGATATTAATTGATTGTGAATATGAATGTAAATAAATTTGCAAAATTAAGTAAAGTTGCACAGTCATTTGTAACATTATTGTATCCAGTTAATCTGATGATTATTATACTTGAACTTCATCAGAGTGAACACCTACATCTAAAATATTTTACCCTATAAATGATACATTGTGAATATTATACAAGCAAAGCCTCCGATGGTATAAGATTTAGGTAAGTAAACCAAGAATATATGTGGTCACATTTCCTTGCATTAATATAAATCCCTGAAGATGTAGCAATGAAACTCTTGACTCTACACAACTGCTGAGAGATCAAACTAAATAAAAATCATTTTACTATATGGTACATTTGGGCAATAGATTAACTTTGCATTTTTATTGCTAGACATATAAAAATTACAGAAACACACTTTAAAAATGTGATGAATTACAAGGAAACTGCAAAAAGAGGATTACCATAATACCAATATTTTAATATCCTCCTGGTGAATCCTACAAAATAAAGAAAATATTGGTATTCAGCATTATACCATTATATCACTCAGTTCTGCCATGAGCCACCCACATTTTAATTATTAAATATGAAATGTTTTTGACTGTGAATTTCAGAGAGCACAACACCAATGATATGTTGAATGCATCACGTTGCAGTTATAATTAGTCAGCAGCACTAGTTTTAAACTGCATGTATTGTTTGAATGTTTGTTTGATTAATTCACTGCATAATCACTGTAAAAAAATGCATGGATTTGTTATGGCTGTACATTGAGACAGATTATAGGATTGAGAGTAAAGAACCTTATCAGGAATATTGCTTCAAAATAATTTTAGAAATTGTAAACCAATGCCACCAAAACCAGGAAAGAAATTCCTAAATTTTGAATGAAATCAAAATTCTATAGAACCTAATTAGAAAATGTTATAATTTGTGAAATTACTTGTTGGATATTCTGATAATGCAGAAAATCATCAAAAGAAAAGTTTAAAATGTTTGATGATGCTGAAATTGGGTAAAATTCACCAGTTCAACCTATGTTTTTGGATTTACTAGAGTAGTGGTTCTACAAATCATTTGGTAAACTTAACGAGAGACTATCATTAAGTTTGTTTATGACTCTTATATAAAGCTAAGAAACATCCTTTTTGTTTTCTGTAGGGAATGTTTTGAGTGATGTGTTATTTTTTTTTTTCTCTGAACCTACAGAGGGCCCGGCAGTAGTCGCAGCGTGAGACCGTATCAGTCCTTCAGTGTGGGCTCATCATCCAGCAGTAAGCTGACCAAATCCGCCACCCTGCCAAGCAATGCCAAGCCACCCAAATAACACGTCACACTGCACACACGTTGCTCGTCCCCACGGCCATCTTGGTTTTGTTTTTTATGAGTCATGTGCACTTGCCACATGTTGTTATGACATCATTTTCTGCACCAGATTAGCAGTTTCATACAAATTCTAAAGCTGGAAACCCCTTCAGCATGTAATACAAGGAATGTATGAGATGAAAATTGTCAACTTGTGTCAGAAAATATTGGGAAGACTATATTGGTGGTTAGAGATGAAGGTGCATGGCCCTTCAGATGCCTCATGGGAAGGTATGAAATCTCA
Source organism: Sipunculus nudus (assembly GCA_026874595.1). Classification (NCBI taxonomy): domain Eukaryota; kingdom Metazoa; phylum Annelida; class Sipuncula; order Golfingiida; family Sipunculidae; genus Sipunculus; species Sipunculus nudus. The sequence continues at coordinate 45,883,813 of CM049309.1, forward strand.
GTAGAATTTCTAATACTCTGGTTGGCTTCATATTCGCAGGGATAAATTTCACGGTTCTCAAGGGTTACGGTTTGTGGATCCCACTGTACGAAAGAACTATACAAAGAGTATAACCATTATTATTTGAATTAATTATATCAAATATTATGTGCAAAGAAAACGTATTAACAAAAAAAATGGTTGGTTAATGACAGACAATTGAAAAGATCTAATATCATTTAAAATATTGATCTTTAAACATACACATTTTATTTTTATTCATAATGTCAGCCATTTTACTTTTCAACTTTGCCTTCGACGTTGAGACATCTTATTCACAAAGGTCTGATTTTCACGATAATTCCCCTTTAATGAATATCGTGAATTTGAAAACCTTGCGAACAAAAAGGCAACCACAGTATATGTTCTGATGTCATAACTCATGGTATACCTTTGATTATTACTATCCCTTTGTAGAAAACCAGAAATCAAGATGCTCAAAAATGTTCTTTTTAAATTCTCTTCATACTGTATCGGCGAACTAAACAGGCAGAAAAAAAAAAGAAAAAAAGGGTCAAATTTTAAAAGTCTATATATACAAGTATCCATATGTTTAATAAGTGGCACAACAATGGCATGTGGATTTATGCATTCTTGTAGTAACTGCTCATGGGTTTTCAGCTCATCACATTTAAGATGGTTTCAGAGTATAGTTAATGAGGTGATGCCATGTTTGTCATATTAATGTAGATCCACACAAGTGATTTCCCAGTGTTTTCAGGCATGCCATTGGAATGAAATCACTTAAAAACAAAATAGTTTAAACAGTTTACTGCATGTATGTACACACACCTTATTGAATGGAATGTCTTTCAATAATTGTGCAGAATTGTTTAAAACCCTGAAATTAGGGCAACTTATGCCTGGGTATTAATGAAAATGGTACCAAGCTAACATGTGGTAATGCTACTTGTACAGTACTTTATTTAGCTTTGTGTGGTTGTCAGTACTGTAGATAATGTAAAGGTTTTATTGTATGAAGAGCTATGTTTTCAAAGTTATGTGTTCAAATGGTGCATTATTTTGGCCTCCATAAAGCAGTGGAAACATTACTATAGTTCTCATGATGGAATTTCCACCTCTAGTGGAAACATTGCTTTAGTTTTTATGATGGAATTTCCAGTATGCTGGAAATATTATGTAATGGTACAACCAATTATATAGATCTAGCTCATCAGCCACTAGAGGTGAACCTGACTGTAGTTCTGTGGCATGACTAATAAGTAACCTGGGTGTAGCTTAACTTAGGTATTGACATGTTGAAGGCCACATATGTGAAACATTACTCCCATATGAAGTAATGGATACACATAACTGATGTGTGAACACATGGATTCACATGTCTGTCATGTGAAACAGTAGATTCACATAGTTTATGTTAAGCCATGGATTTACATAACTGCTGTTCTGTATGACACTTTGAAATATTTGCATTATTCTTAATGTGAGCTTCATAAGAAGATCTTTAGACCAAGGGTTTTCACTGCACAAATGTGAATTTTGCAATTTCTGGTCACAGAAATAAGAAAGGTTTAATATGTAGTTGTATAGTACACATAAAACACACGTGGACAGTTTTCTCTATCAGTGTAATTTTATTTTTGTTATTTTGTAATAGTAAAATAAGTTAATATATGTAAAATTTTTATAATATCTTTTGACATATAACGCTGGATATCAAAAATTAGTATTACACCTCTTACTACAGATTTCTGGTAGGTTAAAGGTATAATTTTCTCGAAAACATCTCACCTGATCCAACATTTATGGGTATGAAATTAATGTTCAGTATGGTGTTATGGGGATAGGTTTGAAAACAAAGGATTGTACCCTAAGTGCCTACCATAAAAACACTTTCAGGGCAAACTTCTGCCATCAATTGATGCACCTCCATTTTTCATTACCCATAATGCACCTCAATCCACCTTACCCACAATGCACGTCCATCCCACAATGCAATTTAAGATACATTACCCATGATGCACCTTCTGCTTCTTCCTTACCTCAAGTTAATATGATGTGAAGCAGCGGCATTATACTGTATGTTTTAAGATGTTGCCCCTGGTGTAGATATGCAGTCAAATTATCTGGACTGGCCAGCCATCTTTATCAAGTTAATGGCAGTTTTCTAGTTCATGACAGTTTTTGTAACAGAAATGTGTGCAGTATGAAACCTGCAAAGTGACTGCAAGTATAGCTCCCTTTGATTAGTGTATTATAATTGTTTGAAATTAAACAAATGAACTAGCATAAGTGTAGGCCCTGGTGGCCTTGTAGGATTTTCTTTGTAAAGCAGCATCCTTTTGTGTATTAATATTGGTCACAGTTGTTACAGCAGTAGTTGATAGGTGGCGACACCTGACAGAAAAAACTTTGCAATCTGTCATATCAAAGATGAAGAATTTATTGAATAATTCATGACCAGTCATGATACACTAATTTTAAATTTTACATCTATTCTCACACAACCTAAACATTCCATCACCATGTTGGTGCTTAATGTAATAGTGTTTAATTTGACATGAGGAACTCTCTTTCTTATTAAATATTAAAACTAACAGTACTTTTAAATATATTTGTGTTTGGATCATTTTAGTGAAGTTTTGTGAGCCAGTGTGCTCATAAGGCAGAGTTACTGACATATTAAAATGTGTTAGCTCAAATTTTGTGCCTTTCAACCTTCTGTAACAATTAATACTTTATTGTTTCATGTATTGCATGTTGTGGTGAGGCGTAATGGCCTTTGACAATGACCATAGCAACCCTGATAACCACAACAGTGGTGCCAGTGTGATAAAAATTAGCAATGATGCAAAACATGTTTGCCAAAAATGAGCTGTCAACAGATGATCACAATTTTGTTTATTAATGTTTTAGTAGCTTTGTGTCGACTTTGAACTGATTGTTAACCTCACATTTTGTGTTATATGCCCTTTGCGGAATGTAGCTGTTACAATTCAAATGCTAATATTTACATATGAATCAACATTTGATGTCATGTGCTGACATCTGGTGTTGACACGCTCAACAAGTCTTATTAATGGTTTGATCAGTGTGTATGCACGGAACATAATCCAGAACAATTACTGTAAAATAACTGTGGAAAGAACAAAAAAACCCTCCAAGGCCTAATATTAAGACAGTTGCTTTGAAAACAGCTTGGTGTCATGAGCAACCATCCCAGTTTGATTTGAAGCAGATATGAGGGATAGGGAGAGGTAATCCTCTTGAAACAAAGTACCGTAAGTAGTGAAAACATTACTAAATGGAGTTAACAGTACAAACCCAACAAGAATACAGTTCTGCTCAGCTCTGATCTCCCCGTCCCTTCAAAAACAGTATAATCTCATTCATTTCTACACTCTTCAGGCAGCAGTTATTCTCAGCAGTCGGGCCAGACATCCGTTTGTGCAACCACTGCTTTTTATGGCAAGTAAAACCAGGTTGCGCACAGGAAAAAAAAATTGTTTTCAGACCACTGAGAGCTTGGTATTGCATGATGCATCCAGCCTAAATTTTAACCATAGGACACACTCTGTCGTTTGTCTGATAACGCCCTTTCTGGCATAGGGCCAAGAATCAGACCAATGCAAGCTTGTGTTCTAATGTAATCAAACCAACGAGAGCGGTTGTCATAGGTTTCAAATTCCGGCTGAATGCACAAAGAAAAATATCAGTGGTCCAATTACAATTCTGTGCTCTGTACCGACCCTGGTGTTCATGCCGAGAGAACCTTGCCATAAAGGCAGTGGGTACACAAGGATGTCTGGGATTACTGCAGTGTATAAGTGCTGCGCGAGGAGTGTAATTCATTTTTAATTCACCTGTTGGTAATTAATAATATGGAATTCAGAATGTCCTGTCTACTTAACATTTATTACCTGAGTGATTGTCCGCACTCAATATCAGTCAACCACCTTTTGTTTTCCTGGCCAGATGGACCATTTTAACTTTATCTTCTGCCATTTTCATGCAACTCATGACAGAATAAGAGAATTCCTGTTTCTGTACCTAGGAATACACAGGTAGTAATTGTTCTCTTTTTAGCTGATCTTAATTGTTCTATGAAAAAGCCCAATGTCAGCAACAGCAGAAATAAGGTCAGAAGGTCTCAGGCTTTCTCTCTCTACTCATAGACACACACACAAGGTTGTCACCATTAACAGCAGATGAACATGCCTGTGTGTTTTAAATCAGTAGCTGAAGGCTGGATGAGAAAAGACTGGTTGTTATTATAAACGATGAAACAGTTCACTTGTGCACTGATACTTTGTGAACTGCCTTAAAATCAAACCAGTTAAAAGGGGCTGTTTCATTTTTCCTTATTTGCCATTGCTAAGGCATGGTGAACTTAAAACTTGATTTAAATTATGGTAAGAATGAAGAAGAGCAATGATTTTAAATCTGAACCCTATTGCTACTTATATGTATCATGTCTGTTATTCAGTTGTGAGTGAAGTTTCCCAGTATGTATCATATTTGTGGGACAACGTATTGCTACAGCCCTAACATGATGTACAATTTTTCTTTTAGCTAAATAGGCCAGACATGCATATCTTGACAGGGATTTGTATTTTTAGAGGACAATTGTTAAATACATAATTAATTCAGGTACTTCTAACTATGTACACATGGCTGTGTTGTTTATCACTTCTTTTGTACAAGTGACCTTGAGTATAGCACCATATCATAGAAAATTTTTTTGCTTGTATTGTTTTGAAAGCCATATGCCGTAAGAGATCACCTTTATATATTATATTGGCAATCACTAAGTCCATTGGTTAATACTGCCACTTGGTTGTCACCAGCTAGATCTTTGAGTGTTTCATTTGGTATTTGCTGTCAACATCTGGGTCCTTATGTCATTCAGCAGCCCAGTCGCTGTAAACAGATAGATCCTGGTATCATTCACTGGTGGTCAGCAGCCGATTCCTTGTGTCCTACACTTGTTGTCAACAGTGGAGTCCTTGCGTCATTCATTAGTTGTCAACAGCTTGGCCCTTTTGTCATTCAGTTGTTGTCAGCAGCTGGGTTCTTGTTTCATTCTCTAGTTGTCAGCAGCAGGGTATCGGTGTCATTCATTAATTTTCAACAGCTGGGTCCATATGTCATTCACTTGTTGTCAACAGCCGGATCCATGTGTCCTTCACTTCTTGTCAACAGCTGGATCCTTGTGTCCTCCACTTGTTGTCAACAGCTGGATCCTTGTGTCCTCCACTTGTTGTCAACAGCTGGATCCTTGTGTCCTTCACTTGTTGTCAACAGCTGAGTTCTTATGTCGTTCATTAGTTGTCAACAGCTGGGCCCTTATGCCATTCACTTGCTGTCAACAGCAGGGCCCTTGTGTCATTCACTAGTTGTCAACAGCTAGATATCATTGGCATGTCATTCATTTGCTTACACCTGCTAGGTCTTACACGTTGTTATTGGATGTCCACAGCTAGGTCAATAATTTATGACATGGTTCATGTCAGAACATGGTCTTACAATACTGAGTGGTTGATTAAGAACCGTGTGTAACCTGATTTCATGATCAAATTTGATTTTAGATGAGGACATATTTGGCCGTCAACTCTGTTTTCAAATACACTAATTAAAATGGCAACATTAACATGTACTCCTTTGAAATTACGTTTGTTATGTACATAACTCATTACAGCCTAATAGTTGTGGTTTAGAGTGCATTCACAATTCACATACTTCTGTCTCTTTGTATTATGGTTGCAATAAAGTGATGTATTTTATATGCAATACATGCCTTGCACGTGCTGAAGTTATTGACCAATGAAACTGATATTGTTTCTGATATTCAGACAGGCCTTGAACATTGTATATATAGTAAATTAAAAGAACCTGCACACACTTTGTTTTGGTATATGCAAGGTTGTTTCATGCAGGTTTTGCTGTAAACAGAAAGAAAACAGAATAATGTCACTTATTGTTTAAGATTTAACTATATTGTATTCTTTGAGCTTCTCCTGAGAGGGTTTGTAAAGTCGTGTACCTAATAGTACAGATGTTATTTATTTTCAGTTGCTTTGTAAATGCATTTTTCGAGGGTTATAATTGCTGATGCCACTTAGGGTTGTGCCTGTCCATCATGATTTTTTTTTGTATTTTCACAAAGCATTTGATTTGGTTTTATGAAAGAAATGATGCAAAAATGCCAAATTCAGGATTATTTTTATACGCAAGCAACGGTTAACGTAATTTGCTTTGAACCAAATGTCACTGCATTTGCTTTCCATTGACAATGCTAATATTAACCATGACAGTATAATTGTAATCATGGTAGCAGTAATGGATGGAGCTGAAAAGATGCCAGTGCAATGTACATATAATGCCTTGGGAGTCGCACATTTTCCCGTAAATTAGGTCTGCAAATAGTTTGCGGTATTTTAGTTGTAACCTTTGTTTCAAATTTCCAAATTCAGGCATTGTGCTTAAAGCAATAAGATTGTTGCAATACGCTTTAGTGCACCAGAAAAACTGTTTATAACCGTTTTCACTGAAGCCTACATTTTTCTTCTTCAATACCATTTATGTTATTGCCAAAACTGACTTGATCCTGTGTATAATTATTAAAGTGACTGTATCCTTCAGACAGTGGCTAGCTTGTCTGTTATAACAAGGAAATTCTTGTAGACCTATGTACAGTTATAAGAAATTTGTCTCGCCATGATATAGTGGATTTGAAATATCATGTGATCAGTCAGGTCATGTGATGTGACAGAATGACTTGTTCCATCAGTGACAGTTGATAGTGTTTCGGTGTAAACACGAATAAATAAAGTCATTCAGGTATTACTCAGACAGTACCAATGCAACATACCTTATAACAAATTTCAAATTTCTGACTTCTGAAATACTTAAGACTTGGTAAATGGAGGGAAAAAACTCAAAATGACATTAAGACTTTTATTTTAAATAGCCAATGTTCTAAGTCACAATACATATTTATGATAACTTTTTACCCTTTAATCCTGGGTAACATAAGAATTATTTTTGAGTAGCAATAAAGACACGTGTAACCAAATTAGAGTGTGCACATATAATTTATCTTGTTATTTTGCATCAGAGTCACTACAAAATGGAATATAGATATTTGATATATATTGAACAGTTTCCATTTGTAACCAACATGCTTTTCGATTTCTCCTGTACCTGTCTGTAGCATTATGTCAACTGTCCTGTTTTAGAATAATCTGAGTGGACCAGAAGATGCACTGTTATAAACAAAGTGCACTCTGTACTTGTTTACACTAGTAAAATCACAGTAAAATCAATGAACAGAATAATATTATGGCATTGAAACATTAAATCTTTACACTACATCTTGGTTTAATTTATTCATTGTCTCTCAAGATCCAGGGCATGAACTTCAAATAAAGGCACTAGAACAAACAACTGGTTTATGGAGGGGATTTTATTTGCTTGTTTCCAAAACATTTTCATGTCTGTAACCATCGGGCAGTTATAATGAATAAGACGTAGTCTATGTACATTTGTAAAGTTTAGCATTTTGGATCACAAGTATTTAAACCTTTTGGCACTAATGTTTTATGTGGTTCGTGCGTAACTTGATCCCAAGCTTGATATTGTGAGATCATTTAATATAGAAAACCAACCTGACCGTTAGATTATAAGGACGTTTTACTTAATACTTCTATCATAATGTAAAAATGGACATTACTTCTGTATCTTCAACTAATACTTAAGATAGTAATTTGTGATATGAATTTCTTAGTTCATTGTTCAATGTAGATATTCATAACATTTTAGATAATCTTTAAGTGATAGCTATGAACATCACCTAATATGATAATGATGTCATTGCGTGTACTGATCGTCTTTAAAAATGTTTCTAAGGGGTTACAGCCCAGTGTTGACCTTAAATGAATTTTTTACAGTATTGACTTTCAATCTTGCTAATTACTACAGGATGTATCGCAAACTGTGTTATTTTCTCTTCACTTGTCAGAACTTTTTCCTCCGACGATTCTTAAACAAAATATAAAAAGAGGATTAGTAAGCGAACGCTTACAGTACACACCTACATGTATACAGTCATAGGATGTCAGATGCTGCCCAGTGCAGCTTTATTTGATGATTTGTATAAATAATAATCAAATTAAACACCAAATGATATACTGGGTAAGAGATATTTGAATGAACAAAATTGACAGTATACATTGTAAAATGAGTGGTCAGTTATAGTAGTCCTACACTTGTTGGGTGATCACATATTTACAGCTACTAAGTGAATGTCAGACCCCAGTCCTCTTGGAATTGTATAAGGGTTATACTCCATCATTTCACATTGCTGATTTCGTATATATTTAATCTCTAGATAATCTCACGTTTTGGCGGCATTGCATCCTCACGAGGTTATAATAATGACTGGTCTGTTCGTAGAGTGGGGTGGATTGCACTTGTCTGCCTTATTAGGGCATATTGCGTCATACATTATTTCATAAAAGACATGTAAACGGACATGTCCCGCATAATGGCATTTGCATGAGCAGATATTTGTGGTTGTGTGACAGACTTTACATATGTATAATACCAGTTTGCCCTTAGGCTTAAGTTGCTTATAATTTTATTTGTATTTTGTATGGGATTTTTTGGTGAAAGTGTAATATAAAATTTAAGATCATGCAAAACTGCTTGCATGCAATATTTTGTAACTTTATCTACATGTAAGCTATTGTATACTGAAATACAACTGCTGTATTTGCATTTACTGTTTGAGTTCAGTGTGGAATGTATGACTTGCTACTCTTATGGGTAGAAGAATGTCTGTTTCCTTTTAAAAAAAAGTTAATTTTCATTTATTGATCTTAACTTTACCCCTGCCAGGAGTTAAGTATTATATTTACTACTAAAATGCTTAAAATTAAATGTGATTCCATATACCGATAGACGTTACTCAGTACCAGCTTTTCATCACTAAATGAGTCCGTCAGAGAGCCATAAATTAAACCTTTAATTTGCCGCGAGGTGGCAGTACCTGTTCTAAGGTTTGCGACACAGCGAGAGCAAGTTTGATGGCCCTGTCAGCTGGAGGAATAAAGTCTTATAATTAACCACTGCATCTACTTGGCCAGTCTGTCTTAACGTTAGTGTGTGCTCAGACTAAGATTAGTGTTGTGTGTGTGAGATAGAGAGAGAAAGAGAGAGAAGACAGACTGACAACAGAGACAGACACAGTGATACTGACAAAGAGAGAGACCAAACACGTTAAACAACGATGATAACAGAAATGCACTACAGGGTAAAACTCTTTCATGGACTGGTAGTAGGTCATTGCCCTTCATCTTGTCCGCCTATGTACCTGTTTTATTTGTCAGCAGATTTTATTTCATCGGTCGGAAGTATCTGTAGGTAGCGTTGAAGTAAGTAAGAATAGCACAGAAGTGAAGTTTTTTTCTAAATCGCACATGAATTTGACCCATAGTAACGCAGACAGGTTCTTTGGCTACAAAATGGTGCCTGTAAGTGAAGATGAACCCTAATATAAAGGGAAAAATCACTCGATCAAAATGACAATCAAATTTCTCCTACTTTCAAAAGGCAATTTAATGGATTTTGGGGTACATCTTTCTCTTTCTTCCACAAAATAACTGACTGTTACTGGATCATCTCAGATGGACGCTGTTCAGATAGACGCCATTGTATCACATGGGCGCTGTTCATTTGGACGCCATGAAAGTGGACGCTAATCATATAGACGCCATCCTTTTATAGACGCCATTGTATGCTGAGTGGGCCCATACATCTTTCATTAAGACCCCTAAATACAAGCCATGTAGCCATATTTTGTTTTGTATTATATTTTTCTTTACTTGTGTATATCGTGTGAATGGAGACTGACTTGAAGATAAGCCAGCGTATCATAGACGACATCGTATGCTGGGCGGGCCTATGCACCCTTCGATAGGACGCCTACATAAAGTTGTTTCATTTTATATTTTGATTTGGTACGTATATTGTTTCCTTAAATTTGAGACTAAATTCGATAAAACATTTATCAATAACAATGTCAATAATAATATGATGTTTTAGATCATATTTTGTACATCGTGCGAATGAAAATAAACGCTGATCATATAGACCTTATCGTATTATAGACGCAATCGTCTGCAAGCTTTCTTTAGAAAGACGCCTATATACAAGTCATACAGTTCACATTTTTATCAAATGTTTCCAGAAAAATGAGACCCAAATTAATTATAACCATGTTATGTTTGGATTATATTTTGTTTTCGTTGTATTTTGTGCGAATGAATTTCATTTACCTAACAAATTCAAATTAAATAAAGGTCAGGAGTAGTTTCAATAAAAGTAATGTCAAGTTAATTGTATTTTCCATGGTAAATTATTCTATCATTCCTTAGTATGTAATTAAAGTTAAAGAACTCGAACAATAAAGAGTATGTACATATAATGAGATTAAGTAGTTAACATCAAAAGAAACCCTACCCGTTATCGGGGTATCCCGTTAATTATATGATCAATCGGATTAAGGGGTTCTAGCTGAGTCTGTACCCGGGACTCGTTTATTGTTAAAACGACATCATATATGATCACTGATCCATGTCCGGTTTCTAATAATTTACTGCTTTTGCAGAGCTGCAAAAAAATATGGGTGATAAAGTGATATTTGGGGGGCATTTCCAATAAAACCTATAGATTAAATGAGGATCAAATATATCATCCTGAAATTAAACTTTTAATTCAAATAATTTATTTCCAAATACTTATAAGTTAAAAACTTGAAGCATTAGTATTATACATATAAGAGAACGTATAAAGTCATTGATCTTGTTAAATGAAAAATCAATAAGATAACGGGACTTACCTAGCCAAGTATATACTGCGGTCTCATTTAAAACTACATCATCTCTATTTCATGCTATAATATTTTTTTTTATATGATTAGTTAAACGAATTTATATATTTCATATTTCATCACATATACAATTCATACATGAATTACACAACAATATAGGTACTGACATTTCACACTTTTAACTTACCAGATATTAACGGATAGACGTCTTGGAAATATAGATGTTGTTCAGATAAACGTCGCATATCATCGCACAGAAGTTGTTGGTTGAATATACTGTCTGCCCACAATAATTATTTAAAAGAAACAATTCCAAATAAAAGTTGAGTAAATACATATTCACATAAATGGAAAGACTTTTTGGAATGTATGCTTTCAGTTGAACGCCGTAATTCCAGATGGACTATATACCTACGATAAAAAGTGTACCACAAAGCGTCTCTCTCTCTCTCTCTCTCTCTCTCTCTCTCTCTCTCTCTCTCTCTCGTCATCGGCAAGTCACGGACTCGATTCCCATCGGCAGTGATCCGACTTTTCTGTGTATCATGATCCGTTTTTTTCTGGAAGGGGAGAGCACTTTGGAAATGGATGCTGTTCAGATAGTGTTGATGTCTTGCCTTATTATTTTAAATATGATATACGATATATGATAGATTTTGATATACATGATATTACACTTTGATATATAAGATAACATATATAACATATTAATTAAAAAAATAAACGCATTCATATAATATAAAAGCTATGAAATGAATTATACGGAATTTAGGCTGAGTCAACGCATAAACATGTCCGGAAGCGAGAATTCGGAATGGATACACATTTACTACATAAATGTATAAAGCTATTTTTAACGTCGTATATAAACGAATTTATATATTAGAAAACACACACATACATATATTAATAATTATATATATGTAAATATATATATATGGAACAAAACGCCGAAAACGGCGGAAAAATTGGCTCTATCTATCCGAAATGTAAAACGTAGGTTTATATGGGCGCATTGATTCATTTGCCAATTACATTAGAAAATTTACCTGGAAAAAATAGTAAGTGAACAATTAAAAATTATAAATAATTATAAAATAACTGTTTCATATATTTCTTCATTTTGGCCTAACCGAGCTATTTTAAACCCTTTTTTTTTGTTTAAATTGTATTTTATTAACATTCTGTACTATATAGTCAGCTTTCTTTTACGGTACGCAAGCATATATGTGACCAGTACGGAGATCCCCGTGATGTCATGTGATTATTACAGATAGGCTCAATTAGCAGAAGACCTTAAGTATAGAGTTATTGTTATTACAGCACTAATTAATTCAAAGACGGTAAACGGCCTTTGATATTATTAGTAGTTCTACCGCTTTGACTGTGTTTTAATTGTCAAATATCAAGATTGAAAATATGAATATTTGATCGAACCGGTTGCCTAGCTGTGTGCCGTTCACACCGTTTGGAAACTATAAGTCATTGCGTGACGAAGGGTTTGGTAGTTTTAAAAATAACGTACACAAAATACATTTAGAGAAAAACCTTTATTGACCCAGTTCAATTATACTTTGCTATCCAGGTTGTTCTTTTGTACCTATGTCGTCCATAAATGGTGCATGTCATCACGGAGATCGATATATAGGCCGATACATATGGTTCCGAAATTGACAAAACCGCATAATATTTACAACCAATAACAATGGGTTTAGGTGGTGGAAAATCAATGCTTCTGTTTGTATGGTTATACCTGTATAATTCTCATAGTTGGGATAGCGTCTAAGTGAATAGCGTCCAGATGATCAGCGTCCATTTTCTTAGCGTCCAGCTTTCGGCGTCCATTTTAATGGCATCCACCTGTGCACCGTCGAGGTGACATGGACCCGAAGATGTTCAACCCTGTTGTCGCATGCCCATGTACCTACCGATTTAGGGAGCAAATCACCTATTGTTCCGACCATTATGGTCACTTAGGCAAAAAAAAAAGGTTTGGGTTCTCAGCACTTTTTTTCAGAAATCAATGCGGGCAGGCGTATTTTTTCTTTTAATTTTTTTTTTTGTATTTTTTTTTTATAAAAATATTAAATGATAAGGGAAAATCATAATAATAACAGATTTATTTGGCTAAACAAGTAAAAGCACTACATTACAAAGGAAATTTCATCAAAATTGTATGATTTTATCTACTTGAAAGAAATTTCCAAAGGGATTGAGCTCAAAATTGGTAAGGTTTTATTGAAAACCAATTAAAAAAATTTTGATGCGGGGGTTTAAAATTGACGCGGGCGATGCCTGAGAACCATACCTTTTATTTTATTTTATTTATTTTTTTTTTTTTTTTAGCCTTATGGTTTCGTCTTCTGGATTACTATTCTCATAAATGATGAAACAAGGAAACTTGCCAAAATATCCACCGATTTTTTACAACTCTACCGGTTATTTGCGGCTGGATAACAATAGGCTTAAAAAGTCCTCGACATTGTCAAAGATATTTGCAATCAAGCCGGCATGTAACACCTTTGTTCTAACCGTTCTATATATTCCAGGTTTTCAGGCCGGCAAATATACGACCTGAAATATCGATATAGATATAGAAGGCCGACTTGAGTGAATGAAATGTTTAGCTCAGCTGCATGACTGTAAGCCACCTGAGCAATAGCGATGGCCCTTTGTCCGTCGTCCGTTAAGAGGGCACGTTTTGAAACCATTGGACCCATAAATATATAGCTAGATGTTCCCAAGTTCTCCTACAATATTCATAACTTGGTCACTGCGGCTGCGTTCCTTCGAGACATCCAAGAAAACCTCCCATTTTCTCTTGAAAACCTATGGGTTACAGTTCAAAACGGCTAATACTAAAATCACTCATGTTTTTTTTTTATTATTAATTTCAGTTTAAACATTTTATGATTTAATAAAATAATTAGATATATGTGTATGCAAAATTTTAGATTGTATGAGCCAAACTAAGAATAAATAATGATGTAACTTTTAATTATAATTTTCAAATTTTTTATATTGCCAATTTTAAACTTTGGTCAAATGTTGTCAACTAGTGATTTGCTGACCCCACTGGGTGGAGTATTTCAGTGGTATTTTAAAGGGACTGTTGCATTATTTGGCGATTTTAGTTCAGCATACTGAAAGTCCAAAATGATGGTTCAACTTTTCTTATACAAGACAGGTCTTAATAACATAAGCTTTAATCATTTCACTGTAAATAAAGAATCTGCCGTGGTATAGGGTTTCTGTCCGTCCGTTTACCCCTAAGTCCAACCGTCTGGCTGTCAGTCAATATATCACTATCTTTTGTGTGCATTATCTCTCAAGAACCATTCAACTGCGGTGAAATTTTACATGGTAATTGATTCATTGCTCCATATAAGAGGATGTGTGCTATCATATTTGCATCCCGTAATAAAATCCGATATGTTCGAAGGTTGAAGGTGGTGCCACTAGTCTTTTGCGTGAGAAAACATTTATACAAGATCCGTCAACATGCAAGACCTAGGGCCTACATGAATATTTATAAATTTACGACGATACATGAAACAACTCCTGAGATCAGTGCATGTATTTATTCTACGAAATCGTGAATGTAGGTAGGGGCCACCTGCTTTGTGCACGAGAAAGCAACTGGTAATTAGATCTATTCGTTCTCAATACATCGCACAGGAACTTAAGAAAAGAGATCCTGTTGTTGTATATGACACTTCATTTTATTCCGGAGTGTCGGCTTGGAACAAACTGCTCATGAAGCCCTTTATTTGGGGCGTTGTGATGACACGACATGAACTATGTACGTAGCGGTGCACACGGCGGGAACATACTGACCACATACCGTACAGGCTCCAATAAGGATAATCTAAGTGCTATTGCCGCCAGGCAGCGCTGCGGGCGGCCTCGGATGCACAATCCGTGCCATCACGTGACCAGCTCCCCCGCGGTGCCAACAGTGTCACTGGCCTTGCATGTTCCAAATGAACGATTTCTTGAGCTCATCCAGAATGCCTGGCCATCAATGATAGCTTATAATGTCCCTGGACAGACATAACCCTTTTTCGCTGTCAATCGACTGGAACATTGTGGCGGGGACATCACCATGGAATATTTAACTTACAGTGACAGTTTTATGGGTTGTAATGTATAATACCTGAGCTGAATAATGTAGGCGTTGTAGACTGAAGCCAATCGTCCGCAAATCAACTAACTTCAAAGGCCCCTGCGTTTGTATCACTCATACTCTTTTGTTACTCCAATTTAACGTTCCTTCATACAATACCCCTTTTAAATTCCGACTCCTTTAACACAGTATAAAAGACATTTATAAAGTAATAATAATATGTTTCCTACATCCATGCCATTATTCTACTGTTCAAAGTACACTTTTACTTCTCCCCATCTTTTTTATTATCTGTTGTACGCAAATTTTAGATGATACATCATTGTGTATAGATAATTTTCCCGCAGTATTACCAAGGTCACAAAATGTTGGCGTCCGATATTCAAATTAATGCACCGGTTCCTTTCGATGCATTTACTTTTATGTGGATATAGCCCATACATTTCTAATGTCATTTGAAGTGACCAGAGAATTATATAAACTGAAACAGTAGTTTTAAAACTTCAAATCCTACTTTTCTATGGTTTTCCTAAAGATAATTTAACAGTATTAATATTTTCAAGAACGCTTTACCCCTTCATTTCATACAGTAGCATTCTTTAAGGTGGTTTTAATTTTTAAACGAATAAGCAGAACTATCATTATATATAATATAATTCTCAGCAATGTTCTGTCTAGAAATTAAAATTTTTGTCCCCACTTCCAAAGTCAACAAAGGCATTTGTATGTGTAACTGAATCTATGAGCAGGTCACGAGTTCATTAAATGCGCAATTCTGTTTTGTTTATTCTGACGGTAAACGTATGGGGTCATGTTTGCACAACCATTTGGAAGACTCAAAGACACGTTTTTAATTCACATGCGCGGGTGTCACGTTCAGAAAGCTTTAACGAACGGAGTGAATGCGCGGTCATGGCACGCGCGCTGCGGTGATGTCACGCACCAGTGACACTGTCCAGTTTGACACTGATAGAAAATTTCCGGGTGACCGGGAGTAGCTCATTACCGGTTATTAGGCTCACTAAAACTAACTGGCACTCAGCAGCAGCGCTCATCTGAGCATGAAAAAGCCGGCCTGCTGAACTCACCGCGGCAGAAGTAACGAAACTGTCGATATTCCACACGGCAACAGGAATATAGACACGCCATACCTTGTCTCATAGAAACCAACACGGTGCCCGCTACGTGCGGACCCTTCAGGGAAAACCAGCCCGACACAGGTAAGTTGTTGTCACTCTGTTACGATAGGATAAAAAATCTTGACTTATATTGATATGGACACCCTAGTATAGGCATTAAACTGACAACAGTATAACCTCATCCATTGTAACATTGTAATTAACATATATAGAACCTAAAAAATCTTTTTTTTATACGTCCGTCTATGATGTGATGTATTATGGTATACCCACCGTCCGTCTGTCCGTCCGTTAATTTTTAGTGTCGACGCGATAATTTACTGTGGCTTTGATGGATTTTCAAGAAACTCACCATAGCAACTTACCAATGGATTATCTCGCCCGAGTTTGATTATTGGCAAAATCCATTCATATATATTAAGGTCAGAGGTCATTAGGCTACTTTGTGGTGTCGCCAATGTAACTTCCGCGGAAAAAGATGGATTTTGAGATCAAACTAAACAAAAATATTAGTCAGTATAATATCTCACCGTAGTTAAATTTTAAGCAAAATCCACGTATATTTAATGAGGTCAGAGGTCACCAGACATTGGTGGCACCTTGGTAACTTACCAAAAATATTATGGAATTTGATGAAACTAATTATAAATATTTACAAATAGAGTTTTTCACCTTCATTTCATTCCTACTAAAAATCTTGCATATTTAATGAGGTCAAAGGTCACCAGATATACGCGACTGGCGTATTATGCACCATTTGCGGTGCTCTTGTTTTAAAATTGGAAACATGCATAGCTGTTTTTCATTTTCCCATAATTTGGTTATTGGAGCATCGTTGGAGTTTTTTTCTACGTCCTGTGACTTTTTAAACAATATTCAGTTAATATAGATGGATCAAATGGATGAAAAGGTGTGTGTGTTGGGGGGGGGGGGGTCATGGAGTCTGGGAACAGCAGATTGGGAACCCGGTCAAGAAGCCGAGCTGTCACTTTTAATTGCGTTAAATAGTAAAACAGTGAAACACAAAACGGCTATAAATTGGTATACTGCAATTAGCTCAACAGATGATTTGATGAATTTTTATTATTACGAAATTTATTTGCAAAAAAAAAACACACCTGTCTTTAGCCCCCTTTTTATGTCAAATGTTTGTGTATATATTGACTGTTTAGTTGAGACGGGGGGGGGGGGGGGAGGAGGATGTTTGTTTCAATTCCTTCGGAATTCTGATTCGTATGTATACATACACTATATTGCATAACAAAGTACTTTTGTAAAATGGCTTGACGAAAAAAAGAATCCATTCAGTATCCGGTTCCAATATAGTGCTCAGCTCTAACAGCATTGACAATAAATAATTTATTCATTATTTTCATTAGGCCGTGCTTGACTCTTGCACGAAGCACGCATTGATTATTAATGAAAAATTGTCATTGTCTCTGTTTACATAATATGTATGGCCCTTTACTGGCTTTGGGGCGATAAGTCAGGTTTATATATATTTCACAACATTTTTATACTATAGGGACTTTAAATGGTTTGATTTCAAAATGGCTTCTCATGGTTCTGGGAGCTTTAGTTTAAAATGTCAATATTCAGTATAATCACATAATGCTGTACTTATTATTTTAGTGACCAAAATAGGCAAATTCCAACCCATACCTGACTATAATCTTGTCCTCTATATATAGTCTAATATTATGCAGGAGTTGTATCAAACGTCCACTATATCGGTATACTTGGCTCGGGCCACCGATTTAGTGTCACATATGGGAAGTTTGTTTTTTTTCTCGTTATTGTATTCAACCGTGGTAACACCTGCAGTTCATTAGACATTTATAACGTAATGTTGACGTACGCATTAACTTGTAATCACCGTTCACACAATGGAGAGTGACTGTACACAGACCCACGGATGCCAAAGATCAATAGCCTTACATATACAACCCGTGAAACCTGTACAAACAGACATTACTCGAATAGCAATTTCTTGAATGAACAAGATTCACGGCCTAATCTTACTGATGTACAACAAAGTTCAGAGATTAATGCTTGCGTGATCTTGTGCAATTGGTGTTGCGACCCGCATGTAGGGAGGCAGTTTGCCGTGACAAGGCGTGATATACCAGTCAGCTGATTTTGCGAGTGAGATTTCACGATAACGTGATTTTACTGTGGTTGTGCGAGGTGAGTTATAACAGTTTTACACGGTCGGGGCACTGAGGAACATGGGAAAATTTGGGAAAACCGTTGCTAGGTTAGATGATGGACTGGATAACATTCCCTAAGGCAGCAACGCCGCATTCATTTATCACCACACCTGTCAGATCCATGGCAACGATCTTCACGCTGAAACACTTACCTTTTCATAAGAAATGATGAATATCATATTCATGCTCATGATATATTAATTTCTCACCCTCGGGCAGTTTGGCGCTCCGCGCGCATGCGTCCTTTCCTTAACTTTCCCACGTTCTTTATAATGTATGTCAAATTTGAAGTGTAACGTTCCGTGATAACTTGTGTATATAGGTCACAGCGTCACATATACCTGGATGTTACAGAATTAGAAGATTCTCTAAAAGTAAACAAATTTGAAGCGACGTGCAAAAATGCTATTGGAATCAATACCAAATGCATATTAATTATACTTATATATTGGTATTTAAACTATTGCTGCATGTCATTTCGTTACATCTATTACTTTAGTATATAAGCAATAATCCATTGCCATATACTAAGGGTGTAATGATTTAGCTTATAATTAAATTTGTCGAAACGATTTTCTTAAAGAGAATCCCTACATTTCAATTTATAACAGGAAGAGTTCTCTTCCAAGTAAGATCAATATCAAAATCAAACAAAATATATAATTCAGATATTTTATTTGCAAGACGGCATTTAGATGGTTAGTGGTTTAAATGAATAAATATTTAATATACATCGCCTGCCTAACATAATCCGAAGTCCACTGTAAAAGCAGAAAAGTAGGACTTTGCATTCCATACGTATATATAAGTTGTATGTCATACATAAGTTTACTATACTGCATGATGACAGCAGTAATCCCCCTCTTCTCTGGTCAGTTCATCCTGGCTGATGTATCAGATTTCATCCCGTCTTACTACTTTTCAGTAATCTGCTTAACATGCATGTTTACACGGTGCTAATTTTAATAGTGCGTCGCACTTCAGATAATGGCAGTTTTACCTGTTGATTGTTAATTGAAGTGCCATGGAATTTGTTGTCTTCCGTAGTTTCTGGGTGACATTACTTCGTAGCAAGTGTCATCACATCATTTAAACATGTGGTTTCTTTCATATACTTGTGTATAACCTGTGTCGATATAGGTCAACATTTCTTAAGTTATTCGGATAACATTTCTCAATAAAATACTAAATCCAAATAGAAAGTGACCGTAAAACGTTAAATCAACATTTATCTGGTTAGACCAAGTTGTTGTAATTTAATATACCATTCGTGCAAGTTTGCATTTCCGAAATTCGAATAAGGATAGAAGAAAATGCTTTTTGGGAGGAAGAGTTTTCAGTAAGGGTCAGGGTGGATGGTTTCCTAATTTTTCCTATATTTGTATAAAAATTAATATTCTCATGCACACATGTATATACAATATGAACGATGACTGTTTTATGTGAAATATTCCTGTTAGTGGCTTTAGTTTGAAAACATAGATGGACTTGCTCTTGGTTATTCCAGGATTATTGAAGCGCTGTAATAAATACGTATCATTTTTTATTTTCTACTTCATCTCCAATTTCGTTAGGAGGGAAAATTCTTGAATAAGGTTGATACTAAATGTAGGGACCGTGAATACCAACCATTTTGAACAACCACTATATATATAACCCTTCAGGGTATTTTATTTGTTTGATACATAGCGTTACCCCGACAGACTCTCCCCACAAAGATAATCTGTATTTTATCGTTGTTTGTTTATCAATTTTTTTACTAAAATTATTTCATTATATGGGGCCTTTTAAACAAACCGGTCTGATCAATCGAAGACTGTTGGTTTAAAAAATCAACAAAAGATATTAATTTCTAAAAAATATTTCCTTCCACTTTATATGACCTTCTTTATAATACAAGGACAACATAAATTCCGAATCAGTCCTAGTTTGGAACAAATTACATCCCTAATAGAATTCATATACTCTTAATGAGCCGTGAATATAGAACCCCTAAGAATCCATTCAAAATTATCCCGTCTTTATATTTTCGGTGTCATGATAATTGTAAGAAATTATCCATATTCAATCAAGATAATACTTCCAAAATTAACCGGTATATTAATAGATATTTTAAGAGGCCGGTTTTAATTTACGGGGGACCTGTTAATGATTAAGGAGAACAAAGGGTAGCCATCAAAGCGGGGGGAGGGGGTCCTAATCAACAGGGACATCAAAGTTGACCGGTGGATCTATTGAACGTCTATACGTTACTCCAAGTATAATCTCGGCTCAGACAGAAACATCAAAGGAAGTTTTTAGAACACGATGGTATGCTATCATTCGGGTATTTACGGTAGTTCTCACGTAGCTGAAATGAAAACAAAACATGCCCGATCGACTGGTACTGGAGTACCAATATATTCACAAACGTTCCGCTGAGTGAAAAATTCGAGAAGTCGTTTTAGAAGTGATAATACCCGAGATTGACCCTAGCACCAGTGAATTCAGGTTTCATTGTCCACATATTGATATGCTTAATGCCCCACAGGACCGGCTCGGCCGTCGCGTTTATCAATATCGGTAAGCAAACAGTTATATTCTTCCTGTAGGGAGCGGCGCCGAGTTTCCTCTGGTTCTAATTTTGTTTATCGTGATCAATGGCTGTGCACGGCTAACTACACAATCCTAGCGATATAGTGTGTGGGTTTGTATTAGTTTCATACTTGGCTTGTACTGAAACGGGGATTTCATCGAAGACGCTATCGAGTGTTCCCACCTTCATCGTACTGCTTGTTACGTCTTCTTACGTTAGTGTGGTGTAAACATTGAAAAGTTGATCTCATGTACTAAAGAGTAAGTATACAAAATACGCGAACTCGCCATTCAACCTAGATTTACTGTGACCTCTGAACATGTAATGGCTTGCCCTTGTACCGTGCAGTGATGTTGATATATTAACATTCCGTTTCATGGAATGGACAGACTGAACAATACTGTTATAATTGCTTCTTTAAATTTCAGAGCGAGTTTGCAAGCTGTATGGGACCATGCATGTAGATATTCTGACCATTGAGATATTCAGCATACAGTCAGCTAACCTGTGAGTACCTATAATCTGCTAATCGATCAGTGTATATCTGTAATTCATTCATGCTGAAGTTTATAAGGCTCCCAGAAGTTCTCAGGCAGAAGGCATTTGAGAAATCTGTCAACTACGTGGTTCTGTCTAGAGCTCCCCACTGGCGGAGTATAGAGGTAAACTTTGCGTTTTAACACTGTATGTATAGTTATATATAATCGGATTTATATATATATATATATATATAGCGCATGCACTGACAATTATATAACAGAAATCGCCTTATAATTTACTATTGAAACCAATTTATGGTTTACTTGAATGTTATTCTATAGTATATATGAAGTAAATATATAAGTTTACCCTTTTAGAAGGACCTCTGCATCTTGCTACCAGCTACGCCATAAGGTGTATATATATATATATATATATATATATATATATATATATATATATATATATATATATATATATATACCCACACACACACTTATATAAGTGTGTGTTACGCTATTGCATTTAATAAATCACGTATCCCATTCAACATATGATTGCTGCAAGTTGCACCTGTGCGGGTTAATCCGGTATTAGCTTTGTGCCATTGATTCAACCGTCAAAACATTCGGGATAAACATATATACACGGGACCACGCACTTAACACCTTGTAATCTCATAACGGTCCACAACACCTGTGACAGCTATTACAGTAATCGCATACAAGTCGTCGGTCCAACTTTTCCAGGTAAACGTGCGCGAGATTAATATTTCTTATGGTTTTCCGGGCGACTTTTCAGGGAATTTGACAGGTAAAGCCAGTCGAGGTATGGTAAACAGAGAACATTATTAGTTTCTGGGCAGCTTTTGGGGACTGTGTTAGGTGTTACAAAGAGTGAATTACAATTTAGGGTATTATTATTCGTTTGACAAACGAATATTGACCGGTCCAAACGTGTGATATCAGGATACGGACAAAGGTAGGTCATATTATGTATACGTTACCAGTATTTCACAGGAGATGGCGGGTATTCAGACCGGAATCTGTGGACATTTGGTATATTCCTCAACGCAGCTAAAACTTAGTATAATACATCTAATGGTTCCACCAAAGGATGCCAAATGAAATTTTGCTGTTTCTTAAGGGATTCCTTTATTTTTAAAGTAAATAAAAATAAAGAATACAGGCCTTATTGAATATAGGATGAAACAAACACCTAACTAGCAAAACAAAAGTAACCATTTTCATATATATGAAAAAAATGTGTATTTTGAAAATATGTTAATGTAACTGATGGCAATCAAAAATCATTGCATGGTGTTTTTTAAAAAAATACATTCAAAAGCTGCATATCAGTTGTGAGTGATAACAATATTCTGAAAAGTGCTATTATTGTAAAAATTACCATGAAGCGTTTGGTTGGCAGCACAAGAGACGTCAAACACCCCCAAACGATATACACTGGCCTTGGAAGAATCCAGGCTGTTAAAAACGGGTGCTTGTATCATCGAACATCAAGTTTGTATCCGTTTATACCTTTAGACTGTGCCAGTGTAAAATAATTAAAATTTTTAGACACTAATTGCAAAATTTCTGTGTACAGCCCTCGTTAGAACGTAATGTAGTTCACTATCAACATGAAAGACAAATGTTATGAATAATCACGTTTCAGAACACATAATTTATGAATCCAAACGTTTGATGTTTTTAAGTACACAGTTGTATTTATATAGGGCAAGTTCAACGGGCCATGTTACAAAACTGAAAATATTTGCTTGGGTTTTGAAGGAAGCTTACATTGCCATGATGCATAATATGGAAATATAGATCATTACCGGTACTAAAAGAATATAAGCATATACATGTATATCATTCAAAAAATCTTTAACCTTACCAGGACCATGATGAATGACAAATATAGAAAAAAATTCTCGAGACAATGTCAGTTTAAGTATCTGGTATGCTCCGTCATACAGTGTCACCCTGGATTAAGATAATGATATTTGATATTGAGCATATATGCGTGTACTGACAGGTATTACGATAACGATATTGGATACGGAGCATTTGCGTAAATAGACCAGATAATCCTGTGCACTGTTCAGATAACGTACTGAAATATAGTCTATTAACGGTTGGAATATAGAATAGCAATAGATAGGGCAGCTTTTCAGTCTAATAATTATCTGTGTTAATTTATACAAGAATTTCATACAAGAAAAGAAATCCCTTGCATCAGTGACATTAAACTGATAAAGTTGATGTTTAATTATCCGTTACCAAGGGCAGACTCGGCTAAAATGTGACCGCAGTGCACATGGACAGTGTTAATATTTTAAGCCAATAATCGTATTTTGAGTGAACCATATATGAGACATGCTTGTTCGCTTAAATTAGTGTAGATCTGGGATGAGCACTTTTTTTCACCTTGGAAACTTACATGCATAGAAATATCTAAGCTGATAATATTTGCCGTCTCATGCAGGAATATTAATGTAAATTGACATTAAACAGGCTTATCGCAATGGCGAATATCAAATGATGTACGCATAGTTGATGTGATTTATTGGGTTTGGATAATGAAATAAATCGTATTCATCATGATAATCGCATTAATCTCAATGGGACATGGCCGCACATTCATGTTTGCACTCTCCGATTAGATGCAATGGCATTGATTAATAATTTAATGAGTGGAAAATTTATTTGTGCTTTCCATTTCAGATATTAGAAAACGCTGTCGAATACACGCTAACACTGGATGCTTGAAATCATCAGAAAACCCCAGGACAACATTTGTGGAAATGGTTGATGGAAGATCCCATTACTAAAAGATTCTGATACGATAGAATTACTCGTCAAATATGTACCCGGAAATACGCCTAAAATCGTGCGCATGCGTACACGCTGTATTCTATGTGATCAACATAGGTCTGCAAATATGGCTTCTTGCAGACCAAATGGAAGGAACCCAATCGGCCGACAGGGCATTACGATGGATCGTGTATAGCCTGCTGGTAATTATACCATTAGGACTGGTAAACGCAGTGTCTGTGTACTGGTTATACAGGGACGGCAGTCAGGACAAAGCCTGTTTAACGTTGGGCTTGTTCTTGCATCTGGTACTGTTGGGACCACCGTGGCGTTCTGCAGAATTTGTGAAAACAAATGTACCTTATAAATACAAAAGGATCTGCACGTTGAGATACCTGCAAGCTTTTACACAGGATATCCCGAGCACCGTAATGCTGCTTATGAATATGCTTCAAGGTCCCCCATTCCGCGCTTTATGCGTATTTACGGTAACTATGAACCTGTCGTCTGCTACGTTTTCTGTCGTCTGCTATGCGTATAGAAACATCGGCGACACCAGAAGGCGCTATGAAACATCTTTCCGACAATGTGCCGATTTCTGCATAAAATTCCTCTTGCTTAGCCCTCGTTTGTTCGCCTGTGCAGTTTTATTGTCCTGTTACGGTGCGTTTGTATTGCCAGCCATGATGGGACACATGGGACTAATTCTTATCGCGTATGTATTTTGGCAGCTGCGAAAGAACTTTCAGTGCCGTTTGGATACAGGTGCAGCCTGGGCGTTTATCAGAGTCATACAAATTATAACAACCAGTGTGTTTGATATAAGTGTTGATTTTGTATACAAAAGGTGGAAACAATCCTTGGGCTACTATGTCTTATGCTTCGTTGAACATGGCGTCATAACTTTCTTCTGGGCCAATAAGATGGGTTTCTCGCCGGAAACGGTTGTGTTTGGTGGTGTTTGTTTTGTTTTAAACAGCGTAGGCCTGTGTTTACTGATCATAAGTCTCATGCTGTCAAGCAGAGAATCGCATTACGTTTCCTGTGAGAATTTAGAAGTGAGCGAATTCGGACCCGGGAGATCGGATGCAATGCCTGACGGGACAGTCACACTTCCGGTTTACAGCAGCGCCCTCCCTCTGGACAGCTTTGAAAACACTTACGCTTCAGTGTACCAACTCGAACCAGAGTCAATTATCGCAGCGTCGATTGACGTCAATGCAGAGAGGATTTATGACATCAATCGACGTAAAGACAGCCATGATGATAGAAGATACCATTATATTCCGCAATACTTTCCATATGTAAAGAAAAAATATAACAGTCATGAGGACAAAGCTGTGTTCAAACAAATAGACTCGGGCATAGATCTCAATGCCCCCTGTGCATTAAACAAGTACACATTTTGCCAAGGATTGTCAACTGTTTATAACAGTCGCGGCGATGTCGCATGTGACAGCAAAAGTACTTGTTCAGCAACGTTCTGTGAAATCTGTGACTATATTACATGTAGCTCTAGTTCCAGTTCCAGCTCAGAGATGTCACTGCCATCATGCAAAGAACAGTTTCCCAAACAGGCGCCAGATGTCGCGGTCTGCGATAGGAAGTCTCTGACGCCAATTCGTTCTTGGCAAGAGAATGTGACTCTGTGGTTGGAAAAACACACACTGTATTCTGAAACACACGCCTACAGGATCATGCACAACGAACCATGACATTCTTCACATATTAGTTGTATATCTGTTTAAAATGTATAAAAAACGTCACTGTTTATATTGTACAAAGGAGCATATAATAACCTGAAGGGGGCCACCGCAACGTCATTAAATACACTCAGTCCCAGAATAGGATCTCATCATGTTTTTAATAAAACGTTCTTAATTCACTAGTGATTAAAATGTAGTTCACAGTATATAGACAAATTCAATCTCGAAAATTGAGGTATTAACCACGACCCTGTGTATATTATGAACGCTTGAGGTCAATAATAGGAAAAGCTAATGATTTGCCAATATTTTACCAAGGTTTTACCTTCAGAATAAGTAATCTTAGATTTCATATATTTTGTTTCGCTTGCATTTTTTAAAGCTAAGACGTACGATTTAAATAATTATATAATTAAGTGACACATTTCTTTTCCGATATATATATATATATATAACAAGTGAACCTTGTTTTAGGTTTTATCTTATTTTAACATATCAGTCTTTATCGCCATATATTTCACGTTCACACATGTGTTTCTAGTCAACCATTGGCGGTTCTCTTATGTACAGTGTATATATTTTCTCTAATAAAATTTCAATATTTTAAAGCATATGCATCTTGGTTGTTGTTAGTTAATTTAAGATCACGAAATAAAAATTAAACCTATAAAGAGGTTAATTGTAGTAGAAAGTGATGATTCATGACATTCATTGCAATGCTGCTCGCGTGGGTGGTTTAAAATGGTATCAAATTGACGGTAAAAGAAGAAAATGTGTCCATGTCGAATCTCGTAATTTTATTACTTTACTATACAACTTTACTTTCGTAACTCTTCTTTTTATCTGATATTTGCACTTTCTGTTGTTGGCATTATATACGCGGGGTTCAAATTTCGCTATTTCAATTTTTCAGTAATTCGGGAGGGTTTAATTTTCGCGATCTCGCCATATCAAGAAACCTACACAAAGTAAACCATTTTTATATGAATAATTATTTCAAATAATATGTATGCAAATATTAATAATTGGACGTTACCATGGGGAATATGGAACGAGTTAAAAATTATTGTTCATTAATTGCGATAATTTAAAAGATCTATTATCATTTATAGTAACAAGCAATCTTTGAGAATACATGATCTATTATTATTATCTATATTAAATTTCAATCTTTTACCTTATTTAACT
The DNA here is from genome assembly GCA_026874595.1 of Sipunculus nudus. Taxonomy (NCBI): domain Eukaryota; kingdom Metazoa; phylum Annelida; class Sipuncula; order Golfingiida; family Sipunculidae; genus Sipunculus; species Sipunculus nudus. Next base: position 45,910,944 of record CM049309.1, read on the forward strand.
GATGGTACTTTTTATTCAAAAAGATTTTTTTTTTCGCGGTAATCCGATTTCGTGAATATTGCGAATTCGAAACCCTCGCAAACAAAAGGCGACCTCAAGTTATTGCAGGATTCGTGCATATTTCATATATCCTATAATTTGTTCGAACATCTGTGACACCGCAGTACATCTAAGCCGAATAAAATGTCAATATTAAGACACCTTGATACATACATAATCAAATCTCCCCTCTTTGTAAGTTCTTAAATATATCTTAAGTCATCATCTTGAAGATGATGATTTTAGAGGGAAAAGTAAAATATATTTAAAATAAATAAAAAAAAGTGTAAAGAGTAGTCTGTGCTTAAAAAACAGGATATTTTTCATATGTTAAGGCACAGCATCACTCATTTATTAAGCTTAGTATCCCCGTTCAGGACAGATATCTCCGTCCATATAAGGACGTCTGGACGTCAACAGGAAAGGATGAACCCCTTAGGTGTACTTTTGGATGCTGTTATACTAATGCGGTGTATTAAGCTGATACAAAATGATATTAAAAAGATTTTACGGAGTGATGTTGCCAAAATTTTCACTGCATCCCAGTTGTACTAAATAGACATGTTATGGGGTACTTAGAACATGGGACATAAACCGCTGGTGACCACAAAACTGTAAATGCTTTGCTGTTCACAAATGTATCTCGGTAAGCGTAGACGGCCCTAGGTATACGCATATACGGGAGGACGAAGGACAGAAGCACATTTCTACAGCTGAACATGACCGAAAGTCACTTTATATCATAAACTGACCTGTTTACAGATAAAAGATATTTGAACTTGATATTACTTCGTACGAGAGTCTATTTTGGTGAAAATCACACAGTGGTTGATGCATTGGCCAGAAATTTTGCATGACCACATATTCTGGACAGCCTTCTCTGTCTTAAGACTGCTGGTGCCACCTACATTCTTTCTTTTTGACTCCTAGGAGTCACATGATGAAGCGACCTGGAATATGTTATGCCCATAAATCCGGAATAGCTATATACAAAAGACTCTTGGCGCCACCTACATTCGTCGCGTGAATTCCATCCATTGTTTTTGATGAAAATCACACAGATCTCAGGAGGAATTTTACATGTCAACATATTTTGGATAGCTCGGTCACAAGTCTTGGACCATCTATGCGTCTTTTCCGGATGAAACCATATATAGCATAAACAATGTAGGACGACAGATTGCGGGATGCTTTATCTTGTATTCAAGACAGGTGGCGCCACCTACAATCGTTTTCACATAGTGTCAATCATACATCTATTATTTGTGGAAATGGCACATATCTTAGGACTGGTCTGACGTGTTACTCTGAAATTTTGCATGTTTATGGATCTTGAATAGATGCAGGACTTCCGATGCCATCTACATCGTCCGTTTAGGGTATAAATCACACAACTCTTTCTCATCAATCTTGGTAACCAGTATTTGCTGGACATGACTTGTGGCGCCATCTGTGTAGCATGTCAATAGATAAAGTTTCATAAGGCAAGACCTACTGAAATTGTTAACATACAACAAGTACATGCCACATTTAATATTAACATACATGCACACATCGTCAGTAGCAAAATAAGAATGTCAACCTTGGAACCCTCATAAGATCATATCCCTGTTAGTGTTGTTTCTTTTTTTTTTTTTAATTTCCTCAAGTCGTGCAAAGTCGGTCCACTTTAGGTTTGGGGATTTTATGTTGTGGCTGCGTAAGACCCTGTCTCGGCACCCTTCCTCCAGATTTCGTTTCTACTCAGACTCTTCCAGTTAGGCAGTGCGGGACGGCCGTGACCACTTGTCTCAGCTATCAAACTTTAATATAAAACTTTGTTACCTTTCAGGGAAACACCTCCTGTTTACATTTCACATACGTATGCTTATAAAATATTACTTATTCCGTTAAGCCCTCACCATAAAACACTCATGTTATGTAATTTGCCTTGAAATAATTCTTATCTAACATATTTGACGTGACGGACTACAATACGTTATCCTCTTCACTACATTTATACATACGCCGCTGGTGTATTAGAAGCCCCGGTGCATTGTGGGTGGCAGATTTTGAAGCCCACACATCCTAACCAGCAGAGTCACCCTTGTGAGTCCGATTCTGCTCAGTGGGCCTGTCTCGGCTGACGGCGCGAAACGGCGCCTATGCCTGGCTCTAATGCCTTGTCAACTTCCTGAATTCTAGTTTCACAGGCACTTTTAACGTGTTTTCTTCTGTAAGAAATGTTAAATACTCATTCAATCAAATTAATCGCAGACATGTCTCAAGTTAAAGTTTAATCCCTCCGTTTCTGTCCCTGTTTGTCTCTGTCTCTGTCTGTCTGTCTGTCTGTCTGTCTCTCTCTCTCTCTCTCTCTCTCTCTGAAAATATAAGCAAAATATGTACGCCTAATGTGCACCGTATGCTTGAATAACACTGGCGGATCCAGAGGAGGCCATAGGGGGCATGTGCCCCCCCTTTAGCGTTCATAATTTTATTAATTTATTTTTTATACTTTATACGACCTTTTTCTAAATTTCACCATGAATGTTACCAATGATAATTTTTATCTCAAGCGGTGGCTGGAAAAGCCCCTTGGTCAATGAACGGTCAGACCTTAGACTACGTTACCCCATACCTTTTCGAATGAAATGCTCCCTCCCCATATTATTGATAACTATTGCATGTACATAAATGTTAACATATTTAATGTATGTCACCCCTATATGGACAGATAAATAAAAAAAACAAGGCATACATTATGGTCCGTTTACTTGCATACACAATATAATTTACAGTGTTTTGGAAATATTGCCATTTTTCTTTTATGTTGTTTGGGTAATTACACATATTTCGACAAGGCAAAATCCTACTACTACTACTTTAAAGGGCATATTCTTTCTGGCGAATTTCTAAGCCATATTTTATGGATAGTTCATGAAAAAGCTGAATACCTAGGTGAATTTAGGTGTTGGAAACTATTAGCATGAAGACCAAAGGAAGAATATTTGCAAAGTTTCAGCATCGTCATACTACCAAACCTGTGGTATAGCTACCTGAAAAGAGCGCAGCTGCCACCGACTTGGTAGTATATATGGAGATGAATTTAAGCACCTTTTAGCAGTTTGTTGGATCCCTATAAAGTTTGTTCAAATTTCGTTAAAGAAATGATAATGATATAGTAAGTTTTATAAAGACTGCGGTCCCAGTTAATTATATAGGTTCGGATGTGGTGGAAAAGTAGTCCCCCTATGGTTTCAAAATGTGGGAGGATACTGAAAGGATTGTTTTGACTGGTGTGGGTGGGGTCAAACCCACCATGGGATTTATTATATGTTTCAATCGATAAAAGAATTGTTGTTAAACGAATGCTCTACTTTCAATTTAGTTTTGAGTCTCTCTATTGTCCAGTCTCCCTGTTATAATAATAATAATTTATTCACTTAATACCGCGCCACCTTCCAACACTCAGTGTTGCTCAGGGGCGCCTTACAATAACATGCATAATTTGAGTTAAAATTTAAAATAAGAGATAAATAAAAATTAAAGTACTAAAAAAAAAAAAAAAGTATGAGAATTGACTAAGATAAGTAAAAGTCTGTAAGTAGTGAAACTGACTAGAGAAATTGTCTAATTATATGCAAAGCTAAAAAGATGTGTCTTTAGTTTCTTCTTGAAAGTGTCATATGAGTCACACATTTTTAGGACCATAGGCAACTGATTCCATAACTTTGGTACAGCGACTGCAAATGCGCGATCTCCATAGGATCTAGTTCTGGAGGCTGGTTGCTGCAGGAGTAGTTGGCTGTTTGATCGGAGACTTCTTGATGGCACATATGGGGACACAAGCTCGGACAAATATACAGGGGCTGTTCTTTATTTTATGCAACAGCAATCTGTCTGCCGCTTTGCTACAAGAATGTCTAAGTGTTTCGATGTTATAATTATATGTGTCGTATATGTGAAATACATAATAATATATTGTAGCTGTGATTTAATTGGTGTTTGGTGTTCATATATTTCTGAAACATATTCATTGTTGGGTAATTATGAGAAAGGAGAGACCTCATGTAAATTTAGGTTTTGATATATGTTTAACATTTCTTTCAATGAAGTAGTTTTTATAATTCAAATGTTTCAGGGATTCATTTATATATTGCCTTTGCCGCTTAATATTTAAAGATACAAAGCTAGGCTAAATTCATAAAAAAATTCTATTTGTAAATTCAATTCTAAAATCATTACACCTATGTGTTAAATTTAAACTATGCTGCTGAGTGAGTTGTAGTGAGTTTTAATAAAATTTTGAATTCTCTGATTTAAGATCGTTAATTTATTTAAGATTTAAAAGCCCGTTTTTCCACTCTGCCAATATTTAAAGAAACTCTGGAGACATGAAACAATCGAGGCTCCTTTTTATGGAAAATCATTATATATAGCAACATCTTGGATCCACCACTGAAGAAGCTGTTAGTGTGTAAATGTTATTTAAAATGTACACTACCAGAACATAGGAACGTTTTCCATGTAAAATAATCAGATCTTCTCACTGTCTTTTTTATTTGGATTCTTGGTGGATTCATGGCCTCCTGTTTCGTATGTTTACGGTCGGCTGATGACGTGGCATGTCACTCCATTATCTCCCCACAATCAAGATTGCACTGTGTGTCTGTCAAGCATTTGAATCCCCGCTGGTGTCTTTACGATAGCTCCGTGGGAGGGTTCACAGAGTGCATTGTTGCTCTCCAAACATGGAGCTCATCTTGTAGCTTAAGAAGAGCTCCTTAATGCGCCCTCGATGTAAAGTTGCCTGGGAGCGTGTAATGCACCTATTGACCTAATACAATGCCGAGACGCTGTTATGAAATTCCCTTCTTTCAGCGCGAGAATGGGTATTCCCTCATTTGCTGCTAAGTGTATGACCTCGACCCGTTTTGTTTACTCACCTATTCACATAAAAATATTCCAATACGAATGTATTATACATGAACAATAACATATTTGGGCATATATGTCGCGTAAAAAATAAAAACGTGAGTAAAAAAAGTGCAGCTATCGGAATTTAGGTGAATAATATGTCACATGCCACTGTCAACAGCTAATGACCCATGTAAATAAAGCCTCTGTACTGAAGTGGCACAGCATGTTGGTAGAGGTTCCATGCAATTAGATGGCCATCAGGACATAGGCTGAACTGGACTGAATGTGTGAGATTTATACAAATTTTCCGATGGACAAGCTATTCCAATAGTAAATATAGCCATAAGAAACCAGTTATGAGAAAACCAGAGACTTGAAATCGCCTGTCGATCACTGGAAGTTTGCATCCATCACACCTATAATAGGGGATATCCCATGCATATTCTTAAAAATTAGGTCAAGGTAAATTTCAAGGCGCAAATTTGTCACTTTTATTCTAACCAAAGGTCAGTTTTGATATATCACTTTTGATACATTCTGTATTTGAGATACAGCGCAAACATGGGCGGAAGAAACGAAAAGAAAAACAATTTTCTCTTCGGTGCTTTTGACCGAAAAAGATCTACACACGCATACACACATACTGAATATATATGTATATATATATATCCCTCAAGCGACCAAGTTGGGTAATTTATTACCCAACCATGTTTTTTTTTCAGTATATGTGCCGTTTTGACAGTTTAAACCCAAACAATGTTTCCTATCATGAATGTGTGAATTAAGTCCCTTTCTTAACTTTCCTTTATCTTTTTTACAGAGATTTGGCTATTTGTCTGGAAGTATTCTGAAAAGTTATATGGGGTCATTTGTGGCCCCAGAAAGATATGTCTTTCCTTTAACATTAAAGACTTTGACTTTGTTGAAACTTTCCATTTAGTATCCACATATTGCAATGTTTTTCACTGAACCATGACTATAAAAGACTTGGACTTAGCACATTTCAATTCTTCAGAACTCTTGAGCCTAAGATATTGGGTCCTCATCAGGAATCTACTGAGCAAACATAATAAACACGATGTGACAACATCCAGATAGTGTTTTCAATGTTGGCCTACCAGCGACAGTAGATTTGATTCAGTTGATTGCACTAGAAACTAACAGATTAGTCAGGCAAAACTTGGAGAATTGAATGACCATATACATAAGAACCAAATACAACAAGCAGGGAAATCAACTGATGTTTCTTAGATCGAAGCAATTATTTACAAGATTTATATTGTTGTATGGTTCCACAAAATCTACCATGAACTACAACAATTTTTTGGCTTGAAACAGATGGCTTACTAGTTTTAACTGTGACAATGATCAGAATACCCTGAAGGCTCTGATATATCATGGAGTACATGCGGATTTACAGCCGAGTTACCACAGCAGACAGGCAAACTTTGGCAAACTTGCAGGTTTCAGAGATATGTGGAAACATCGTATGATTAGGGTTGCCCATTTACCTATGATCTCTATGAAGATAATCAGTCGGTAGGGTTAAGAGACAGATATAGTTTTTATCAGTATGCATCCCAACTGATCCCGCGTCAGTCATGACAAATAGATCTGAGCTGTGAGGGAGGAACATATTACCCCTTGAAATTAAGGCGAATTTGGGTAACTTGTTTATAGATATTTTGGTGGATATATATAATACTAGCAAACTTAAATAATAAATTCAATTGAACATACAAGTCCTTACTATTACTTCGCCCTAAATCTTATTTCAACAAAGACAATTAGGGTTTTAGGAAGAGAAAAAGGAAATGATAGTCTAAATAAATGAAATTATGTTCGTTCACAATTCGTACAACTGTGTTTGTGTCTATTTTACTCCATCTTGCTTATTAATAGATGAAAACGATAATTAATTGTTAAGAGAACACCGTAGAATGTCTATTAGAAAGACTGGAAGAAGCATAGGTGGGACCATCAAAAAAAGGACCGTTAAAATATTTTATTTGTGTGAAAAATGTAATGGGGTCTTTAATGACACCATGTCCACTTGGTCATTTTAGTCGCTAAAATAGCTTGGTCGCTTGAGGGTTATATATATATATATATATATATATATATATATATATATATATATATATATATATATATATATATATATATAACGTTTGAGAGAAACAACACTGTTAATTCACCACAGACTGTTTCACGGGATGCGACCCAATCCTCAGGTGAATGTTGTTAGAATCTATATCTATATATATAAATGCCTTCACCAATTAAATACAATGTCATGCTAAAATATTGTTTATGCGTATACAAGAAAAAATGAAAAATGAATTATTATGAAAGTTTGGGTAGCGATCCTGTACGCTCCAGCAAGGCATATCAGAAAGCACGGGAATCACGTGACAATTGCATTTTCTTAAATTTTTCTCCGCTTCACGGGGACATTTGAATAATTATAGACTTGGTTCATTATTTCTGATTCAGTGCATTCAGGGAATATATTTATCCTTCATTTTTGTGACAAACTACAGCATTTTCATGAAAAATAGCTGCATTGACGTATGTAGGTCAAAGGAATGTTAATTGTTCACGGGTCATATCAAAGATTCCATCTGATCATTCATTGTAATTGTATGGAGTGGTCTCATGGACGTTGAGATATGATATATAATTCTATCTTACGTATATAGGTCGTTATAATACGTATTCATGGTTATTATAGTGTATGAAATTCAGTACATGTACTCCGATGTATTATCCAGTATGATGTTCCCATGCATTCAATATTCTTATAACAACTCTATTTATGATAATGACAGGGACCTATAGTGCCCTCTGACGACAATGGCAAAGACGGCCGCATACAATAACGGCGATAGTGTCGGCTTCTCTAAACCGGTCGGCATATTCATTGTGATGGGAGATTCGCATGCTAGTCACCCACATGAAATTACCTGTTGCTAGATCTTCCGACAGATTGGACTCACTGTCATCTTATTCATGATGATATTTATACATTTTGAGTCATGCGGAACGTTCAGTGTATCTCCAGATCTAACTTTTACACGGCGGCATATATCTAGTATTTTTATTTAGCAAGTTTGCTTTTAGAAAAAAAACGGACAAAACGATGCAGCATATAATGTATCTTTTTAAATGAAATTACTTTCGGATTCAATGCTCCAAAAGTGCATGCATGTATAGTGTGTATTTGTATATACGTGTGTGTATGCTTATAAACTTGTTACCATACATATTCGTATTATTTCCAGAATCTGCAAGGACTGTTTTCCTCCGGTTATCTTAACTCTTATGAATGTGTTGTAAATTTTAAAATCATCTGTATGATTCAACTGGTAGCCTTAATGAAATGTACTTTGGATAATTCTGTAGAAATCAATTCTTTTCCGTTAGGTCATTTTCTTTTATTAATGCGGAACGTCTTATTGAAATAAATAATTAAATGCTTATATAATGAGTGCATGCTTATAAAATGCATCCCTCGAGTATTCTCTATTCCAATTAAATTAAATGAACATGACACTGGTATTAAACTTTAAAAAGAGCACACGGAACAAGAAACACAGTTTGTGATGTAACAAACCAAAAATGTATTTTACAGTACATTTATTAACTATTATTATTTATTAAATAAAATTTAAAGAGTACTTAATGCCCCCCCCCCCCTCCCTTAGACAATTTAGGTCAACGAAATATACAAATAACAGATACATCTAGACCTGAGCTCACAACCCTCACAGTTCGTCTTCTGTTATTTGATGAACTCATGCTACAGAACCATCCAAGGTATACTGCTAAGGAAATTAAAACGACACCCTGACCTTAGAGAAGAATCTCACTTCAGTGTGTAGGACAAGGCAGTTCACATGAAACCTGTCAGTAAACATTTGACGAAGAATTAAGAGAAGCGCAGATTTTGATGCGGCAGCACGTGGCTGGGGCTTTAACACAAGGACAGGGCAGTTGAACAGTTCATACAATGGAAGCCCGTGGGTTAGCTTTGAATTTACTACAGGTAAAACACCGGACCGCTGGATTCGGCGTCTGAATTTGATTCCCAGTTAACTACAACAACTGGTTCAGCTTCCAATAAGCTCCCATAGTCACTAGTGCAAGATTTCTGGCAGCTGTGGTACGAATTGTCATGAACAACCTTAGAACTAGGATCCGAGTTCACTATTTGAGTATAAGCATCCGTGGTATTATTGGTTTGAGGATTCCAATGGGATTTTGGCAAAACGCTTTTCTGCATTGAATCTAAATCAGTACTGATGATGTCGCTGGAACCACTGTCTACAAAACATGGGTTGGATTGTCCATCAAGCGAGTTCAGTCTCTCACTTCTATTAGCTTTATAATCAGTCTCTGAGTGAAATATTATTGGCGTCGCGCGTGCGGAGAGTTTTTCCGCTTTCCGTCTGTCCAAAGGTGAATTTTGACGAATTTCTTCTACTGTAATATTTTCAATACTTTGCACCACGGCTGGTTTGACCCTTGCTACAGGCTGCGGACGCACAATCATATAATTTGGAGCAACCCCATCAACAGTCACTACAGTACTGCCGCTAGTCCGACTTCTGTCGCTCCCGAGCCGAGTTCTGATGATCGGGTCCGTTACGGCACGATGTTGTTTCCTCCGTTTGTGAAACTCTGCGCCACACACTATAGACGGCCGACTGCCCCGCCTCCCGCGGACACTGCTAGATTCACTACAACTAGATTTGTCTAAATCACTTTCGTCTGTATTTTTATGCCTAGTTTTATGGCGCGTTTTGATTCTTTCAATTTCTTCATCTAGTGACGGAGATGATGGAGTCACGTGATGATACAACTCGACATCTTCTTCCTCTGGAACGCTTTGTAACAGATCGTAGTTATCCCACATGTATTCAGAGTCCCCTTCCTCGGATACAGAGCTCGCGCTGCATCGCCGCGTCCCGTGTTTGTTGTATTTATAATTATTATTCGGCATGAACTGAGTAAACTCCGTAGAGGAAGCCACGGCTTGCGCCCGAAGCAAATCCTCAGCATCTAGAGTCTGCATTGTCCCTGATTCGCGAATAATTAGGTCAATCACTCCACATTTCTCGTCCTGAAGCGTGTGACGACGTTCTTTGGTGCTTTTGTTGAATGCATAATTCTTCAGTTCTTTGTGGCCTACTGGTCTCGTACAGCTGCCTTCATATGCATTCGCGTGCGACGCGGTTGAGGCGGTCAAGTTTGTGTCGAGCGTGGTGACCGTATTAATTGAGGTGGTAGCACTGTTATTACTTGCCCGAGCGTAAGTGAAGCACCTGTTAAGCGACCGCTGTTTCTCTCCATTATCATGCTTCAAACCAGAATCGTTATTATGCTTTAAACAATAATTTAATTTGCAGTCAGCGCATTCTGACTTAATTTCCAGTTCTTCTTTCACTTCCTTCGGCTCAAACACGCGGCATAAACCATATATTCCACCAGTAATCAAACTCACAACGTACAAACCCGTAGCTACAAGTCCAAGGCAAAGTGAGGCCGTGTCCCTCCACGCAAATACTATACACACAATAACAATGGTTGCATTTTCCATGGATAATATTAAATAATAGACTAGAATTCTGTACTGGGGTTGGAAGAGCTTGGTATCGAGAAAGGCGTAGGTGTTGACGTAAGCGATGACAGAAAGATGGCAGACAGTCGGCAATCTGCACACGACACCTTTCATACTCGCGTGCACGGTAGCCCATGTTAAGATGGTGCCCCAGTGCATCGCGACGATGAGGAAAACCCAGTAATTATATAACGAGGCAAATAACACAAACACTAATCCTCTGGATGCAATTTCTCCCAACCTCCATACGAACCGTAGGAGGAGACCACTAGGTATCACTGGCTCTTCGTATTTCTTCCATCTGTATAAATTCGGTATAAGGCTGAACACCGAAGTTGCCGATATAACTCCAACTATTGATGTTGACAAATATAGAGCGTTTGTCATGCCATTGTTCCAGTATAAATTGAAAATGAGGTAGGATATCGGCACTGACGCAATGCCCGTATGTACCAACCGAATGGTACTTAACCGCGTGGCTTCGTGTATCCCTGTGTCGTGTTTCGTGTTGCGATATCCTGCCACTAGGAGGCAGTACCGTACAGGTAGGCTCATGAGAATTAAATGAGATATCATGAGCCATAGCTGTTCTTTGTGAGCACCGGATCGGACTAGCCAATGCAGCGATAATATCTGAACTACCACTAGGGATAAACCAAAAACTGATACAAGTATACCAAAATGAATTATGTCGTTGCTTAACCACAAGCCATGCAGAACCACCGCGAACATGCACATTTCGGCAGCATACGTCACAAGCATCCATAATGCGAGAAAGCGCTGAGCTTTTGATACACCCTTTTCCGCCATGTTCAATGTCTTGTCTTATCCGGTTTTCATTTGAGTAGCATACGGCATCATAGTACAACACGCGTCATCGTCATGAGGATATGCGTTCGCCTGAAACCCTGGCCTGCGTCTGTTAATGCAGTATGGAGATGCGTATATATTAAAAGAATCCCGTTGTAATTTTTGTCCACGTCACTTCTTTCATTGGCGATCGTCAAAACCGTTTCAGGTTCTACGTATTCTGAAAAAAAAAGATAAAGAACTGGTTTTCAGAAACATATAGAAATTAATGTATTATACGGATGTGGCGGCATATAAATAAAGTGCTACTGTTGAATAACAGTGACAGAATCTCTCTCTCTCTCTCTCTCTCTCTCTCTCTCTCTCGTGTGTGCGTTAGTGTGTGTGTGAACGACAAATGACAGAAAAGGACAATATTCGGTTGGAGTTAATGGGAGACCAATATAATATAATAAAATCCAAAGCCTTGCATCATGAGTTAAACCTCGAGAATATCTATTTATCGAACATGTAAAACATAAAACCTCTTTCTTGTACCGGTACGGATCCTATATAAGAATATTCTCTTATACTCACTCTAATGCGGTCGTTCTTTGCAGCTTTAAAACAAAAACATGCACTTAAACACTGGGATCGCGGCTATAGATTCTGGCTTTTAGACCAGCTCTTTGTGAAAGACATGCGCGGCCAATATATGCTTAATCCAGTGAAGTAAACATTGTTCTGCGTTAAATGAGTCCAGCAAACGTCAATGTACGAGAGATTTACAGAGCCCGCATGTACATACAATCACCCTGCATTAGCGGCCAGTAAAATTGTTATTTACACATATACAGGCTGGCAATTCTGACCGTCTCGAACCAAAGCGTTTGCAATGGGTAGGAGTTGAAGAACTCGTACGGACAAATAAAGCGGGCCGTAAATCCCCCGGAAGTCCACGTTCTAGTATAATAAAGATACCGGTATATGTGCAGTCATTTGTAACGGATTGTCATATACAGACCGGAAATGTGGTTAAGATCTAGGTCGTAAACGTGTAAAGCACTCATATTTTACCGTTTTACTGTCCTCATGCAGGCTTCAGTTGTGAAGTGGAAATTTACGTTCGGGGTATTGTTCTCTTCATAACAGACCGAAACAGTCGGAAGATAATAAATAAATAAAACAGGTTTAACAGTTTTGATCTGCGTTACAGGTGCATTTTAATTGTCTTTCTGGTCATATTGGTCCCAATAATGTAAACTCTGATTATCAAATAAAATACCTGTTCCAACTATATATATATATATATATATATATATATATATATATATATATATATATATACAAGCATTCTTATACCTATATATGAGATGAACGTAGCGCATAAATATATATAAGTATTACTAGTTTTTTAAATATGTTATCCAAATTTATACAGTGTCACAAACTAATAAAATAGGTGATCTTTAAGTATAACTTCACAAATATACATTGGTATCCATTGGAATGTAAAGAGACAATGTTATTGTAAGGCCATGCCAAAAAATCAATTGTTACACGGAATCACCGCTTCAATTTTTCACTGATTATATTTTGGTGGCGGGTTCAATGAGCACAAAATTGTGATTCTAATTGGTGTTCTTTTTTTAATTCCGTCAGAGATGTGATTATGTGCATTTTTGATGTACTTTCTAATCTCCTAAAGGTGGTGTTCTATAAAAATGGATTAAACTCCGTGTGGTTCATGTACACGATTCCTATAATTGTCACACATCTATGTATCCCTCCTTTCTGCTTACATAATTCTACGTATTTGGTTTCGACCGGTAAATTAAAAATAAAAATAAAATTATTTGGCCCGCTTGCTTTATGTTTTTGGCCCCTTGATCCCCAGAACAATAAATTGCGTGACCTAAGAGTATTATACCCCGGGCAAAATATTTTATACAAATGAATTAAAAACCGTCACAAACATACTTTCCTGCCCACGTGAAAGTAAATGGGAGGTTGATGAGTGTTACTTAACCGCATGACAGATTATATAAAAATTACATCACCTTGATTTGACTGAGGCGCCGACAAGAGAGATCTAAATCTCGAGACCAGAATGCATTGCTCAGGTACCTGACATTCACAGCAGAGTGGGCGACAAAGGGGTACTTGGGAACCCGGAGATTAAACAAAAACATGCGCCTTTATTTTCCACATCAATGGAGCAAAGCATGGAATTCCCATTTACCAGATTGGGGGAATTATACAGCTACTTAAGTCTCTATTTGACCAATGCTCTAGGACTGTGCGTTAAGCCAGCTAACCATGAGAAGTAATAATTACTAACAAATTTTCCGGGTTTGGGCAGGTTTGTTCGGTTCTTCGTATAATCCACCGATGCATGCTTTTGCGAAGCGTGCCTGTTGCCTGGCGTACCACACGTGTACTATTGTTGTACAATCCCCAGCCAGCGCATACCATAAACTGCCGTGCATGAATATTAACATGTATACACCGATTTGTACCCACCATAGAAAAGATTAGAAGTTGTAATGGCTTACTTGGGGAACTGAATCGAATCCTTCGTTCTCACGGGCAAGAATTGGACCAACGCAAGGGGATACCCTCCTTATAAGAAAATCATGTACGGATCTCTGGGTAACTGTCTGTACATTGATGCGGTGCACATTAAAAAAATCACGTGCTCCAGCGAAACACGATATGTGTTCGTGTGCTTCTTCTCTACGCTGACCTTTGCGTGCTTATGCGTGAAATTTTAAGGCCGAGTTACTTTTATATGAAAAGCCTTCCATTTAATTGGACCCCCTCTGGACAATCCACCGCGTAGCGTAAAGACCAAAGTACCCCAGGGGACATTTTCGTCAAAGTTTAATTAGTCCTTATGGCAATCAATCTTCCAAACGGGGCGCCACTGTCTGAACCTCCGGTCAACTGAGAAAAACTTCGGTTCGCAAGTTTTCACGCTTGTGTTAATTTGTTGTCATTTACATATGCTAATTAAGTACGCGTACTCAAATGACTGACTTAAATGACATTCCTAATAAGCTTAATTAGCTTTTAACAGGAATGTTTTAGTTTCCTAGAATATACATGTATAAGTTTTTAGCTTACTTGAATATAATTCCAATTTTAGGGGCGATAGCCAGAAAGATATCTGCGAATACCATAAATAATACCACAAATGCCACTCGTCTCAAATATTTTGCCCGCGGATATATTAGTTACTATATATAGATAACTTCTACCGGGTGCGTGCACTTACATAAAGGGTGCCACCGAGCCCTGCTGTTGTAAAAAGCTCTCATTAAAGGCTTTGCAAATAAGGCTAAGAATATAAATTTATACTCACATTCAATACCCCTTGATTTAAGTCCTTCTTATAATTCACAAACTCCAAACAATTAAAGAACTACACTGACGCCAGAAAGGAGGACCTCCGTATAGAATATGGCTTAGTCATGTTATGTTCTGTACGGATTACTATATGATAACATTGTAAGAGGGTTTCTCTCCTGGTGTAATTATGTCAGTAATGGCGGACGTCAAGAAGTTTTACGGTACAGGAACACAGGGACATGACATGTGACACTCACGCATGGCTTCCCGTGAAAAGATTCACGGTGGAACATAATATCTGTCTGTATGAAACATGAGTTTATGTCAGGCAGAACATTTGTATCATACGAGGTTATTGCTATTGTCACTGACCACAAGGTTCCCTATACATACAAGGATTACACTATATACCAAGTGACACAAATCCCGGATTGAGAAAATGTGAAAAGAGAAAAAGGTATTTTATGAGCCATGTTGATGTTTTATGAAGAAATGTATACGCCATCTCTCTCTCTCTCTCTCTCTCTCTCTCTCTCTCTATATATATATATATATATATATATATATATATATATATATTGTCAGTGGACAAAAAGAAATAAAAAAAATCATATTTGTAAACATGTTCACTCTTAACCTATTGGCTTCCATGGATGTAGTAAAAAAATTGCTTAAATGGCCAATGCTTAGCCCCCATCGGATCCCAATCCCCGCATAGAATCCGCCCCAGGGTCATGGCAAGTCGACTTCTCCATCATTGCTGGGCGGTACGACAAGTCACTTCGTAAACAGGTCAGTCTATTATCTGTATAGAACGGTCGAAGCATTAGTTGAGATAATGAACCGTGACGGTACTGCAGCTGACTCGTAACAATGTCATTTCCATGTACATATATATATATATATATATATATATATATATATATATATATATATATACACAAAATTTATGAAAAAAATACCTCAAAGTTATGAGCTTATACAGAAGTAGTATTGTATTGCACTTGTCACTCATTCATCTTTTCCCGATAAAAAATACATATATTTGATTATCGTTTTATGTCTAGAATGCTTTTGAATTCCTGAAATGATTATTTTCTATGAAATCAATGTAGAATAAAGATAAGAGGACACACTTATATGTTATTCATGATATTATACATATTATTAAAACTTACTTCATGTAAATGTTCACCTTGACAATAGATATAATGACTGATCTGTCATTCTAGCAATCAGATTTGTTACATATTCTCCTTGACAATACGCTTTGCTATAGCATTGTTTTTTTTAGTTTCGGTTAACTTGCGTAATATTGTATTAAATCAATAATAAATTGCAGATAAAAATATAGTTCAAATAATATTTAAATAATAAAAAAAGCCGAATCCCTTTGAGAAATATGTCAGTTATAGTAGTAGTGGAGAGCATGGTAACGATCTTCAGACTCAGAGAGAGAGAGAGAGAGAGAGAGAGAGAGAGAGAGACTGAAATGTGTCATCACTCACACCTATCCTTGTTCTCGGATATACGCATGGGTAAACAGTCCTGTATAACTATATAACTATATAACTATATATAAGTACAGGTATAAACTGATCATCTGACTCACCTGTACATATACTGGTATATATTTATATGTAAAAGTATCCTCATATAAACATCAGGTAAATCCACATGCGTACTCCAATCCTTGCACCTACGTTCTCTACGTCAGAACAGCTACAGTACATACATATGCAGTTGTATATGTTTATGTTTATATTTACATACGGCAAGTTTAAACGACAAGGTGTCAGTCGTTAATTATCCCGTCCCTGTATCGTTCACTCACTTAATCAGATACAGAGTCTGCGTGAGAGGAAATCCCGTGTCAAGCTAGATTAAAACATAGCTCACAGTGATTAGGTTACTGTTAGGATCAGCTGAATGCCCTGGTTACAAACTTGTTAATATGTTTCTCGTATATATGTTTATGAAGGGTATATTATGTATATAGCAAGGCCAAACTCTATTACTTGCAGGTAGGTTTACAACATGCGGTGCGTGTCACAGGTCTCTTGCGACAAACTTAAGGTGATCCTAATTTTTTGTATAGGTGCATTATACCGGGCTGAATTCAGGGGGCTAAAACAGTGACTGTTAAACCTAATATATTCTTCTACTATACTGTACAATAAATAATATATCAGTATTTTATCATTCTTGACATGATATGTGTACGCGACGTCATTTACAAATATACCAGATGAGGGTTCATCGTAAACATATACATAGACTAACAAGAAAATAAAGTGAACCCACATTTTCTCACAAAAATGTAGATTCTATGCCTATAAGAGGCTTACACTATATACTAATGTCAGTAATATATAATATATATTTTATAAGTTGAGTGTCTATTACGCATTGTACCCACATTTTTATGCATTATGGATTCACTTGTTGTTTTAGCCCCCTGCAGTTCAGCCCAGTATATATAATGCACCTATACCTACACATTGTACATGTGTATATATATATATATATATATTAACCAATCTGTAACACCGATCGGGACCATGCACCTACACAAACACATATAGTTATCATCATCATTATCATCATAAACACCATCATATTGCTTTTGCCGTCCTATAGGGTTGACAGTTTTACAGCTGAAAAAAAAAATTCCTCAGTCTACAGACTCCTAGAAGATATGCAATTGACTGATTCCACGGGGTAGTATGCTTGTACATGTAATTTGTTGGCAAGACACACAAACATGTACGTATATATATATATGTGTGTGTGTGTGTGTGTGTGTGTGTGTGTGAGTGTGTGTGTGTGTGTTAATATAGGAGCTCAATTTGCGGGATCTTATGACTATGTATTTAAATGATGATGATATATATATAAATGTATAATATATATATTTATATATATGGGTGTAAGGGTGTGTGTGTGCGTGTTTGTGTGTAAAATAACTAAAATATACCTACCACATGCCCTCTTCCGTCTTATTCATACAGGGGGGTTGACCGTCTTTATGAATGTAACCGCTACTTACTAATAATACCCAGGAGAGAGAGACGCCATCTTCTGGTAGTCATGACACGTTCTCTAGCTCATCCCCATCATGAAAGCAACCAGTGTTCAATGGTAGATGGGTGCGAAGAGATCTGTATCACTTTCTGAATTCACGATCATTTATGGTTGACGAACTGCCCTTGTCCAGAGAAAGGGGGCACTCCAGAGCCACAGGAGATATGTCTATTTGCTATACCAGCGATCTGTACATTCCTTTATTTGTTCCGAGCGTATACATTAATGCTTGTACAGAATTCTTGCATACATCGAGCAACAAGTGAAACTACTATATCGCCTTTTCTCCCCCGCCGTCCAACCGTGTGTCAAGTACCGTGTTTTGGGTCCGGCCATACACACGTTAGCGTGACACACCGTACCTGAAAAACATTAGAATACCGCTCGCAGGTCGACGATTGTATTGTATATGTATGTGGCCTTCCCTGTGCGACTTGGAGACTATTAGGGTTGAATTCACCTGGCTTCACGCGGTTTCTTTCACAGTTTCCACAAAGACTGCATAATGTAAGCGAACTTCATTCAAGGTGTTCTATCGGTGTGTATGTTAGTCTCAAAGCGAGGTATTCGCACCCATCTATAAGGCCGCATATATTAAGTTCGCAGTGCATGGCAATTTCACGCCTGTTCAAAATTACACGTTGTTTTGCTCGTATACATAATTATTTCAGGCAAGTCTTATGGTTGACTGGTCAGGTGTTCACGCCTACTCATATATTTTCGCCATAAAGTATATACATTTACACGTATTATATGTATGAGACATAAAATAATAACTTTCTCACTCCGCTGAATATAACGTCCCTTCCAGTATAAGGTCGTTTATAATATATTCTTCATCTTTTTCACACAGTAGAAAATCATTTGCTCAATAAAAAGTTATTTACAACATAGTTGGAAAAGTATAACAATAAAATAGAGTTATTTTGGCCATTTTTCTTTCTGGTCACACTACATATAAAAAAATGATATAGCACATACTCAATAAATATATGCAATGAATGAAACTCAAAGGTATAAGCTTTTGATGTTAAAATTTCAATGATGTACTGAACAACTTGTATTTTTTTGTATAAAAAGGAAGGAGTGGCAAAGGGAAAAGCAGTTATACAGGAAAGATACTGAAGCTCTTTATACGTTTGTATACAGTGGCGGATCCGGGGGGGGGGGGGTGTCCGGACCCCCCTTTTTCATCCGAAGCATCCTTTCTTAACGGTTTCAGACAAAATTTTGCGATCAGGAACCCCCCTTTTCCGGACCTGAGGACCCTTCGTTTAGGGTTTTCATTAGTCCTATATGGTTGGAACCCCCCCCCCCCCCTTCCTAAATCATGAATGCGCCCCTGATATAGCATGATTCATGTAAAGCATCAGGAAATGAACTAATATAGGTAATAAAACCTTCACTTCGGACATACACTTATCTTATTGTTCACCATGAAATCTTGCGTCAGGTTTCCCTGATCGTTTAGTGGTAAAGGAAGCGGGGGTGGAGCGGTGAACCCCCCCCCCCCCCCCCGGCATTTTCAG
Source organism: Sipunculus nudus (assembly GCA_026874595.1). Taxonomy (NCBI): domain Eukaryota; kingdom Metazoa; phylum Annelida; class Sipuncula; order Golfingiida; family Sipunculidae; genus Sipunculus; species Sipunculus nudus. The sequence goes on from CM049309.1 coordinate 45,930,258, forward strand.
TTATTGACTATGCACCCATTTCTCTCACGAATTGACCAAAAACGATTAATGAATAAGTGTACATACTTTTTTTAGAAGAATTGTAAAGAAAAGAAAATCATTTAGAGGAACCAACACATACAGCTACCAAATATACAACCAAATGATCAATAGATGTATTGTCAGTTAAAGTTCATGCAGGAAAATGGTATTTGAGAGCTTCCGCAACATATTTATATTAATATTCATGATAAAGTTTTTTTTTTCTGCTATGATCATTTTGGACTGCAAATTAAAAAGACAATCAACGCTTCTCCTGAGAATACACGTTGTTATATTTTGTAAATATTTGAGGTCATTTTTGGGTTCTTAAGGGGGGGGGCATTTTGCAAAGTTTGTTATGCCTCCTACAATCTTACGGAAAGAGTCATGAAACTCTAAAAAATTATATGTGGTAATTTTTGGGTTCTTGTGATCATTTTGCATAGTCCGATTTGCCTCCTGCACTCATACAGATATAGCCATGAAACTCTGAAATTATTATAAAACTTATTCAAAAGTCATGTTTATGTTGCCAGATTTACGTCAGTTTTAGCCAAACATTATATATATAGTTAAATGTGGACGTATATATACTAATAAAATAATACATTTCACTACCATTACATTCAATTCTGGAATGAATTAAACGTTTATGAAACGTAACTTATATCAGGTTTAGCCTTAACATTACAGACATAGTTAACAACCAAAGTGCAGGTGGTCGAATTTACTCGGTTGATTGACGTGCAGTTCTGACTATTCACAGATTTACCCCTATATCCCTGCATGCTACCCATACATGGGGTACAAGGAAAAGATTGATATCTATAGCGTATTACATATTGCCATTCAGGCTCTGTTCAATAGACTACTTTTACGATGCAATGGTCGTGTGCGTTGGCGAGGCTTTAAGGCAACCTACTCAAACTGTCTTTCTGTAAACCTCTGCAAATGTTATCCTCCGACAAACAGCTTAGATATATATGACTGGTCACAAAGGTGGCAGGTGTGAAAGGGCTGACTAAACAATTAAATTTACTCGCTTTACTTTCATCTAGGAAACTTTATTTACAAGAAACCACAAAGTGCGACCCACTCGGAGTTTTTCAAGTTGTCGGTGTTAAGACCGCGTTATTGTATTTACTTTTCAGGATTAGACAATGAAAGCATAAACAGGTACTAACTAATTAGGATTACTTCTTATCCATTGATGAAATATGACCCATTCATTGGTCATTCATTAACATAACTAGAGGTGCTTAGCATAATTACCAAAGCTCCATCGCCATTCGTAACTGAGGGAAGTAAATTTTGGATTTACCTTTTTGCCGTCTTTGGCATGAATTGGCAACCGCTCCTCAACAGTACAAGAATTCTTAAGATATTTATGTAATTGCTTTAGTTTTAAATCAATATGTGAATTATTTATTCTTGTTCATATAACAGTCTGCGACAGTTGAAAGGCATATGCCGTGTTTGTACATCCTTACGTGCTATTTGGTGTTATAATTAAGTCCCTATAACCTCAAACACATTTGATGAAACAGGCAACCCGGATTTCTTTGTAAAGCAATGAAAAATTATACTGTGATAAAAATAATCTATTTTCTATCATTATCTGTACAATAACAATTTCACAAAATATCATATTTATTTGATATCGATTAAATTAACGTGTAGGCAGGTATACAGTCGTGACAACAGTGTTGATACCATTAATGTAATGTGGCCGTATGGCTAAAAGATTATTATTTGAATATAAGTATTTCGCCTGTTATTTATTAGGGGTGCATGGTACATTTGGTAAGCTTATTATTCCTTCGTGGGAATTAAAAGATGCACTGAAAAGATGAAATATGTGACTCATACATTACGCAGAATCCCCTTTTCTTCAAGTGTAGAAATTACAGTATTATTTTTTCAGTAAAACCAAGTGCCGGCTCTTTGAGGTCAATAAACTCTCTTTGTTGACAAGGCAAAGTCTATAAAGACTTTTATTACTGGCAGCAGTCTTCTTTTTGGTGTTTCCATCTTGCCATATGTTTACCTTTATAAATATTATCAAAAAGAATTAAATTTACAAAAAAAATGTTGACTGGTGTATGTAATGAAATTTAATTCACAATTAAAGTATAATACTTTTTAGTAGGCATGAGTACAATTATGGGGTTTTTTTTGCAAAGTAATCGATAACAATTACTATTTCTGTTAATTTTAATGTGATAACTGTAGTCGTAATTGATTGCCATGGATTAAGATCACTGATTATATTTTTCAGAAACATGTCATATGTACCGTAAAGGTTAAGATTTTCATTACTGAGCAATCATACCTGATCCAGACAACAACAGTTCCAATCACAGAGAACATGTCAAGTTACATAATTACAGCGCCATAAAGAGAAAATCATGTAGAGAACAACCGTGTAATATGTGTCTGGAAATTCATCGTGAGAAACACACATGTCACTATGCATAGTCCCATTGATTTATTTGCAGATAATGGTTGTTCACTACAAGGTATGGTTATCAAAAAGTAGCAAACCATGATTATTAATAAGAGCCCATAGTTATCGAATAGAGAACCATGGTTATTAAGTAGAGCCAATGGTTATCAAGTACAGAACCATGATTATCAAGAAGAGCCAAAAGTTATCAAGTAGAGAAGTAAATTATCAAGAAGAGCTAATGGTTATCAAGAAGAGCTCATGATTATCAAGAAGAGCCCGTAGTTTTCAAGTAAAGCCAATTGTTATCAAGAAAAGACCGATGTTATCATGTAGGGAATCATGGTTATCAAGAAGGGCCAATGGTTATCAAGAAAAGCCCAGTTATCTAGTATAGAACGATGGTTATCATGAAGAGCCAAAACTTATCAGGAAGAACACATGGTAATCAAAAAGAGCCCATAGTTGTCAAGAGGAGTCAATGGTTATAAAAAAGGCTCATTATTATCAAGAAGAGTCCATGGCTATCAAGAAGAGTCCATGGCTATCAAGAAGAGTCAATGGTGATCAAAAAGGCTCATTATTATCAGGAAGAGTCCAACGTTATCAAGAAGAGTCCATGGTTATCAAGAAGAGCAAATAGTTATAAAGAAGAGCAAACAATTATTAAGAAGAGCCCATGGTTGTCAAGAAAACGAGGAGCCCATGGCTCTTTTGAAGAAAACATGTTTATCACGACGAATCCTGAAGTTTTTCGTGGTCATCCTACCTTGAATGTGAATAAAGGGATATTGTCCCTAGGTGACGCGTGTCTTCCTCTGTGAAAAAGGCTAACAAACAAATCATGATGACTCCTGTTAAAACCAAGGGGGAGGGCATTTTTGTCAATTGGTTACTCCAGTGGACAAGTTGGATGTCCGTTTGGAAAGCTTTGAATATTATGGTACATAGCAGCCTGTTAATCACTGCATCCTCGTCCAGTTTTCCTTCGAGAAGGAATATGTACCATGTACTTCTATACATTTGTTTTGGCGGTTTTTATACAAATCCAGTTAATGACACAAAGGGATCAAGAAACCATGGCATTAATTAGAAAAAAAGGAAGTGCCATACACCTTGATAAATTTCAGGCTTCATCAAAACCAATCAAATTTAGCTGTTTTACACGTGTCAATATATTTCACACTCATCCTCTATAGTGACGAAGGTCAAAATATGAAAGCCTTGTTTGACTAAGTTTCTAGTTTATTGTATAAGTATAAACATCGTTTGTGTTCATGAAGGTTCTGTGATCTTAGATGCACGTTTTAAAATACAATTAAACTTGTCTTTATGAACATTATAAATTATAAAACTGAATATCATCTTCATTTTTTAATATACTAAATATAAAAAGAATTTGATGAAATCATTAGTTCTGAATGGAGAAACGAATCTCTTAATATTGTGATAAAAAATGAATGCATCTGTACATGTTCATCTCAAATTTGCCCCGTCTCCAATGTTCTCCTTAAACCCAACATATATTACCATGTTCCACTCTGTCTGGGGTGCAATGGGTTACAGGTAAACGCCTGACCATGCAGGGACAGGCTCGGCTATTGAACCCGTGTGGTTGCTATGCAAGCAAGCGTTAATGAATAACGTAGCCATTGTGATGACGTTGGTAACCCCGACCCTGGTGGCTCAAAGTGCAAACCATAAAACACAGGCGTTTTCATAATATTCACTTTTAGGACAATTATGTAGTCTTTTATCACTTGTTCTTGCCGAGTGTTTTATGTGTAGACGCCATCCGTGTTTATATCTGCGTTAGTAAATGTGCGAAACTGTTGTACATTGAAGACACACAAGTGATTGTTGTTAAACGTAGAGGAAAGAGATATGTGAGAAGGAGTCGAGAGTTCGTTTAAAGTATCCACTGAACGGAAATTTCAGGTGAGCTAATTCTTCTCTTGAACCCCTCTGTTTGCACGGAGATTGAGATACTGTTCTTGAAGTACCAATCGATAGATTGAGTAAATTAGGTAAATTCATACATATGTAATATACATATAAATTTTACCGAGGAAAACACATTAAAGTATTATTAAAACACTTATTTCCAATGTGGTCCTCGAGAGAATAATCATAGTACGGCAACATATGACAACTTATGACTAGAAATGCAGTTACTAAAAATATACAAGCTTACTTTGTAAAATATGAACTTTTACTTTTTAAAAGAATTAAAATTAAATGATTTAAGACATAAGATCTAAAACATTTACATAAAAAATCCTAAAGAGACATAATGAGTGACCATCTGTTTCTTACTATAAACATGCTACAATCGTCCAATACACCAAAAGTAAACCAGTGGCTTGTGTATCATAATTAACTGAAAATACATTGGTAGAGTAATTAAAAGTGAATATATATACTGCCTTCTTCTGATTTCAGTTTGTTCCATAAAAAGAATTTCAGTAGTTTTTTTTTTAATATATTTGCTTTCACAATGTTTGACTGAAAGTGGATGACTATTCCATAGACAATTACCTGTAACAGGAAATGAGCTTTAACCAAAGCTGAAACCAGGAGTGCAGAATCATTTGCAAACAGAAAAAGTTTACATGTCACTGCAGCAGGCATGTCATTTATGTATAACAAAACAAAAGAGGTCCCAAAATAGTCCTCTATGGAACTCAACGTGTTTTCTTTCTATCCACACAGAACATGCACCATCGATGTCAACAACCTGATTTCTTTCGGTTTAATCAGACTTAAAACAATTTACTGCCATTTCATTTAGACCGATATATTTAGGTTTGGTTAATAAAACTTTATGATTAATAGTATCAAACGCTTTTTGCAAATCCAACAGGAACATACCACAGTTTCTTCCCTTGTCACATTCTGATGTTATATAATCTGTCAAGTGAATTAAACAGGTATCTATAGAATATGATGACCTTAAACCAGACTTGTCATGTTTATTTAGATTACTGTTAAGTTGATCATGTACTATTCTCTTGAAACTTTGGAAATAATGTTTAGAACAGACACAGGCCTGTAATTACCTGGATCAGTTTTACATTTTCTAATATATAGTGGGACCAACCTGGCTTTCTTCAAATATGAAGGAAATTCTCCTGTGCTCAAAGATAGATTTATGTGTCAAAGATTTCGCAATAATAATCCACTGTCTTTAACAAATCTAGCAGGTAAGTTGTCAAGTTCTGTGGCTTTCTGTGCACTAATCTTACTCAAAATATTTGTCACATGTTCTGTAGTTACTGTTTTCAAGCAAAACAAGTTTCGTGTAACTTTTTATTAAGATAAAAACTTACGACGAAAGATGGGTCATAAAGATTAGATGAAGTGGGAAGTTAATCAACAAATTTGGAAGCAATATTTGTGAAGATGGTATTGAAGTAATTGGCAACTTTTAATTTATCAAAGCATTGGTCACTCCCTATTTCTAACCCAATATTACTAGATTTATTCTGACAGTTTGATGATGTTCCAATGCCTCTTTGTATGTTCCACAATTTCTTTAGATGATTCCGATTTTTATTTACTGCATTAACATAATATTGATGTTTGGCTTTATTCTTTCTGTTTATGACCTTATTTCTGAAATGCAAAAATTGTTCATAGTCTGTTTTTTCCGTTTTTTTTTTTTATTTTGCTAGGTAGGAATCTCTTTGCATGATCAAATATAACATTTCACACCTCCGTTTGAACCTGATTTCGCTGAGGGGCGCCAAGGTATCAAGAACAGTAATAAATTTCCTTCTGAAATTATACCATGCCTCATCAATATTTTAATGTCTATAGCACATCAGACCACTCTTTTCTCTCTTGAAACTCTATAAATCTATCCCTACTGTTTTCATTCATTAATCTAGATTTCATTGTTTTATGTTTGCCTATAGGTATCTTTTGAACCTTCCGTGTACAATAAGCCAAAATATGGTCACATGAGACCAATGGTAATAACTCCGAATTCAGTCATTTTCTCCTGGTCAGAAACAAAAATAAAATCAAATGTAGATTCACCAGAAGTAGTTACTCTAGTTGGTTCTTTTATCAGCTGTGTTTAACCAATCATACTTGATAATGAAGCAAACTTAGCTTCTTTCTACTCAGTATAAAAAAATCCTTTCCATCTTCGCTCCGTTAGGTTGGTAGTTTAATTTGGTGAACATCTGAAGTTTGACATTCATAAATCCACTGGAGATGTTTCTGCAATAATCATGCATAATAGGAAGGATTTCCAAACCGACTCGTTGAATATCATAGGAAGTATTCAGGCTTAGCACTGTAGTTAATTTAGGTCTAGCTATTAGTCTTATTATAGACACACTTAAATAAAAACGCAAGGAAGGAAGTCAACTAAGGACTGACAGATATAATTCACTAATCTGGAGACACAAATACATTCTGACGAATGCAAATATTTCAGCCACAGATGACAGATTTCATTCTTTTCCCTGGTGTAATAACATAAAACCGAAAAGACAAACCATAGGCCCATCGATGCTAGCCTGTTTTCCATAGCGGTGTCCAAGTGGTCAACAATAGCAAACACTGCCTTTATGAGGGTTTTAAGTCTAAATAAAACGTGGTCCGTCTTTGATACTAAAGGAGACCTTAAACAGGAAATCAGGTACAAAACGCGTATGAAAATAAGTCTGCTTTTCTTAACTTGGTTGACTTGAAGTTGGAGGGTTTTAATTTTGTCACCGTGGTGCGTCACCTCGATTGGCAGTTTCCCAAGATCCATAGTTTGCGTCTGTACAATTTATACTAGACATGTATAAAATTCTAGACAATCGGTATAAAATCATCGACCAAGTTGCGTGTTTCCATGGGTGTGAAAGATTAATGACATCATGGCTCGTTATTAAGATGTAAATAAATTAGATGACGTAACATAACCATGTAGGTCGGTTTCATGAAGATCGGTATAGACTTTGTTTTAAATCAATATAAAACCTTGTAGTAGATGACATTACTCTCCTGGTGAAGATTAAAACAAGATGATATTTCATAAAGGATGACGTGGTAAACTGTAGAAGATTCCTTATCACCCTTGTATGCTTATGTAAATGAAAAAGTTTCTGATATTGAAAATAATACACTTAATTTGCAGTCATTAAAACATTGTTAAACCTTTCCTGTATATATTTTACATTACATATCAGACATACCTGTATGTCTATAGATATATATTTTTTCTTAACTTTTGCTTGCAGCTCAATGGAGGCTGACAGATGGCGCTTCGTTTGCTTTCTGTTAATCGTGCTTATCTATGGCGTGAGTCTCTGTTACCCTCAAAGCTTGATCGCTGAAAAGATCGACCTTGGCGCTGGTAGGTATTTTCTTTCCGAATCTGATAACCATAATATATTTCGAAGTTATGTTCATTTCATCTGACCAGAGGTATATAGGTTGTTATTTGTATTTTTTTCGGACAACATCAGCCACAATTGAATAAAGCTTTTTTGAACCTTATGGGAGGTCATAATACGTATCTGCTAACAGGCAATTACAGTTGTTTACGACTTTAATCGAACATTCATGTTGTTTATTGGATTTTGTCTTTTTCTTCTAAGGCTGATAAGATTTGGTTCATTATATCTTTGCCTTCGGTTATCCACTGTGTGGTTGAAATCTTTTAGGAAATTTAGCTATTAAAGCAACATGCATATTTTAAAGACATTCCATTTAACTGTTCCTCATGAGTCATTAGATAAACGAATATTCTCATATTAATTTATTATATAAGAGGAAGAAATAACGGATAATTGAATATGAGTGTGATTATCCTTAAATTTCTTTTAACAGGACAGCCATGTACTGATGCGTCAGGTCAAGTTCGCAACCATAGCGACATCTGGCGGAATGTAAACGGATTGTGTGAGCTGAATCGGTGCCATCATGGTGTCGCTAGAAACTACATTATCAGATACAAGTACGACGATTTTATAATGTGTCGAAGATACTGTCATAAATATTAAATACATAAAACAAATATTTGAACCAATATATTCGATTTCTTGTATAATTCGATTTCTCGTTAAATGAAAAGTATGCGTTTATTCGGTGAATCATAAATGTTTTATTCTCTATATATTCAAATGGATGCTATGAAAACATAGTCTTTACCTGTATTTCGTTCACTAGTGCTCAAATACCGTGACACAATCTAATGGAGATATTTTTCCCAAGGGTTCTCATATAATATCGACAAATTTAAGTTCTTCTCTTAAATCGTCTTTTTCACTGTTTTCGCCTATAGGCTAACCGGAAATCCGCGGCTCGGCATGCATTTACATTCGACTGAAGTTGAGCCTACTCTGAAAGTCTTACAAATGACGGGGGGGGGGGGCAAGTTGTTCCCTTGCCGCTGTTTCTGCGCCCACTGGCGGCTGATAAATGTCCACATCCGGCACTGAACCAGGAAACTTTGTGTCGATAAAATATGAATAAACACTTTCTATATGTTGTACACGTACAAGCATATGGGAGGATATCATTATTCTGACAGTTATAACTCTTGAGAGTACACATTTTGAAGGCCCTTGGTCTGCTTCTAAATATGCATAGTTTAGAACCTTATATGTCATCATATCGTTTAATTTTCTTTTTTTTAGATTATCCTAAATCTGCGACAGATTTTATGAGGAATGGGAAACTGTTATTTTATCTTTATTTACACCTTACTTGTATCTTTATGCTCTTTTAGGTGTCGTCCTTTGGGGGCTCAGGAAAGTCCGGACGAAGTGAACTGCGGTGAGGCAGAAAACACCACGGCGCCGTATCCGTACTGCTGTCCTAGTCTGTACTGTCCACCCAGAGCCCCTGATACCGCCACGCCACCTGGTGAGTATACTCAGAGACGAGCTTCGGGTCCACCTGACTGGAGTGCATATCATATAAGAGAGCAATATTTAGAATTTTTTATAAATGCTGGAAGCCATGACCTTTTATTAACTTATTAACAAAAACATTATCAAATATGCAGCCACATACTCATAATGAAAATTACACAAACAGGGGCAGATCTAGGATTTAGGAAATGGAGGGTCCAACTCAGGAGAACTAATGAAAAAGCCGAATAAAAGGTCCCTAAAAGGTCCCCAGGTCTCGGAAAGGGGAATCAAGGCCTTAAAATTGGTCTGAAATCCTTAAAAAAGTTTGGGCGACTGAAAAGGGGGGGGGGGGGGAGGGCAGACCCCTTTGACTTTATGCAATAAAAGGGCGATTGAGACTTTGTGGTTCTCTTGTACTTAATAACTGTTAATGCGCGTATCCTGTCGTTTTTTTGTGGGGAAAGGACTGGAGACCCAAATGCGCTGAACAGTCTCCTCGGTCGAGCAGATACTCAGCTCCGGATGTGCCTGTATGGTCTAGGGTTAGAGCACAAACATCAAAAACCGGGAAATTAGTTAGTTTGAGTCTAAGATTTTTTCCATGATCTCGGTACCCGCTCGGTAAAAAAGGCAAGCCTGAAAAAGATGTACATGGTTTACACTGGAGCGATCATGGAAATCGGGCCTAAGCCGATAAACGGTGAGAATTTCACCATCGGTCCCCTGGCTAAATGGAAAGACTGTGCCCCACGTTCGCGTTACACGAGTGCGCCTTTCGGGAGTTCCTCGGTATAAGAGCCCAATACTGGGATGGAAAACTAAACAAGGAACCACAGGTGCCTCACACCTTGCCTGGTTGACGCCAAGATATCCGTGCGCATGCTGGGTCGGACCAAGGATTTAGGAAAAGGAGGGGTCCAGCCCTGTAGGACTTATGGCAAAATCTAAAAAAAGGGTCCCAAGATCAGGAAAATTGGGGGTCTAGGTCACAAAAAACTTTGTGGCCCGAAACCCTTAAAAAAGTTTGCGGAGGCTGATAAGGAAGGGGGGGGGGTGTCCGGTGTTAGTTAATGTCTCAAATAGATATATCATTGGAGAATAACATACAAATGATGTAATTGTTTCGCACAGCATGCTGGGATCGTTCTTCAAACTTCTCATGTTTCCTGTGGAAGTCCTGGGGTGGTTGTTCTTCCGGAAATGCTTTCTACAACTTCACGTCTGCTTACTGTCAAAGCTCGTGCGGGTAAGTTGACTAATCATCTGTTAACATTTATATCTGAGCATGTTCCACTGGAAATGGTTGTAACACACATGCATGTATATACCAACTGCCATAGTACTTTGTAGTATATGTCCAATACTCATCCACAAAAGCGTTATTATAGAATATAATGATGAGCAAAAGTGGAAAGATTTGTCAGTTTTAAAAACCCTATATGTTATAATGTGAGCATGAAATGGCCTGTTTGAATCTTTCTTCCACATAAAAGTGTTTTATTGTCTCCCACCGTAAAAAGAGAGGACTACTAAACTGGTTCGCGTCTGTCCGTCCGTCCAGCCGTCCCGCCCCATCACTGATGCCACACTTTCCTAGTTAAACATATGCCGGGGGACTATTTGTGCCTCTGGGCCTTTGTTGATGGCGTTTTTGGCATGATGTTGCAATGATAAATAATTGTCATGATATCATCAATGTTCAGTGTTTTGCTTGTCACTGAAAATAGACAAATTAAAGCCAAAGTGCCAGATCGGGGCCATTTAGTTTTTACGCCACTTAGTGTTTAGTGCATTAAAAATATTGTTTAATGTGAAAAAGATATTACTGGTTTGTTGACTTGAACAGCGCTTGAAAGTTTGTTCTTGTTCTTTTTTTTCAGGTTTTGTTAACATATCAGCCAAAAGATGTCGCTTTAATCCGTCCAATTTTCAAAGATCCTGGCGGCTGCTGGTCAGCTGTTTGGGAATAAGAAAAGAAAAAGAGAACGATCTTCACACGTCGTGTAAAAGAATTTACGTGTCTGTTTACACTTAAATAGGTGCATTTGTGAATGGATTTTTTTATAGTTGCATTATCCTGAATCATATACAAAAAATAATTACATCTTTTATTATATCTTTATATATTATTATAAATTTATTTTAACTGATCAGCAATGCATAGTTGTGACATTTAAGCCCTATCCTGAGAATTTTAATATAATATATAATATTATGACATGTTCTTTGTATAAGCAAAAGTTATTGCTTATTTTTATCATTTCAAGAAGAAGTTATATATATATATATATATATATATATATATATATATATATTTATATATATATATATATATATATATATATATATATATATATATATATGCCGTTGTACCTGAGTTTGTTTCTTTTAATGCAATAAATAATAGTTACATGCAGCTTCTCTGTCTGTCCTTTGAATGTGAGTCTAAAAGGCATGCGTTCTCTTTGAACATCGTTTTCTACTCAAAGAAAGGCAGGCTGGAGGCTTCCTTGTAAAATAATTACATGGGACTTGTTACCCGTTCAATATGATGGATTTTTAAATTTAACACGCACACATAAATATTGCTCGTTGTTGCTAAGATATATAACACGAATATGTATACGCCAAATTCTTGAATTGGAGAAAACATGATTCAGTCAACATGCATGAAAACCAAACAGGAAAAATATCGAGCTTTTTTTTTAAATCGACTCACTCTTAGCTTTGTTTCAAGATATAATGCAAAGTTCGTGTGCTGTCAAATTTAACTGATATTAAGTCAATAACGTATGGTATAAACAAAACATTTTCATTCGTGCTGGTCTAATTCCATGGAGGGGGCCTTCAATTTGATATCACATTAAATATTATACACAATATATATCACAAAGGATATCTTGGCATGCCGAGCTGCATTTGGTTTCACCAACCCCTGTCCAGCTGCATGGTATTGGCTTGAGATAATGGATGACTTTGAAGATCATTGTAATAACTTGAAATGCAGGAAAAAGGCAGGACATGTACAAGGGGACAAAGTGCCTGTATTTCCAAAATATGGAAGATATTCGTAAATAGAACTCCTGACAAACAGTTTATTTTTCGCAACATTTCATCGGAACAAATCACAGTCAACGTCACCGGTCAAATGTTAAGACAAATATGTAAACATTTAGCAATTGCTGAATGAATGATGTTACTACCTCAATGCTAAAAGTCATTATAAACGCCGAGATAAACACGGCTTCCCGGCAGGAAAACAGTACGAAAACGAATGGTCAAATACATTCTGTAAAAGTATGTTTGGTTCAAGTTTACCTTCTGAATGAGTGAAGGCTTACTGTAATGTATTAGGTTTATTGTTCCTCCCTGATTCCTCTTAAATATATTTTAAATTTAACCTTCTGCGTCTGTGTTAATGGATATAGGACTGGTGTGTTCGGCTATGATTATATATTATATTATGGACTATTATGAAGGCTAAACATTAACAGCCACATGGCATGTGCCGTATTTTATGCAAACAAAAGCAGAACTATCATATCTGCTGCACTTTATGCAGACCGCACAGCGTAGACGCTTGTATAGCATCTGTTGCGGCTGAAATCAATTCGTGTCTATTTCAACTGGAATCGACCACGCCTGTGCACCCATGTGCGTCTAGTGACGTCACTGTGCCGGGATTGCCAGCGTGTCGTGGTAACAACAAAACACAGGTAGGCTACAGTTATATTTTCTGGGTTCTTAAGATGAACGGGCAGCGTTGTCCAAGACTTGTATATAACCTGAGGTGCAACGTGCATGTAAGCATGCACATATATCTGGGCAGTTAAGTCTTTGAATAAAATATTTATGAAAAGCACATGATAAAGTACGCAAAATGCATGTTTCAATTCAATGAAAGCTCCTGTTCCCCCAGTCCCTCAACATGGCATAAAGTATAAAAATATATAAAAAGTATAAAAATATAAAGGGATCACACCCAAATTTCATTCGTGCACACCAAAATACATCATGGACACTTAGCTGAATAATGCATGATGAATGTTTATTTGTTAATATCACAGTGAATGCCCGTTCTATTATTAGACTGAAGTATTCATATTTAATTGGCCTTCACATTCAAGGGGACTATGATATTATTTTTTTTAATTGCAGATTCATGTCTTGTCTGTAGTATCATTTAATGGATGCTCTCATGAGCCAAACATCGGGTGCTCTGCAGGTTAGAGTGGAGAATTCGGACACCAATATTCTTAAATTTTAATGTTTGATTCCTGTTTGATAAAAAAAATGTCACGCAACAGATAATTAAATATACGAGTGCCTGGTAAAACTACGTTTTCTTCACGTGTTCGACAATCAATGCTTATCAGCGATGCTCTACATATGATATATATGTTAGAATGAGTAAAATTGAGTTGAATGGAAGATAATCAGTCTTACTTTGTGAAATATAAGCACGTATATACTACCATGCCTTGTGGGTAATTTCTACAGACGTTGGTATCATGTTGGCGTCATAAATATTATTTAAAGGGACATCAATATTCCATAAACTTCTTCATGTTTCTTCAATCTAAAATACTGATTCATTCTAACAACATCAAAAAAGGATTTACCTATATGCTTCTTATTAGGAGGTCACTAGATGATTGCTATGTTCAATTAAAGCAAAAATTGTTGCCAAGAATTTCATTTAATTTTAATGTCTTTAGAAGTAAAAGTGAATTTTGACCTCTAAGTCCCCCCCCCCCCCCCCCCCTCTCTCTCTCTCTCTCTCTCTCTCTCTTTTTCTCTCTCTCTCTCTCTTTCTCTCTCTCTCTCTCTCTCTCTCTCTCTCTCTCTGGGCTAGCAAGTCATTCAATTCGTCTATCAGCATTGTATCTATCAACATTTCTCTTCACGTAACACCAGAAATCCAACATGGAGCGTTGGCGAGGTCGCGTTGCCTTGGTAACTGGAGCGTCTATGGGTATCGGCGCTGGTATTGTAAAGGCTCTGGCTGAGAACGGCATGAAAGTGGTCGCATGCGCCCGCAGTATGGACAAACTCCAGGTAAGATTTATTCACGTGGCAATGAAGTTACCTGTACATTTTGTTGTACTTAGTGATGATGATTTTTATGCCAGAAGGAGAGGTTTGCAGAAATAAGTAGTGCTACTAATGCTGTGACACGTGTTTAGACGTCCTTGTGCCATTCGTAAAGTTTTGTTTTCATATTCTTAAAAAATGCTATACAGTTCACAAATTGTATCAACAGATCAGTGTCATGGAACTTGAAATATTATAAACTGTATATATATCAAATCTGAATATTTTGTGGTCCTCAATTGGTCTCATGGCTGCCAGCTGTCGTCGTGTTTGCTGCCATCTAGTGGTCAGTTTTATAAATTCATGGTCTAGGATAGTGACTTTGATATTTGCTTAGTATTTGACACATGGACTTAAGAATACTCTTTTTGTGAACCATGCAGCGCTGCTACAAAGATACTTATTTTTTGTTAGATATCTCAGACTTTAGCGTTTGTAAACATGTGGAAAATTTTCTCATTGCTTTCTTTACACGATTGATTATATTCTTTTGAAAAAAATTATAATTGTATACAATTTGAAGATTTAATGATGTGATACTTAAATCATAATATTAATATTTACTGTTTGAAAGATTCCCTATGATCTGTCAGACCACAGGCGCTTGAATCTCTATTTATAATAAAGTCTTCATATCTCCAATGTTCTTAGAAATACTTTGACGGAATCAGGTTAAACGACCCAATAATAAAACGGTCAAACCATGCTATCACTTGTATTATAATTTGTGTCATAATACAAGTGATAGCATGGTATGATTGTTTTATTATGGATCGTTTGATTTGATTCCGTCCTGGTATTTATAAGAACATTGGAAATATGAAGACTTTATAAAAAATAGGGATTCAATCGCCTGTGGTCAGACCCGACGTATCTTGCTTGAGCATACAGCCATCGTTTGTATTTATTTTTTTCGGGTAAAATGTTCAAAATATGAACAATTGGACTTCATATATAAGTATTATATCCCTCTTGTTATATCCGGAGACAGGAGACTATTAATAATTTTTCCCCAGTTGTAGCCATATTTTTAGTGTTGTTTGAGGCGATTGAATGTGTCAGTGCTGATGATTTGTGCATGGCTCAGCAGGTGGCGACATCTGTGGTGCACTATAATGCACTACAGAAACTGGTTTCTAGCGGAATGCCAAACACTCGATAGAAAAAAAAAAAACTTTCCCAGTGCTTCCATGTGCACCTTATTTGATAATGTGCACGGCCTGGTATTACGTCCCTCTAACCTTGTCTTTTAGGGTTCACGCGTAACGTTATTAATTTTATTTCCAAAACAGGTCAAATAATCTCCCTGATATTTTTTTCTAGTTCAAATTAAATGACATTTTAAATAAACGAAAGGGAATGGTGGATTAAGGTTTCACATGAATACGCGGGATGACTCCAAACAAATGCTAAGCATGAAGTTTTATATAAAAAGAGTCCTTAGTACAGTTCTAATTGTGTATTACGTGATGTTTAAAAATTAAAAAAAATGAAGATCGGAGGTAATTTTAATACTCTGAGGGTATATACACTTTATATGCGCATTAGGCATAGTGTTGATCCTGGTAAAGCAAGATCCCAATAGAAAATAAACAAAGACATGTTTAACTTTGATACATTTAATTAAAAACATGGAACATTTGACTATACTGTTCTTCTATACAACAAGTTTTTTTAACTATAATATCACCGGTTCCATGATCATATTTAATAATATATAATGTCCTGAAGAAATTAGCAGTATCCGCATTTTCCATCTGTGAAGTCAGGGGTCCTTTTGGCTTCGATACGTTCTGGCATTTTCTTTTGAATATGAACAACTTTCGCAGCGTCCAGAAAAATTATTCTGAAGCCTTAGAACAATAGACAAACAACAACAAAAAAAGTGTTAAAACTGAAACGGACTATACATGGAAACCGTCCTTCATATTTACCTATAAACAGTAATGATTGTATTTATAGACAAAGACAAAATATAACCTAAACATTATTATATCATAATGCATGCATAATAGATTCCATGATATATTTTATGATTATATCACTTTTTGTGAATGGTGTGTTGAATTTATAATGCTAGCTAATGTTTATAGCACATACTCCTGAAACGTTACCTGGTAATGCTATCCTCACGTAATTTGACGTCACCTGGCAATATCATATTCAGATATATTTGTAATGACGTCAGAACAATGATGACGTCACGATTGTTTATTGAACGTTGAAACTTGGAATAGAGTCACTGGTTAACGCTGGTCGTCATCTTGTAATGAGAACCTTTTCGTGATCATTCGGTTATAATAGATCACATTATGTTAAGACAGATTCAGATGTGTATTAACAAGCTTGGGGACTATTACAGCATAAACCTTAATACTTTTCTTTTGTCTCTAAGGCCCTCTATGAAAACCCGTTAGTTCCAAGATCCTAGCTAAACACATCTACATACAATTCTGTATTCATAATCTCTGAAATAGGAAAACTATCCAGACAAGTTTTAATTTTTTTTAACAAACAAATATGTCTGTATAGATATATGTGTTAATGTGTTCTACGGTCCATGTGGTACTAATGAAGTAAAGTGAACTCATGAGATATATAATTTCCACTGCACTCTCTACAGAGTCGAATGCCTTCTTGATAATTCCGTAGGTATTGCTACTAGATACACTTATTTCCTGTTTTGGATCCCCTCTTCCCATCGGGCTATCCAGTGTCCCCTTAACCGCGACCTAAAAGCTCTGTATTTCCCGTGGGGACACTGGTAACCCCCACCCATTCAGGGGATACCTCAGGCTAATTTTCAAAACGAGGCCCTGGCTGGGATTCCAACCCTCTAGTAATGCGTCATCACCGATCACAACGATTTCCTCTTCTCTTCGGAAATATGTCACCATAAAGCACATCATTACTGTAAAAAAAAATTAAGATAATATTAATCACTGACTTTATTAAGTGAAGATGATTTATATATAGACATTTATTATGCTTTGCAAATAATCTCTGCTCTTTGAAGAGGAAACCATCAAACAATTTAATACTCAAGTAAAACTCAGACTATAATAAAACCGAAAATAAGACCTAAGAAATCACATCATTTTTAAGTGGTATCAACTGACTTTGGTTTAATACCTTTTATTTGGTTGTGCATCTTATTTGATGATATTTACCAAAACAATTGGTAATTCATTAAAAAATGATTATTATGATTTGAACCGTACCCTGTGACACTGGAAAGTAGACGATAACGGCTCCCTCTGCTGGTATGTAGCTACAATAGTGACTCTGTTCTCCGTTTTCGTCGTCTGAACGGATTCGATCGGCGACAGGTTATGGCGCCGGTATGCCATCTTTATTTTCAACAGGCCTACTTCGGTCGTCATATTTTGTCCAATTAATATTGGCTCTGTGGTATGAATCGAGGGGAATATTCCAATAAGAAGTAAAATATTACCACGTTATCAATATTTAAGTTGAAAGTTGGTAGATTTTGATAAGAAGTTGTCGACACATAAAAAGGTCTTACGTCATTAGGGCTTATTGAAACCATATTTAAAACTACAGTTCCTATAGCAGACTTCCTAAATCTATCATTTACAATAGTAGATACAGTAATGTAATTTATATATGGATCCATTATTACATAAAGTGTACTGGCTTTATAGTAAATATTATCAAATTGAATCTTGAACAAAGTATGTATTCTTATTAACAGTTGGACTTTTTTAAAAATAATTATAAAATAAAAGATAAAGATAATTACCATCGCCCATTCCCACTACACTCTCTACAGAGTCGAATGCCTTCTTGATAATTCCGTAGGTGTTGCTACCAGATACACTAATTTCCTGTTTTGGATCCCCTCATCCCATCGGGCTCCCCAGTGTCCCCTTAACCACGACGTTAAAGCTCTGTAGTTCCCGTGGGGACACTGGTAAACCCCACCCATTCAGGGGATACCTCAGGCTAATTTTCAAAACGAGGCCCTGGCTGGGCTTCCAACCCTCTAGTAATGCGTCATCACCGACCACAACGATTTCCTCTTCTCTTCGGAAATATGTCACCATAAAGCACATCATTACTGTAAAAAAATTTAAGATATTATTAATCACTGACATTATTAAGTGACGATGATTTATATACAGACATTTATTATGCTTTGCAAATATTCTCTACTCTTTGAGAAGAAACCATCAAACAATTTTATCCTCAAGTAAAACTCGGACTATAATAAAACCGAAAATGAGACCTAAGAAATCACATCATGTTTTAAGTGGCATCAACTGACTTCGGTTTAATCATTTTATTTGGTTGTGCATCATATCTGATGCTATTTACCCAAACAAAGTATGGAATACATAAAAATGTAATTATTATGATTTAAACCGTACCCAGTGGCACTAGGATCCCGGAGTTAGACGAAAGCGGCTCCCTCTGTTCGTAAGTAGCTACAATAGTGACTCTTTCTCCATTTTATTCCGTCGTCTGAACGAATTTTGATTGGTGACAGGTTATCGCGCCAGTATGGAATCTTTATTATCAACATGCCCACTAAGGTCTTCATGTCTTGTAACATAAATATTGGCTCTGTGGTATGAATCGTAATATGACCAAGTTATCAATACTTTAGTTGAACGTTGGCAGATTTTGATCAGAAGTTGTTAACACATAAAAAGGTGTCACGTCATTAGGGCTAATTGAAACCATATTTTAAACAACAATTCCTATAGTAGACTTCCTAAAACTATCATTTACAATAGTAGATACAGTATTGTAATTTATATATGGATCTATGATAACATGAAATCTATGTCACAAACTCAGACATATGCCCCAGATTCACTTCAAAAGTTCATTGAAGATAAACGACTGTGTTGTAACGAACACAAATTTATTCTGGATCAACAAGCATTACATACGGCATAGCCTGTCAGACTCACGGTTTTGGCATCCTGTCAGTACAATGGACATGTAATTATAGACATCCAGTTATAAAACTACAGTGTCCTTCATATTTATAATCCAGCTTTGCCCGCTGGCAAATAAATGTTCCAGTATTCTCCAGTCATTCTCACCATTACTCTCGGGTTTAACGACTATTCACACACGTCAGGCCGACTGAACTTAGCCTCCTGACATATTATAGTCTATTTCATCTGCTTATGTCCACCTGTTTCTTGCTATTAGTTACATTACAAGGGAAACAATTATAGTTGAGAGTAGAGGAATAAAGGACCTAATTTTCAACAAGGTAAAAAAATACCTACCTTACACCTTATTTAAAAAACAGAATTATTTGAAAATATGAGAAATCAGTCTACATTTTACAACATGTCAGACCCACTTATGGCGGTCAAGGTCATTGGTCATATTCAAAAACATACTCAGCTGACAGGTGCTGATTGGATGATCTCATGTAAACACTGTAAAAAATATAACGAGCTAAAACAAAAATGGCTACTTATGGAGGAACACCTTATATCTGCCAGATCTTGGTGAAGAGACTAAAATGATGTGAAACATAAACGGGGGATTTATTGTAAAATTCTTAATTGCCATAATAGGTTGTCAATCCCATATATTATTTTCTCCGAAATTATTGAAAAATATAAACTTTTAAGAAAATCATCAACAAAAAACAGGTGGACAGCAGGTGGTGAAACGGACTATAGTGAACTGATACCCCTCTTGGGTATACTAATGTCGACTCATACCCTCACCTGGGATATACTAAAAACTACAAAAGCCCTCCTGGCTTCTAATTTACCTGGAGCCATTAGGGATTACGTCTTACCCGACATATAACTGGAAGTCTGGAACCAGACTCAAATAAATGCGTAGTATTTTTCTCAGATTTTAGCGCGTCGTCCTAGCATTCGAACGTAAAATGACATGCGACTTTTCAGACAGTGAAACTTATTAGCCAATCAGTGGTAAGTGCACTGTGTGACATTTTTCTAGAAGTTCTGAATAAGCGTCGTATGTAAAAAAAAGCCTTTTCTAGGTGACCTTGATTATATATATTTCCTGTATATTGTTCTGATTTAATCTGACGACTAGGAGTAACTACAAGCCCTTTATAATAATAATCATCATCATAATCTCACCCTAGCTCATCAATGGTAAACATGAATAGGCCTATATTAACCGCTCCTGGTCTATAGCTATAACGTCATATGTTAACAAATGCTTCTCTTTCGTGAGTCTGTCAACGCCAGTATATATACATCAATACATCAGCATTCATATAACATAATATCAATGGTGTTTATAAAATCAACATATTTACTGGTGATGTTCATGAAATAAACATATTACATACAATACATTTGTCTTGGGTTTCATTCTAATATCATTTAATATTGGCATTTGTGTCAGTCTACATGCTGGCTTTATAGCAAAATTAAAATATCAATAAATGCAACTTGAAACTTAAACAAAGAATGTATTCTTATTAACAATTGGACTTTTTATGTAATTATAACATAAAAAATAAATTTAATTACCATCGCTCATTTCCACTGCACTCTCCTCAGAGTTGAATGCCATCTTGATAATTCCGTAGATGCTGCTATCAGATACATAGATTTACCTCTTTAGGATCCGCTCCTTCCATCGGGCTTCCATCCCCTTAACTACGACCTTGAACTCTGTAGTTCCCTTCGGGAAACTGGTAACCCTCAACCATTGAGGGGATCCTTCAGGCTCTTTTTTTCAAAACGAGGCCCTGGCTGGGGTTCCAACCCCCTAGTGATGCGTCATCACCGACCACAACGACTTCCTCTTCTCTTCGGAAATATGTCACCATAAAGCACATCATTACTGTTAAGAAAATTTTAAGCTAAAATTAATCACTGACATTATTAATTGACGATGATTTATATATAGACATTCATTATGCTGTGCAAATAATCTCTGCTCTTTGAAGAGGAAACCATTAAATAATTTAATCATACTGACATGTAAAACTCAGAATATATTAAAACCGAAAATGAGACCTAAGAAATCACATCATTTTTTATGTGGTATCAACTGACTTCGGTTGTGCATCTTATCCGATGATATTTAAGCAAACAAAGTATGTAATACATAAAAAGGCGATAATATGATTTAAACCGAACCCTGTGGCACTTTGAGGTAGACGATAGCGGCTCCCTCTGCTGGTGAGTAGCTACAACAGTGACTCTGTTCTCCGTTTTCCGCCGTCTGAACGAATTAGATTGGTGACAGTTTATTATTTTATATTTTAGTTGAAAGTTGGTAGATTTTGATAATAAGTTGTTGACACATAAGAAAAGGTGCCACGTCATTAGGGCTAATTTTAACAATATTTTAAATTACAGTTCCTACAGTAGACTTCTTAAACCCATCATTTACAAAATTATAGATACAGTAATATAATTTATATATGGATCTATGATTATATGAAATGTACATACTGGCTTAATAGTAAATAATACCAACTTTTATTTTAAACTTTAACATGTAACCTTTTCTTATTAACAATCGGCCTTTTGTTAATAGTTAAAGATAATTACCATCGCTCATTTCCACTGCACTCTCCTCAGAGTCGAATGCCATTTTGATAATTCCGTAGATGCTGCTACCAGATACACAGATTTTCCTGTTTGGGTTCCGCTTCTCCCATCGGGCTCACCAGTGTCGCCTTAACCACGACCTTGAACTATGTAGTTCCCCTAGGGACACGGGTAACCCTCATCCATTGAGGGTATCCCTCAAAACGAGGGCCAGGCTGGGGTTCCAACCCCCCAGTGATGTGTCATCACCGACTACAACGACTTCCTATTCCACTTCTCTTCGGAAATATTTCACCATAATGCACATCATAACTGTAGACGATAGCGGCTCCCTCTACTGGTAAGTAGCTACAATAGCTCCGTTTTCCGTCGTCTGAACGAATTCGATCGGCGACGGATTATGGCGCCAGTATGGCATCTTTATTTTTAACAGGCCTACTTCAGTCTTCATATCATGTCACATTAATATTGGCTCTGTGGTATGAATCAAGGGGATTATTCCAATAAGTCTTTGAGTATTAACAGGTTATCAATATTTTAGTTGAAAGTTGGTTTATTTTCATAAGAAGCTGTTGACACATAAAAAAGATGTCACGTTATTAGGTCTAATTTAAACCATATTTTTAACTACAATTCCTATAGTAGACTTCTTAAACCTTTTATTTACAATAGTTGCATAAGAAGCTGTTGACACATAAAAAAGATGTCACGTTATTAGGTCTAATTTAAACCATATTTTTAACTACAATTCCTATAGTAGACTTCTTAAACCTTTTATTTACAATAGTTGATACATTAATGTAATTAATATATGGAACTATGATTACATAGTCCACATACTGGCTTTATAGTAAATAATACCAAATTTAATCTTAGACAATTTGTATATTTATTAACAATTGGACTTTTTTTAATAATTATAAGATAAAAGATAAAGATAATTTCCATCGCTCATTTCCACTGCACTCTCTACAGAGTCGAATGCCTTCTTGATAATTCCGTAGGTATTGCTACCAGATACACATATTTCCTATTTTTGATCCCCTCTTCCCACCGGGCTCCTCAGTGTCCCCTTAACCACGACCTTAAAACTCTGTAGTTCCCGTGGAACACGGGTAACCACCACACATTGAGGGGATCCCTCAGGCTAATTTTTCAAAACGAGGCCCTGGCTGGGATTCCAACCCTCTGGTTATGCGTCATCACCGACCACAACGACTTCCTTTTCCACATCTCTACGGGAATATATCACCATAAAGCACATCATTACTTGAAAAAAGTTTAATAAAAAATTAATCACCGACTATATTAATTGACGATGAATTATATATGGACATTTATTATGTCTTTGCAAATAATCTCTGCTCTTTGAATTTACAATTTACTTAAATGAAACTGAAATTTCCGTCAGACAGACAGAGAGATAGATAGACACAAACAAACACACACATCGATTATATCGATGATTGGTTCCTTCATTATTGATAAAAACGGCTGTATTTTTGCATAATCGATCAAAAACCATTATGCATGCACATCCAAAAATGTCATTATACCCAGATAAATATTATATCTAATTTTGTCAGAAATATTAGGAAAATGAGGCACAAGACATCGAACAGCCTTAAAACGTAACCTTGTTCAACGATTAAGTGTCAACATGGACATTACCTTGACTTGTCAGCGCAATGTACAAGTTCGACTGAATTAACTCAGTATAATTTTATAAAGCAGATTTCAGGGTAATGTGGATGGTACATATAAAAATCGATAAATAATCGATTATCGGTCGTTTTTCATCGAATATGATTTTGCAACCGATTCCTTCCACTATAGTCCTTCTCAAAACCCTTGCCAGCATGTTTTTTTTTCGCGATAATAATATTAAGAATATTCTTTAAAAATGCCCTTTGGTCTTAAGTAGATAAACAGACATTCCGCCGATTTTGTGTAAAGTAGTAATATACAATGTAAACAGTATTTACTTTCCAACTCTTCTGCGTTATTTATGCCGATTGACCCTGGATGGTGTCTTCCAGGCACTGCTGAACGGTGTATTCCTCCATAGTATTAGTACTCTTTTCATGTCTATGGCTGTGTGTGGTGTTTGTTAGACAGTTGTGACGTCACAATGATCGGTCGCGCATCACCTTTAATTGACTGACGTCATCAGATTGCCTGGCTTGTTTATTATCAGTTCTCGAGAACCTGTTCGATTTGATGGCGCACGGACCTCGATATAGGGTCATGACCTCATGTTGCCATATCCAACTTGACGTCAAATGTCCGGGTATAAAACTAATAATTAGGAATAATATGTGATTTTAATTGTAGATGTAAAACAAAGGTATACATTTAGACCTATATGGCTAACTCTGAAGACGAATTATGGGCTAACTTCTTTTACAGAATACTTCAGTTAGTTTATAAAGGCACCTGGTAATATTGTGAAAATTTACAAATGAGAGGTTTCGGAATTGCAAATCTGGTTCACTTTTAACAGAGAGCTGGCTATATCGACGTCAAATATATCACAGAATAATGCATCAAGCCGATTAACACTCGTGAGGGTAGACCTACATCTCTGCGCCGCTGTCAAAGCATTTTATATTTAGGCCTATATATCATTTATAATTGACGATCTTTATGTTGATATACGAGTCAGACTTCAACATCAGTTATACCGGAATCCATGCATGGTCAGATGGTACAGCACTGGATTAACCGGGAGTTCCTGAGATTTTTCATGGTCGGCCCCACCCTGGCAGAGTGCTCTGTAGGCTTAATCTTGACACTGTGCCAAACAGTCGTGCGTCACTCACAAACGAGTGCGCCTTTCGGGTGTTATGTCCCAGCAAGGTGGATGACATGCACACATGAAACAATAACAAAAAGTTAACAAAAATAATAATAATAATAAAAATCGTTTATACTAGATCTGCTGCGCCTTTCTTCGGTATATCACATCAGTTAGCATAAGCCAAAAAGCCTTAAAAAGTGTCATAAATGCTCTTGCATAGAAGCTTATAGAAGCCTATATACATGTTTATGTGTGTATGTGTGTGTGCTGTGCTTTTGTTTGCGAGGGTTTCATACTCGTAATATTCGCGGCAGGAAAAATGTCGCGAAAGAAACCTTCGTAAATTACGTCCCATCTACACAAGTGAGCTGTCATTGTTGTATACCATGGGGACACTTATATCTGTTGTACATTAACCCTGCCTCAAGCGTCGAAATTCGAATTAAAAAAGATTAATCTTATAAATCATAACATTTCTTTTATGTTATCCGCAAATAAATTATTTCAGACCTTTTATATTAATTGCTGATAATGCAATGTTAAATTGTTCATATATAATTATGGATAGAGGTAGATGTACATACTTATTGATATCACGAAAATGTATATTTATATTACTGTCAGAAACTAGCAGACGAACTATGTTCCGCCGGACATGACGTCATGCCCGTGAAATGTGACCTCAGGAGCGAGGCTGAGATCATGGACATGTTCTCGCGTGTTTTGGAGAAATGGGGCGGCGTGGATGTGTGCGTCAACAGTGCCGGACTGGCCCTGGAGTCCCTCATTATAGACGGGGACAGTGAACTTTGGAGAAACATGCTGGACGTAAGATTAAACCCCGAAATTTTAAACATTAACTCTCATGCAGTTCATGCTACCTACCTTGAGTCAAACAAGGCAATAAGGAGGGTCTCTCCTTTATCACACTGCAACTGTTTTAAACTGTTTTTGATGTTATTTGAAAGCAAGACACTTAAATATTGCATTGATCAACTGGACGGTTCAAAACATTTGCGAAATGATTCCAAGCAATAGGTGCATATGGCATGTGAATGGTCCAAAGAAAGTTTGCCGCCAAGCTGAATAACCGTGCCCACAGAACAATTCTTATTTACTGAATCTTCCCTGTCTGCATGATTTTTTATATAAATATCAGATACCTTTAATTTGTCCCTCCTGATAGACTTTAATTAATAAACACGATGACTATATGGCATTTGGGTTACAGAATTTAGATCTCTCCATACCTTCCTCTCATACCATTTAAATTGGTCTCATTCGGTCGTGACTGTATATGAAGTATACTGACACCAACTGTGATAGATCAGCCCTGCCTTAGAACAATTGAAACTGATTTGTATGCGAAAATCGTAATACATAACTATATGTAAAAATGTAATGTGTAAAATATCGATGTGATTCTTTTAAATTTTTTTTATACCGGCATTAAGTCTCACATACAGTGCCATATGTGAAACCTGTATCAGCATTAATTACCAGAACTGGCTTAATACATGTAATTATAATTGGCCCTATCGCTGTCCTGCAGTTTTGAGAAAAGAGTCGACGTGTTGACATGTCGTTTACAGCAGCACTGTATTCAATAGTTTAAAATACCCCCAGTTACCATTACTTTTCCTCTTTTATGGAACAATTGCAATGTGTACCTATCTTAAGATACGTTCAAGACTGTTGAGTCTTCATTTTCAATAAATAATGTATTATAGTATTTACTGATGTGGCGCAGTTATGACAACTGCATACTCCAAAGTTTAAACCAGACTTGTGCTTTTTATTCTATAATTTTACACATATTTGTATCATGTTCAAATAAAGTTTACTTTTATAATGGTAACATAAGTTATTCAAAACATTTAACAAGAAAATACATTTGGATAAATAATTACCTTCGCTTACCTTAATTACAGGTGAACGTGCTCGCTGTGTGTTTGTGCACCAGGGAGACCGTTAAATCAATGAAAGCTCGAAGTGTTGATGACGGCCACATTATCAATATCAACAGGTTTGTTATATAAAAAGCAACCTGCTGGCTGAAAAAAAATGAATGGTGTACCTTGGAACACGATTATTGTTATTTACGGTAACTACCGCTTCATCCTGGTACCCGGGCGACATCCATGTGTGAATGAAGATGTCGCCTGGGTACCAGGATGCTACCGCTTTTTCTTCTCAGCGCCATCTAGTATTCAAACTCTGAACGATTAAGAAGTTTAGGATATCTATCTTTTTGATTAAACGTCAGCTTTAATCATATTTCAGCTAAATGCAATGAACTGTATACAGTGAGCTCTCGTTGGCAATCCCTTCAAATTTACAAGAATATTCAAAGGAATTATCCAGTTTTAATGCCTTACTCAAATGTTATGTGTTTCACTAAATGAACACAAGATGTCGCCGAGACGCAATAGCGTTTTTACTGTAATTAATAATGAAGACATATTTTGAAGTACATGTACTCCATAGAACAGATACTAAAACGCGCATACCCCCGCTGACTTTTTCTTATCCAGTCCACTTAAACTGTCACATTTAATTTTCTTTGCCTCAAAACTGCTATCAAATGCTCCACAGATGTAATATGAGAACAAGGATTTCCATTTAACCCCCGATGGTGTAGGCAATCAGGGTATAGGTAGTCTGGATGCTTTGTCTTCAAAACTCCATTTAACTTGATTTAATTCTCAGATGTTGTCATGTATTTAGATTATTCTTGAAATACTTCGGTTTATCTCTTCCAGAATAAAAATACTTGCATATGCTAGGCACCAAAATGATATGTACTGATTGCCATATGGCGAAAATGAGTTCATAATTCCGATTATATATGTGTAGATTAGACATTGAAAACATGAGCGCTTTGTTTAAGCTGTTGTTCATAAGGCTTTGCAAACATAAAGATGTTTCATTGTCACAGATGCCACTATATATATATATATATATATATATATATATATATATATATATATATATATATAGGAGGGAATGTCTTATTAAAAGTATATAGGTGTCAATATATTAATTGTATAATCGCGTGATAATGCGATACAGAAGATACAAACACTTAGGCAAATAAAAAAAAAAATTAATAAAAGGTATGGTTCTCAGGCACGCCCCCCCCCCCCCCCCCCCCCCCCTGCATCAACGATTTTGATTAGATTTCCTTTGTTATGTGGTGCTTTTACCGATTTAGCAAAAAATTCTGTTATTTTCATGCTTTTCTATGATCATATGACATTTTTATCGAAACACTAGAAATAAAGTTAAAAAAAAAAGATATGGCCCGCCCGCATTGATTTATGAAATAAAAGCGCCTGAGAACCATACCTTTTTTGCATTAGAATATTTTTTTTACACATATAAATAATAACCTGATTTTTTTCAGTATGTCAGGACACCGTGTTGGGCGTGCTCATTTCTATTCCGCCACGAAGTTTGCCTTGAGTGCGCTAACTGAAGGGATTCGTTGGGAATTTAGGAACGAGAATTCTCACAGAAGGGTGACGGTAATACAGAATTATTGAATATTTCAGCCATTTGAAATGCTAAATGCTATACTTTATCTGAAACGTGGCACGTACATGCAAATAAATGATATTAATCTTACTGATCATGTTAACCATTATAAAAGTTTTTTCTCTCATAAGCAATTCACGTTCATAAAGTGAGCCTTCGGTAAATATACAATTTAGTCCAAGAGATTTTTTTTGTTACTTGAAGCAGGTATATCACGTTATTAACATTATATATGTGTGTATGTGTGCTTGTCTGCGTTTATTAAGGAGTATACAGGTATACAATATCTGCACACAAGCGGGTCGAGCAATATACTTAGTATACAGCAATCTGTGCACGTCAACGTATAATTGGCAAGGATGGTTCTTTGAACTCTCCCTACTTTGTATTTATATTCGAAAATTTGCCTAGTTTCTTTAAGTTGCGTCTCGATGATGTTTTTTAGCTGGGATTTGTTTTTAATTTATATCCAGCAAATCAGCCCTGGACTGGTCAGGTCTAATTTCAACGCTGTTTATTTGGGAGAAGAGGCGGCCAACAAGATGCTCCAGGAGAGACAGGTAAGGAATGATTGTAACTATAGCAACGGAATAAATTTATTCACTTTAAAGAAGTCACGACGTGCTTGGACAGTTTTCTCTAGATTCGTTCGATCTTTTGACATCAGAGGGCGATATGAATTAAAAAGGTGCAAAAGTCATCTTTTCGTGATCTCAATACATACAATACAATACATGTACAATACAATACGATACAATTTATTGGCTCTTGACAATACAACATTTCATAGAGCACCAGTATGACATTAATGAAGAAGTCTCACGCAGGGTCAACCATCATCTTCCAATTTTCTGCACAGGGCGCCATCTAGCTGTGGCCACCGATATCACCTGTGCAGATTGTGTCCCAAGGTTAATTAAAGATGTTATAATTGTACCGGAAACGGACCTGAAAAAAAAGTTATCCATATCTATCCATATCATATTCAATCAACCAAACAAATTCCATCAAATATTACTAAAGTTATGTCATCCACGATTTTTTATTTCACGTGTTACGAAAGTGTTGATCCATTGTGGAGTGTGGCCTCAGTGAAACGTACGATGTAAATATACCAAGAACAAAACCACGTTTTCCTTGCCCTTGGGATTCCCCGTGATCCTAGAAATGCAGTCTACGTATACAGGGGCGCCAATAAAGGGGGGATGGGGGATTACACCCCCCCCCCCCCCACACACACACACTATTTAGCAAGGAGCGGGGGGGGGGGTTGTCAATGGTTAGTTGACATCCCTCTTTATATTCAGAGAATTATGTTTATATATTGGAAATAAAATCAATTAATAATTAGAATGAAATATGTCACATAGACAATAAAAGGGGTATACACACACATATATATATATATGTATTTA
This sequence comes from Sipunculus nudus, assembly GCA_026874595.1. Taxonomy (NCBI): domain Eukaryota; kingdom Metazoa; phylum Annelida; class Sipuncula; order Golfingiida; family Sipunculidae; genus Sipunculus; species Sipunculus nudus. The sequence continues at coordinate 45,959,969 of CM049309.1, forward strand.
TACATATATATGTGTGTATATATATATATATATATATATATATATATATATATATATATATATATATATATATATATATTTGTTATAAAAAAGATTTCCCAACTTGGAATACCCTTCCACGCCTGCAAGTCATCCTCTATCCCTTGAAGATAAATTGACGCCACCGTGTAGATATATCAGTACATTTTGAGGGATATATGAGATATCAAATTTTAAAGTTAACCTTAGCCGAAATGCAGCGTACGTTTTGTAATAGCACTGGCAGCTATAATTCCTTTGTTTGCATTGGAGCTGCATTATTATGGAGGGGTCCTTTCATTTTAAATCGTTCTTCTTCATCAAATATTTTAATGACAGACTTAAGGCACAAGATCAAATCTCCTTTCAACGATGTCCCTCCAGATAGTGCGTGTGACAGACTTATACTTTACATTGTGAGAATCAAACGTCTGCTTAAGCGCCCCTGTGCGGCGGGTGTACAAACCACTGCTCGTAGCTCCATTCGTTTAAAATTTTCCATGAAAAGATCATGTTTAGGGTATATTCGCGTCTGTACAAGATTTACACCTTCGGCATCGATTTAAACGTAACTCTTTTGAAGAGACAAATTTATTTAAACTATCTTAGTTACCTATGGTCAATAACAATAATGCCACAGTGTCATGTTTTGGTGCCCTTTAACAATCTACAGATTATATTTAGGGTATAGTCTGCTCAAGAAATGCTCGCTCGTATCAAGTGAAGTGGAAACATATAAAATGAAAAATTCCACTAGGTGAGATAAAGGAAACGGTAGCTTTACAGTGATTTATAGATTCAAATTCATGGAATTTTTCCGTTTTATATGCATGTACCTGTTTGCTTGATTTATGGATAGAGGTTTTCGTGCAATTGTGCCACTCTTTTAAATATGTATACAAAGACCTGCTCCAGTGCCAGAGCTATCCTCGTCACATTAATTTCCTCGAAAACATGGATTGTTTTAGAATGTGCCGTGTGTAAACACAACAATTAAGCTGTATATATTGATTGTTACATAACATATGGAAAAGCCTATGATTATCACAGTGCTGGTCATAATCTGTGGCTCATAGGTGATTTCCCTGATAAACACGTGATTTCCCTAGTCCGGTAATCCCAACACAACAGAAAATTTCCGATCACAAAAAGACCAATAAAAGTTTAAGTAATAAACAGTATTATTGGACATAAAAAATAACGCTACCAAATTTAACTCGAAATAAAATGCCCTTATTTGTCCAGGTTTCAAATTCACCTATTTGTTTCCTGATTTAATTGACTTATATGTAGAAAAAGACTCACAAACCACGCATAACAGTGAGCGATAGATAAGAGTATATCATGTTCCGGAACCACGTTGTTGCATTTGCATTTAGGGAAAGAGAGTAACAAAACGTATGCGTATACACATACATAAGCTATATAAATATGCAGGGTTGAATATACACATAATGTTCACCATGCATGATATTTAAAAGGTCAAAGCGAAGATTAATGCCAGTTGGTTTTTCGAATGGTGCGTACTGTTTGGATAACTTAACAATTTTAATGCAATCTTCGCCCTACGATTCTTATAAGCGGTACCGGCCTATCAGGTAAATCAATAGGTGACCTACGGTACGGATTACATATCTGAAGTTTAAGATATATGATGACATTAAAGATATCATTTGATCATAGGATTATACAATAGTATCCTTGAGTCTATTGACAGAATGTGGCTCCGGGGATATGAATTTATGCATTTTATTGTATACAGTCAGACTGCTCAGAGCTTTTAATTCACCTACGATTCGAGAGTTCGTGTACTCAAGCATGCCTTTTCTAAATTGTACTAATACAATGGCTGATACACTTGAAGCATGCTTCAGTGGCATGGATGTATGTGTATGTGCAGAGAACCGAAAATATGTTGATTTACATATTATGAGTTTTTGTATACACATGTAGCTTTATACTTTATAAAAATACAGGATATGCACTTTTGACTTTAACCTGGACAGTCGAATGGTAAAATGCTTGGCCGTCTCCACTATCGATCCCCGGGTTCGATCCCCGGCGTGGCTATAAGAGTGGCCCTTCGGTCTCCTCCTCCCGAAGACACTAGTGGACGCGAATGAGTGCCTCGATTAGTCATAAAATCTATTTGTTCAATCCATGTAAAATAAATAAAGTTTATATTTAACCACTCAACTCGATAAAAAAATGCAAATTTTTATATTGCTTAGTGTTTGTAGTTTATTTTTTTAATTTGATACGATTTAAATGAGATTACATCTTGCTTTTAAGATATATCGGCCCGGGACGACCAGGGGTACGACGAATTCTGGTGATTTTTTAAGCTACAGGCTAAGGTCATATATGAAAGACTGGTTAAAGACTGGGTTTATTTTGATTTTATACTTTGCCCTCCGGATCTATGGGTAGTCCCCCCCCCCCCCCCCCCCCCCCCGATTTGGAGTAAGCAAGGCAATTTAAACCCATTTATTCCTGAATGGATTGGGTAACGTCCCGTGGTAAATACTTTGACCACGCGCGGAGGGCGGACCACCATGATGCGCTTATCTTTAAAAAGCCTTCGTGTTACTTTTATGGAGAACAAGTATTCCTACGAACAGTTATGGCGAATGCCTACTATTTGCATGTTTCATACAAAAGGAAAAGTCCCTAACATTGGAGAAAAAAGTATATATTCTTTATTATGCATTTATTCTTTTTTACAATATTTTCAATACATTACATCGCAGACAGCAAACTTTATTGCCTTGTTCAGACAGGCTTGAAAGCCAGTGATGCTGGCTCAGCACATATATTTTACCATTTCCTCAATAACCATGCACGTGATTCCGGGATCCGAGGTGTTGGAAATATCCCGGCGGTAGCAATAATCACTCCTGGGATTTCTGATTGGCTGAATCATTGACACATCTGTACTATAGTATGTACAACATACAGTGCAAATAATGTTATTTGCCGTACGTATTTCCCGGACATCACAAAAAATCCCAGTTGGTACGTAGTTCCCATACAACCCTGTAATGCCGGAATTACGGAATAAACAAACCAACAAATAAACCATATTAAGCTTTTAAATTTTGTTAACGAAAAAAGACGAGGTCTCTCATTTTTTTATTTGTTTATTTATATTGTTTGCTCACTGCAAATCTAGAGTCTGTATACAATAGGTGAAAATATTATGAATGAATTTAAGTTAGATTTTTTGTGTACTGTGAATTTTATACACTCTCGTACTTGAGGACCCGTCGCTATGACGACACCGTAAAGATGCAAATGGGCATATGTTTAATAATTATGAACTCATTATAATAATAATGAATGCATTTGGAATGCAGCCGAATTCGTTGCTATGTGGCAAAAGAAACGATGTGTCATCGAATCCCCGTTTAATTGGCGAGAACTAATGCCAGACGGGACTTATTTAAGAATGATAATGAATATGATAATAAATACAAAATGTCTTTAAGGAATATATTCATATACAAGGTGAGTTATATACATAAGAAGTAAAGTCTTTTATTTCTTAACCTACTATACATCTGCCAATATTTTGTTCTAATTCCGTTTGCTTATTCGTGTGCACAAGTGGGAAATGATCTTCTACCGGACGCGATCAGTGGCACAAAACAAACAGCGCGCACGCCACCTGGTAGCCGTGCCTGCACCTTCACAAATCGAGATTTTTCAAGCTTCTAATATGTGCTTCTTCTGTGATTTTGCTTACATGTTTCTTCTCCTTGTTTTGTATTGTCGCATGTGCGTAAGATCAGATTTCTGGCCACACAGTCTTGTAAGTTTTTATTCAATCATTTATTGAATGAAAATTTTATAATTTCAGTATAAGGATAGATGAAATAAAAAAAATTTTTTTTAAATATTGTCATGTAGTTTAATACTAGCTAATTAAAAAGCGGATTTTTATAACTGGAGGGCTAAAATGTATTGTACATTTTATTTGTATATAATGTTACAAAATCATTTAAATATGAGTGAAAAATTAAAACTATGTACACTACCAGAAAGATCACAGTACCAGATGTACAATAATACACATTGAATTGGTCAAATATGAATTTGAAGCACTTTTCAATTGAATCAAGATATAGGGGTTTCAAAAAGTTAATAAATCTCAATATAAAAATTAAGAGGGGTTTTTAAACAGGTCTGATATATCAAGGTAAAAACAGAGTACTGTTTTAATTATATTTGTCATCCCCAAATGCATTAATATTATCCGTCATTATTTTGCCCTCTTGTGCTCAGAACAAATTATATAAAGAGCATCCAGAGACCGCATAACTCCGCCATCGCCAGGCTCCACACCCAGATCTGCCCTCAAATGTAAGCATTCGGTCCAAAATCAATATTTTCTTGACCATGCCAGACTTATAATAATTTTTCAATTGAATTAGTCGTAAACTTTTGATGATGTGGGGGAGGTGGCAAAAAACAAGTAAGCATAAAACAGTACCTCTTCTAGTACTATCGATTTAATTATAACATCCAACCCACAAAATCATAAATTCTCTGGAGTGTATAAAACCTCCCTCAGTGATCACTATGCAATATTTACTAACCTTCAGTTTGAATCTTTGCATAAAAACGATCATACAGGAAATTTAATGAAATAGCCTTCCTTGATAACTTAAATAGAATAAAACATACTCACTGCATCTGATGTAAATGATGCATAGCCTCTCTGGAAAGAAGCCTTTCTCTACGTTTGTAATAAGCATACACCAATCAGACAAGTTAGAGTAAAATATCAAAAACCTTGTTTTATTGACAACGAAACTCGAGAAATTATGAGGCAACGTGACTTCATGCATAAAAAATGGCTCAAAAACAACATTGAGACGGACTTGGTTATTTATAAACAACTTCGAAATTTAGCTAACATTAAAATCAAACAACATAAACGTAGATTTTATATGACTATGATAGGCCAAGCTGGTATGAACCAGAAAAAGATATGGAACGTTGTAAACAGCATCTTAAAGAAAGCTCAGAATAGCAATGACCTCCGGCACATTAATATTGAAGAAGCGGCCAAACACTTAGCTGATGTTGGCCTTCTACTGTCTGACAAATTTCCTTCATCATGCACGCACAGCTTTGACATCCAAACATCGTCCAGTAACTTTGAATTTAATCTCATAACCTGCTCTCTAGTACAGCAGTTTCTAACAAGCCTTTCTTTCGAAAGTAAAATCGATGCCAACGGCATAGATTCCAAACTGGTGAGAATAGCCTCACATATATTATGCGTCAGCTTAGCCACCTTATTTAATCGGTGTATTAGTGAAGCTAACTTCCCCACTGAACGGGAATCCGCAAGAATCACTCCAATATACAAAGGTAAAGGATCCAAAGAAGATATTAATAATTATCGGCCTATTTCTGTTCTTCCCCATTTAGCATGCGTATTTGAAAAGGCTCTACATGCTCAAATTCTATACCACTTAAATCAACATGACATAATAACTCATGATCAATCTGCTTTCTTGAAAAACCATTCGACTCAAACAAGTTTACATAAAGTTGTGGACAATTGGCTCCATGCAATTGATTCTAAACGTTTCACAGGGGCTTGCTTCTTTGATCTCAAGAAATGTTTTGACACCATCAGTCATGACATTCTCTTAGAAAAAATAAAACATTACGGTTTCCATGGTAAATCACATGAACTGATTAAGAACTATCTCTCCGATAGATCTCATGCTGTAAAAAAAAGATAACGCAGTATCTTCACAGCATCCTGTGAAAATTGGAATACCCCAAGGTTCTGTATTAGGACCCATATTATTTTTAATTTATGTAAATGATCTTACTGGAAACACTGGCAATTGTCAATGTAATCTTTTTGCAGATGACACCATTATTTACTATACAAGTAATGATCCTAACAAAATTAGACAGGAACTTCAACACGGCGTCACTACTTTATCTAAATGGTTTTATAATAATAAGCTCTCAATCAATATAGAAAAAACATCAACCATCCTCTTCAGATCCCGTTCTATGGAGACTTTAGACCTTAATATTACAGCATTTGACCAGCCCATCAAACAATCTAACAGTATCACTTACTTGGGGTTAGTGCTTAATGAAAACCTAACATGGTCGGATCACTCTGAACAAGTATGCAAAAAGCTCTCGTCTAAAGTAGGTGCCCTCTTCAGGTGCAGTCGATACATACCTCAAGACACCGCATTGAAAATGTACACTGGCCTGATTCAGCCACATATTGACTACGGCCTCACAATCTGGGGAAATGCGCCTTCTTCATGTCTTACTCCCATTCAAAGTCTTCAAAATCGAGCCGCACGTATTATCAGTCGCAATTTAAATCATGAATGTAGCATAACAGCTATCCGTCAGTCCCTTGGCATTAAATCAGTTGAACAACGACACGAATATTTGACTCGCATCCTTATGTTTAAATGTCTGAATAACCTAAGTCCATACTATATGACCGACCGGTTCACGTTTGTTCGCCAAGTCCACCAACATAATACACGCAATAGCTATCCCAATAAATTATATGTACCCAAACCTCGGCAGACCACTTAAAGAAATCATTTTTATGCCGAGGTCCTATTTTATGGAACACATTAAATCAATCTCAAAGAAACTGCTCCTCCTTACAGGTCTTTAAAAAAAAGTATCTTGTAATAAACCTCTGTGCTTTATATGTCATATATTGCGTGCTATTTCCAACTCTGTTATATTTCATATTTATGTCACACTCATGATTGCCTTGTATATAACGTTGCATGTCAAAGTTTAGATTCATGTTTAATATCACATCTTGCTGTATATTACGTTTAATGTCATAGTTATATATTTTCATGTTAAATATCCCATCTGGCTGCATAATTTTATCTTTAGCCACTTTTATTAATTCTGATTGCATTTTACATGTTTATACATTGAATAAACTGTATATCCAAACAGGGCCCTGTGGCAGATCAGACAATCTTGTCTGAACGGGCTACCCTGTATAAATATGTTTTAATAAATAAATAAAAAAATAAATAAATAAATAGACATACACGTATTGGCATGCAGCCTGTGACGACTTCGTTGGCGGAGATAATAGGTCAACACGTAATTGCGCAGTCGCTGATATAAAACCACATTATTGTGACACTAATAAACTCGATTAAATGTATAGATAAGACTACGATCAGCATATATACGGTGAAGGGGAAGCCCCTTTTCTTCTTCTACCCTCATATGGGTCTTTATTTTAAAGCTTTTATATCTTTCCCTTTTAGTTTCTTTCAAATCGTAAGAATCATTCACTGATTCTGTCGCTCTATTTGACGCTTAATGAATAACATACCCATCAACACATCACGAAGGCGTGTAATGAAAAATTTAAAATGAGACAGTTTTCAATTATATATATATATATATATATATATATATATATATATAAATATATATATATATCCCTCCCTCCCCCCCCCCCCCCTCTCTCTCCCTGACACTGCACTCTTCCCATAGGGATTAGATAAATAATAATAATTAAAGATCAGGGCGATCGCTTATATGGTTTCATGAGATGAAAGGTGGATGCACGGACAGCGGCTGATGACTGCCTATAGGCGGCACAATGATAAAATACCCAGGGGAGGGGGGGGGGGGGCAGTGAAGTTATATACATAGAATGTATATATCCCATAGCCAAGCAATGAGATGTGTACATCCTATGGATTATATATATAATGTGTACCTATGGTTAAAATCATGGAAAAGACACATTCCATGCCCAGGGTTATGGAACATGCGTATCTTTCCTGTATACAGCCGGATATATATTCTCTTGTTGAGAAAAATGTTGAAATTAATATTCATGTTACGAAAATGTTGACACAGACTTGTTTAAAATGTTTATTTATCTGCGTAACGAATTAACATTTCTTTGTTACAGTGTAGAAATTTACACATGATATTAAAAACGATCTTGCTGTCAAAATATATAATGAAATAGACTATTAATTGTTTATAAAATATATCTAATCATATGACATTTTCGCTGTTTGTTTATGCAGTGTTAGAAATAAATACACGCGCGCTTCACGTTATTATTATTTTTTTATAATTCTGCCAAAGATGTAATAAAACCTTGACACTGTCGTACGAATCTATGAAACGATAGCAAATAAACGCTTGGCATAACAAAATGTCCCTGCTATCATAGTTTATCTATGAAAGTCCGTTGAGTCGGACACAGATTTGTACCCAGCGCTATTACGACCAGGGTGCCAAGCAAGGTCGGACAGTATTGCCTCTCAGTATCTGCATGATTTCATGTTGGGTCATCTTGATTAAGTGAAGACGTGCCATTTATATAAGCATTAATTGGAGTGTGCATATTATTATTCATTTTACAGATATTATACTCCCATGTTAATGTATACACCGACCTCCACGGGTATATAACCACGGGTGAGACCTTTATCATTGGTGCTCATTGTGTTATGGCTTGTTGATGTACATCATTCCGCAGATAACAATCGGAGGAAATTAGGACATCCTTTTGTTAACTCACACATATATGCATACATACAGGTCGGAGGTGTCTTCCATGTGTGTGTTTATATGACCTACACAACCCATCCACCTTATCTTTCATGTAAGTATCATAATTTTCAAGGCTAATTTTGTTAATTTCATCCCAGTATAATTTCAAAAAGCTGTGTGAAGGCATGATAAATATATATATATATATATATATATATATATATATATATATATATATATATGATGTATATAATTATCCACAGAAAAACATGCATGTATGACAATCTCAAGCTATATATATCTCTTATAATTAGTCAGTTTATATGCCAACGTTTACACAATGTGGTTGACCTTTCATCATTAATTTCCTGTCCAGGAAATATGTCATTTAAGTAGCGTGAAATATCTAAGGGGCAGACAGATCAGGAAGTCGGATATATATGCAATATACAGTTATGTGTACATACGCAGGTCACGGTTTTAACACGGCAGTCATGAGGCATTGTCATGACATCAGTAATCTTCCTGAAACAGAGTAATTATCACACGGGAAGTTAATGGGTGTGGTCTAAAATAGACATGATGCTATATAGTAGGTTTATTAAAAGGTATGCAAGAGCGATTATATATATACTAGCGGATAGACCCGGTATACCGGGCTTATTACCGGGGTTGGGGAGATTTATTACCTGAGATGTGAAACGTTGGCTCATTTTTTTATTCTAAAAGTTAACAGAAAATATAGGTTTTCAGTGGGAAACTGTTTCCATAAGATATGTATAAACATTTTGGCACGACTGCAGAATAACTCACGCACCTCTCTGAGGAACAACACTTCTGTGAACAGAAAACGTTTCTATGTACAGCTGCTTGTACTTTTAAATTACATGAATCCTTAACATCATACCGTCCGTCCGTAAAAACTCATAATCTGGTAGAGACAGTGCGTGAGTGATCCTGCAGTCGCTCCAATATTTTTAACATTCATTCTGTGGTTCTGTCCTCGTGGCAAGAAATTTATACCCCGGTATGTTTACCTTGATGACCTGGCCAGTGATGGTGTTGACATTGCGAACCGGAATGAGACGCGGGGGCATTCAGGTTTTCGATGATATTTGACTGGATCCTATCGGTGGACGTATAAAGATTAGGTTGATGTGAGGAACACATGAAATATTTATTAAATGTACGTTGCAAGGAAACTGTATACCTCGTAAGTAGCAGGAGCGGACCTAACGGAATTCCATGCAGAGGGTCCGTATTCATTTTCAACCGCCGCAATGTTTTTTTTTTTTATCGTGTCAGACAAATTTTGAGGCCTGAAACCCCAGACACCACTCCACCCCACCCCGACCCACGCATGTTCCAGAAATTGGGACCTTGAATTAGGTTTTGCCATTAATCCTCCTGGGTTGAACTCTCCATTTCATAAGCGAGAAACGTGTTTTTCTCTTTTACTGACCACGCACGTGGGTCAAATCCCTCATTGAAAGCAAGTGTTATTCATATGAACAATAGTCCTTAGTGTTTGAGGTTAAGTGACCACGATGCACGCATTCCGGTGATTGCCGAAGACAGTTCGGCTGTGCTCGGTAAAAAAAGCGGAAAAATCACTCAAAATTATATGTATATTAAAAATTATTTATTTTCATATCGCCTATGTCACTGCGGTGATAATAACCTTTAAAATTATGTATGGTACAATATTGTACACAGCGCGGTTTTAGAGAACATTGCGCACAAACGTGAACTGAATTCCTTTTATAAGTATAAGATATATGATTATATATATATATATATATATATATATATATATATATATATATATAAATGTATCTCACACACACAAACGTATATCACTATATACGAACGCATATAATTGCTATTATTAACTACACGATCAATATGGAAAATATATGTTTATTTTCATATCGTCATCTGTATTACATAAATAGATTGTTGGTACATATAGTAAATTAATATGTTTCAAACAAATTTGATATCTAGCTCTTTTTTAGTGAGCGACCCTACAAAACAAACACAGAAACCGTAACAAAATTAAACGTTTATGTGTTCCCATACTTGGATACGGGCGTATGGTATCAAATATAGTGTTTCTGTATGAAAGAAAATGCCCATGATATGTATGTGCTATATACACAAATACAGACATTTATTTTGAACACATTTAAAAGGCAGTGTGAGCATCAGAATCCTAACTCCTCAGGACAACATACGAAACAAATAGCTATACATTATGACACAGACAGTATATACTCATTGGATTTATGATTTAGTGTGTTTTGCTGCCATGGCTGTTATTTATGTGTATCTATACAGTGTATATATGCATTAAAGTAGGTATGTATACATGTAAGTATCTGTATGTATGTACATGAATGATGACATTTAAATTATATCAGCTATATTTACAGAGTAACATTAATAGTAGCAATAATAAATAACATAAATTAACATTTTATATACAGCTAAATAAGTCTGGTCTAGCTGGACGAAGGTTGGAATGTATACAATAAAGATACAGAAACAGGATATCATATATAACCGAAGGGGCCTAGTACAAAAAAATGCGTTGATCTTGAATATTCTGTCACAAAATTCAGCTTCAAGTTTGTCGTTTGATTTACCGTTGAGCAGACGACATTCAGGTTAGACTGACGTCATTAGCTCATGCAGTTTTCTCGTGATTTCTTTTTCTGTTATGACATATATACCTTGTCTTTCGCAGGTACCATTTATCGTAAATTTATCCAAGTATCTTTGTTTACATGCATGGAAAAACCTTCATGAGAGGCATCCTCAGAAAAAAAAATATTCACAATACTTGATCCGGACCAGGGGTGCCCATTAATGCGTTTTTATTAAACTTATTTGTTTTATACTTTATAAGGTTTTTCGGACGCTCCTTTATGAAGTGACGGAGCTAGATGGCATATGTTTTATAGCTGATGGTATTTTTTTATTATATTTATGGCACTTAGTGATACAAACAACCATTTCACATGTTACAAGATGACCTTGACCCCGTAACATCAGACAGCGTGACAAGACTAAGAGGCTGATTTCCCAAATATCATTTTACTCGTTTTAAGCTATTCTTTGAATGGAATAGTGCTTGTCCTTTCTTTATAGCAACGGGGGGGGGGGCATGATTCCTTCTACTCTTCTACTGTTAAAAAGAATCCCCAAATGTCGTAACCCTTTGATGGAACGGATCATATTTATAGGTATACACCAACACTGTTATTTCGATGTGACAGATTTTCCGAAACAAGTGAATCACCTTGTATAGTATATACAGTTTCTATGAATACTGGAACATTCCAAAATGTGTAGTTTTTCCGACGTCTTTGGGCGGTATGTCAGGCTTGATATTCAGTTTAACGCTCACCAGGTCTCCTTTCTGAAGTTTAATTAAAGATCCAGTGTGGCTCGTGTGCTCGAAATAAAAGCCATTCCTGATAGAAACGGGTCTCGGTACTGCTGATTTGAGCAGCATAAGTTCTCTCTCCTGTTTCTTCACATAAATATAGTGCATCAGGCTTGACGGGGCGGCACTCTCGATATTCCTCAGTGTGAAGTGAACCTGGGCATAAACGAAGTACAACCCGTCCTTTGGTACCCTGATGTATGTGCCGTTCACCAAACCCCCGCTCAGGGCATCCCAGCCTCGCCCTATCCGCCATCCTTTCAGAGTGTAGAGTTTTTCTTCAGCTATAAATCAAATGAAAACATATATATAAGTATACAACCTTTCAAATAAATATATTTTAAGTATCCCTTTATATTTATAAATATATTTTTAAAATATATTAAATCAAAGAATCTGTTCCGTTTATTTTTATTCCTAAATCTTTCTATATACACATACATATTTAGCGACAAATATATTTCACACACACAAACAAAAGTGAACAGAAACTATTGACCAGATATGTCACTTTGAATATCAGGAAGGAATTTCAGTTGTTTTTTATTTACCAGTATTATACATAGAATATCGGTGATAGCCAGACTTAAGTAATTAAATTGAAAGAACTGATATTAAATTTAATTCTTTTAATATATGCTATATAAAACAATAAATAAATTATATATATATATATATATATATATATATATATATATATATATCCATACATTTATTTATCATACGTATTTATTTTTAAAAAATATATCCATATATGAATATAAATGAATAAGTTATTGGATATGAGGGGATGGGGGTGATCAGCTGTCTATGGATCAGCTACAGATCAGTTATAGTTTCGGAATATATGTAACAGTTTCTACTTACTTGTTGGTCCTTCAGATAATAAAGTGCCAGCTTTCACTTTTATAGACCATGTGCGATGCCGTCGCCCTGAAATAATAAAAAATAATAATAATAATAATTATAATTATAATAATAATAATAACTAAAAATTTGTACTCAGAGAACGCAGACCTTCTCTGAGGCAGCTCATTACACCCAATATGGCATTTTCAGAAATGTATCTTTTTTCCTTAAAAAAAATCCTGTATCATTGCCGAGCAATCCTGAAAATATCATTAAAATCCTAATAACTTTTTTCAGTAATGTTTCTTACAGACAAACAATAAAAACAGACAAAGCAATGCCGGCAAAAAAGATACTCCTCGCCCCTCAAAGTATGGTGATCCGGATTAACTAAAAAAAATAATGGTTTGTTTCTTGGATTTTATTCCACTTACATGACCTTTATAAACTAAAGGTAATCCCTTGGAGCTTTTATAAAAATAGGCCAGAAAACATGGATATCACCGCATACAGCATACAGCATACACAGCATACGCTTATTTCAACGTGTTTACAATATGTTGGGGCCCGCCAAAATAATCAAAGCAAATTCAACAAAGGCATCTGACAGCAGGTCAGAAAAGCAAATAGCGTTTTGCAACAAGTGGCCTTTTAACCTCCGCATATATGCAACCTACCACCTTAGGTTTCATGTTTTTCCTGTTTGTCAACAAAGCTGTGTTTACAAACATGTTGTTGATAATCAAGTTCATTCATCCTTCACGAAAACCTTATAACAACTTTTCACAACCAAAGTTACCCTTAGATCACAAATATATATACAGGGGAAGCTAGAAATCACATAAATTATTTTTCGAAAGGTGGATGGATGGGCAGTTTTATAATACATTACAACTTTAATATATCATACATTAACTATGACTAACACTATTACTACTACCACTATTATATACTGATACAAGTATACTGCTACTACAATGATTATGTTAATATACTACCATGCATATATAATCATGTATTTTATTATCTCCATGATTCTACTTAACAGATAACAATAACAACGAAAATATTTACAAAGGTATTTATGTGTGTTATTACAAATATCACCACTTCATGTTCCATTATAATGATATAGTAATAATAATTACAACAGGCATCGTCATACATTGGAAATTATGACAATGCCGGGAATGAATAATATATGGAATTACCATGATGTCATTAGTTAATATCTTTATGATGAAGATATGCACTGGTGTTATTTCATGTGGTTTTTTACAACCCTTCACGTATGAACTCATTAGTATTTAATTATAAACATAGTCGTCCTCCACGCATGAGTAGGAAGGGTTTCGGTTTTGGGTATTTTGCCCTATGACATAGGAACTGTCCCATGTAAATCTTTTTTGTCAGTGTTTGTACTTCACACTGATGAGCGATTCGTCATTAGTCATGTGTGACGCCCACTGGGGAAGTACAGACTTTCCTTTCTATACGTCACACTCTATTCACAGAGTGAAGCACGTTTACCTTAACCTGATAATCAAACAGCAGTTGGACGATCACGGTATGCACTGGCGATTAGCTGCAGCACGACCTCCCAATTGCCGAAACACACGAAGCGTGTATGACGACATCATTTGGCTCAATTACCCCCGCCAAAAGGCATGCCCACATTTACTAACACCTACATATATATATATATATATATATATATATATATATATATATATATATATGTATATATATACACATATATACAGAAATACACATAAACATTTAAGAGGTATCCTGAATGTATATGTACCTGGCAATTTCAAGTTAACTTTAGTTTCCCAAAATATACCTGTGTAATTATGTTCGACATGCGCGTATTTATTTCATTTAGCAGACCTAACTAGGTCGATGTTCGCGTTTTATAGGGAGTTCTTCGGACTTTGTCATAAAAGTAATTAAAATAAAAGTATTTATAACATTTTACCCACCTGAGGTTACTTGTTTGTCTGTATCTTCCTTCGTGAATCTGTGAATCTGTGAATAATAAAGCAAGGAACCTTCAGCAGGGCAATATATATCATGTTCGTGTTCAGGTTTGTACTGTTCATGCACGTCGTGTTCAAGTCAGTGCTATATAATTTCTTACTTTTATCAAATAAATACTATTTCCAGAAAAAAAATTGTTTTGATCCAATTTACTTTTTCTACAACTAAAACAGACGAATTGACCATATGAAATAATATTATAAACGTTAAATAATATATACACATAAGAGCTAGCATAATATAAAAAATATAATAATCACTCTTTGATTGGGGTACCTTTCTTTGCTAAAACATTCCACTATCAAGAAATATTGAAAAAGCATATCCCGCTCTCACCAAGTTTATTTATTTTATAATATATCTTTATTCAGGGTGGCTTGTTCAGAATATACTGATCTTCCACAAGGCCCTGATAGTAATTGAAATTTTAAACATGATCAAATAGCATGACAGTAATATACAAGCAAATATATATGTGCAGAATATTGTAGCTGAATATAACATATATTATTAGTTCCTGTACTAGTATGACCATTAAAATGTATGTGTAAACAGCCAAAAATTACCATCTTAAAGATGATGATTTGAGTATTAAATGTTTAAAAAATTATTAACAGCTTGATAAAATAATATTAAAGTGTCATAAGTAGTCTTATCTGAATAATAAGTATAATACTTTTTCATATATGTAAAGCCAAATGTGAGCCAGTTATTTCTCCGGTAATGAGAAATTAAGGTTTTATCTCAAATAAAAAAAAACAAAAAAAAAAAAAACAACTCAAATACCTGTTCTAAGTACGAGCCGATTTTCTGCCTTTTGATGCAGCAAGTCTGTCCCTTCCTCTCTCCGCCGGTCTCGTGATTTCTCGCGTGTTCGATGTCCTCGTGTATATTAGAATCCTCTTGAAACTGTTTGGTTAGAGCGCAAGGGAAACACATATGTTCTGAACTGTCTATTTGCTGTTGAAGGTTTTTCAGTTTAGGAATTAAAAATATAACACAAGCGGCCACAAGACAGAAGGTCAAAATCAAGCTGACGATAGCTAAACTTCCGGTAACAATGCTGTTGCATTTTCGATGTCGATGTCTTGTGTCACACTGAACGGTTGTTTGATAGACGTTTCTGTGATCGGGGAAGGGTGGAGGCGACAGAACCACAGCTGTGAAGGGAGTTTCAGCAGTGTTTGCGTAATTATTCATTGTTGACCACATAAATTCAAATATCAGCTGTAAACAGAGTTGTTGAATCAGCAGCACTAAATAATCTAACAGTTTTAAGGAGAGCTTTTAAGTAACGTTTAATGCAGGTTCGTTTCAGTATCGGAGTATAAGTCGTTTATTTATAGAATATATTAAGCACGTGCAATCCGGATTGAAAATCTTTCAAAAAGCCCATACACCGCCTGCGGGGGAGAAGTTCTTATCTGATGAACAGTCGACTTGCTTGCTGTTATCATATGCTGAACTCTGGTTTTTCAGGCCCGCCTGATGAAGCGTATATATATATATATATATATGCTCAGTATTTACCATTAAACAGCTGAGCTATGATGGTTATTGCAGCTATTAATATCATAATACACGGAGCCGGTATATTTATTTGGATTTCCCCCTTATATAGCCAATATATCACAAACATAAGGTCTGCTAATGCTACTTATATTAAGTTTTCTTCTCTTACGCTGTAGTGTAGAATGTTCTCCTCCGATGTGTAGAATAATAAAAAATTATGAAATGAATGTTCGAATGCAGATGAACTTGTTCTATACAGCTCGTTTAATGAACAAGATAAAAAGTCTTCCGGCGAGATCATCCGCTCAAACGATCAGTTCTTTAAAATATGTTGTCATTCTTCGATAAACTTTTAATATGTTTTGCCACTTGACCAAAAAGCATTACTTTAGCTTGTATTTTACCTCAAGTCTTCAGTTGTAGGTCAGTAAATACTATAAACAAATCAGTTTGTATTTTTGTAGGTTATAAATACAAACACATCTGATTTAGTCTGGTACACGTTTGTATAGTAGGATCGGCCTTACGCAGTATCAGCCAACTCCCAATAAACATCAGTGGTCCGTGTTACGCGGGTTGCTGTCATAACAGTAATACTGCCACCTTTGATTTGTCAGAAAATATTTACATATTCTATATATACCGGTTGTTAGTTTCGATTCGTGTGCAAAAAAAATCTTCCCGCGGTAATACCGTTATAGACTAGACAGTTATATATGTCATGTATAAAGACTTACTTTAATGCATATAAGGTGTAATTAAAGTGTCCAGCAATAAAGGAAGAGAGTGCGGAACCTGCATTAATCATGCATGGCCCCATCGTACGAGATCCCAAAACGAAACTTTCTCGGGGGATTCCCCATGCACTATCATGGACTTGCACTTAGTCACCGTGAAAACAAAACGTCACCGAGGCTATAGCGAAACATTCACGAAAGCGGGTCTAGACATGTTATAGGGCTGTCATGCAAGGTTTGGATTGCCAACTTGCCACCCTTGTCAATCTGTCGACTGTTCTTGTGTATACCTGTTTCATGTCTGATGGTGTATGGTTTATAATTATATATTTGGAGGGGACAAATTACGAATTATGTGTTTTGTTGCTGATAATTTACGAGCTCTCTGTACCTCTCGAGTCCCTTTTTATACACATGTCTAATTAAGACATGTCCTGTCATGATATTGGTAGCGCCCGTCTTTTTACGTTTAGTGTCGCCGCAATAACTTACCAGGGATTTGATGGATTTTCACAAAACTAACTCCACAAATAGATAATCTCCCCCTGAGCATAATCCAAGTTCTTATCAGGGCATCGTGCACAACGATATCTAAATATAGACTTCCAAAATCATCATTATTTATTTATTATTATTATAAGTGAGTCTCTTAATCAAAGCGCTACATCAATAAACCTATCAAGCATAATTATACTGTTTTGCCACTGTATGTCCCATGCATATACGCTGACAGGTTATACCTAAGGGCTATTATCAAATAGCCCTCCGTTGGGCCCAACGGTTTCAGTTACCTTTACAAGTATATGTTAACCGATATACAGATGTTTTAAATATTTCTCCATTACACCAAATGATCGCTTACATTTAATTTCGTTGAGTGTGTTAAACTGTCATTTTTATGGGGAAATACCACGGGATGTTCATATGGAATTTTAGTCACTAATTGTGTTACTTGATTGCACACAAGAGGCCGCTTAGATACAGATACGGTACTGTCTCGTATTTTTTTAATTATTATACGTTATGGCCCACAATGAAATGTTTATCGTAAAATTATACATAAGTTATTCCAAGGTAGGTAAATAAATACATTTAAAAAATCAGCGGCCCATTCTGGCCTGATTTTAAAGCAATATTTCTGCTAAATATGAAATGCAAATATATCATACATATAGGCATTATGATACATGCTACCTAATGTGTGTGTTTGTATTTTAACTTTTATACATGTAATACTTTATAAGTAATCACTTTAATAATTTTAATTAGTGTGTTCGGTCGGACGGTGAGTTAGAATATCCGGAATCCGTGAAACATTCACGCAAAAATCTCTTCTCTCCTCCGTTATTAACATAGTAACGTGTAGGTGCTTCCCGTTCATATATGCACAAACCTTTATAACTAGAATGGTGTTAGTAGAGCGCAAACCTACGCCAAGGTAAAACCCTTTATCCCGAACAGCACCAAAACTGAATGTAGTTTCGATTCTTCACACCATACCCCTCCTCTATGTTTTTTAGAAAATCAGGACTGTATAGTTTTATTAGTTTTATGCTTATAGCACAGCTTACAGACATTACCACAAACTTAATTATCGAAAAAGGTGGGTAAACCTGTATTATATTCATGCATATATTGATATATTATTTTTATCTAACACGGCATTCAAAAATTATATTTGTATATGAAAGTAAATGTTGATCAACTCAATCACAACTCAGTCACAATTACCTAAACTATAGCCTAGATTCGCATCTGTATCAATCTCAATTAAGTTTTGATAAAATCCATCAAATCTCTGGTAAGTTATCGCGACGCACCAAAAGTTAACTAACGCAGCACATACCATCATTCGACCGTAATAAACCAATTTAAAGGAAACGAACACATAAAATATTTATGGCACAGAAACGTCACTAGATTGAATTTTGAAAATGAATCGTTAACTTTTTAAGTCACAATTACAGATTTTGTGCCAAAATAGCCCTATACATCACATCTTGTCAGCTTAAACGTGCAGTCAGCAGAAAATAAACAAGAAGTTTGTGCAAGAAGTTCGTGACTGATAAATTTAAATGATAAAATTTCAGTTTCTGTTGTAACTGCTTACGAAAGACCGGCGATGCGCGCACCCCTATCCTAGAAACCAAGGATTCCAAACACATCCTGTCAATCAAACTTTGATAAGGCAGTTACGTCACCTGGGATTCCGGAAGAGGAAGAATTCAATTATTGTCGTACCTTTTTTAGACACTCAAGAGGAAATTTGTGGTCTGTATAGCATCTCTTATTAATATGCCTACCATGACGAAGGCTATTAAATTTTGCAGATGTGACACCTGTTTTCATATGGGCCAGGGCGCAATATAATGCATGACAACATGTAATATGCATTTGGAACCCCCTTGAAATGTTTTATTCCAAACTGGAGTTCAATCGGTTACTTATATTTATTGTTGACGATTTCATTCATTGTCTTTATTTTCACTTTTAACATGGAGTAAAAAGAACACACGAATATATATATATATATATATATATATATATATATATATATATATATATATATATATATATATATATGCGTGTACACACCTACACTCATTTATATGTTGGGGGGGGGGGGGAGGATGAGTCATGGATATATATTAGCATATACCCAATGTTTAGAAGAAAAAGAAATAAAAAGGTATGAATTATATATATCGAAATATGAATATATATATATATGTTATATATATGTATATGTATATGTATATATATATATATATATATATATTTAAAAGGGAAAATACAATATGTTTTTTAAATGTTGATATAGATAGTTATTGCTATCTCTAAAGATATAGACTTTGTCGCAATCGGTTACCTAATGATAGATATACACATCCTTATGAACAATATTTCAGATGTCTTCGTATATAGATAGTATATAAACTTACAGTTATTCGAATGAGTGGTTCGTGCACTATATATGCATTTGTATCTCTTTACAGCTGAAGAATGTATTATCTGGTAAATAGTTTTAATATATATATATATATATATATATATATATATATATATACACACACAAGTATTTATTCTCTGCAATTATATGATTTGATCTACTCTGCTACATACAGATGGCCCACAAAATACCACTCCCGCCTTCTTGTCTCACCAAGTTAACCTAATTTAATTATATAATTTTTATGACTTACAGAGATTATTAAGAATTTTTAATTCATATACGTGTGCATTATGTGTAGACAGTCTATGTAAGTATGCATGTACGAAAAAAAAACACAACTCTCCCTCTCTCTCTACCAGATGATTAAGTTTAAAGGTATGGGGGTATAATTAGTCGGCAAGTAGACTTTGTGTGTCGCAATGTGTTTATATAATGTGTTTCCCTTATTGTCATGAATTTCCTGTCCAGAAATTCAGGATATGTTATTGAATTATATAATCCTTATCACTGATAGAGACTGTAAATCCAAATTTGAACTGTAATCCAAATAACAATATGTATGCCATATATAGTGTTAATATTGATTATGCACGGTTATACAGCTATCTTCTAACCCCCATTTCTCTCTCTCTCTCTCTCTCTCTCTCTCTCTTACACGTGATGTTTAACTTAATGTATATTTGTGCCGAAATATCAATCGCCACGATATAATTCAAACCCCAGCTGACTGAAAGGCATTCTGGGGTGGGGTGGGGGGGGGGGGGGGGGGGTTAGAGATTTTCTTAGTTAGGGAGTTGGGGACAATGTCTTTTGCCCCCTCACGTTTCAGAGAATAAAACCCATAATTTCAAACATGGCCATTTCGAAATAAAACTGTCATCAAGTATGCGCTTTAGACAGATTGTTCCCAATAAGCTTTCAGTTATATGCATCTCACATGAAGAAAATGTAGACACGGTATGCAACGCATGCCTCAACAGTCTGTTAATAATGTTGAATGTTTGTATTGGGGTGATTTTAACAAAGTGTTGAAGAATGAGCAAAATTATTCATTAATAGGTGATGGGGGTGGAGAAAATCAGGATATTCGGTGTGTTTGTGTGTGTGTGGTTGGGGGGGGGGATTGGTTAGGGGGATGCCGGAGTGGGCATGCTCCCCCCCCCCCCCCCCCCCCCATCATTCTAAGACCATGCAGCTTTGCATATAATATTGATGATAAACTTCCAAGACCCACTATAGGAAAGTGTATACATGAAAATGTTGGTCATGTTTACATCTAGATTTATCAATGTACATTTGAATTTGCAACAAGTTAAAGGTAGAAAGGATTATATCCTCGGGCCCTTATTTCTGAATTTTAGTCATGAGATTTATGATAATGAAACATGCATCCCAAACAAATAATTTCAAAGTTAAACTGATTGTTATAATTTACACTTTTTCACTCATTATCAATTTTCATGTGTGATATGGCAAACATTTTCTCCTTTTTTCAATATTAAAAAGTTCCATGAATATTGAAAATCTATGCAGATTCTCATCAGAATCTAAATTTTTCTTGGATTTAAATCTCGACAGTCTCAAACTCAAACATATACGTCTAAATATATCTTTTGTCCTCTTTGCATTCCTAAACTTGCATATATATATATGCATGCGTGTAGGCATTATATGAATATACAAGTATATGCACATATGAAAAATTCTCTCCCAGATAATTCAGTCGGAATGTGTTGGGACATAATAGTCCCTTAGTAGACTTTACATGCCATAGTGTCTATAAACCGTGGGTTCCATGTACCTTCAATCATGAATTATCCGTCTCGGAATTCAGGAAATATGTCATTTAATTAACGACCTGGACAGCTGAGTGATAAAACGCTCGGGCTCCTCAGCTGGAGACCCGGGTTCGATTCCCGGTGTGTCTATGAGCGGGGGTTGTAGTGGCCCGTCCAAGGTCGTTGGTTTTCTCCGGGTCCATCCTCCACCCTTACCGACTACCGAGCGCCAATATCCGAGCCATGGAGAGTGCCTTGTATTAGTTATTATAACTAGTTGTACATTCCATGTAAAATAAATATAAAATTTATAAAATTTAATTAACGTGAACTACTGAGAAACACAGTGGCGTTAATTTATCTTCAAGGGTGGGGGATGACTCGCAGGCGTGGGAGGGTAATAAAATTTGGGACAATTATATATTATTATTATTGTTATTATTATTATTATTATTATTTTCTGTGTGACACATTTCAAATATATTTCAATGAAAGATAAGGTTTAAAAGAAACAAGGTATTCTGTTCCAGTATAGGTTACTTCTATTGTAGGTTCAGATATATGATATTTGAGAAATGGAGTTTATAAAAAAAAGTCTATAATTCTGATTATTTGAATATTATTCTCTTATTAGCAGTGGAGATGATTACTTTTAGCACTCCCCCCCCCCCCCTTGTTAATAGATGTGGGATATATATCCCCACCCCGTCTGTATTCAGGGGCGGATCCAAGATTTAGGAAAAGTGGGGGGGTCCAACCCAGGAGGACAAAGAAAACCCTTCAAAAAAAGGTCCTCAGGTCTGAAAAGTGGGGTCCAGGCGGCAAAATTTTGTCTGAAGCCCTTAAAAAAGTTGTCCCCGGATACCCCCCCCCCCCCCGGATCGGCTTCTTGTATTGTCGCCCCTGGAGAAACATGATAATCAAGAAACCATCTATACATGTGTGTAATTGGGTGCAGGGGTGTGTGTTTGTGGGTCGGTGGATGGATGGGTGGATCGGTTTGTACATGTGTATATAATTTCAGTCGGTATTAAACGAACACTTTTTTATTCAGCGAAGCGCGCATGCGGCTCTATTCTTAAAATGTAGCGTGTATTGGACGTAATTTATTCTGTATTATCATTGATCAGATACGCTTCTTGTGAAATGACAGGTTTAGTCATTGGTTTGCATTGTTTAACTATGCAGATTCTCATCAGAATCTAAATTTTTCTTGGCTTCTAATCTCGATAGTCTCAAACTCAAACATATTACTTAAGTATATAAGTGGGGTGGGTGGGGGTGGATAGGTGTGTATATGTGTATAATTTTAGTCGGTATTAAATGCACAGTTTTTATTCAGCGAAGCTTGAATACGGCTCTATTCTAAAAATGTGGCGTGTATCGGACGTAATTTATTCTGTATAACTATTAACATTGATCATATATGCTTCTTGTGAAATGACAGTTTTAGTCATTGATTTGCGTTGTTTAACGGACAATTAATAAATATACACTATCAATAATAAAACCTATTAAACCTAACTCAATCCCCATTTACAACCAGTTTATATCCCTTGCACATTAAAATTCAGGAAGTCTTCGGATGTTCAGGCGGATGACCTACTTTAAAAGCTGGCAGTACAAATTCTATTCAAAACCACGTCGTTACATCGTTGTGCAATAAAGGAATATTATATCCTGGTGTACTTTTTGACAAAATAACGTTTATCCTTCATATTGCCGGACTTTTATGCTACTTTGTATTTATTTATGTAGGTTTATGATATAAACTGGTCTACCGGTCAAGTAATGAACAGATCTCAGGAAGTGGGAGTTACACTGATAGCGGACGCTTCCTTGTATTATTCCATCCGGCAGTGATTACCAGATGTAATAAATGACATAAACTTGTTACTAAATTGGTACAATCGTATTTTTTATTATAAAGACTGTCATTTATTATAATGACCCCGAAGGAACTGTGATTTATTAAATAAGTAAATGAATTATACTGATACCGCAGCGTCAGGATTAAGTACAGAGAAATAACCACCACGAGATAATTCTATAATAAACAAACATATACATTATACATGCATATATGTATATGTAGGCCTATTAATGCTTACACCCACAGTACCTGCGATTCATCTGAAAACACACAGTTGTCCTCGATCTCTTGCATGAAACCTGTACTTTTTTACCATGTTCAAATCAGAAATCTGCATTTAATGGAATGTAAGCCTCGCCAAGTGATTGCATTCACTTATTCGACCACCTTCCCAGGTTCATTCATATATACGTAACTGTACATTGTACATATTCCTTGATAACGTTCCTGTACCCGGGTCATGCGCCAAATCCACACCAAAATATAAACGGTTATTCCTTTGCCCATTCCCAAGGAATGCTCTGAAAATGTATTGAGATTCCGTTCATAATTGTGTAAGCTATGTTGTGAACACACACACACACAAACGAAGGGCGAAGGCGACTAAAGCACAGATTCACATGCAGACAGACGCACTATCTCGGTATATGTCTGTCTCTTTACAAAGCACAGATAGATAAAGATGTAGGAGTCTACCTCATACGTTTAAACTATCAGATCATCAGTTATAATTGATATTTTCAATCATTTTTATAATTTGTCTTTAATAAATGAACTTAATAAATATACTTTTTCAAATTTTACCACGGAAAACAGCTGTTACTTGAAAAAGTTTGATTGCGATCATGGGATCATTAGATTTGTATTAAAGAGGAAAAAATATAATGTGCCAAGGTAACTATATTTGTATTATCCATGTAAATTAAATAAAGTTTATAGTTTTTACTCTGATTTTTGTGTGCATCGGAAGAAAGGTTTGTGGTTAAGGTTAATAAGAACAGTTGAACATTATATGATAGATTTATTCTGTGTTATATTCAGGGTTTAGGTTTTAAGGAAGAGTTTCCTCACAGAATTGCCACTATTATTCTACTAACACTTCTTTTTCATGGTATTCATCCAGGGTGATTAAATTAGTTAACAAAGAAAACTGAGGTACGACTCTGTATCATTCTTATTTTTTTTTATCATATTTGTCATATTTTTCTTTACATATTACATGCTGACCTATTTTCATTATGAGAACAACTATATATAATTAGAAGTTTCGATTTCCATTTGAACAACACCCTGAAATCCCCCCCCCCCCATATCAAAATATCTTTGTTCACCCTCCCACTTCCTGCACACATCGATTTATATTTTTAAATGTGATAACAATACGGTGCACTTAATGTATACTGTACATTTAAACAGGGTTGAAGCCATACATCGATATATCGTCCGATTAAGGTGACCGATACAATTATCGGTGGTTCTTACAAACATCGATACAGTTATCGATTGCTATGACAAATCAAACAAATACATGAGGGATGTAAATGCAATGTTAAGAAAATGGTACCGCAAACCGAACAAGACTTTTTTTCAGACTACCCAGCATAGTGCCAGTTTTTGCAGTGAAACAAGTCTGCGGGGCTTCAGCCGGGTTTTCGCGGGACTGGTTTTCCATAACCTGAGTTCACATGGGCAGAGTTCACTAGCATAGTTTCTGGTGGATGGCGGTGCGATAGGCCATTCTCGAGAAAATGTCAAATTCCTCAGGATTTATTAGATAAGGGAAATTACCGATCTCAGAACACACTTTGAATTATCCCGACAGTTCAAGAGCAAATTACGGGCATTTGCGTGACAAAAGTTTAAGTATCATTACTTTTAATGTCTAAATTTAGTCCAAAAGTGGTTTATATTCATATTAGACCCCATAAAGTATACTTTATATAAATATATCATTTTAAACCTGGTACAGTTACCTTTCTGATAGTTTACATATTTCTTAACTTTTCATTCATTTTCACATGATTTTGTAACATTTAAAAAAAATGAAAAGGTACACTATTTTAAGCCCCCAGTAACAATAATCAGCTTTTTAATGAATAAATATTGAACTACATGACAAAATCTCAAAAGTGATATTTTTTTCCTCTATCGTGATTCTATCTACCCTGAAATTTCAAAGTTTTTATTCAACGATTTATTGAAAGAAAATTTGAAATTTCAGGTTTAGGGTATATAGAATCTACGCTCTTTACACAGCGCTTAACCTATGTAGGCCTACTACCTATATATAGAATCATGCTAGAGGAAAACAAAATAACACTTTTGAGATATTGTCATTTAGTTAATATAAGTTCATTAAAAAGTTGTTTTTTTACTGGGGGCTTGTATGAATGTACCTTTTTTCAAAATTAACTTTTTTATTAATGTTACAAAATAATGTGAAAATGAAAAACCCAAAAATATGTTTACTATCAGAAAGGTCACTGCATGAACAAGGTTTAAAATAATGTATACTTTATGGGGTTTAATATGAATAAAAAACACTTTTAGATTGAATTTAGATATAAAGGTTTCATACAGTAATGATACCTTAAGTGCAGCCTCAACGGTCAACTATGATGTAGATTATTCTTAAACCTGAGTAAAAAAAAATCCTTACATAGTTTACGATTAAGGCTGAAAACGGGTAGTAAATATCGGACTCGTGTAATAACTACCGGACTCAAGTACCTGTTGCCGCCATGAATAAACCTACCAACCACGTATTATTTCAAATGATATAGCGGAGATGAGTTTTGCATAAGATTTCCTTTTCAAATATGGCCGATATTGACTGTCTGAACATAAAACGAACTAAGTGTTCGGGTCCGTTATAACGAGGTCTTATTTGTTTTATCCCACATGATAAAGGCTTAAACATATTTTATCGTGAAGTGTAAGAGTCCTTTAATTTTCTGGCATATATTTAGTTTATTATAAGCAGGTATACATTAATATATATAATCATATATACAGCCAAACAAGTTTGTGCGAGTCTTATTTCAGTGACTGAATAAAAACTCATCGGACTCAGGTGTTCAGGGGAGACCTTATTACACAAACAGAATTCTTCAGCAAACGCACACCCCCACCCAAACAAAAAAAAACTTAAATATTTTATATTACACTGCATGTTCGATCAGGAAAATCCAGGAATTTAAAATAAATAGTTTTTTCTTTAAATATAAAGGGAAAAAATTTAGTAGATTCATCACCCATATACCAGGCCAGATTGAGAAACATCCAGGAAGATTTTGTCCGATCATTCAGTCCGGGTCAGATGGGGAGATAAAAGAATTATCTAAATTTATCAGTTTGATTAACGAGGGTTTGGTTTCGAATATTCCCACACATTTTGCAATCGATCTTTGTAAAATAAATCACTTATGATTCAAGTTTATAATGATATCATAATATCAGTCGGTCCCCATTTTTCACACTTTATCACTTGACAATACTTGAGTTTCTGTTCATAGTTGAAGTTTGCTTTCAATTCAGCCTGTAATATTGGTGCGGCAAAATATATAATATATAACATATAATTCTATATGGTTACCAATTAATCAAGATCCATGTCCCCACAGTCATGAGTAAACGTGTAATCACTGTGGTTACTGGTTAATATGGGCTTTTTATAGCACAGAATGAATTCTTGTTCACAAAGAATTTCTGCTTGAATATAACCATCAACCAAGTCATGCTGGCAATTCTCTCTCTCCCTCTCTTCTCTCTCTCTCTCTCTCTCTCTCTCTCTCTCTCTCTCTCTCTCTCTCTCCTAAAGTGAAGTATCAGTGAATTAAACTATCGATTAGCCACAAAATGCTATTATATGCTGTATGACTGTAGACTTAAGTTTCATGTTTGCCTGTTTATCACCTTTGTGATATACCTCCGTGTACGTCTCAAGTGGCGTCAATTTATCTCTTAAAGGGTGTGTGTGTATGGGGGGGGGGGGGTTCGAGAGATAATTTTTGTGTAACTCTATATGAATTGAAATATCACATTTTTTCCATATTTATATATTTATATATGTGTGTGTGACCCTTTTCAAATTTATTACAACTAAGTATGTGTTTTAAAAATGAGGTATTAATTAAAAACTCATTAATCCTATACTTTATATATCAGACTTAGATATATAATATTTTATTGTAAACTCAGAAATTGAGAAATTGAACTAAAGTCAGTCTATTTCATTTTAACTATTAATATATTTGATCTCCAATATATAAATCTTATTCTCTTGATCATCCCCTGGTGCTTAAACGTATGTGTGAGGGGGAGGGATATATACCCCACCCCCTGTATTGACGCCGCTGTACGTCACAACAGTAAATCAAGTACGCCTCATCGGGAGGTGCGGCGAAGAAGGAGTGTAAAAAATGTATAAACCGTAGAGGTTTTAGCGTACTATGTGAGGACTTCAGCTCGCAAGGGCGCAAACACACACAATTTCAGAATACAACATTTTAAACATGCGACACCCGCTCTCAGTGGCCTGATCACGCCAAAACACCCGCTCTCGTTGGTCATATATTTTTGGCCCTGTGCCAGAACCGGTGAAATATGACCAACAAGAGCGGGTGACGCATATTTCAAATTGCAGCTGGATGCACAATGCGATACCACGCTCTCATTGGTCTGATTACAATCCTTTGGTATGTGCTCACCATGCAGGGTGTTCAAACCCAGAGAACCTTTCTATGCAAAGCAGCGGTTAAACAAAATGAGACCTGAAACGACTGTAGTGTATAACCGCTGCGTGAGAAGCGTATATATGTTTGAATATATATTTAGTCAAGGTTCTCAGAGACGCTTTAACGCCCATCTCAGCCAGAAAGAGAGCTGAAAGTATGGAGCAGTACAAAAACTAGCCAAAACAAAATTACATATGCGCCAATTTTTTTTCTAAATTGGGAACTCTAAGTCTCCGGGCAGAACATATGTTAAACATTTATATAAAACTGTCGCTAGAACGGATCTGGAGACATGCATCCCTTATTCTTTCAATTCAGTTGTATATTTCGGATTCAAAAGCATGATTTCGTTTACAAAGCAGACATTGGATCCACAAATCTAGTCATTTGTTTATATACTTTGTAAATTAAATATATATATATATATATGTATATATAGTATACACTGGTCACTGGCTCTCCAGTGATCTTGGGGAAGTTTAAAAACACACATGTCCGTTATATACATACATACATGTACAATGTATTCCCAACCATTATACCCACTTGTTAAGGACACAAATATATGTTACAGGGGCGGATCAAGGATTTTGGAAAGGGGAGGGTCCATTCCAGGAAGACTAAAAGAAATCCCCCCAAAAAGGTCCTCTGTTCTGGAAAGGAGGGGGTCCATACAGGTCGCAAAATTTGGTTTGAAACCATAAAAAAAAGTTGTTTCGGCTAGAACGGGGGGGGGGGGGGGTCCTGACCCCCTAAAACCCCCCTCTGGATCCTCCACTGTGTTAGTCTTTGCTCTTATAATACTTGACTTTTTTTCGCTTCCATAAATAAGAACATGGGTCAGTACATTCTCTGCCTTTGATTGTGTAGCCTATATTCTTCACTATAGCTGTTGCGATACATATCACGATAAGTAGCATCAAAGTTTACCATGCCGTTGCCCCCACACAACCTGAAGAGTCAATAAAGAAACAGTCCCTGGTTAGCAAATTAAATTCCGATTAACTAGATTTCTGGCTGATGATGTTTCGGCTCATAATAAATAACAGTCATCAATGAATATGGATCTCTAAGTCTAAGTACACACTACATTCTATATAACGCTGGTATATATATATATATATATATATATATATATATATATATATATATATATATATATATATATATATATATATATTATATATATATATATATATATATATATATATATATATATATATATCGCTTTGTTTGTTCGTATAACTCTTATTTATTTTCCAGGCCCTGGAACCAGAAGACATCGCGGAGGCGGTAATTTACATCCTGTCCACGCCCCCGCACGTGCAAATACACGAAATAATGGTCAGGCCGACCGAGCAGATACCGTAAACATCCGAGAGGATGACTTTTTTTGTTGATCTGACACTGCGTGGCACAGACTCGTGCTCGACGCAGCGCCTCCAGTACATGGGAATATTATAGACTGATGGACGGGAACTAAATGGTGATGGGCCAACGACATATATGCCTGAAGATGGCGCCATATAAAGCTGCCGATAGGTGGCGCCGCTGAGTGAGAATCGTGAACAAGTACAGGGGCTCGTGACTTTTGCATGATATATTCTCCTTACAATTAAGTTCGTGTAAGAAATACCCCTCGTGGTTGCTTAAAGGGGACAGGTCATCACGTGTTTTGCCTCAATATGTCATGTAACGCATAAACCTGAATAAAAGCACTCTTTTTCTCCATATAATCCGTTTACGGGGAAATCTCATGCACTGACGTTGTATGTAGCTCATGGGGTGGGTCGGTAGCTTGAAAATGTTGAAAATACGCATAAAATGCAGATGCTAAGTTTTATGTCAGACCTTATAGATAAAAATGTTTCTATTTAACTTGGCTGAACATTCCAAAACCCACTAGATCAGATACTAAATTCATTGCCTCTCCGACAAGACAATATGTTTTGCTGTATTGTGCACTATATATGGCCCGGCCGGCCCACACTTTCAGTATATTTGGAGGGATGGACGACACAACCAAGATCTGTTCATGTTAATTACACATTCTTCTGCGTCATGTCATTCAGGAGGATTTATACGTTCCTATTGACCGCAATTAGCACACAATGATTATTTTTCTTGTAAACAAGGCCTACATGCCTAGTGCGAACCTGTGAAACAGAATAAACATAAGGTATAATACCCGCCGATAATATACTTGGCCATTTTTATTTTAAGTAACTGATTATTTTTAAGTAAATGTATGACATGTACATGCACGAAGCAAGCACTAAACGTTTTGAATTTGAGAACAATCATGATACCTAAAATACATACCCTACACTCTAAGAAAAAAAAGGGTTCTTGAGGGTTCCTTTCAGAACCCGTATGGTTCTATCTGGAACCGTGGTATATGGATAACATTCATTTTGACCAGGCATGAACCTTTTATCCCAATCATCATTACATAATGGACTCATTGGGTCTTTCCTGGCGTAGTCCTATTTTTGATACCTTCGTGGTGCGCATGTTATAGTAAAGAAATGTAAGGGAAGTATTTTGTCACGTTAATTTGATTTCTTCTATGATAACTTTGTTCAGCTGTAAATAATAATCTGCCCATGAACAGCTTATCTAAACAAGGATTCCTGCAAGTCGTATGTCCGGCGTGCAGCCGCTTTTCTAATGCTCGTCCGTCTGATACAGTGATAGGGGGCAACGCATGATTCTAAGGTATTTATTATACGGATATATAAAGAGTCGTGTCGGTACCCTTCTTCTTAACAGTCTATTTATAAGTAGTTCAAATGGCCCTTTTCCTTCCTTTGTGCTGATAACTAATGCATGTTTGATCAATCTATATTTTCTCATGTTTGCACAAATTGAAATACATATTATACATCAAAGCATAAAACATGTATAATAGGAGGAGAAACATTGAAAGGTACTGAAATAAAGACTTATAATAACATATTGTTAACCAGTATGTGTTTCCACACGCTGTCATTTATTACAAATTAAGTACATGTACACGCCTTATGGAAAACTTTAACTTGGACTAGGCTGGAATGTTTAATCCCAATCATCATTATATATATATTGATTTGTATAGACTTATATATACACGTTTAATGATACATGAATCGTATTTGAAATTGAGATTTTGGTGGCGCCACCTGCATCACCCTTTCAAGAAGGGTCGTCCGTCATCCGTATGTTAACTATACTATCTCAGGTATGGCAGAAGTTAGCATCACCAAAGTTAATGTAAACATCGGTCACAAGTCAAACGCGGGATCGAGCTTTTCGTGGCGCCCCCGCCATCGACTTTCACTTCACTGGAGAAACCCAGTAATCCTTTAAAAATCTTCTCCGAAAGCGTTCAGACAAATTGTTTATAATAATATTAATAGAAACGATCTCAGAACCAAGCTCTTTTTAAGTTTAATCGAATGCTTCCGATTTGAGCATGTGCTATATCATTTAGCTGCTGCTGTAGACCATTCTCATGGTTTGGTCTGTATAGTGATGTACTTATATGTTAGGCTCCTCATTCTGCGGTTATACACTGCAGTCGTCCTGGCCGTGACACATACGACTCAGTAGGCCCTCCTACTTGACAGCCAGTAATATATTTTCGTAATGTCAGAGGGCGCTACAGTCGTCCCAGATCTCCTGTTGTTTTAACCGCTGCTTTGTATAGCAAAGTTCCTGATTACACAAGTTCTGGCACAGGACCAAGAATCAGACCAACGAGAGTGGGTTTAGCATGTTTAAAATCTGGAACTGGATGCACAATGCGAAAACACGCTCGGTTAAAATAAAGGGGAACTGGGATGACTGCAGTGCATATAACCGCTGCGTGAGAAGCGTATGTTATGTTTGCATGTCTATGTACGTATTGGATAACTTTCTCATTTACAAGTTTAGTGGCGAGACCTACAATTGTTTTTTTATAGTGTACATCCGTGCACATATCATATGATTTTGAAACATTTAAAAAATTAATTTTAAATGGTTCACTATTTTTAGCCCCTAGTAACAATAAGCCACTTTTAATGGGCTAATATTTATCTGCATGGCAATATCTCAAAAACATTTTTTGTTTTTGTTTTTCTCTATTATGTTTCTTTCTACCCTAAACTGGTATTTTAAATTTTCATTCCAAATTTCCTGAATAAAAATTTAAAGCACTTTTGAATTGAATTCAAACAATAATGATACCTCAATTCATGAAAGTGGTCAGAGGCCACAACCTCCTGCAGCAAGGGTGGATTTAGTTTGGGGCAACCCCCCACCACCCACCCCCAC
The DNA here is from genome assembly GCA_026874595.1 of Sipunculus nudus. Lineage (NCBI taxonomy): Eukaryota > Metazoa > Annelida > Sipuncula > Golfingiida > Sipunculidae > Sipunculus > Sipunculus nudus. Next base: position 45,992,768 of record CM049309.1, read on the forward strand.
CCCCATACACACGCACATACACAAAATAGAAAATCTATTCGACCTTAAAATCTGGATATTACTATTAGATTAAAAAAAAACCAGCGCCGGGTTTTGCGTCTCGCGCCGTTTTCTTTATACTTCTGGACACGAGAGTTATGTATAAAAGTCACTTGCATTCCAAACACGTTTAGTCCCTCAACAACTCTATTCACTGGTTATTTCTTTCAAACCCTGGTGCTGGAACTGACAATTAAGCACAAAAGAAAGATTGCCATACTAAAATGGAACACTTTTAGTGAAAAGAAATACAAGTATATGATATAGCGATCCGGATCACCTCCTAAATATGATGGATCGTTCCTTGTTACCGTAACCCTCCATAAAATATCAAGAAATTGTGTTAAGTACTTTTCGCGTTAATCTACTGACAGATAAACTAAATAACGGAAGGTAATACATATTACTTCTCACCCCCGGCTGAGGTATATGGCAGTGTGAGGAAACACACAAATAATCTGTGATTACAGGTTTAAATTTCAATATACCTTTCAACCTTTTTAAAGCTATTTTACTTGATCCAAGATGTATAAAGCTCTACTTAAGCAACACGCGGAAAGTCTGACATATCTTTCTTAAGTTCCTTCAGTTCAATTTGCGCGAACGTGAGAACATATTTGTGCAAATATATGAGAAATGTAGATTAATTAAGTGGTGATTTACAGCTGAGCAAAGTTTTTGTTAGACGAAGTCCAATTAACGTGCTAAGACACTTCCCTGATATTTCTTCAGTGTAACATTCGCGTCACGGACATATCCAAAAGGGGTCTCGACCAGGAAGGCCCACCAGAGCTGTGCCCATTAAGTATTCCAGGAAAACACGCTGGATGGCGTTATTTTAAACTCTTGTCGACTGGGCCGGTCTAGGCACGACTTAACTTGACAACTGAAATCTTCTTGAAACGTACCAAGCGTAATCTACTCTTAACTTTCTGTGCCGATCCTGCACCCGATAAAGAATAAAGAATACTTAAAAAAACGTCTTTGAAAAACAAGTGACCCATTGACAATGACGCTAAGTTTTTTCCAAAAGTAACCCGAGCTTGCAGTTATTCCGAAGGCAGGTATTTGTCATCTTTATGTGTATCCATCACTGAGCTAACAAAGTTCATTGGTGAAGCTGAGCTGTACACCAGGTGATTTTGTATGTGAGAGGATATTCATCTACAGTCTGTAATCAATACATATTAGGCCAAAAAAAATTTTAACCCCCGCATGAAAAATTTTTATTTTGATTTTCATCTTTCAAGAGGATAAAATAATACAATTTTGATAAGATTTCCTTAGTTATGAAGTGCTTTTACCTGTGTAGCAAAAAAATTATGTTATTATCATGCTTTTCCCTGATCATATGACACTTTTATCGAAACATACAAAAGAAGGTAAAAATAAAAAAAAAAAAAATAAAAAAAATCGCCTTTCCGCCCGCACTGATTTATGAAAAAAGTGCCCGAGGACAATACCTTTTTTGGCTATTTCGATCTTTATATGTGATATGACCAACTAAAACTGTCGACTTCTACCAGTAAGCACACAAAATTTCATCACAATATATATGTTAGCCATGAAAAATCATATCTACAAAGCCATTCTGAAATAATAGCGTTATCTGATATATTTCATGAATTCTTACTGTACAAATTATTACTTTCCAGGTGTCCAAATCCAAGTCACATTAACCTTATTTCATGTTTGCCAGAAGATATTATTAAGACCTTTCTGTGTTTCATGATACAACTGCACCTTGGATGTATTATAATCAGTATAAATTTATAAAAGCCGATAGAATGATAAAATACTAGAAGGAGGGGACCACTAGAAGAACTGATTTTATTAGTTAGCCGCGAATGAACTGCCCATGGATACACCTTTACATTCAGCAAAAATTATAAACAAACACTCTTTTTTTCAAAAACTTTATTCGACATTTAAGTAAACAAGAAAAGTACGATATCATAACGTATCAATATATTAATAATAAGAAATCAACGTTAACTATTGAGATGGAGTAAACATTTGTAATAACAACCAAGATACCTCAACGCAGGTGCTTCTCAACAAGTCTTATAGCAACAACATGTGTTATGGAAAAATAAAGCAAATCCACACTGCGCAGAATCGGACTCCAGTAGTGGACGACTCTGCTGGTTAGGGTTTATGGGCATTGAATATCAAACCCCACAATGCACTGGGTATTTTAAATACACCAGCGGTGTAGACATAAATGTAGTGAAAAGGGAAATGTAGTCCGTTCGAATAGGTTTTATAAGAATTGTCTCAGGGCGAATTACATTGTTTTTGCGGTGAGGACTTCATGGAATAAGCAATATTTTGCAAGTATGTGCATGTAAAACGTAAACAGAAGAGTTTCCTTGAAATGTGACAAATATCGATTTTGAAATTTGACAGTTGAGATAAGTAGTCCCAGCCGTCCCACAGTGCCTAACTGGAAAAGGTTTGTTTTGAGTCGAAATGAACTCTGGCGGAAGGGTTAAGCAAATCCTGAACAATTTGAAAATATCCATATCATAAACAAGATATCACTGACCTCAAGTGACTTTATTTTATCGATTTGTGAAAGTTATATACCTATCCAAGTGTGTGTGTGTCTGTGTGTGTTTATATATAGAGAGTTAAAGCTGTTACGAAAAAGGTTTTGGAATACACATAATATTTCTTCTGCAAATTACAGGTCATTGTCTAGGTTTTTCTTTGCTGCAGTCTTGCAGCGCTGACATATAGTAAACACTGATTCATATCACATAAATGGAGTCCGTACGTGGCGGACTAGGTTTTTCTTACGTGAGAATGTCGGACGAGGATTTAGGAAAAGGGGGGGTCCAACCCAGGAGGACTAAGGAAAAACCTAAAAAAAAGGTCCCATGTCAGGAAAGGGGGGGGGGGGCGTCCAGGCCGGAAAATTTTGTCTGATACCCTTAGAAAAAGGTTGTTACGGATAAAAAAGGAGGGGCCCGGACCCCCTGGAACCCCCCCCCCCCCCCCAGGGATTTGCTTCTGGTGTGTGTGAATGTGAAGAAGTATGAGAAAGAGCCATGACATTTGGCCTTCACCAGAAGTGTTACAAAATCAGATATGTATAGATTTAGAACTTTCTAATTCAGCATTTCTCAGTATGTTATAGTACACTGTGTATTCTAAATCGGTATGTTGGTCCAGATTATTATTAATTTTTTTTTTGCTTGGGAGGGGCTTCTATAGCCCCCTTGAATGCAAAACCTTCATTTTTTTCTCTTTTTTTCTGACCTTATTTGGGCAAAACCTCCAATACAGATGATTTTAAAGACTGGGTTAGAGTGATATTATCAGGTGAAAATTTTTATTTGATAAATTTATATTTTTTTTACCAGTCCTGCCATGGGAGCTTCTTGTGATAGCTGCACAAAGCAAATCTTCTGACCTTCTTCTGTCACATTTTGTAAGGTGTCACAAGGTGTCACAATTTAACTCTCCAAACCAACTTTTAACCTGTGTGGGGGGGGGGGCATACTGTCACTTACTTTCATATCACATCCTCATTGTTCATGAATAAATACATCTTTAAACAAAACAGTCAGGGCTCTCATCACTCTCACCAGCAGCAGTCTTATTTGTGCACTATTGTATTATCATGTCAAGTGTTAGATGTGTGTGACACAGGAAGAAAGATGGAGAAAAAATTCATCATAATTCAAAGTGTTCTCAAGAGTGCCTAATAATTCTTAGTCTGGATTAGTTACTGCAATTTGGAAAAGTTGTTCATATCTTTATACATCATTCAGTCAAATTCACATGTGTTTGTGTTGTAAGAGAGAGAGAGAGAGAGAGAGAGAGAGAGAGAGAGAGAGAGAGAGAGAGAGGAAGAGAGAGAGAGAGAAAGTAAGAGAGATTAGGCTTGTCATTGTTCAAAGTCTTGGATCTAAGCTGAGGGATCCTGGGAAGGGGTTACATGTAATCTTAATCAAAATGTACATAATAACAGTCTGGAGTATTTTATGTAATTCTGAGCTGTGTGTGTACCTTTATATACCAATCAATTAAATCCTAGTATATACATGCATGTGCATCTGTGTGTATGTGTGTGTATGAGAGACAGAGAGAAAGAGAGAGAAAACATGGAAACCATGGTGTGAGTGTGTTTGTGTATGTTTTTGAGAGAAAGACAGAGAAAACAAGTTTATCCCTGTCCAAAGTCTTGGCTGTATGCTGGTGGGTCTAGGGAAGGGTTCACCAGCAATGAAACGGTACTGCTAACACTGGAAGTAGGCAATTGACCTTGACCCATGGAGAGGTTACCGAGGACACGGAGAGCATCAGTATAACTTATCCTCTCTTGCGCCATTTGTGAAGTAAGGGCATTGAGAGCAGTGTTAGCCTTTTCCACCACTGGGGATTGTGGGATTGCCCCGGTCACTTGCGCTGAATACTGGTGGTCTGCGATGGTGTGACCAGGTTGCTGCGTGACGAGTTGTGTTGCAGTGGGCTGCGTGGTGACGTACTGCGGGGCTGGACTGACCTGAGTCACTTGAGCTGCTGTACCTCCAATCACAAAATTAACACCACCAGATGGCGTCACCAGTGTTGACGCTATTGTGTATGGCACCAGAGTCTGTGGATCATAAGCTGGCACACTTGTTAACTTTGTGAAAACTGGATTTGACTGGAGAACCTGCCCTGTATAGTCACTGCCTGGAATTTCTGTTTGCACTACAGCTTGGGTGTCTATTTTACCAGCCATGTTAGCTGGAACTATGTATGCCTGGCTCATATTTGTCTCCTGAATACCTTGAACAGGACATATCTCTATAGGTCTAACAGACCCCACACCATAAATCAAATGCTGTGCTGTTAGGTCTTTATTAGTTGCCATGGTATTCTGTTGCTCAGTGACCACTGTTTCCAATGCCTCCTGCTCAGTTGTTGCCATGGAAACAGTGGAAGCACTGGCATCTGCTAATATTGATATTGGAATATTGTTTATAGCTGCAACATGAGGCTCTGTTTTGTCCTTGACCTTTGGCCTAGGTGGTGACACATACTCTGGTGGCATGATGCGTGAGAACTGTATCTTATCTGGTTGAGCTTCATTTGGGTGAGATCGGCGGATGTGTCGCACCAAGTGATCTTTCCGACCAAACCTCTGTGGGCAGTACTGGCAGAGATAATCTCGATCCCGTGTATGGACGATCATATGTCGCTTAACATCTTTATCCACGAAAAATTTCTTACCACAATAAGGACACATACATTTTTTATCTGATTCATCTTTCACTGTCCTGGAGCCCATATGGACCTTAAGATGTTGGACGAGGGTCTCTTTTAACTCAAAATCCTTGTTGCACACCAGGCAGGTTAAACTGCCTTCATCTATAGCGTGAAAGGCTCGATGCATCTTAAATCCATAGTTAGATGTGTATTCCCTGTTACATTTGTCACAGTAGTGTTTCATTTTCTTTGGGTCATGGATTTGTATATGAGTTTTCAGATGGTCTCTCCGGTGAAACCCCTTTGTACAGTAAGCACACTTGTATGGTTTGTCATCCTTGTGAATCAACAGGTGGCGCTGCAGTTTGAACTTGGTATTAAATGACTTATCACAATCTGGTTCTGTACACCTGTGAAAAAAAAAATGAAAATGATAAAAATGATGAGCTTCTTCTGCTTTCCTCAATATCATTTAAAGTCAAAAGTTACAACTGACTTTTCATATTTTATTGTAACCTCTGTGAAATGGAATAACTAAACCCCTTGTGTGTTTTGCCAGTACTGATAATTTGGAAGGATGTGGCTATCTGGAAATAATGTTTTATTTATAAAATATGGTCATACTTTTCAGGAGCTTATGCAAACTTGAAGGGTCTGAAAGGAAAATTTTATATCACCTTATTATATTCTCTAAAACTGAATTCAAAAGTGTATGTATACATTTTGGTCCAGTTCATATTGTGTGCTCCTGTAGTAATTTTTTTTCTAGCCCAGGAAAATTAAAGTTTGGTAAGGAACATTAGCAGAAATGTTTCAATGCTACTTAAGGCAATTGTAAAAAATTTTAAACCCTAATAAGAAACTTTTTTAGATAATCTATAACCCTCATCAGGGCTTTTCTCATGAATTTAGTCTAGTCTCCTGAGCTATATAGAATAAAGGGTCTTGCTGTGTGACATTTGGGAATCAGGGAGGGATCACAATGCAATTTACAGCAATATGCTGGGTAATGTCAAGGAAATAAGAGGCCCCCTTAAGGCATTTTAACCAACCCTGAGTTGGGCACTTTGGCTCTAACAGTGACCTTAGGGGTTGGACATCCATATACTATGGTTTGCTCTCTATATACAAGGCTGAAATTTCATGATTTTAAAAATTTTGAAGGTTTCACGAAAGTTTCATTTTCGTGATTGCACCAAAACCTATAAATTGAAGCACAGCAGTAATTGTGTTTATTTAGAATTTAGAATAAATCCTACAATACCTCACTCATTTCTGGTACAGTCATTTAATTATGACCTGTGTTGCAGTTAATAGATCCACTGTGATTCCTGCTGCTTTTACAATAGTTCATGGTTGTATGCATGGGCCAGTGTTGATACCATTTACAGATTAGTTTGCTCATTAGGTTGTCTCCAGAGGCGTGATTGTGTATCTTATTTGGTGGTGCATCTTATTCCCACGGGTTACATACTTATGATTATTTCACATTTTTGAATATCGAGAAATTGAAACCCTCACAAATAAAATGGCAAGTGGAATTGTTGTAATTCATACTGACCTGTAGATTCTCTCCCCAGCATGTTCTATTTTTTTGTGAATGGACAGCTCCCTTTCCGTGGCGTATGCCTTGTCACAGGCTTCACAGGTTATAAGCTGCCCTGGTGGCCGCTGCTTTTTTTGTCTGGCAGCCATACCACGAGCCCTGACACCAGCCCTCCTTGTTTTAACTCCTTTTCCTCGAAGTTTTCGAGATTTCTTTGATTTTTGTATCCCTGCTTCACTCACACCCTCAGGAACAGACAAACCAACTTTACTCTTCATTTCTTGTACAGTTTCATTTTTGCCTTTCTCAGTCATGACCTTGACTGGACGACCTTTCCTTTTACTTTTAGTTCTTCTTCCCTCAGCTTCGGCCTCATCAATATTCATCATATACGTAACAGTCTGTGTTTCTAATGCCTCTTTTACCGCAAACACTTGTGCAGGATCAGGTTTGATAGAGTCTTGAAGCTGAAGGTCAATTTCTTTGACTTGCTCTGTTGCTTTTTCTTCATGTACATCAAAGTTCTGAATATCAGAACTCATGACTACTTCTGTTACTTCAGCTTTTGTGCTCTCCTTAACTGTAGATGCTGCGGCTGCTGCTGGCTCTATTGCTGACTCCTCATCTGCTGCCTCATCTTTTACCTCATAGTCATCTTCATCATAAAAATCATCAACATCGGTAGCATCAGCAGCAGTACTGTCTGGAAAAATATGGATAAAATCTTAAATGCACACCATGGACCATCCTAATATAAGTGAAACCTGCAAATTTGTGGAATTTAAGTCCCCCACTTCTGCCTCTTGTTGTCTTTCATGCTTATCTGATCAATATGTTTCAGTTTTCATGTTTGCCTGAAGATGTCTCCAGATCTATAGTGGCTGTGTTTAGTTATCATGGTGCCCTGAAGATGTCTCCACATGTCATAATTTGTTTTTGAAATATGAACAAAATTTAATATTTTTGTTTTGGAGTTGGAAAGTAAAAATTTTAGACAGACACTCCAAAATCAATCCCAACCAAGGTATGCATAAAGCAATCACTAAAACAAATTTGTAAAAAATCAGATAATATTTAGGAAAGTTATCACATAGAAACGAAAACCTGATGGACAGACAGAGGGACAGACAGACAGACAAACCCAATCAATGTCCCCAGTTCCGGGAAGCGGGGGACAATAATAGTGTTACAAGCTAATGTTTTTTTATGCAAGTGAATATATGTTATTAAACTGATGAGTAGCATGTGTATTGTTCAGAATTGCTTGTTAAATCATAACTGGAAGTTGCAAGAGAAAAGCAACCAATTACTGATTATTAATTGATTATTTCAACCTGTTCTAGTTATTACTTTCTCAACACTAAAAGGGCCATTTGACAAGCTTTCAAATGTCAAAATCCCATAACCATCCACCAATACATATATATATAAGCAGTATATCATTACTAAATCATGTGCAGACTTGTCCTGCTATGATTTAGAATACTAAGATTACACTCATCAAGAGTTGTTACTACTTTTTGTTCCACTTTCCCTATGTTTCTGAAAGTTTGAAGATTAAACCTAAATATATGTGTCTTTGCATATGTGTACATTATCATTTCTGATCCATTTCATGGAAATACATCCAATTCAATCAATTATGAAAAAAAAAATACCAATCATTGATTTAATTGACTTATCAGTACAACACTAATATTTCTGAGAGTCTTGAGAGATTTTTCCCAAGTTCATGTATTACATCTTTGAAATGCAACCAACTTAATCAATTGTTAAGAAAAATTACCATTCATCAATTTGATCAACTAATCAGCACAACACTACTGAGTAAACCTTTGATCATACTAACAATAATGTGGAGAATAAAACGCAAGTTTAATTGATCTTTTTCACATAAATGAAAATCAGACTTAAACACTTAAACCTACTATATAATGTTATGGTTATCAAGTTAAAGAAGGGGGAGAGGCCAGATGGTGCCCGAGCTGTAATGTTTTCACAGCCAAAACCAGGCCCAGGAAAGCTCCCTCAACAACATCGAAGAGGACAGCCATGGGCTTTTTTCATTTATCATGGTCCATTTTATGGAGAAAATGTAATAAAATAACAGAGGTGACATAGTCTAGGCTAAAATTTTGTAGGTGCTACTCCAAGCCTTGTGCAAAGAATCCAAGACACATGACCCAGCACAGCTCAAGACCCCTGCTCCGGATTCAAAAGGAGAAGTTGAACAAGCCAGCAGAGCAGCAGTACCCATGCCCATTTAGTTTCAAATGACTGAACAGGCCAGACACCAGCATGCACATGTATGGAACTCTTACAATAAACGATGTAAGAGTGATCTTAGTTATCTTTAGAATTTGAAGTTCATATAAATGAAAATTCAGGTAACTGGATTCTTTGATAAATGAGGGTTTGCAATAAAGTATGAACTGTTAAAATGACAGCATGGGCACTGAAACTCCTGTGCATTTAAAGAAGATAAATCTAGTTATGTAAAGATTTACTAAAATATGAAGCTGTCAAGAAACACTTCGGATCTAAGAAATAATCCCTTCACACAACCTCTTTGGGTCCCAGGTGCTCAACTGCATGGCCAAATAATGCATGGGTGTGGTATGTCTGTGTGTCGGACCCAAGTAATCTGGCTCATAGTCATGGCTCATACAAACCCACATGAAACGATGATATAGCCGTTGAAAATGATGACGTATTATACCAAAGCCACTTATCCTGTTGCCACACCAGGTTATGAAAATAGCATTCAGGTTGAACTGTCATGACTAATATTTTAGATACAAGGTTTACAAGAGGATATGAACTAAATAAGATGAAAAAGCATGCATGTGATGGGTACAGCTGATTTTTATGCAACTGGAGTATGCTTCTTTAAACTTTTAGTTTAATGTTTAAATTTTTTTGCTCTATGAAAGTGAATCACATAAGGAGTACATGTATATGCAGTATGTGTAACAGACAAGCTTTTTATCCCTTTTTACCAGTATATCCAGCGAAATCATGCTAACATGACCACCAACATGGGACCAGTTGTCCTCTGATAGTACACCAAATAAGAAGTATATATATTTACAAGACAAGCTTTTTTTCTCCCTTATAAACAGTATACAGTGAAATCTTGCTAACACAACCACCTACATGGGACAAGCCAAAGTGGTTGTGTTAGCGAGGTGGTCGTGTTATTGGAAGGTTTTTATTATGAATTACTGTACTCCAGGACCAAACAAGGGCCTAGAGGCACAAAAAGTCCTTGTGTGGCATCAATAATGGGGTGGGACGACATGACTGACAGACAGACACAGTCCATTTAAGAAGTCCTCCCTCCTTATGGCAGGGGACTAAAAAGTGGTCATCTTAGCTCATGGGTCATGATACACTCTGAACACAGTGCTTGACCTCCTGCAGTCCTTCCACTCACAAGCTTTGAGAAAATGAAGGGTTCTTCAAGTTTGGCAAGCTGCCAAGCACCTAGCCAGTTTGCACTGGGAAAGGTAAAATCTGATCGGCTCAGCATGTAAACAAAGTTGACTGCGGCTATGCAGAAATTGTAAAACAAAATCTGATTGGCCCAGTGTGTACACAACGATGGCTGCATCCATGCATAGCTCCTCGAACGGCATTGCAAGAAAGGAAATTTGCAAACGGTGGGGATAATTAACTGACCCTAGACCATACCAGCATGTCAGTATAGAGACTGTCCTAAAAGTATACTTTGCATGCTGTGTATACCAACAGGGAGTGGTTAAATATAAAAAAGAAGGGAATTCCACAGAGACGGCACCACCTCGTGGCTAAACCTGACGGACAACCGAGGTTTTGTGCAGTGGTTAGTGGAGCAAATAGTTGAGCATAGTATAACTGCTGCTTATGGAGCGTGGGGTCATGACAGCAAGAATGTCGTCAGGCCAGATTTCACTGTACACCATTTATTATATGCACTGTGAGTGCTTTCAAGGTACCTTCTGTGGTGATGGTTTCCTGTATGTCTGGTTTGGCTGGTTCTGCTGGTGTGCTGTTGGTATTCTCTTGTTGTCCAGAGTCTGCTAGACTGTCTGCTCCTATTGCCAGCCTGTAGGGCTCTGCATACCATACACGCAGCTCATCACCAACTGCCAGGGCCTGTCATATTAAATTATTATAAATATTAACTACTATGGTTGATCTCATCGTGTTAAAGTTGTAGGGAAAAACTACATAAAACTATGTAAACTTTCCAAGGTTTGGGAGAAATGGGTTTTATAATTCAACCAGAGTTTGCTTGATCCCTGAGCTTGAAACTTCAATGTAAGCAGATCATTTAATTTAAGTGGGTTTGACACAGCAATAATTTGCTATATTGGACAATACTGGAAGATACTGGAAGCTCTGTAAAGATCTCCTCTTTTTCTACATAGATATAAAACAATTTCCAATTTCAATATATTTAAATTAAACCTGTTTATTTATGTCCATATTATCAAATTTACATTAGATTCTTGACTAATCATGTTTTACAATAAATAATCTTGCTTCTCTATTCTTCTCAAATGTAAATTTAAGAAGTTCTGCATGGTTCATTTATAACTGAATGTAAATGTAAATGGTATGAATGTATCCTTTACCTCCAGTAAGGTGTTAATTTTTTAACTCACGTTTGCTTATTTTCAAAATGCAAAAGGATTTAAAACCAAGGAATTCAAATTTCATGTAAATCCAGTACAAGAACAAATTTGTTATATTCTGTAATTAATATATATATATATTAATATATATATCTCATAACTTTAGAAACTTCTATGCAGCCATAAATTTTATTTTATTTTACCTTAGTAGTAATGAAGTAGACCTGTTTCCTGAACTGCAGGGCCACAGCATTGTATTCCTCGCCATTCCTTGCGGGACGAACCAAAGTCATCCAGTTACATAGGTTCTCATTGCTGCTGTCCAAGAGCTTAGTGCTGCCATCTGGCTTGATTAGCTGCATTAATATACACATAATTAAATGACAGTTAAATCTATATACATTGTATATAGTTATTCAACTTTTGTGAATCATCACACATGTTTCTCTGGCATTTCAGCATTATTTTCCATACAGGTGTACTCCACTCAAATACCCAGTCTTTTTTATGTAATATTTCTCCTTAATTCATTTAGTCAGGAAACAATTGATTATTGACGCGAATATTCTTTTATGACATGTTGTCTTGTAAAATATACCTAAAGTCTTTCATGGCATTCCCTGAAAATGATGTGATTGGGCTGTAGGATTTCAAGCTTGCACATGCTCGCCAATGTAAGATTTTCCCACAGATAATAGAAAACAACACAGGAATTTAAGTTTAAAATCACAAAATGGCCAAAAGGTCTGTCTGAAACATATACTGCCAGTATATTAGTTAAACGTGATAAACAGGGAAACTAGAACTATCGCAGCAGCTATTGAACTTCACCTTATGTTGAAAAATGTTAAGCCCCTTAACATGTCAAAATGACTTAACCATGTGCGACCAGACGTTGGCGGCTGGGCCCATGTCTGGATCATACAAGCACAAGAGGTGAAGTGGTGCACTGCTGTGGGCCAGCCTACTGTTATGGAGTAGGAGAGTGCATATTTGTGACTTAACACATATTTCAAGGAATATTTCACATTTCATATTTCACAGATACAAGCTCAGTTTCAGGCATGTCAGACTAAACAATGAATGACTTCTCATAATTGATGACCCCAACAACCAGTCATCCGGTCACACACAAATAGGCTTCTCTCCCAATTTAATCAGAGAACAGTACACCAAACCATTAAGGTCTATTTTAAGTCTGTGTAAACAGAAATAGTGTCACAGAATGACTTATGTGTTTAGTCTTTATGAGGGAATGGTAGAACACAATTAAAACATGTTATTTTATGTGACTCCACATGTGTATATAAGCACTGTCCTCCAAATAGGACTTGTAGGTCAGTTTATAACTGGATGTATGTCAGGTCAGACTTGGGATTTTCCATAGAACTTTTGTTCAATCAGATCACAGGAAAGTTAGAAAGTCAACTTACAACTCTGATATAATTGTGACCTACTTTGGGTCATCAAATAAGGTTTAGCCTTTATGACGAAATGCAGAAATATGGTATGTACATCTCATATGTCACGTGAAAGTTTTGTAACAAAACTATCTGTACGTAGTGTGCGCTGAGAGTCAGAGAGAGGGACCATGTCTAGCTGGGCACTGCAGGGCCTCAGCAAAGACTGGCCCAGACTCTGTCCTGTGAATAAAGACTTCTATCACCAAACTGGTCTTGGAACATTGTCAGCCACGCGCATCAGCAACCATATGTGATACAGGTGGGGACATCCCCAAACCCCACATCATATCATTATGGTGGATGAACCGGAATTCACTTCCAGCACATCAACACCAGAAATGATGACAGTGCTGCCAGCTGGAGTGAAGAATGAAGATCCCCCCCTCGCAGCCACAGGTGCCATTGACTGGTCTACCAGTCTGAATATAGATAAGAGCAGTGGTAGATAGGCCTGATATCTTACAAAGCCTTCCATTTTGTGTTGTAAGTGACCAAGTTTATAGAATCTCAACAGACATTACATGTTCATGGCTTTTATTCTACAAGCTCAGTTTTTATGACATCACTTGCTAAAATATCACAAATTTTCATCCTTTTTTTCATATTAAATCTATTTACAGGGCTTTGAATATCTTGATAAACTTTTCAAATTATGACCATTTTGCCATCATTCTGATGGTATGCTTTAATCTGAATGTTGCATTAGGGAACTCTTTGGAGCGTTGTTTCAGTTTAACTGTCAATCATGATCCTGTAAAACCTCCAAAATTATGACCACCAATGGTACCTCGGTAAAGCAGTAGCATTTTTGAGGTGATAATCTAAGCAAGGTCTGCTATAAAGAGCAACAAGCAAATTCGTGGAATTTATGTACCCCTGCTTCCGCCTCTTGCTATTTAAGCTTTCTGTGATCTCAATATTTTTTAGTTTTTATTGTCCTCTGAAGATGTCTCCACATGTCATAATTGTTCTTGTGAATTGGGAACAAAAGGAAAATTTTTGTTTTGAAGCTGGTGATAATAAATTTTCAAACAGACACTCCAAAACCCATCCCATCAAAGATATGCATGAGTGCAATCACTGACCCAAATTGGAATGAAAACGGATAATATTTAGGAAAGTTATCGCACAGAAACAAAAACCTGATGGACAGACAGACACACAGACAGACAAACTCAAATCAAAGTTCTGCAGAAGCGGCGGATAAAAAAAGAATTGAACCATGAAAAAGTGGTCATTATTTTTAGGTGGTCATTGGGCAAGGTTTTACTATAATAAAATTTTTGTTATTAAGAATTTACCACTGCAAGCTGCAAACACAAGTGAAGAGTAAATAGTAACATATAGGATACAGTAGAGAATATAGTTTTATATACAATACCTACCCTTATAGTTAGTCCCTTCTGTTTATCCAGACTGTCACTAGTAGCTTCTGGTGCTTCATATGGACCAAACTGTGAACTTTTCTGGACAACCTTCTTGGCAAACACACCTGTCTCTGAGAAAATGATTAAAAAATAGAAATGACCAAAAGTAACTCAGCTTAATAATAAACTATAAGACAAATTCTCATTAGAAGTTATGTGAGCTGGCAGCAATTGTTCAGTCAGCTGCAAAACCTTAAATAGGTCAAAATAAAAATAATGTCATACTTATGTAAACTTCCTGTGTGGAACACTCTTGTTATGTCATACTAGTGTATAAAAAGGACCTTATGAGGCAAAACAAGTGACCAATGGGTCATGACACTAAGCTGACTGGGAAGAGATTCGTAAAAAGGAAATTTTATCATCAGAATATACTCATTCAACTGAAGCATCAATGAGATTAACCAACAGGCCAAGATTTAGTCTGTATTTATATATCTCAAAAATAGAGAAAAAATTTATAAACTTTAAAAACTAGAATACAGGTAGCCGACAAGTGACTACGTGTATCCGCCAAAATCAGAGCGGGTGAAGTGAGGCATGGATTGAGTGGCAAGGGGAAATAGAGTGAGGTATGTTGCATATTAGCATGGATGTCTGCAGCCTAAATGTGTATGTAGGTTGTGCCACCTACCACAAATCCAGAAAGCTGTCCAACTTGGATACATATGCGAAATTTTAGGCAGAAAAGTCAAACCACTAGATGTATATGAGTGATTTTAGTCGACAGCAGACAAACAGACAGACGCTGTGCAAAATGGTTGCAGGTGGCCCCTCCAGTTTTGTGTATGATAAAGACCTATGTGAGATCAAAACACATGCACAATTTTGGCCCAATTGGTCAAATGGTTCCTGAGATATGAGCTTGGATGTGTGCAGCGTTAACTATAAGTTAGGTGGCGCCACCTGTCATAAAATCAAGAAAGCTATCCAGGATGTATAAACCTGCAAAATTTTAGGCAGTTATGTCAAACCACTACAGAGAAATGAGTGATTTTAGGCAACGGCAGACAAACAGACAGACGCTTTGCAAAATGTGCAAAAATGGTTGCAGGTGGCCCCTCCAGTTTTGTGTATGATAAAGACCTATGTGAGATCTATACACATGCAAAATTTTGGCCCAATCATTCAAACCATTCCCGAGATATGAGCTTGGATGTCTGCAGCGAAAACTAGAATGTAGGTGGCGCCACCTGTCATAAAATCAAGAAAGCTATCCAGGATGTATAAAGCTGCAAAATTTTAGGCAGATATGTCAAACCACTGCAGAGATATAAGTGACATTATCCCACGGCAGACAAACAGACAGACGCTGTGCAAAAATGGTTGCAGGTGGCCCCTCCAGTTGTGTGTATGATAAAGACCTATGTTAGATCGAAACACATGCACAATTTCGGCCCAATCGGTCAAATGGTTCCTGAGATATGAGCTTGGATGTGTGCAGCATTAACTAGAATGAAGGTGGCGCCACCTGTCATAAAATCAAGAAAGCTGTCCAGGATGTACAAACCTGCAAAATTTTAGGCAGTTATGTCAAACAACTACAGAGAAATGAGTGATTTTAGGCCACGGCAGACAAACAGACAGACGCTGTGCAAAATGTGCAAAAATGGTTGCAGGTGGCCCCTCCAGTTTTGTGTATGATAAAGACCTATATGAGATCAATACACATGTATGCAAAATTTTGGTCCAATCGTTTAAACGGTTCCCGAGATATGAGCTTGGATGTCTGCAGTGTAAACTAGAATGTAGGTGGCGCCAACTGTCATAAAATCAAGAAAGCTATCCAGGATGTATAAAACTGCAAAATTTTAGGCAGATATGTCAAACCACTGCCGAGATATGAGTGACATTATCCCACGACAGACAAACAGAAGGACGCTGTGCAAAAATGGTTGCAGGTGGCACCACCATTTTTTTGTGTATGTTATAAAGCTATCAAAGGGCTACATTTGTATAAATTTTATTTCCCGATCGGTCAAACGGTTCCCGAGATATGAGCTTGGATGTCATCAGCGTGAACGTGAATGTAGGTGGTGCCACCTTTCATAAAATCAAGAAAGCTATCCAGGATATATACGCATGCAGAATTTCAGGTGAATCAGTCAATTCACTGCAGAGATATTAGTGATTTTAACCCAAGGCAGATGAACAGATGGACACTGTGCAAACATGGTTACAGGTGGCGCCACCATTCTTTGTGTATGTTATTAAGCTATCCAAGGGCTACATTTGTATAAATTTTATTTCCTGATGGGTCAAACGGTTCCCGAGATATGAGGGTTTATGTGTGGAAACAGACGCACAAATGGACGCTGGGCAGTGAGGAAAGGTAAGAGGTCAACGCAAATTGGCTAGGCACCAGTTCACATGTGACCCGATAATTGGTGTAAGTTTTGGAGAAATCGGTCCATTAGTCTCAGAGGAGTTCTCTGGAAATGAACGCGGCGGTGGCGGAGGAACCCCGTCAAAAACATAGTATCCGCAAAACTTTGTTTTGGGGGATACAAAAATACAGGTGGCTCCACCAGTCTGCAGAAACTAATAAAAACACTTAATGGTCAATATCCATGCAAAGAATCATGGTGATCTCCGCATTAGTTGTTAAGATACTTCAGCTTTTGTATCAAATTGTCCATTATTCTGAGGGATACTTCGGAGTCCTATAGCTTGAAGGATATGGGTAACAGAGACCTAATTTCAAGTTTCCACAGGCACTTTTCATGGGCCTTGCATGACAAGAATGAAGATTCTAGGTCCAGTTGTTGCGATTTGTACCCTGTTGACAGTTAACCACATCTTTAAAGGTCTTAAAAAAAGAGAAAAAAATTCGTAAAATTTGAAAAAAATAGAGGTGGTGCACCCAGTCTGCAGAAACTGATGGAACAGCTCATGATCAATATGTATGCCGAAAATCATGACCATCAGTGTTGTAGTTGTTGAGATACTGCAGTTTTTGTATCAAATTTTCCATTATTCTGGGGGGTATTTTGGAGCCATACAGCTTAAAGAATATGGGTAACAGAGACCTAATTTCAGGTTTCCATGGAGACTTTTCATGGGTCTCCCTGTGTGTCAAGAAAGGTCCAGTTTTTATGATTTGTGCCCTGTTAACAGATGATCTTATCTTAAAAGGTCTCAAAAATAGAGAAAAAATTCGTAAAAAAACCCGAACAAATACAGGTGGTACCACCAGTCTGCAGAAACTGACGAAACACTCCATGATCAATATCCATGCAAACAATTATGGTGATCTCTGCATTAGTTGTTCAGATACTTCAGCTTTTGTATAAAATTTTCCATTATTCTGGGGGATACTTCGGAGCCCCATAGCTTGAAGAATATGGGTAACAGAGACCTAATTCCAGGTTTCCATGGAGACTTTTCAAGGACCTCTCTGGATGTAAAGTTAGAAGTTTCCAGGTCCAGCAGTTACGATTCGTGCCCTGTTAACAGATGATCACATCTTTTATGGTCTCAAAATAGAGAAAAAAAATCGTAAAAAAAAATCGAAAAAATACAGGTGGCGCCACCAGTCTGCAGGAACTGATGGAACACCTCTTGATCAATATGTATGCCAAAAATCATGACCACCAGTGTTGTAGGTCTCTGTTACCCATATCCTTTCAGTCAGCTGAGCTAAAAAAGTATGGCTTTCAGGCACTTTTTTAACAAGGGACCCATTGGAAATGACTTATAGTCAGCTGAGCTAAAAATTGAGGTTTTTCCTTAAGTTCTCGAAGGAACAAAGTTGCAAAGACCCAGTTTTCAGCTTGGTAGGAGATCTTTGGGACATCTAACGTTATGCCAACAGCCTGGGGAGCATAGATATGCACTGAATGACCTACAGTCACCAAAGTGGACTGCTTGACAATGTAAGGGAATACAACAAGAGCCTCCTAAAAATTCAATAACTAGCCTAATTTTGCAGCTTTTATTTTCAAATTTCAGATTTTAACAGATTAAATCCTTATGTGTACATGCTGTGAAAATTAAATCCACAGTACTTACAGGAAAAAAAGTTGCTGTGGCCAAACTTGGGCAAAATTTAAGGTACCAATTTTATATTTTTGCCAATATTTAAAAAAAAAATTTTAACAGATTTTGATCTAATTTTTGGTATACAATTAAATTTTGATTAATTAAAGTTGTATTACTGATAAAAAGTCCCTACCTTTAACACTTTTGGTCTTAAGTGACCAAATATCTTTCCTGATTTTTTACAAAGTCCATTATGTTTGGGCCAATAACTATTTAAATTAAATAATACTGACTTAATTTCTGACATGTACATAGGAACTATATAGAGGAATATTTATGGTAAATATGAAGAAAACCAGATGAGTGGTTTTGATATTAGGCAGTCCTGAAGTGTAAAAATAGATTTCTAATAAAAAATTGTTTTTCCTTAATATCTCGAAGGAACGAAGTCCTATTGACCCAATTTTCAGCATGGTAGGAGATTTTGGGGACATCTAACTGTATGCCGATTTCAGATTCGTAGGTCCAATGGTGTCGAAAGGTGCCAGTCTTCCGGACGGACATCCAGACAGACGGACGGACAGACAGACGGACGGACGGACAGTTGACGGACAATGGACCACGACTATAGCTCAGATGACTTATAGTCAGCTGAGCTAAAAATCAGTGCGGGTGGGCGATATTTATTTTTTACCTTTTTTTAATGTTTCAATAAAATTGTCATATGATCAGGGAAAAGCATGAAATAACAGAATTTTTTTTGCGAAACATGTAAAAGCACTGCATAATAAAGGAAATCTTATCAAAATTATATTATATTATCTTCTTGAAAGATGAAAATCAAATAAAAATGTTTGATGCGGGGGGTTAAAATTGATGCGTGCGGTGCCTAAGAACCGTATACCTTTTTTTTTTTGCCTATGAGGCCCCAGAGCACAATGAACCAACACAATGAAAGACAGACTAAAGCATCAAGAACCACTGACTAGCTTGTGTCTCTCGTAATGCAAGTAATGCTACCTACCATGCTGGCCCTCTGTGCGGTACGCCAGTACTCGAGCCGATAACATGTGAGGTACTGTTAGTCTTGCTCTGCTGGGGATTTTACGATCTCTAATCCGAGTGAACTTCCCATGTCTTTTGCACTGCCTCCTCACTGAATTCTTACACTGGTCACACCCTACAATGTAACAGAGGTCAGAGGTCATCTAGACTGGTATTCTGCTCATTTCAAGTCATGTGTTCTGCTCTGTCACAGAGACTTGAATCAATTCCACACCTAGATTTACAAAAAGCAATGATTCTGGCTGATTCCTAATTCATTTTTTGCCTTTTTTAGCTCTGCAAATAACACATGGACACTGACATATACCAGAAATTTTTGAGTGATGGAAATGTTTAGTGTCTAGTTCAAAGGTAAATATTACTAAAGCTGTTTTTTTTCATAGTAGGAGCATGCTAGCACCTGCAGCTAATGAAATTCAAAATATTTTATAATTAATAATTAATAATTTCATGCAGATATCTATAACATATAGGCCCACTCATGAGGAAATGCACTGATAAAGTATTTCATGTGAACCACTTACCAGTGAGTAAAAGAATTTACAATATCACTATGAATCCCCATTTTCCCTTATAAGTATTATGATTTATACCCCTTTCCCATCATAACCATGCATTGTGTAATTGTGGCAGTAAAAGGCACTGGGATTAGGTTTAAGATCGTCTGCAGGAACAAAAATCATGATTACTGGAACTCACACATAAAGTTGTCATCATAGCTGACTGGTGCTGGCTGGCTGTTCTGCAAAAGTGCTGCCCCCTTGAGGAGGTTCTCAATCTGTAGTGTGCTGACTATCTGTGGGTTAGTCAGAGGCACCTCTGTAAGGGACTCTATAAAACAAGCAAAATATTTCTTAAGCACTAGGACTGATCTAGCTTTCAAGACTTGGAACCTTTTTTGCTTCAAGGCGATATTATTACTGCATTGTTTAAAAGGTGAAGGGGGAGGAAGGGCAATAATAATCCATGAAACTATTATTGAAACAAAAGTTTTTCTGCAGACTTCTGTCAATCAAAAACTTTAGGCTATATTGCCTGCACAATTTCATTACAGTAAAACAAAGTTGAACCTTGAATTACACAATATATGCATTAAACCTTTCATGTCTATTCCTTTGAGATAATGAGGTTTTATGCTATTTTACTACATACATATTGTGTTCTCTCCAAAATACTGCAAACTATGAACAAATTTGTCACTAATCTTTCACCATTGCCAGAAAAAAACCCAATAAAATTTCTGTGACAGTGTTTTGCTTTTCCTGCCTAGGAACTTAGAAATCTGACATGGTCCATCTTAAGAGAGGGCAGGAGTCAGACATTAGCATCCCCACTGTGTAAATAAGGCAGTACATGCAGTAATATCCAGATATAAACCATGTACTCTTTTAATTACAACACTGTTTTATGAACACAATATGAAGGGGAATATCTTCTTAAATGTTCAAAGGACAACTGCATTAGGTGTTATTCACTTAGCTGTTAGACTGTTAGTCATTATTATAACTCACTAACTCATAAATTTATGTTTTTAATTAATATAAGCTTACCTGTAGTAATAATTAAAGCCATCTATTAACCTGCATGAACTATAGAATTGATGTAATTTTTTGGTTTACATTGCACAGATTAATGAAATGTTCTTGTGGAATATGTTTGGCTTATTTTGCTGAGCCCCCCACCTTATATAGTTATAAACAGAAACATGGATATAAACAAATTAAACAGCCTGTGTACCATGGGATAGGCGTTTATTAGCCTATTTTTATGAAAGGTTCAAGTAACTCTTTTTTGTTAATGGACATCTGATATTAGAATAAGCGCCTTTAAGGATGGGTAGATTGATTAAATTTATTTTAGTTTTACATTAAGACATAATCCAATTTAATTAGACATCCTTATTTAGACAGAGTTGCCTAATGAGGCAAATCTAAATCAAAGAAAAATAGGAAACCTTTAATTACAGAGTTGCTAATTTTAATAATTTGCAAATACCTCATACTATTCTTTTATCAACCGCTCATGTGTTAATAAATTAAACGCTGTTAACAATATGCAAATATTTTAACTTTTTCCGCTTCATGTAAGAAAAAAAGGAAATCGTTATTTACAGTTTGGACTGTCACCTGGTAGGACCACGTGCTTTTGCTGTCGTTTGTTTACAACAAGCCACATTCGTCAGCCAATCAGCACTGTTGGGGTTCACTCGGGATTTCTGATACACACTCGCTCCAAATACGGTCCTGTGCTGACATAATCATGCACGGTGGGTGTATGATCCCACAATCAAATCTTACCATGGGTTATATTTTCCATGTTGATCATCTCTATTGCTTATTTCTCGCCACATGAACCCGAAAGCCATGAGTTGTCACACCGGTACCAATCGAGGTCAACTCCCCTTGTCCGAAGCCATTACTGCTGGGAATGCTGGGAAAAGGAATTCCCGGGGTCATCATAGGGTCAAACGTCTTCCCTCAACAAGCCTGAGAGCTGAGTTGTCAAACGTGTGGCATGTACTGTGGTGTGATTTGTTAGGTTATAAATATTACTGTCACAGGTGTCAAAATGTCAGGGACAGAAGAACCAGTAATGACAAAACAAGAAAGAGAGAATCTTAGGCAAGAAAGAATAAGAAGGGCAACAAAAATGACAGATGAACTAAAAAACCCATGCATCAAGGTCAGATATCTCTGCTGGTATAAACATGTTATATCACCTCCACTTCAACATGTATTTGGGTAATAAATATGATAGTAGTATTGATACAGAATTTTAAGTTTCTACCCGAATGATATTGACAAATGATTTTATAGTCTGTTTTGAATGAAGAGAAAGTCCTAAACGGTCTGTCAGGCTATGAGGCTACTATTAATGCATGTACTATAGTCTATATATACCTTTCCGCCTGGGATACATTCAAACTCAAACGGTTAAATTTGAGTCAAAATTGGATTTTGAAAATTTATGATTTTTATGCATTTTTGTTAACACTGTATTTAGTAAAACAGTTGTACTATATATGAAATATAAGATGAATATACTGAACAATTGCAAATGGTTTGATGAAAGTTTTTCATATCAGATTCCCAGAGACGGAGTTATCATAGCTGTCACAGTATTTTGTTCAACTTCCAAGTGGCAGTATTTAATATATAGGAAACCTGCAGTTCATCATCATTATATGTTACTAATTTTCATCATTTTGGTGAATATATTCATTGACAGTTTGATTGGTACAATAAACATTATGGTACATATGGATTGGGACTGAGCAGTGACATATATAGCTCATTGGTAGTTTTTATCCCCTATTTGTTTCATTTTAAGTAAACATGATAAAGTAATTAAGCATTACAATATTGTGCTGGTATTTAGCGTGGTAATAGTTGATACAGATATAGGAAAATTAGGGTATTTTTTTATAAATTAATAATATGGATGAATAATATTAAAAAATGTATACAATTCCTCTAAATGCAAGTCAACATATACCTTTCCAGTATGATACATGTATCTTGATTGCATTACACTAAGTACATGTAATTTACTACCAGGTTCAGGTATCAGGTACTCATGAAATCCAGGTACGTGTACAGGTACTCTGAATTAGGTACATAGATACAGGTGTGAGTACCTGACCTCAACTGTGTTTATTGCCGTCCATAAAATCAAAACTGACTTTTTAAACAAATTCTCAACTATTACAGGATCTATAGTCATGTATTTGCAAATAATAAATAGATTTATCACATGCAAATTACACCTGGCTACAGTTGAAATGAAGAATATTGATAGACACCAAGGTGTTGAAAGGGTGCCATGAGATGAATGAAAATAATTATGTAGAGATAATCAAAGAAATACTGTCATCAAATATTGCTAACATGTGGATGGTAAATCTGACGCACATTGTCTTACAGGAACAGAAGATGTCTATGAGATGCATTCATGAACACTTTGACAACAAAGAAGTGTGTGGCCCATATTTCCAGAATTATAACAACTGTAAAAATTTCTGGGTAAGAACACTGAATTATATCACCATTAACATAACCTATTCTCTCATTAGGACAACTTCTCATTAATTACAACTGAGCTGCATTTAAAATTTGTTTCAGTCATCCAATAATTAATAAATAATTATGAAATATTACAGAATTGTGTACAATATTATTTATCTCTCTAATATTGTCTCTCTTTCCATATTCCTTGCTTTCACATGAGGAATATTTAAGATCTTATTTTTTGGAGAAACATTTTATACCTTTGAAATGAAACATTTGTATTTGTATTTAAGTGCGCTGAGTGAAAAAGGACTTTTTTTCATATTTAAAGTACAAGTAGTTGATAAGCGACTGTGTATCCGCTGTATCACAGAGGCATAGGTAAAGTAATTCATGGAATGTTCCTGACATGACTATAAATTTGTGACACCAGTGATGCCATTTAAAACTCCTCATTTATGTGCAATTTTCACCAAAAGCAGATCTACAGATAGATAAACCGTGCAAGATTTCAGGCTCAGACACCAGTCAACTACTGAGAAAAAGTGCATCAATGTATTCTTTAAAACAACAGCAGGTGGCACAACCTCTCTGGTCTACAACAAAGCTATCCAAGACAGACAAACATGCCAACATGTCAGGCTAGTACATGCATCCACTCCTCAGATATGAGCAGTTTTTACCCAAAGCAAATAGATGGATGGATACAAGTCCTGAATACAAGATGGCGATATCCAAGCTCTATTGACATGTACAATTTAAGGCCAATACGGCATATCACTCCTGAGAAAAGGGCATTAATTTATTATATAAAAACAGGAAGGTAGGTGGCGCAACCTGTCTGGTCTACGAGAAAACTCTCCAAGATTATGTACATGCCAAATTTTAGACCAATACATTGAATCACTATAGAGATATGAAACTATTTATCTAAAGCAAATGTAAGGATGGACTCCACACAGAAATGATTGTAGATGGCACCACCAGTGTTAAATACGAGATGGAAGTATCCAAGATCTATGAATAAGTACAATTTCAGGCAAATATGGCAAATCACTCCTGAGAAAAAGGTGATTAATTTATACTATGAAACAGGAAGGTAGGTTGAGCCACCTGTGTGGCTGATAAAAAAACTCTTCTAGATGGATGTACATGCCAAATTTCAGACAAATACATTGAACCACTCCTGAAATATGAGCAATTTTCACCTAAAGCAAACATACAAATAGATGCCACACAAAAACAATTACAGGTGGCGCCAACAGTCTTAGATACAAGATGGAGGATTCCAGGATCTACGGACCCGCACAATTTCAGGCCAATACATTTTAACCAATCACTAAGAAGAACAGATGGCAAACGCATTGATTGATGGCATGCAAAAATTATTGCAGGTGGCGCCACCAGGTTTGCAGTTACTAGTTGGAGAGATCCAAGATCTATGGACATGTAAAATTTCAGCTCAATACACTGAACCACTCCTGAGATATGGGCTGTTATTAAAAAGACACCCAGATTCATACTGCACAATAAGGACTGCATATGGTGCCCCCGTCTTTGTTAGGCACAACTACGCAGGTGAAAGCATAACTATGCCCAGTTTCAGAAATATCAGTCCAAGGGTCTCAGAAGATTTCACCAGACATGAACACAATGGTGGCGGCATAGAAAGCTGCAGAACCCGTTCAAACCCATTCAAAAATAAATTTTTGGCAGATACAATTAACAAAAAATCATGGTAGGAATATACATTACATTAACATCCAAATGTTTCCTTATTATAATATCAGTTGAAGTAAAATATTCATTTTAATATATTTCCATTTGCTAGTTACATTTTTGTTGGCTTTTAAACTATGTTTTCTTTAATCCAGGACAGAGTGAAGATTGATCGCAAGAGAAAGGGACTCAGTGATCCTCTCCCACCTCCAGAGGAGAGAGAGAAAGTAAAAGCAGAATATATGAAAAAAATGAGAGACCCGCTGTCGCTATAATCTGTGTTAGTGCTATGAAGAAGTAAGACTATTATTTCCTTGGCTGTAGTCTGTCTATTCCTCCTACAAATGCCCCTTTTATGGCAAAAAATAAAGTCTACAGCCAGGATTTATTGCCAAAATGAAGCAGAAAGCTGCAGTTGTATGTGGTCTGGCTTGAAATCATAGTTATAGACATGAAGCCATCTCTGGATTTTCTTTGGAAATATTTAAAAGGTAACTATGCAAATGGTGTCTTTCAAACGCTTCTTCTTCTGTAGATGTTTATCTTCCCTGACCACTAGCTGAATGTTCCACATATTGCTATAATTTTGAATACCTTTGGCAGTTGAATAAGCAAGCCTTGTCCCAACTGCTGTTGAAGCTGGATTTTGACAATCATCTGTGTATATGGAATACTGCTAATAAGGAATGGGCGACTTGTTGGTGCAGCAGACTGTTATCAGTTGACTCCTTCATAGCATCTTCACAGGCAGCCACTGTGAACAGCAACCAGAGACTGGATTTTTGGCTGTTAACAAAACAGTATGAAACAGCAGAATTCCTGGGAATTGCTTTGGAATAATCCTGAGAATGATAAGATTATTACGTATCATTGTCAACTTCTTTAAATATGCTTATATATAAAATAAATATATTGTTAAAAAAAATTTTCAATCATTTGATTTAAATGTTGTACACATTGGTGTTGTAGTTTTCCGCCCACCAATTCAAAAAAGCTTAAGGCCATACAAAAGAAAGAGACCCATGGATCATGGCACTCAGCTGAATTTTGTAAAATTTTAGCAGATGCATTTTTTAAAATAATTTTTATATACATGTATTTAAGATAAGAGGAAATTGCCCTGATATTTGGTGATAATCATATACTAAATATAAGATTGCTGAACAAAATCTCTTACAAGACTGCCATAAATAAAAAGAAAATTGAATAACTTCTGGTTTTGAATGTACAGATTTAAGGAATAAATTCATCACATGAATGATTAAGGCAGCATACCTGACGAAACCCCTATATCTAAAATTCAGTCTAAAAGGTGTTTAAAATTCCTATTAGACCTCATATAAAGTATACATTATTTTAACTTTTTTACAGTGTTCTTTCTGATTTTATGCATACTTTTGAACTTTACATCCATTTTCTTATGACTTAAATATTTTGCAAAATTATAAAAAAAATCTCTGTTATTTTATGACTTGAAAGTCCATTTAAATTATGTTAGCTGTTAGTCCTAAACATTATTTGTTTAAGTAAAATAGTACTTCATTTTCTTGAAAAAATGTCATCAACTGTGATTAATTGAATCAGAATGCCTTATTAAACTGATAAAATTATAATTCCCACATCTTTCAGGACCATTTACTGTAAAAACCTTTCAGCCACTTCTGGGATGCCTTTAGATAATGCACATAGCATTTTTCATGCATAATGATGATTGAAAC
This sequence comes from Sipunculus nudus, assembly GCA_026874595.1. Taxonomy (NCBI): domain Eukaryota; kingdom Metazoa; phylum Annelida; class Sipuncula; order Golfingiida; family Sipunculidae; genus Sipunculus; species Sipunculus nudus. Next base: position 46,019,554 of record CM049309.1, read on the forward strand.
TAGAATGACATTCCATATGATGCAGTTCACTCATTTATCCAGATCTACATCAAAACTTAAAGGGGCCAAATCACCTATCTCACCTTTATAAACTAAAGGTAATCCCTTGGAGCTTTCATAAATATAGGCCAGTAAAGGTGGATATAATGCCAGTGACAGCACACAGGCTGCTTGTTTTGTTTATATCAACGTGTTTATAATATGTGGGGGCCCGCCAAAATAAAACAAATTCAACAAGGGCACCTGGCAGCAGGTAGTGGTGGGAGTCGGTTCCTTTTTCATAATCAATCATTGGTTGGAACAAACCAAACGATGATCGATTATTAATCAGTTCAGACAAATATAAATAAATATGTAATTATCTGTGAAACTCTACTTTCTTCACCCAACCTGTATTTCTTAGAAATTCTACCTTAAGAATAGAAGTCTTTGCCTTTTTTTTATATTTTTATATGCTTTTCAAAGTTTCATTTTAATTAATTATAATAATCAGGAATTAAGCCACGATCCAGGACATCTACTTGCTGGCCTTCATACTCGCGCGTATCACCACCAGCAAGGACTTTCATTTTATAATAATTATGATGACTGCCGACATGCATGCTGGTTTCACAGGCCCGCCAGAAAAATTACAGGCCCATATATTTTTTTTTGCATTAAAATTTTTTTTAAATAATTTAAAACTAAAAATATAATCTGTTCTTGCATCTTCCATGTCATACTCATTTACATATGGAAGTTATCAGGAAAACAGACTCTGTATATGAAGCGCAGAATGTTGTTAAAATGGCATTCTGATTATGATGTAATTGATTGATGCCTTTGGTATTCAAGAGCTTGAGAGTGGCAGCAAAGCGACTGACTTTCAATAAAACTCAATGATCGGCCCACCACTAGCAGCAAGTCCGATAAGCCAGAGCTTTGCAAATGGCATTTTGCAACAAGAACCTCCACATATATATAACCTACCACCTTAGGTTACACTTTACATGTTGTTGATAAACAAGTTCACAATCCTTCCCGAAGGCCTTGTAAGAACTTTTCACAACCAAAATTACCCTTAGATCATTAAAATATACTTAGAAGAAGCCAGAAATTACATAAATGCTTTTTCAAAAGGTAGGTGATTGGGCACCTTTAAATAAGGGCCTAACAATTCATAGGAAAAAAAGCAAATTTGTGGAATTAATGTACCCCACTTTGGGCTCTTGTCGTCTTTCATGCTTGATAAGCAACCAAAATTATGACGTGTAAAGAAAATCTTGAGGGCACATGAAAACTGAAACAGAACATCTATGACATGTGGAGACATCTGCAGTTGAACATAAAAACTAAAACACATTGAACAATAGGACCAAAATTTGATAATTTTGTTTTTGAGCTGGAGAGAATAATTTTCAGATAGACACTCAAAACCAATCCCAACCAAGGTATGCATGAGAGCAATCACTGACCCAAATTTGAATGAAATGGAATAATATTTAGGAAATTATCGCACTGAAACTAAACCTGACAGACAGACAGCTAGACAAACCCAAGTCATGTCCCTGGTTCCAAAGAAGCGGTATGCTCCCAAGGCAGCAGAAATCTTGCGCTTCTTAAGAAGCTACTGATTTTCACGCTGCCTGCTTTGACCGTTTATGATGCACTTAAACACCAGGTGGTGCATATGGACCTGTCTGCTGAAAAAACTGCTGATATGATGAGCAGCCAACCAAATGCAAGTCAACAAAACCCTTAACAGGCATCAGGCTCTGCCCAGAAACTATGTGCAGGGCTATTCTCTCTGACCCTGTGGCCTGTTCAAACGGTCGCCGGAGCGATGAGCTGTCACTCAACACGAAATGAACATTGGCTTCATGTATTCCTCGCTTGGCTGATAAACCATTTTATCTTCAGCACAGGGTCTCATCTGATTGGACCAAAATACAGTGCTCCCCTCTGGTGTAGAGATTCAGGATACAAGGTCATAACAAACCGCGCTTACGAAATAGGGAGTTGGCCTATGTAAAGAGCGTTGTGTAAAGAGCGTAATGAAGCGGGGGACAATTAAATCCCTATATTCTATCAGAATTCCCTGCATGTTTCACAAATGAGATGGACTGTGGAAGTTTCAAATCTGAAACAGTATAATTAAGGCTTTTCCCATATATTGTCATGTGGGAAGAGTTCACAGGTGTGCATTAAATGCATTTGGCCTTGTTTAAATAAATGTTTTGTTACTTAAACACAAAACATGACTTTCTCAGCATTCATGAACATCGCTTGCTGACTTGTTCAAATAGTTAATTAATGTCATGAGTCCTTGAATAACAATTGTGCAATCTTTATTGTAGAAAATACAAATTGAAAATACAAAGTGCAATCACACCCAGATGCAAAATATGACATGTAAAATTATGCATTAATTAAAGTGCAAAAATGAGGTACCTGTGCGCACTAATTTGACTAAAGCCCTGACAGTGATGTGAGAAGTTTGAATCTTAGGTTTAAAATATAAACAGAATTCTTTTATAAATATACTCTTTTCTAACCTACATATTTACTGTAAATGATATAAAGTTCAATTTGGCCCCTCATAAACAGAAATTATGTATGAATTTAAACAATACCGACTTTTTTACAAATATAAATCTGAGGAATTTTCACCAAATTTTTTTTTTACAAATACAGTTAATCCTTCCTACTACATACACTTGGTGTCTGTAATAGAGCGTTCCTTAAAGGGGAGGTTTTCCTCCAATTACAAAAGTACATGATATACAAGCACCCATATCTCAGAAGCCACAAACTGTTGTATCTTCTACACAGAAGATGTCCCCATTACACATGTATTTAAAATTAAAAACCAGTTTCTTATCATGTTATTTCCAATTCACAACCATAAACAAGTAACCCATGGGTCACGATGCTCAGCTGACTGGGAAGAGATTCGCAAAAGGAAATTTTATCATCTGAATGGTAGTATATACACATTCAACTGACGCATCAAACAGATTAACCAACAGGCCAAGATTGTGTCTGTATTTATATATCTCAAAAATAGAGAAAAAATGTGTAAACTTTAAAAAAAATACAGGTGGCTCCACCAGTCTGCAGAAACTAATAAAAACACTTAATGGTCAATATCCATGCAAAGAATCATTGTGATCTCTGCATTAGATACTTCAGCTTTTGTATCAAATTTTCCATTATTCTGAGCTGTACTTTGGACTGCCATGGCTCAAAGGATATGGGTAACAGAGACCTAATTTCAGGTTTCCATGGAGACTTTTCATGGGTCTCCCTGTGTGTCAAGAATGAAGATTCTAGGTCCAGCTGTTATATTTTGTGCCCTGTTAACAGATGTTCACATTTTTAAAGGTCTCAAAAATAGAGGAAAAAAATTGTAAAAATTTGAAAAAATACAGGGGGCGCCACCAGTCTGCAGGAACTGATGGAACATCTCATGTTCAATATGTATGCCAAAAATCATGACCATCAGTGATGTAGTTAATGAGATATTGTAGTTTCTGTATGAAATTTTTGACTATTCTTGGGGGTACTTTGGGGCCCCATAGCTCAAAGGATATGGGTAACAGAGACCTAATTTCTGGTTTCCAAGGAGATTTTTCATGGACCTCTCAGAATGCCAATTTACAAGATTCTAAGTCCAGCGGTTACGATTTGTGCCTGGTTAACGGATGGACAGACAGACGGATGACGGACAAGGAGTGATCGCTATAGCTCAGACGACTTTCTGTCAGCTGAGCTAAAAAAAACAATAGTTCTGATGAGGATTGAAGCACATAATTAATACAAACTGGTGATCCTAATTAAGCATCTTATTAAGGCCTGGATGCTTTATGGATATTGTGTTAATGACCAAGGCAAAAATCATGATTGTCTGTAATTCATGCAATTGTTGAAATGACTTTTTTGATGGATATCTGACACAACACTTCATTAGGGAGTAATTAATACTGATAAATGGAGGAAAGTAGTTGTATACCTGGAAGTCCCTTTATAATTAGAGCCATGATATAAGGTGGACAGAACATTCCTGGCCCTTTGCTAATGACCTGGTGGTGATTTCCATCAAACTGCTTTTGTTAGCATTGTATAAGGAACGGTGAAAGTGGCATGATAACTGTGTAAGGATTTGACTGTAAGCTCTATATGTACATTGATTCCTCTTGAGAACTTGTGCAGTGCTACAGAGTTATCTATGGTACAGTAACCACACATTGCATAGAGTTTTTCAGATATAGCTGAACAATCTGAGGCCTGATTTATGACCCACTATGTTTAGTCACCAATTTTTTTTCAAGTGTTTAACTCGGGGTGCACTTGGGAGTTAAGTTTAACACTCCATACTTTATATCCTGTCCAAAATCAGGTGCTAAAGAAATTTGAAACCATGCACTTTTGAAAGATTAAATAACTCCAGTGCCTCATAGATCACTGAAGATTATATGACTAGTAAGGTTTTGATCCAGTATTTAAATAAGGCACTGTGGGTGTAATATTTTGGTTATCACACACATTGCACACTCTGCTATCTGACTTGTTGCAGAGCATACTACTAAGATACATGACACATCAATGTTGGGAACCCGTACACCCTCTCCAACTGTAACACATAACATCAGTCTAACAGGAACTTCACTGGTTGCCTCTTGGGCATCATTAACAAAATCTTTTAACAAACATTTAAGAATTGCATAATAAGGCACCTAATTTCAGCCAGCTCCTATCATCTTATACAATCACTCAAGAAAACAGACTTTTGTCATCTTATCAATTGTTCATCCTTAAAACAGGATTTGATCGTTTGATTACCAGTGGCTTTCCAATGATAATAATCAACGACTACTTAATCCAGAATCATGGCATTCTTTAACAACTTCTCAGAATTCTTATCCACTTTTCACTGGTCTGCATTGGCTCAAGCATCATTATGCATAATACATCTTTATGAAAGAGAAATGGCATTAGAAAAATGAATGTATAAATTGTCTGAATACTGCAGTGTCACTGATATGATTATAACAGTCATGGTTATAAAATTAAAGACAAAAAATATTAGACATGACATTGCTCAAACAGTCCAGTGATGATGTCTTTAAGACATAAAATTCATCTTCATCCTTAACATCTGATGGTCACACCATCATCCTCAAAATATAAACGGAATGAGAGCCTTCCTGTTGCGGGGGTAGTGCTGAAACTGGTCTTTGTACCTGAAAAAGATAATAAAACATAGAAAATTATGATAAAACAATATCCTCATCATGTCATGCTGGTCATGAGAGAACTAGTAATGTTGCCACTCATACAAAAGCTGCCTTTCTCATATATCTGGACCTAACATAACTGCCCAGTTGATATTCTCTAAATCGTCAGTTTTGAGGCAATGAAATAATCATACAATTTGCTGATACATGGCAGCATCTACATACATTGTAATTTGTTTACACTTACCAGTCTGTGTGAGCTTGAACAGTTTTGTTTGACTTGGTGATGCTATTCAGGGATTATTTTTTATTGCACATCTTTAATTGGCAAATATTTAACAAAATCCGTACAAACTCTGTCCATCATCACCCTTTAAGGTGGCCAGCAAAACATGTTTCATCCCTGTATAGGCTTATTAATTAATTCTACAAATGTTATTACTTGTTTGTTACAGCTTGATTTTCCAATGCCTGTGTTCATATTTACAGTTACAAATTGACACACTTACCTAGCGGATATAAATATTTATATTTTTAATTGTGTGAATGATTGTAAGCCAAATTTACACTATATATGCACAAGAAAAAGTTGACTGTAGTCCCTACATATAGGTCCTTAAAAGAAACTCTCCTATCCCCATGCACACAGAATAACACCAGTATGTGATCACTTAAGTGACCAACCAGTCGTCATGCTTTCACATACTGTTCAGCTGATTAAGGGCACAAATAAAAAGTCTTTAGTAGTACATGCATACAGATTAATATACTGACCACTGGTGGTTGTGTCTTGCCCTGGGAACAAAAGTAGCTGCTCCAAATAAACACCAAGCTAAACCAGCCAAAGACCATGTGGCTAAAGCCCTGGAATAAATAGAAAATTAGAATACTGATTAGTGATACAAACATTGGATATACTAACTTTTTTTTAAGATACAATTTAAATCACAGATTCTGATCATTCCAGAAGTAAAAGCTTGGATTAAAACTAGTACATCATTTTATCTTTCATAAAATACCAGATAATCTGCCCACAAATTCATTCAAAATCTCATTTATTAAGACTTGAGATGACAGTAGCAATAACACTTATCGTTTGAACAGTCTATTTTTCACGTAAACAGATTGTATGATGTAGCATTCATAAGCTGAATAAACAATATGTCCTTAAATCTGCTGTCACAGTAGCACATCAGATTACACTAGTGGTCTCTTGTGCTCCTGATTAGACAGTAGAATTCCAATCAAACTTTAACTTGGTTAAGTCTAGTTTAATTTTTAAATTATTATACATCATTGCAGATGCTGTGACTGAAACCCTGTTTATCAATTTAAGTCATAGCTAATTAATGCACCCCTGGTGTCTGTATTTTATACATCACTCACCAGCCTGCCCACTGTACAAGTTCTCCGAAGTAGTTAGCACAGGTCACCAGCTCAAACAGTCCACCATAGGGGATGTAGTAGCCCTTAGACCCTGTAGACATGGAAGCTTCTTCATTAGCTGGCCCTACATTATGTACGTGTAACTGATGTTAGATTAAAGTAACACTTCTCTACATAATGAAACTGGTAAAAGTGCAGTGTAGGTCACCTGCATAAGACTTGCTTCCTTACTGATGATCTGTCCTTATTTTTCTTGCTCCCACAAGGGGCTTAATTGATGCCGAATTCAATCAACATGCAAAAGTTTTACAAAATTTATATAGAAATTACACAACACCAAAGGAAACATTAAGTAAGATTTCCTAAGAGTTAAGCCTGTTAGCAGCAAGTTGCTTCACTACACTTTTACCATGTTACTAAATATACCCAAATTTAAAATTTCATGCCTCTACTTTGTGTTAACAATTTATTTTAAAATGTTATGATGTGCCCCTACCTTAAGTTTTAAAGGAAAAGCTTGTGTATCTAATATTATTGAATGAACCATAATTTTAATGGTGTAACTATAGGTCATGTATGTAATTAATGTTAGTTAAATTATGATTCACTCTTACCAAATAAAATTTTGGTAAAATTTAGGTAACTTAGGTTACTTATTAACTTAATTTTACCTTGATTTCTCAGATTCCTGAGTTTCCAGTCTGCCCAGCGGTTTGCAACATAGCCAAACACATACAGAACCACACCCAGTATAAAACGGGGATCACTGAAACAGTAACAGAATCAAAGCAGATTGAGAACTAAATGTGTCGGAACGACACGAATGCCCCCGCCTTGGGCAAATTAGAAACATTTGTAAAATTTTGAAAATTTTTTTAAGTTCAGGAGGTGTCGTATGGTCAAAAGTAGGGCAACAAGGGCAAAATGCAAACTCGATCTGTAACAGGTCATTATCAAGCAACACACCAAAAATCATGCCAGTATATGCAGGCATTGTGAAAAAAAGTCCATACATGTGCATTTTCCATAAAAATTTCTGTCTTTCATGAAATTTTCTAAGTTTAGGAGCTGTAAAACAATCAAAAGTAGGTCAACCGGGATGAAACGCGAACTCGATCTGTAACTGTCATTATCTGCCCACACATAAAAAATCAGGGTGGTATCTGCAGGCATTGAGGAAAAAAAGTCAGTACATATGCATTTGTTATGAAAATATATATTTTTCATGAAACTTTCTATGTTCAGGAGCAGTCAAATGGTCAAAAGTAGGTCAACTGAGAGAAAACAAGAACTCTATCTGCAACTGGTCATTATCTGCCTACACACCAAAAATCAGGCCCGTATCTGCAGGCACTGCAAAAAAAAAAGGCCATACATATGCACCTTTTTATGAAATTTTCTATGTTAGAGCACCGTCAAACGGTCAAAAATAGGTCAACTGGGACAAAACGTGAACTTGATCTGTAACTGGTCATTATCTGCCCACACACCAAAAATCAGGCCAATATCTGCAGGTATTGTGAAGAAAAGTCTGTACAAGTGTATTTGTCATGAAAATTTACATTTTACATGAAATTTTCTATGTTCAGGAGCCGTAAAACAGTCAAAAGTAGGTCAACCAGGACGAAATGCGAACTCAATCTGTAACTGGTCAATATCTGGCCACACACCAAAAATCAGGCCAATATCTGCAGGCATTGCGAAAAAAAGTCCGTACATGTGTAATTGTCATGATATTTCATATTTTTCATGAAATTTTCTAAGTTCAGGAGCCGTAAAAAGGTCAAAAGTAGGTCAACCAGGACGAAACGCCAACTCGATCTGTAACTGGTCTATATCTGCCCACACACCAAAAATCAGGCCAATATCTGCAGGCATTTGGAAAAAAAGTCTGTACATGTGTATCTTTCATGAATATTTCTATTTTTCATGAAATTTTCTATGTTTGTACAACGGTCAAAAGTAGGTCAACCAGGACGAAACGCGAACTCGATCTGTTACTGGTCTATATTTGCCCACACACCAAAAATCAGGCCAATATCTGCAGGCATTGCGAAAAAAAGTCCGTACATGTGTATCTGTCATGAATATTTCTATTTTTCATTAAATTTTCTAAGTTTAGGAGCCGTAAAACAGTCAAAAGTAGGTCAACCGAGACAAAACGCGAACTAGATCTGTAACTGGTCTATATCTGTCCACACACCAAAAATCAGGCCAATATCTGCAGGCACTGCTAAAAAAAGTCCGTACATGTGTATCTGTCATGAATATTTCAATTTTTCATGAAATTTTCTAAGTTTAGGAGCCGTAAAACGGTCAAAAGTAGGTCAACTGGGATGAAACGCGAACTTGATCTGTAACTGGTCTATATCTGCCCACACACCAAAAATTAGGCCAATATCTGCAGGCATTGCGAAAAAAAGTCCGTACAACTGTTTGATTTCGGAATGACGGAAGGACGGAATGACAGACATGGGTAAAACTATATGCCCCGGCCACTTTGTTGCGGGGGCATAAAAATTATTTAGTGAAGATTTCTGTAGCAGAAAATTTCGTTTTAGGGTTAAGGCTTGCTTAATGATAACCGGTGAACCTCCAAATAAACTTGCAGATTATTTTATAGTTTATATAAAGGCTCAAGGATTGATTTAGATCGTTCTTAGCCTTTGCATACAAATCCTTAAACCCACATACCTAAATTTTAATATATCCCTCTTATTATATGGCTACATTCATTCTCAGACATTCAATAGACAGAGCCATGATTAGGTCATGGACTTTCCAACATGAGTTCATTGACCTATCATTATAAACTGTATATAAAATATATAAATGATTACGCCTTATTCAAACCACAGTGCTTCGGCAATAAGAGGCTGGGAAAAACATGTTTTGTTTATATACTGTCTTTAATGACTTGTAATGTATCAGAAACATGTGTAAGTCTGTTTTATTGGGCCTATATGAAGTTTACATGGAGCGTTAAAATAAACAAACACATTTAAGGCCAAAATAAAAAAAAGGTATGGTTCTCAGGCACTTTTTTTTCAGAAATCAATGCGGGCGGGCGCTTTTTTTATTTTAAATTTTTTGGTATGTTTCGATAAAAATATCAAATGATAAAGGAAAAGCATGAAAATAACAGTTTTATTTTGCTAAATAAGTACAAGCAATACAAAACAAAGGAAATTGTATGGTTTTATCTTCTTGGAAGAAATGTCAGAGCGGCAGCAGCTCAAAATTGGAAAGTTTTTATTGAAAATCAAAATAAAAATGTTTGATGCGGGGGTTTAAAATTGATGCGGGCGGTGCCTGAGAACCATACCTTTAATTTTTTTTGGCCTAAGTTGTACATCTTTTTTTTGCAAGTATAAACCATAGATGTATATGTATGTATAAATGATTAGAAGTGCCTCTGGTATTTATTTGTACTCACTAGTAATAGTTGCTGGCATATGCTGCTGAGCCAATCCAGTCTGCATTGATGAAGTGGTAAATCACATTAGGTATAAAGCCTCCAATGGTGATCCTGTTGAATATGTGAAAAAAATTTAAATAATCAGCATAATTTAGACAAATTTCTGACCAGAATTTAAAGGGAATTATGTGATGCTAACAAGCAATGCATTAAACGTCCACTCATATCAGCATGCTTTTTCAGCAGATACAACCTACTAGATGTGACAAGATAAAAGTAATACTCACCCGATAGGCACAGTTGGTTTGCTGTATCTCATTACCAAAGGGTGTATTAATCCCCTGTAATTATAATTATAATCCAACCAACAAAAAAGTTATGTTCAGCATCCTAAAAAACTGATGAGCATTAAGTAACAAGTCTGGTTAAAACTATAAAATTAGCAAGAGTTGCAATCATAGTTCAGATTAATTCATTTCATACACTCCCATTATCAGCTCATTAGTTTGTAATAGCATTTTTATAGACTGACTAAAATAGAGCCACCGTGCTATATATTGAGGCACTTGAAAGCGGACGAATGCTTTATTCAGTTCATACTTGACTATATAACCAAGGAATACTATTAATCACATAACGGAAGAATCTTTTGTCTACTAGTAAATATAACCTAAGTGACTCAGTTCTACATGTATGAAAGTAATACAATTGGGCCCAAAATCAGTATTACATGATTTTCTACAGCAGTCATACCATAATATAAGTGGTAAATATGTCAGTCAAAATTTAATAACCATCATTATATATAAGCAGAACAACTGAAACTGTAGGCCCAGGTTTCAATAAGTCTCTTGTTCAACCCTTTTTTCACGTAAAAGATGTAAATTTCAGAATTTCTTAAAAATAAATGAAAACATATATGCCTCTGGATAAAGAATGTGCGTGAAACTTACCGGTGAACATAATGTGCCTGGAACAAAGCCAGGAAGACATAGTTGATTGGTCCCCGCTGATTGCCGTACAGGAAAAACACCTATTCAAAGATGAAGAAAAAATTATTTTTCTAGGCTGGGTGGTATTGTAAAGTCTGTATCTTTATCAGACCTACAACAGAATAATAAATGTTATGTCATCATGGCTGACCCATCACACACTTTTTTTCTAGAGAGATTTCTATTACACACTTACAGGGCTATCTTTCTCATGACAAAAACAGGGGTTTCTCATACACACTTAGGGCTATTGTTCTGGGGACAAAAAGAGAGATTTCAGTTTAACAGATTCTGATAGTAAAATGATTATGTTGTATTCCAAATTAAGGGGATTTAGAAAGGAATATTACAAACATATAATCACCTAAGAGCGATATCTACTTATCTTTTTTTTTTTTATGACACACTGATATAAGTAATTCTTACCAATATAAACATAACAACTCCAGGAAGTGCATCTGAGAAAATGTGACCCAGTCTCTGTGGGATTTCTGGTCCCCAGCCAGCATTCTGGAAAATAAACAGCCATAATTATCACATATATAACATTTATATATATATATATATATATATATATATATATATATATATATATATATATATATATATCAGAAGTTTGTTTTCAGTAGAGGTAACCACCTAAATTTTTAATAACCAATTATGTACAGAATTCCATTTCAGTTTTGGACTGTGCATCACACACTTCCTCCCATTTAAATCCTGGTGTTAACTTCTGCATCTGCAGGTCATGGGTGTGTAATAACCCTGCTGCTTGCTGGTTCTAAACATCAAGGACCCCCCCCCCCCCCCCACCCGGCCCCGTAGAGTGTACTCATTTGTGAATGAAACACAGCAGTGGGGCACAGCCTTCTAATTTAGCCAACAGAACAGTCACTTGGATGTAGGCGTACAATGGAAAATTTTGCAGTTTTTCAGCTGAGATTCAAACTCACAATTTCCTGGCTTTGAGTCATGTGCTCTACCCTGTACCACAGAAGCCAGTGGAAATTCTCATATTAATCTTAACCAAACAGGTGTAATTATCTAATAATAACTGAGACAATCTTATGTAATTCTCATGTGAAATTTCAAATAAGCAACAGTTATTCTTTTTATCATTTATAATATTTTTCATGTATAAAAATCTTTATTTGAGTGTTAAATGTAATGTAACAAGAACTTGCTGATAATAAACACACATCTTAACAACACATCTTAACAACGGGATGTACTAACCTACCTCTCTGCCATGTTTACCATATGGTGCCGGTTTGACCCACTGGCCAACAGCTGTTGCGATGACAAACACAAAACCCAAAATGACCAGCCCATAGTGCACCCAGAAATGTGTAGGGTCATCAGTGAAGGCTGTCCATGGCAGTGGCTACAATTAAAAAGGTAATACAGTGAGACTTCATATATACAGAAGCTGATTATCAGAAAATTCAAGATCCAAAGCTAGCGTCATATTGACCCTCTGGCATTACAACCAGTTTACTGTCGCCAGAGTGTCATGACAACTACGTCTGAGGATCGCATTATAAGGCCTTATGAAGATGCAAATATTTTTGTCATTTCTGACAACGCTTCATGGGCTACAGGTACACTGTCAATCAACATAAACCAGACCATTCGTTAGCATTTTTTGTGTACTTTCTAATAATACCAAATATGAGCGGGAAAAGTTCCTATATAACCCAGTACATTTGTAAACCCCTTGGCATGTTTGTTGAATTTATGACCGCATGAACACAAGCATGGCTTGCATGGGTTACAGTATGCAGGAAACTTGCTGGCAACACTGGAAATGACCCGTGTCCATGGAGACAGTGTTTCAGTTTGGGTTGCGAGCTCACATATATACTATTGTGTTTATTCACCATTCTAAGCAAAATACTGAGATTATGGGCCGTTTTCAACAATATGAATGCAACCAGATGCAAGACCACTGCGATACATTCGTCCATATTACTAGTATCATGACTCGAGTAGGCTTACCAGCCCAATTATCTGATTGCCAACTGAGTCAGGTTGTCACGGCAAGATCCAAAGCCTGCTCATGGAAATTTCATATTTTTAGCACAGGTGAGTGTATTGGGCTGATGTTACCACTGAACTTCTAAATGGGATGAACAGCTCATTAAATCATCTGATTCCTTGGTTACATAGTCTGTCCTATAACTGTCATATGTGCTCATTTGTATAACATCTTTAAATTAAGACAGCAGATTTAAAATATTCTTTTTTCACTGGCTTGTATTTTCTGCCCTGACAGAGCTATTTTGCTCTCTGCCAAGTGCATTTTATCATGGTTTATTAATTACTTTCATAAGTGCCCTCAGACCTTTTTATTTGATATTCATCAGTTTGCCAAGCAGCTACTGAATAAATCATACATGTGATAGCTCATGTACATGCTGTTTCTGTGTAGAACTATGAATCTACAAACATGATTTTGCCATAAAACTGAGATTTTGTGTGGGATAATGAACACTGACAGCAAATCATCTGTGCAATAATGAACAATAAGGGTCATATTATGTTTAAGACATGCCAGCTTATCCAGGTGCAGATATTAAAAGTAGGAGGAAAAACAAAAAGCCACCTGGCTCAAATATTTTAGGTTTATTAATCTAAGACGGAAAAATATCTTTTCATTTATTATTTGGATCTGATTTTAAAGAGCTGCAATTAATTTTATTAAGTTGTAATTTTTCTTTCGCCTAAGCAAATTATGTGTTAGGCCAAAAAAAATAAAAGGTATGGTTCTCAGGCACGGCCTGCATCAATTTTAAACCCTTACATCAAAAATTTTTATTTTGATTTTTAATAGAAACTTACCAATCATGAGCTGCAGCCACTCGGACATTTCTTTCAAGAAGATAAAATCATACAATTTCCTTTGTTAGTAGTGCTTTTACTTGTTTAGGAAAATAAATCGGTTATTATCATGCTTTTCCCTTATCATTTGACATTTTTATCAAAACATACAAAAAAATTAAATACAAAAAAAACGCCCAACCCGCATTGATTTCTGAATAAAAGTGCCTGAGAACCATACTTTTTTTTTATTTTGGCCTTATCTCTGATTTTTATGTGAGAATGTACTGATGAATGTCTCTTAAATATGAATTGAATCATTGATACAGCTGTATTATAAAGCCTATGTCTGCACAGTCCAAACTAATACATTGATAATGGCTCAAACTGGTGGTAGTGGTTGCAGGACTTGAGGCTGGAGCAGTGCTGCCAATGTAAGCAAAACACTGCATGTGTTGGCTGGCAGAAATCCAGCAACTGGAGACCATTTTTACCAGAACAGCCAACATGAATAAGACACTGCTGCATGACTAGTCTTCATGCTGGGTGATCATTAATTTTTTTAATTAATTACCTTTTGCCATTAAATGGGAAGATAACAGGGAGGAGAAAGTCATTTATCCTTGAGGCTTAAAGATTTAATACATTACATGACTGCAAAGTTTGCCAACCAGGACAGTTTCAAAGAAGGAAGGGGTGATGCAAGCATTGTGCTTGTGTGTGTAAAACACTTGCACGTTTTTACTTATACCAATTAGTTTTGGGCAAATACTATGTTCTGTTCTCACCCATTAAATCATTAAATTTAGGAACAAGGTAACTTTTATACAAATTTTAGGAAATTTTGGTTCTCATTGTTTTAATTTCAGGCTAAAATTTTTTTTTATACGGTCCTTTGATCCCATACATTAAATTCCACTGTTTTTTTTTTCATAAATTATTTAGTGCTCACATATTATATAGAATGGAGTAGGTTAGTCAGAATATTTACATTTTAATATTTTTTTTTTTTTTATGTAGATTTTTTTTCTTATTATAACATTATTATTGCTTCAATGGTTTCAAAGAGTGTTCTTCTAGTTTTTTATCCAAAGACCACACTTAAACCTGGCAATTTTAACTGAAAAAAAATATATAAGGCCAAAAAAATAAAAGGTATGGTTCTCAGGCTCTTTTTTCAAGAAATCAGTGCCGGCAGGCAGTATTTTATTTTTGACCTTTTTTGTATGTTTCAATAAAAATGTCATATGATCAGGGAAAAGCATGAAAATAACAACTTGTTTTGCTAAACAGGTAAAAGCACTACACAAATTGTATTATATATCTTTTTTGAAGATAAAAATCAAAATAATAATTTTTGATGCAGGGTGTAAAAATTGATACAGGCAGTGCCTGAGAACCATACCTTTTATTATTTTTGGCCTAACAGAAAGTAAATGGTATCTTTAATTGAATAAGGGTCTTGTGGCTTCTTGGTCCAACTGATTCAGTCTTCTTTTCTCACACATTCGCATGAAATTTTGTCTTTTCTCAGTAATTATCCCAAACACAAAATTTGAACCTCAAAGCAAATCAAAAGGGCAAGTATGCAAATCAGCCTCCATAACCCCCCAGCTTTCTAATTTTCTTTCAATTACAATTTACATGGTGGATGGGAAAATTTGCAAGGGGAATTGAGTTAAAATGATAGGCTGAACTGTCCATAAAAATAATGCATGCGAAGAGTATTTGTGTGCATATGTTTGTGTTGTCATTCATATCACTGGATATAAATGTGTGCAAGCAAGGCCTATAAGGCTTATGCAAACCTGTGCAGATATGCGATATACATCAGGTATAATGCTTCCATGATAACATGTTATGTTTTTAAGTATGTGTGACATATACATGTTAAATGCAAATACTAAACATTTTAAACATGAGTACAAGCACCAATTACACAAAAATCACTCCTTAAATAGGTGCATGGATGTACACAACACTGAAATGATTGTAGGTGGCACCACAAGACTTGTGTATGAGAAAGCAATCAAAGAGGTATTGACATGTAAATCTTCAGGCAGATACTTAAACCACTTCTAATTGAGCTTTGTGCACAGATGCATGAAACCAACTAGAATATCAGCAGAAGCTGACAAAAGCCCTCAGCCAAAAGAAAAGTGTTTAGAGGTGGTAACAGTAACAAGTACTAAATATCTGTTCTCACATGGATGTATATCTGTACATGTCTCAGTTATAAATTTAAAATGAGGAGGTATGTACCATGAATCATAAAAATCCACCAAATGCTTCCTGAAAAATAAGCTTCTAGTAAGTTTTATTCTATTATCAGCTCTGTGACCTTCGAACTTGACCGAGATTTTGTCGATATACAGCTTCACCAAAGAAATAAAATTCCTATTGTGAATCCTTTTAGAGATATCCCGCTCACAAGGCCAAAGTTGAAAAACTCATTAAAAATAAAAAATTGCAGGTGGCGCCCCCAAACTTGTGCAGCAGTTACAGACCATCACTCCCTATGATCATAGTAAGTATTGTGAAAATCCAGCCAATGGTTCCTGAGAAATAAGCTTCTAAATGTTTTTTCTATAATCAGCTCTTAAACGTAGAAAAATAGGTCAAGGTCACCCTTCTTCGAACTTGACCGAGATTTTGTCAATATACATCTTTACTAGAAAAATAAAATTCCTACGGTGAATCCTTTTAGAGATATCCCGCTCACAAGCCCAAAGTTGAAAAATTCGATAAAAATTCATTAACAATCAGATATTGTAGGTGGCGCCACCAAACTTGTGTAGCAGGTACAGATTATCAGTCCCAATAATCATAGTAAGTTTTGTGAAAATCCACCAAATGGTTCCTGAGGAATAAGCATCTAGGTGTTTTTCTATAATCAGCTCTATAATGTAGAAAAATAGGTCAAGGTCACCATCTTCAAACTTGACCGAGATTTTGTTGATATACATCTTTACAGAGGAAATAAAATTCTGACGGTGAATCCTTTTCAAGATATCCCGCTCACAAGGTAAAAGTTAACGGACACCGGACGGACAGCTTGGGTGACGACAATAGCCCATCAGCCTAAGGGCTGAGGGCTAAAAAGCAATGTAGGTGGTTCCACAAGTCTTGTTTAAAACAAAACTATATGTGTGGATATGCACAATTTCAGGCTCATATGTCAAATCATTCCTGAGAAATGAGCAGTGGCAATAACTGTGCAAAAATTATTGTAGGTGGTGCCACCAGTCTTAAAAATGACATCAAGCTATCCAAGATGTATAGATGCCCAATTTTAGGCTGATATATCAAATCCCTCATAAGAAATAGCAGGTACCTACACTGTGCAAAAATCATTTATCTTGTGTCTGAGAAAGCCAACAAAGTTAGCACCTCCCATTTCTGAGTTTGTTATGTTTGTATACTTACTTGGCCAAAGACCAAGTTCAAATTTTGTGTACTGCATGGGTAACTCAATAAAAATTCATCAAATTCAAACCATCTGAATGAATTTGAGAGGGTCGGCTCATCTCTTTGATCATTTCTGTAAAATACTGAACATTTTGGCTGAATGATTTTGGAGAAGATTTTTCATGGTTTTTAGCTTTTTCCCAATAAAATGTAAGTGGATGCAGGAAGTGCCACAAAAATAATCAGAAAAAGGTTGTACTGTTCCTGCAAAATTATTGGTTAATATATACTGATGAACCCCGTACAAAAAAGGTTGATGAAGGTGGCCCCATTGATACCTCATTTTCAAATATGACTCATGTAATCAACATTTACATAAAATTTGATGATGATAGCTCCAGCCGTTTCTGATATTCTAATGTTAGTATGCTTATTTGGCCAAATGACTAAGTTCAGCTTCCTGTTATCTGGCCAAAAATCACTGAGCTGGAACCATTCACACAAACTTGAGAGAGATTGTTTCTGGGATTATTTCTGTGAAATATTAAACAATTTGGCTGGACAGTTTCAGAGAAGAAAATCTTTAAAGGTTTTTAGCTTTGTCAATGCACATAGCAAAAAGAAAAAAATAAGCTTAATCAGGATCTGATAATGTCTGACATGTGACTGATAATCTTCCATAAAATCTGGCACTGCTAGCTCTCTGATGGTTTTTGAGATAGCATAGGTTAATGTTTGGATGGATGGGCAACTCCGCGCCATCGCATGAGCCCACAGGTTCACAAATAAATAAGCTTAATGCAATAGCGTTTCCTAGATGACTGATTTTTTGGCATGAAATTATGATACTAGCTCCTGCTGTTTTTGAGATAGCATATGGATTAAAATACAGATGACCATGGCAACACACCATTGCATAAGCTCACAGGTTTGCTAAAAAAACAAGAATCCCTTTCAGGTAACAGCAAATATCCCCATAAATTACTATAAACAATAAATATACTTAAATCTAACATAAAATGTAAATTAGCGGCTGACTCAGTTGATATTTATCATATTTTTTAATTAAAAATCTTAATTTTCCCTTTTATTTAATAATATTATTTTTTTATTAAGTATTCAATATAATATAACTCGATCATCCTGTTATACAAGGCGTTATGTATCCGTTTCCTTGGCTTTGGCTATGGACCAATTCGCAAGCGAACTGGTGATCGTGCACACCCAGATCATCAGACATGATTCACAACAGGAGTTTAACGATGTAAGCACCTGTTATACTAGTTCCAAAGCCATCACCCTGGTTTAAATGCACTCTACATTTATTTTATAGAAAACTTTTGCAGACTGCAATATATTACCTGAAACATTGTGCTGCGAGTTCCTCTGGCGTACCTTCGCACTCAGCTCACGTGGACTAACATGTTTACATGAATGACAAGGATCATGTGATTGGTGGTTTCATTACCCATGACAGCACTGGAAGCGATGTTCTCATTGGCTAAAGCGGACACCGCCGTCACTTTGACCTCCACCCCCCCCCCCCCCCCCCCCACCAAAGCACGTGGTCGATGTTTACATTGCATGCTACGAGTTACCTGACGCGCGAACTTTATCATCGCGTATTTTTTTCCCAGTTACGTCGAAAAGGATAGCGCCTTGTTAGTTGGTTTGATTATGAACACAGAAATGGGAACAGAGCATATTACACCTCTATACTGCTAGTATAGTGATACATGCCATCTCCGTAAGGTACGACTATATACTCATATATTGCACATTTTCGTCCATTTCTTGATAAAAACAACCACAAATAGGGATTCGAGCGACTGTGTTATAAATGCATCTGCGCGGCGTAGAAATCCAGGATCAGAGGACAACGGGTTTTGGCACATTCTGATGTCGTACTCATATTGTAACCTTGGTACGTTAATTGCGGTTGGTGAAATGTTGCGTTTTAAATTGAATCAGAAGTAAAATGTATAGGGTCACAAAATGAGACAAAAATCCACCTTCCAGGTTTATAGTTATACTCAGTTACTCCACCCCGTCCACCTAATTTTTCGTGATCATGTTTATACAATGCACTAAATTTATTAAGCTTCCCTTTATTTACCCAAAAGGGAAATCAGACAAATGTAGCGATTATCTAAAAGCAAAATAATTCTCCCACGTGTATGGATTCCACATGATTTATTAAGAAAGAAATATGACTGAACTGATTTTAGGTTTTGCAACATACGAGTGACGACCTAAGATGACGGACTAAAATTGCATCCACTTGATGATTTGTAGTGATGACATCAGTGGAATTTGTACGTCATGTTTGTTACGTCACAGATACGTCCCTCCTACACTATAGGTTAAACAGATATGACCACTTAATCTTGGACCATCATCATTGCACCTCTTTCTACACAGGTCTACACTGTCCGTCCCGGCTTCGCAAAGTAAATGGATTTTTTTCATGCTTATGTTATTCATCACAAATCGCCACATTACTTGCTTTGATAAAACTTAAAAGCTAATTTGTAGTAGCAAACAACATATATTTGGAAGAAATATCACGATCAAATCAGGTGGACAGGGGTTTTGGAACAGAGTATATATAGTCATTCATTTTTAAGATGACTGTTTAATTATTATTATCATCATTATTGCTCTGATAAAAGTCGCTTAATACCGATTCTGCAACTTCTGCCAGAAATTCTGGCATAGGGCCAAGAATCAGACCAATGAAAGCTTGTGTCCCGGTGTAATCAAACCACCGAAAGCGGGTGTCTCATGTTTAGAATTTCGGCTTGATGCACCATGCAACATCAGTGGTTTGATTACAATTCTTGGTTCTTTGCGCACCCTGGTAGTCCAGCCCGCAGAAACTTGCCATAGAAAGCAGTGGTCACACACGAAACGATGTCTCGAACTGCAGTGTTATAACCCCTAGCTGTGTGAGGAACGTACTGTTCATGTCTCCATGTGATGCCCATTCTTCTGAAGAGCAAAGTCATCCCATTACAAATACAGTTATGAAAGCCAAATGAATAGTTTCACAGCAGCAGGGGATTTCAGTTGCATTCCCTCTCTCGTTAACTGGCAGTCACGAGTTTTTTTATTCAGCATGCTCATTTCACCCCTGATGATATTATCTCTAGCTGTTCTTAGATAATTTGGTTCAAGATATCCATTCCCTATTTTCACTGACACAGAAGCACCCTACAGTCAAACTTTACATCAACATTTTGCAAACTGAATTTCAAGCTAAATTGTCAGTTAATTGTATGAATATCATACCCTGCTTTTAAAAAGGGTCAGTGGAGTTTCCCCAGCAGAGACAAATTCTCATCTCTGTGGCGAAGTAAATATCCCTTTAAAAGGTTTGATATAGGTATAAAATATGGCATTTGCTTCATCCTAAAGACTTTGATTATTCTAGAGCAGGTAGCAAAATCTGTCCACCTCATCTCCCCTCCCCTTTCTCTCAGACATACGCACACTGCGCTGACTCAGACTCGCAAGAGATCAGTTTCGAGTAGAAAGGTGAGATATAAGGGAAGCTTTTGAAACTCCTATTGCTCATACAAGTGAAGTTATGCTGACATGATTTCATTTGTGATTTTTTTTTGTCTTCCCAATGAGACAAAGTATTTGAATCCAGTTTGAGGAGACTTGTTAAGGCCATTTGGCCATAGCAAAACATACACTCCTCGAACTCTAATGCTGATGGTTAATGATGTAATCATCTGCTAAGTTTGAAGATTGAGGGATGCTTTCAACACAGCGAAGGAGTTATATTGTGAAAACTATTTTGCTGATTAGATGTGGCTGATCATTGCTGTTTTAATTGTACAAGGATCGATGGACTTTTTTATTTCATGTCCTGGTGTTAACCAGACCTGGTGACTACTGCACCTGCAGGCCCTGGGTGCTTAAATGTCCTCATGGCTGAGGTCATACCAAGGAAACTCCCAAAGGTGCACTCATATGTGAATAAAGTTCTGCTGTTGGGCATGACCTTCCATTAAGCCTGCAGAGCACTCACTCTGGGTGGGGGCTACTGTGAATTCTCACCGCCCTGGATGAGGTTTGAACTCGCATTTCCCCGGCTTTGAGTCCTGTGCTGTACCTCTGAGCCACAAAAGCCAGTAGGTTTGGTGGACTTTACTCAAGGAATACATTTTGTTTAAATTACCCTGTATCTTTTAATGTAAGCCTTTATCCTGAATAAACTTGTCCTTCTGTACTTTTTACTAATTTGAAACAAAGTGAACAATCATGAAATATGTCACCGTGAAAATTACGTGTACCTGCATCAGAGGTCACTAGCCCTAAAAGTATCAATAGTACTTTGTTGTTGTAACTCTTTACCACTTAGGCCAGTAACTCCAACAAATTTTAGGGAGGATTCAGATGCTGGTAGAGAGGTTGCTCTGGGGCCAAAGATGCATAATGTGAGGAATTCAGCATCAGTAAGTTTGACAAGAGGAATTTGAAAGGTAACGGCAGGGTTTAATGAAGCAAGGTTTTTTATCCATAACTTAAGTTTATCTAGAGAATTTGTTGAAAGGTACTGCAAGGCACTATTATAAGGAAGGGCTTGTCAATTACTCTCTGAATGTACTTTCCCAGTAGGGCAAGTAAAATCTAGCTTTTACTTGCCCTGCATTAAATTTTTACTTGTTCTACAAAAATCACTTTTTGCAGATACACAAACGTGTTCCATATGATTATTTTACAACAATAAACAAGTTCAAATGTTTGGTTGTTAATGATATATCTCTTTAGCATTTATACAAATAAACACAGTCAACTTGAGAAAGAGGTATTACAATATGATTTTTTTCTCCAACAAAGAAAATGGCAAACTCAAGATTAATAATCATTAGTTATAATTCAGGTCTTTGTGTCAAGATTTATGTTAGAAGCACTAGCTCAGTTGCCCTGTCACCATTTTCTGGAATTTTTACTTGTCCTGAGCATGCAGTTTACCCTTAATATCAAGCCCTGCAAGGTTGTAGCCCCTGAAGTTCAAAATGTGTCTCTTAACAATTACCGGGTTTGGTATGTGATTGCAAATGACTGTGATAACATAGAAAGAAGTTTTTATAATTTGACATACTGCAGATTAGACTTTAGAAGTCAAACTTATTATTTTAAATTTTCTCAATGTAATAAAATAATTTATACACAATGATAAGGAACGACATAGATGCATTCAAGACAGCTATGCAAACATATATTCATGAATGTAAAAAGAATGAACAGCTTCACAGATGCATAATGTCTTTATTATTTACAATATGAATTTGGCAATGGTAATATACTTTTTACTGAGGCTCAATCCCATCAAAAATGTTCGCCATATCTTCTGCTGATAAAGGTTCATCTTCAAAACCATCCTTAGGCTTCACTTCAGGTTGGGCCTTTTTCTTCACAACAGTCACAGAGCGTGGTGTCCGGGACATTTGAGAGCTGTTTTTAGGTGTACCTGTAAAAAGAGAGAGACTGAATGGGTGTATGAAAAAATACAATAACTAAAATTCATGATTGATATCAGTTTGAATTTGTGACAAAACATAATAATATTGTGCACATCAAAAATATTTAAAGAAATGTCTATTAAATTTTTAGTTATATTGTTGAAGTTGTTCAGGAGTAGGCAGCAACAGGGATATATACCAAGAAATAAAGAGACATTTTTGCAGGTGGCCCCCAGTCTTTCATTGAAGAGAGAGTTATCCTGGAACTTTGGCCATCCAAATTTCAAGTCAATTTCTCCTTCAACTCTTGAGATTTTTAATAATGTTTTGTTTGATTTTAACTAAACATGGACCTATTCAAAGGTCATAGTCACTCACAGTAAAGGAAATAAACCCATTCTGAACAGGCTTTGTCCACTCAACCATAGCAATATACGTACTGTGCTGGAAGAAATCAGCAAATTAAAACATGATTTAAGTTACAGCACAAAACATGAGTTACTGTGCATCTGTGCTGAAACCATAGAATACCTGACTTTTCAGCCTGGGGATACCATAATCACCAACAGTACATCATCACCACTGCTTCATTACTCAGTAGGGCTGTAATAATCCATGATCTCACAATACAATAGGTATCATGAAATGATACACAATACACATGTGATGTATTATAATTTTGATTCCAAACTGAATTTTCCCTTGTATATAGAGTGTAAATACTGGTAAGCTTATTTTTATAAAAATTTATTTCCAAACTATAAATAAAATTGATTTTAAAATGACAAGTCACTGAGTTGCCAGTGAACTTTTTACCAATGACATTTCACCTTAGACATCTTAGATGTCAGGAGGATATGCTATAATTCCCATTTGTGTATGTGTGTGTTTCTTTGTTCACAACATAACTCATGCAATCATGAATAGAATCTCATGAAATTTTCAGGGCAATCGTTTAGATTCTGGTGTTCATCCAGTATCTTCCCCGGATTCTGGAGTGTCATCAAGGAATAGTAACAAATGTAGTCACCTTATGTAACAATGAACCTGGGAATACAGGCCAAAAAACAGGTGAATGCACAGGTCCAACCTCATTAGTGTGGCCCGGCCACCTGTTCAAGTCACGGTGGAGTGTCAGTGTCCACTGTGTTCACAGAGTGTTTCTGAAACTTGTGCTCCCATGCAGAGGCATGTTTCTATTAGGATGCAGATTTATAGTTATCATATGAAGTGCTTACCATCTAAGTTCTTGCCCTCATCCAATAAATTCCTGCTCTCTTCAAAGTACTGGTTGGGATGGTTAGGAGTGAAGGTGTAGCCGTCCTCTGTTTTATGAACAACCTCAAAATACTTGCCACACGCCACCTGGTAGTGCGATCCCCTCACCAGGGATACAATCTGTAAATCAAAGCACATTGCATGTGTATGTGAATATTCTAATACATAATACTGGTATATTTACACATGCAGTCAAAACTGAAACAAGAATGAAGCATTTCTACATTTTTCAAAATGTTTTAATGCTAATATATTTTTTTGGACACCTTTGAACAAAACACAAACACAGACTGAACATATATTAACAGTTCTGGGCATAAAGAAAACATCAATACACATTCATATTGATGGTAACTAAGTTTAAATTATATTATTACAGAGTTTGCGAAAACTTGCAGTTGGCAGCAGGACAGGAGGTCCTGCTGCAAAGGGCTTATAGCCGGTCCTGCCAGATTTCTGCAGGACCTGCCACGAAGTATATTATTGGATATTTTAATGCCGAATTATATTTTTCTATGATTAAAAATTATCATTAATAACTTGTGTCAACAGAATAATTCATATAATACTGAGAAGTATAAATACAAATTAACATCTCTAATATATTCAAAGGGGAAATGTTGTATGGAAATTAAAAAAAAAATTGAAATATTATTTGCTCAGATCTATGGGTACATGGTGAAAATGCCTGGGTATTTAATTTATAATGGACAGTCAGTGAGTGTCAATACAAAAAATAAGGCTTGTATCAGTTAAATCTTTTATTGCATTTCCGATCGGTTTAAACTTAAAATGTTGTTTTGTAACCATGACGTTTTGTACAATCAAACTCGCCCCCTGATGTCCTGATCGCAACGCACGCAGCACACATGTTGATTTAGGGACGACCTCTGGCGGGACAGTGGGGCACTTTATTCTAAGACACCGCGCACGTCGTGTGAAATTTCTCATGCAGATAGTTCCCATCTGAGGGTCCGTTCATAAATTTTTTTACACACAAGTATACAAAACTGGCGAGTTATGGTTGATTATCTCATTTCAGCTTAAAAATAATTTAGGCTCCTGGCCCCGTTGACAAGAAGTCGCGAAAACGTCTTGGGCGAAACGGCACGTTTGTTGCTGCGAAATGGCATCTTGCGAAATGTCTGAAAACCAAATTATCCAATAATAGCGTCTGTTGTTTAGACTGACGGACTGAATGGCTCATAAGTAACTCTTATGGCAATTTTGATTGGCTGCGATCTTTTTAAAGAAATGAAATGCACAGGCGAATCACGGCCATCTGTATTCTGCCTTGGCTTTGCCATCAAATTTATAACAACAAATGCACATGGAGCAGTTTACGCAGTGACAGTAAAGCAAATTAAGGAAAGTTGGTCTCCAATTCGAATAATATGTAATGCTGGGAAACAGACGGACACCAGGTCGGGCTGGATAAGAGATTTTATCGGACCCGCACGTTTTCAGCCGGTCAGGTCCGCAGGACCGACGGATTTCGCATACTCTGTATTATTACCTCTATAACGGAGGTTATGTTGCCACCAGTGTAAGCTGGTTTGGGAGCTCATTTGACTGTTAAGATATAAAGAGACTCTAGTATGATTGTTTTCCTTCAGGGAGAATGCACTCTGCTATAATTATTGATTATCTAGTAGCAGATGCATTACCTCATCTGTGGCATCTTTAGGTATCCTTAGCGACTGCATCCTCTGCCTCAACATGTCCAAATCACTGTGTCTGAAGGGGCAGCCTGCATATAAAATAATAACATTTATGACAATTCAATTAAATACTACATAATTCAATATTCTATCCTATTATGTGAAACTACAAACATCAGCAAGCAAAAATTAGTTCCAAATCTCATTTATGTCAAAATCTCCAGTACTTAAGCCACATGTGACATTCTGAAACTTCAAGTGAAAAGTGAATGAACTGCCCTTTTTTTAAAGAATAGGTCTATGGCCTATTGGTGGCACTGTCAATTGAATGAGGATGTATGACACTATACAATAAGACTACAATATTATCATTTTAAAGTCTCTTAGATTTTAAAGGTGTCCATTCACCAACTTTTTGAAACAGAATTTAAGTGATTTCTAGCTTCCTGTGTGTATAAATTAATGATCCAAAGGTAAATCTGGTTATGAAAAGTTCTTAAAAGGCCTCTGAAAACTTGTAAAGGATGTATGAACTTGTTTATCAACAAGATGTTTGTAAACACAGCAACGTTGATGAATGGGGAAAAACATGTAACCTAAGTAGGTTGCATATATGTAGAGGCTGAAAGGTCACTTGTTGCAAAACACCATTTGCAAAGCTCTGGCTTCTCTGACTTGCTGCCAGATGCCCTTGTTGAATTTGTTTTGATCATTTTGACGGGCCCCCACATATTATAAACACGTTGATATTAACAAAACAAGAAGCCTGTGTGCAGTGATATCCATGTTTTCTTGCCTATTTTTAAAAAAGCTCCAAGGGATTACCTTTAGTTTATAAAGGTCAGATATGAGATTGGGCGCCTATAATACTCTCCTTACAAGCTTTTATGAGCTGAATTTCACCCAACAGTTTCAGTCATTTGGTGGTTGTGAATTATTATCTCCGCCCATGATCATAATTTTCTAAAAGTTGAAATTATCAGAAAATATTGACCACAAAATGGTACACAGAGAAGGTGAGAGACTGATATGGGTGAGAGATTGATATAGGTGACAGATTGAAATAGGAGTGTGTTAGTTATTTACTGACCGTGGGAGTCTCCAGGACCTGGAGGGTTTGACATGATGATCTTGAGGCAGCTGTAGGGGGTGTAGTCAGCTCGCTTTCCTTCTTTACCATAGTTGTGGCGTATGTTATATGCATATGATTTGTCAAACTGAAAATGAAAAATATGCAAATATTAATCAAAATTAAAATCATATAACAGAGACCAGATTTGTTTTTCAGATAAAAACAGTGTATAAATCTTATATATTTTAGTAAGACAATTTTACAACAAAAATGACCTCTGCCTATTTTCTTCCATCTCATTAAAGTGTTAAAAAAATATAGTGCATCATAATACAATTGCTTTCACACAAATATCACCCTAACCCACATATTGTAACTTACTACACATCCACTCATCTAGCCTTTCACACTGGTGAGCAATTTATTTTAAAGGGCCTGTTGTGGAATCTTCGCCACCATGGGGTTCCCACAAAGATATTAATCTTATTTTCAAGCTCTTGTCAAGGCATTTTCAGGGACATCAATTTGGGTTTCTTATAATTTTCTTTCCATGCCTCTTAAACGAGAAATCTGACTGATTCCCAAACATTTCTGTTATAAACAATTTAATTGGAAAGCCTTTTTTTACAAATATAAGATCTCTGTTAAGAGGTTCAAGCTTGCCTTGCAGATATCTGGTCTGCCACAGCCAGGGGTCATAATATTGCCTTTCCGCTTGTCTCAGACAGGCAAATGCATGCTCGGATAGCCATTATTCATTTTGCATTAATCTGCTGAAAAGGTGAATAACTAGATGTTTCCGCATTAGTAGGCCCGGACACTGGGAACTCCTTGACCTAATTCAATTCTTAACAGAGAATACTTGAAGATGAGGTGAGTGTAACTTAAAAATCCCACGCTGCGCTGGTATAGCACTGAGCTCCACGATAGGCAAAGAGCAGTGGGGCCATAACAGAACCTTTTGATATTATGGTAGGATGCATCTTTAGCTGAAAGGCAAATTTTTCTGCGGAAAGGCAATTATTTCAAAGTATTACGATCCCTGATAGCCAACCATTAGAGTAAAATTTATAGTCTTACAAGGAAATCTGCAAATTTAAAACTAAATTGGACCTTAATAAATCTACCACACACAGAGGATTCTGTACAAATGATTTCTCACCTTGTCTGTATCCATGGATTTTGTAAATTCCTTCCTCCAGAACTTGAGAGCTTCTTCCAGACTCAGCCCGATGCCCTTCAGGAAGAGCCCATATTGCATCCGACCCCAGTGCTTCAAGTGATGCTGCTGCTTCACGCCCTGGTGCAGCTGCTGCATACACAGCGGGAAGGACTTCTTGGACAGCTGGAATAAAGAGTGTTACTATTGGTGGTGTAGGAGTAAATTGATTATATTAATGATTGCTTGTTTTCTTTCATAATCGATTAAATTGGTTGCATTTTTGCATAACTGATCACCAATGATTATGGATGGATACCTGTAGAAGTCATATAATCCATATAAATATTCTTATGATAATAGAGACACCAGAAGGATCAGGCACAAAATAGCAATCAGAATTAAAGCTCAACCTTGTGTAGCTGTCAAAGTACACTTTGAACACAGCGCATGACCTTCTAGGGACCTTTTGCTCACACTTTGTGAGAAATGGTGGGATTCTTCAGATTTGGCAAGCAGCCAAACACACAGCAAAATGAAGCTGGGTAAAACAAAATCTGATTGGCTGAGCATGTAAACAAATATGGCTGCGCCCATGCAAGCTCCTAAAACAAAATCTGATTGGGAAGTGTGTAAACAAAGGTGGCTGCACCATGTAGAGCTCATTGTGCAGCACTGCAAGAGAGGAAATGCAAACAAAAGGAGATAATTTACTGACCTCAGGCCTCACCAGCAATTAAGTTAGTACAGAGACTGTCCTTAAAGGATACGATTGCATCCCTTGCAATCAGTAGGCTTATAATTACTCAGGAAAAAATTACTCGGGCAGGGGAGTGGTTTAAATATTACTCTAGAAAGAATTCCACAGAGGCAGCCCCTCCTGAAGGCCACACCTTTGGGACATCCCCAGTTTCATGCAAAGATTACAGCGGAGCGAATAGCTGAGCAAAGCATAACCACTGCTCATGGAGCATTTCGTCAATCTGGCTGTTTGACTTTTCAGCATGGAATACATGTCAGACTTAACTATTCAGTTAATATATAAAGTATAATTCTATCTGGCAGATTTTGTGGTTATATAAAAGATACATAAAATAACTGATTAATAACCTGTTATCCTTCTTTTATCTTTCAATCATTTAACATGATTTGACAACCAATTTCTCCCACTAGTTACTATATCACTGAGGGGAAAGATTCCCTTGACAGCTGAAACACAGTGTTATTGTATCATTGAAGTCAGTAAGCAGTTTATGGCACAATGTCATCCTATTTGAGTACACTAAGTTGTCAGTTAACAGTATTAATAAAGGGAAACCTCTGTTTATGGACAAGTTTGTATTATGGACACTAGGTGTCCCAATGAATGGTACACTTTAAAGAGGTCAATAATCTGAACACCTCTCTAATATGGGTAAAACCCAAGGCCTCACTGGTATATGTGATTGAAAGGTTCCACTTTTCTTATTTATGATTTCTAAGTTATCTTAATATTTCAAGAGGTGGAATACTGAAAGCAGTTCACAGGAAATGTATGTTTAACTTACAAGGATATCATTATATATACAATTTGCAAACCTACAAAACATTAATTGTTAAATTACAATTAAAGTACGTAATGATGAAATTTTCATTTTTAATTTTGTGTTTTAATTTTCTATCTAGTGTCTAATTTGTATATGCCCCCATGAACCTCCATTACCATTGTTGAAAGAATACTTTAAAAGAATTCTCTGCCTCTTCGCCAATATTTCACTGGCGCTCATTTGATTTTCAAGAATACAAAAACAAGAAAAACTGTGGATTTGTCATCTGTAACCTCATTTTATTGCCCATCTTAATCCAATTTAAAAACAAATTGATTGAAAACCAATGATTAAATTTGCATATACACTGGAACCTTACTTGATTAGGCCAGACTTTTTTAATCTTTCGGTTTACGAACCCGCCGACCTCCGATTTCCTCAAATCAGAAAAAAAATAAAATTTGCATTTTGTGTTTTTTTTTCTTTTATATTGCGCCGCTGAGTCCGTAACTGTTGCCATTGCAAAAAAAGCCATGTTGATTATGAACCTGTAATTAGCGTAAGTGTCAGAACTCTTCCGATTGGCTGATAAGTTAGCTTTCCTGTTTGCAAATGGAGTTTTTAAGCCAATCATGATAGCGTATTCTTCGGCCATAAAGGCAAATGAATGGGCGTCTAAAAGGTACAAATATATGGAGAATTCACGGAGATTTTCTCTTTGGAATATAATTATGATTATGTCAATTAGATAATATTTACAAAATAAATAACATAATAAAAATGCAAAATTAAACAATGATCAGTTGAAAGTTCGTAATTTAGTTTTAAATAGAATAGATGAAAAGCGTAAAATGCATTTGATAAAGACGTAATTTAATGTGGAAATTCTCCGATAAATCTCCTGCGTCGCTCAAACTCCGTCATTTAGAAGTTCTACCCATGGCGCGAGCGTTCTGGGACTTTCAACTGCATCATTAAATTGTCTAAAAGGAACATAATGGATGGGAATAACTGGGTCTGCATGAATATCAAAACAGAGTGTCGGACTATCGGCCGAGAAATAACCAAAGTCCCCGGTGATGCGACTGTTGGAGATTTGGTGGGAGCCGTTGAGCTCGATGCGGACCTTCGACTCAGTAAAATTGTTGGTTATTCGAGGGACCCTGAAGTTTGTGCATCCGAGAAAGGAATGGCCTTAGACCAGTCAATGCCTAGTTCATTACTATCAGTTTTTGAAATTAAGCATATCGTCATCCATATGACGAAACTGCAGAACACTGACGACAGCGCAACGGGCCCAGGACAGCCTCAGAATGGACTAGAATTATTAATGAACATGAACAGAAAATATGCCCATCTGCCACCTAAAGTGTAAGTATTTAATAAAACCATTTTAATAATGATTTAATTTATTGTCATAACAGTTATTACTTTTTACTATTGATCAATTCATGTTTAAGTTGGATAACAATTGTTAAATATAATAAATAATAATTTAATATTCCTTGACTCAAGATGTCTGTGTGGATCATATCACTAGTATGTGACAGTATTATTACATGTTTTTTATTTTAAGTTTTAAGATAAACCATTGAGTCATTTTTTTGCTGTTCTTAACAGTCATTTCTTTTCAACTTTAATTATTAGCTTTCTCAAGTAAACTAAATAACCAATTTAAATACTGTCGAATTGGAAAATTAACACCAATCTGAATATTTTTGTTGATTTTTTTTTAATAAATTTGTGAATTTGGATGAACTTATGTTACGTGGAGACCTGTATGCTTGAACAGATTTTATAGCCCCAGGGCACAGAAAATTCAATGAAATATATGGACAATATTATGACTAGCAGATGAAGATAGTAATTTAATGAATTCTCTCTTTGTCGCAGGGAACCAAGGAATGCTCGTCACAGGCTCCAGAATGAAGTTTTAGACATCATGAGAGACCACTACAAACTGGGTTTCCGACCAAGTCAGGTGCATGATATTGGGATCAAGATTCTGCTGGTTCTGACTGATGTTCTATGGTTCATAGATCCGTATCTTGAAAGGCTGGAGCATCGGAGCATACGGTTGCCTGAACCTTTTGCTGGATTGAAAGGTTTCCGGGATCTAAAGGCCCAGCATAAGAAGCTTCCAGCGGTAAATATTTAGCTTTCTGTCAACAAATTGACACCTTCATGGTTTTGAAATATGCATCATTGTAAAGTCTTCTTATTTTGTATAATTTTAACAGTACACTTTAAAATTATGGGACTACTTTTTTAATATACTAACACATTACATGTTTTTAATTGTTCATATAATATTTATAAAATGATATTTATTTCTAGTTGAAAAGGCAGCCTCATTAGCCCTGCTGATCAATACATTACTTAAACAAGTGTATGCCATTTTTTCATGTGTTTTATTAGCAAGTTTATATTATTGTTGCCTACTTCAACAAGGGTCATTCTGAGTTTTATAAATGAGTTACCTCGGTTATTTTTCATACTTTTTATCTTGGTTAACATTGAAAATTCTTTATTGAAATAATATAGAGGAACCTGGCCTGGTGATGTGAACTTGCACTTGTTTCTAATTATTTCTTTCAGCTAAAGTGTGAGGAACTTAAATCTAAATTGGACACCCTTGCTGAAACCCTGATGCTGCCTTGGTTCTTAGTTAGCCAGTTCAAATCATTCAGGGATGATGTAACAGCTCTGTATAATGCCTTGCTCAAATATAAGGAGTTTCTAACAAAACAGAGTGAACGTTCAGCTGCACACCATTCTTCAAAGGATCCAGTTAGGAGTGTCAAAGATAACTGGTGTTTGGAAGTAATTGAACGCAGTGAGCAGATAGAAAAGTTAGACATTGAAATGTATGAAAAATTGCATAGCTACATGGAAAGCAGAGAACTTTATGATCCTGTGTGTCTGCAAGATTTTCAACCAGATGATAAACTTTTAAGGAGAAAATGGATAACAAACTTAAAATTCCCCTTCACCTGTTCTAAATATGTGTATTCTCAGGGTAATTATTTGGGAAATTTAACATTTGTATGGAAAATACATGAAATTCAGTATCAAAGAGATCCAGCACTGGATATTAAGATCATTCATGATCTACAAACACAGATTCCAAAATATTCCACAAGGTCAATGCGCAAGGAATTCATTGAAGTGTTCTCAAGCCATGCAATTTGTACCCCTGCCCTATTGCGCAATATGTATCATTATCTGACTGGATATGAATTTGCTACAGAGAATCAGGCCCAGAGTGGTATAGATGACAGAGTTTGTGAATATTTACTCAGCGCTGATGATCCTGACTTAATATTCGATTTAAGAGCGCAGAATGGTAAGCACAAAAATCCTGAATTTGATGTCTTTTGGGAGGCCTTTGGAAAATTTCTTGATGAGAGGGCAATCTGTGACGAAAGGAGACATGGTGAAACGCTATACATGCCGCTAGCCATCTCTGTCAGAGATCTCAGGGAGCAAGTGCTGAAGACACTGCCAGAGGGTACAAAGGCACCCTCTCTATCTTGGATACTGCTGAATTTTCAACCAGCTAATCCCTACACAAGGGCTGCAATGTATTACACTGGCAGATACAATGTTAAGTTTGCTGTTCAACAGAGAATTCTAAGATCTAAGCATGAGGACTCGGCATATGCCTTTCATTTGTTTCAAATGCTGAAATGCATGGCTGTTAAATATAGAGATGTTTCAATGTTTCAGTGTTTGGATGACAAGGCTGTTATCCCCATTGGTGAGCCAAGTGGGGCAATCTCTACAGGAGTCAGGGCTCACCATGGAGCTTTGGTTGTGGGGGGTAAGCGGTCTGCACCATTGGCACTTGACCATGACTTCCATGTGGGGGGAATCATCCCCTCTGTATGCCTTGTAGTACAAATACCGCAAGATTCCAAGGATTCTTTTTACAAGGGAACAGTCTTTGTGACTGTGAAGGACAAAGTCTTCCAGCCTTCATCACCCATAAGACATGCAGCGGAGACCCTGAACATAGTCCGAGAAAACTACTCAGAGGATGATGTGTCATCACAATTTCCCATACTTTTCAGATTCACTGATGGAGGTCCAGATCATAGAACAATAAATAAATCAGTGCAGGCTGCAGCCTTGCTGGAATTCATTGCACTTGACCTTGACATGTTGGTGGCAGTGCGCACAGCCCCAAACCAAAGTTATAATAACCCGGCTGAGAGGATCATGTCGCTCTTGAATCTGGGGTTGCAAAATGTCGCTTTATCAAGGGAAGAAATGCCAGAGAATTTGGAAACCCGCATGAAGTCTTTGAACTCCCTGAAAGCCATTCGTAGGGCTGCAGAGAAAACCCCAAACCTTAAAGCCAGTTACATGAAAGCCACAGCGAAACCAATTGAAATTGTGAAGGAAAGATTTTCAAGGCTTGAGAGATTAGATGAAAAAGTTCAGGTTCACACAGCAGCCTGTGATACCGACCTGACAGCCATCAGGGAACTCATTGGAGTAATAGATAACTCCGTGGACCTGGATGATCTGAAGAGTGACTTCAGCAAATACCCGGCACTGGGCGACTTCTTCAGGAAACACACCAGACAAAGACATTATTCTTTTCAGGTAATAAAAGTTTCTAAGTTTCATTAGGTCAACCTAATTCAATGTATTACAGTTAAAAAATCACAATTTATAAAGCCTTTCATACTGGTTGCAAATTCTGCATGCCTTGGCATTTTACTCTTCTCATTTCACGGTCTGATCTTTGTATTAAAAAAAAAGGAATTTTTGTGCATCATGAAACCCAGAATGCCTAGTTCAGTGTACTTTGACCTTATGGCCAGTGAACATGTCAATTTTAATACATATGACAGGTGAGCATGGAAAAATGCTAAAATGTCCTGAAAAATTGCCAGCCCTTCTTCAGACTTGCACAGGAAAACCAGATTCAGGTTTTGTAAAATAAAAATATGGAAACTAAGATCATGGGGGGGGGATGGGAACAAGTCAGATGTCCACCTTCATAACATAGCGCATAATTTAACATGTAGAATTTAAAATGTGTCATTTTTTCATATTTCGTAGATAAAGAAGTGTGGAAACTGTGGATATTGCATCCTAAATCCATGGAGACTGACCAGTGATGTTGTTGACAGCCTCCATTTCCTGCCTGATCCAGTCCTGGATTCCAGTGGGGAATACCTTAGCTTTGAACAGTTGTATGGGACAGAAACTTCCGATGCAGACAGGCCTGGTTCCAAAAAGCAAGGGCAGCCAACAGACATGGACAGGAAACGCAAATCTTTACTAGTTGGTGGTGGGTAGCTGGTGATGGGGCATCAATTACAATTGATAAATGTATGGCTGGTCTTCTGTCCAGATAAAGGTTATTATTATTTGATCAGTGGCAGAAATTAAATTTATATAATAATAAACAGTAATGTTTCTGAGATTGTAAGAATATTTTCTTGTTATTAGATAGTGGCATCCTTTTACATTCCTGTCCTACCATAGAATTTTTTTCCAGTAATGATACAAAATATTAAAGTTCAAGTTTAAATGTTTCATTTTTAAAATGCCTGTACCCTTTTATATTTACAGGGAAGGTCAGGGCTTACATCATATGCGCTGAGTGCGGAAAGCGCAGGGTGGTTTACAGTGCCAAGAGATTTTCAATTCAGGAGGAACAAGCACTTCACCGGATACAAGAAGAGCTGATTTATACTTGTGGCAGCCCCTTAATTCTGGATGGGCCACATAAAGATGTCCTTATTGTTAGAGAAGGTTTGACATGTGCATCACCAGTTGAGACTCAGTATTTTGCCAGTGTTACTCAAACATTTGATCCTGTCTGCTGCCACTGTAGCAGCACTGTGATTTTTGAGAATGATCACATTGAACAGCTGAAACAAGAGTGGGGAATAGTGAGGCCAATTTGTGAACTGTGTTATAACAGTGGGAAGCGAGTAGTGACAAGAAATGCTTTAAAGGTTGCAATGCATAAAAGTGGTAAAAAGAAAAAGAAGTGAAGGATATTTTAGTATCCCTGACCTGGTGATTTTCCTGTTATAGTAGTTGAGTACAAAATAGTACAAATGTTTTAAATGTTTCACCTGTACTGTTTGATTTTGGATAATGTTAAGGGATATTAAAATTATGATGTTCAAGATGAGCATAGTTCCTGCAGTAAACTAAAGGCCATTTTTTGTTACAAAATTAATTGACAAAATGATGAAAATAGGTGTATTATCATTTAGCTTGGTGTGTTCTTAATTACTCCAAGATTTTATTTCAAATTCATGTCCTGATATAGCATACACTTTATATATGCAAAACATGGCAGAATTCTATAAACAGTCTTCTGTTTATTATGTCATTTTAATATGTTAAAAGGTGATCATGCTGATTACAGAATATACTGCATGCTTTAAATGTTTCATCTTGATTACTAATTAAATGGTAAGTGCTTAAGAAAGATCATACTGATTAGTTTAATCTAAAGGACATTGTGAGGCCATTTTTTATAGTATTAACTAAAGTATAAAGTAGTAAAAATAAGTAATGACATGGAACGTGTTTTTGTTGGGTGGAGATTGCTTTCTGGATGTAGTTGATCAGTAATTTTATAATAAAGATTATGAAGTATTTGTTTAGTTTTTGTGCCATTTTAAAAATGATATGTAACCTGTTTGAATGATACAGCATTGCGAGCACCCATACATAGGTGTAAAGTGAATTTTTTTTTTTTTTTTTTTTCCTACCTCCTACCTATGACTCTTTTCAAAAATGTTCGTAAACCAAACAATTAAAAAAGTCTGGCCTTAGCCAATGAAATGAAAATATATAATGATAACACAAACAGATGCCATTCACGCCAACCACTGTAAACCTGATAATCAGCTGTGATAGCAAGAGCAATCTCGAATTCATTGACCTCTCCAAACTTTCCCCGATAATCACAAAATGTTTCTGGACTTATGAAGAAAATCCCTGCCTTTTCACTGATTTTCCCTGACCTTAAAAAGTAATTTTTATCCATTACATTTCCCTGACCACATGCAACACCTGAAACCAAAATTAAAGCAAGCTATTGTTGCCATTACTAAGCTTTTCAATGAACTTACGTAATATGACAAGACACTTACAGAGGGCTCAATGTAAATTTATGCAATAAAGGACATCAAATATCCACTCACTGTATCAATCATATCTGCAGTAATTTGACCAGCTGTAGGTTTCTTGTGGGTGTAGTCATCTCCAAGGTAACGATTACTCAGACCCTTTAACATTGGCAGGAGGCGGTCATCTTCCTCTAGTTGTGGCAGGATACGTGATGTCACCTGGAAATTGAGAGCAAATCATTGTGGATTTGGCATTATTTACAAGGGGTGTAACAATGCATTGAAGAATTGGTGCACTGAAATGCAAGCCCTCATTGTAATCAATTACAAACTTCTGAATGGATTCATTTCAATTTATATTTTTCCTTGCATTTACCATCCTCTGTGAGCTCTCAAATTTGACAGAGCAATTTGCGATGTCGAAGCTCTTCATTGCGTATGTGCCCCCACTCTACTTATCCTAAATCCACTGATTACATGGAACAGGACTTCACGGCATTTTTTTCATAAGTAAATGTCTAAAATTTTGTACTTAATAAGATAATTATTCATGATCCAATAAGAACACTAGGAACATGCAACAAGTCTACTTGAAAACTTTATAAAGTGATATCCTTTAACCTATTAAATGGACAATATCATTATTTGTGACAAGAACAGACTCTAGTCTGTCTGGTCTAACCCAGCAAGCATAAGTTGTTACAGCAGTTAGCACCTATCTGACCTTAATCACAAGTGAAGAAATTCCTTGAAATTGGATGTTATAAATATACTTAATTTGCTCATATTTTTTTCAAAATTAACCACATATCTCGGAGATCATAAGAAAATTGCCATAAGATACTTAAGAGTACAAGATACACTTTAACACTTTAACATTTAATTGTCCAATTACTTGTGTGAATCAAATCATGTGGAACAGATAATAATTATCAAACAGTGATTTATTGATGCTATAAATACAATAAATCACAAATGAAAATCACTGTATTTGAACTACTGAGCACTCCAGCAACTCCAGCAAGTTTTGAGCATGTGACACATCTGATCCCTCAAGTCATGTGAACCATTTCATGTCATCATTCCTGTAAACACAGTGTTCCTGATGTAGAATATAGTAATAACCTAAGAAAAGTGACAGTATAGTTACCGTGAGAGCATGTGATAAGTGTGTCCTAAATACACTCAGAATGATAACAACCAGGTCACTGTAAGGAACATAAGCAAAGCCTTTTTTCAGGAAACATTTTCTTCCTCTGACCAGCTCTAATGCTTCAGTGAATGGCACCTGTAACAAGACAATACTGTTATTAACATTTCACAACAAGACATTAGGCAAAAAAAAAAAAAGGTATGGTTCTCAGGCACTTTTTTTCAGAAATCAGTGCGGGCGGGCGGTATTTTATATTTGACCTTTTTTTGGATGT
The DNA here is from genome assembly GCA_026874595.1 of Sipunculus nudus. Lineage (NCBI taxonomy): Eukaryota > Metazoa > Annelida > Sipuncula > Golfingiida > Sipunculidae > Sipunculus > Sipunculus nudus. The sequence goes on from CM049309.1 coordinate 46,057,503, forward strand.
TTCGATAAAAATGTCAAGATCAGGGAAAAGCATGAAAATGACAAATTTTTTGCTAAACACTAAATAAATTGTATTATTTATCTTCTTGAAAGATAAAAATAAAAATAAAATTTTTTGATGCGGGGTGTTAAAATTGACGCGGGCGGTGCCTGAGAACTATACCTTTTTTTTTTTTGGCCTTACTGTTATTAACATTTTATAACTAGAAAACGGGTAGTAAGCAACTATGTGTATCCGCCAAAATCAGAGAAGGACGGGTGAGGCATGGATTGAGTGGCAAGGGGATATAAAGTTACATGCGTTACATATTAGAATGGATCTCTGCCACATAAACATGATTGTAGGTGGCACCACCTGTTATTTGAACAAGAAACTATCCATGATGTATACACATGCAAAATTTCATGTGGAAAAGTCAAACCACTGCAGAGATAAGAGTGATTTTAACCCAAGGCAAACAAACAGATGAACGCTGTGCAAAAATGGCTGCAGATGGCCCCACCATTTTTGTGTATGTTATAAAGCTATCCAAAGGCTACATTTGTGTAAAAATTTTTTCCTGATTGTTGAACGAGTCCGGAGATATAAGCATGGATGTCTGCAGCGTTAATGTGAATGTAGTTGGCGCCACCTGTCATAAAATCAAGAAAGCTATCTAGGATGTATCCGCATGCCGAATTTTAGGTGAATTAGTCAAACCACTGCAGAGATATGAGTGATTTTAACCCAAGGCAGATGAACAGATGGACACTGTGCAAACATGGTTGCAGGTGGTGCCATCTTTTGTTGTGTATGTTATAAAGCTATCCCAGGGCTACATATGTGTAAAATTTTTTTCCTGATCGGTCAAACAGTTCCCGAGATATATGGGTTTATGTGTGGAAACAAAGGCACAAACGGACACAGGGCAGAGAGGAAAGGTCAGAGGTCAAGGTCACTTGGTTAGGCACCAGTTCACATGTGACCCGATAATTTGTTTAAGTTTCGGAAAAATCCGTCCAGTAGTCTCAGAGGAGTTCTCCGGAAACGAACACGGCGGCGGCAGCGGAACCCGGTCAAAAACATGGTATCCGCAAAACTTTGTTTTGGCGGATCCAATAATACAATTTTGATATGATTTCCTATGTTATGTAGTGGTTTTACCTGTTTAGCAAAAGATAACTGTTAATTTCATGCTTTTCCCTGATCATTTGACATTTTTAACTAAACATACAAACAAGGCCTACAGGCCTAATGCGAACCTGTGCATATGGATATACACCAGGTATAACGCTTCAGTGCTGAACCACTACTTTTCATATATATGAACAATGCAAGTACTAAACATTTTGAACAAGAAACAATACACAAACATCACTGCTGAAATTCTGGCATGGGTGCACACAACACAAAAATTATTGTAGGTGGCACCACCAGTCTTGTATACAACAAAGCTATTTGACATGTACACATATGCCCAATTTCAGGCTGATATATCAAATTCTTCTGTAGAGTTAAGCAGGCAAATACACTTTGCAAAAGTCATTGTAGATGGCGACACATGTCTTGTGAACGAGAAAGCCATAAAAACACATATATAGGTCAGAATATCAGGCCAAACATCAGTCTGATGCACGGGGCTGACCAGGCTTAGGTGAGAAAGGCTGTTGCCCTGAGTGTACTGTGACAAATTACTAGCTCAGGCTACTGCACTGAGTGAACTCTTTACCTGCACTTGGCTAGACTGAGTAAATTTTTTACCTGTACCTGGCAGCACTGAGTGAACTCTTGACCTGTTGCATAATCTGAAACAGTTAGCAGTCTGCCAAAGCTATAAATAAATCCAGGCTGACCTTTTGCCTATTGGCAAATCTGAAATAGTAGCCACACAATTGCATAAGCTCACAGATTGGCTCCTTATGCAGTCCTGAGGGGCATGACACCCATGAGGTGATCACATGATACTCATGAGGTGATCACATGCTACCCATGAGATGATAACATGCTGCCCATGAGGTGATCACATGCCTTGTGCTTAGCTGCACTGACTGAACTGTTGACCTATATTTGGCTGCACTGAATGAACTCTTGATCTGTTGCCAAATCTGAAACAGTTGGCAGTTTCTCAACCTATTCAAGAAACGTACACAATCTTGGCCTGTTATGTAACTCTGCTAAAATTTATCAAACACAAACCATTTGAACAAACTTGAGAGGGCTCACCTCTGGGATCATTTCTGTAAAATTTGGACAATTTGGCTGGACTGTTTACAAGAAGAAGACATTTACCAGTTTTTTTTCAGCTTTTTCCTTGTAATATCTAAGTAAATGCAGATAGCAAAAATAAGATGAATCCATCAACATTTGATATGTGACAGATAATTGTATAACATTTGGGGATGGTAGCTCCTGCTATTCCTGAGAAATTATGAGTTAGTGTACAGATGATATATAACATCATAAATCTACATTTTTTAAAAGCTTTTAAAAACATTCTTGTCAATATTTTCCATAGATAACCTGAAATCTAAATGTCTAGAGGCATGATGTAATGGATGCTAATAAACTGGTGCTAGGCTAGATGTATCTGCTTCATACAGCTAACATATTTGGTAAAATGACTCATTTCAATCTTTATAATTCAGCCAAATTCATTTTTTGGAACCATAAAAGACAATTATTATAAGAATGATTCTGGGAATTATTCTTGCAAAATATTAAACAAACTGGCCTCAGTATCATCATCAGTCGAAAAACGTTTTGTAGGTTTATAACTCATATGGGAAAATACAACAAAATGGCAAAGTTCAGCTTCCCATAACTCAGCCAAAAAATCATTGAATCAAAACCATTTGAACAACTTGAATTATCAACATCTAAGGATCATTAATATGTGAGATTTAAGAATTTGGCCCAGTGGTTTTTGAGAAGAAGATTTTTGTAGCCACTTAGCTAACATGGGCTGTTATGGCATATGACTAAATTCAGCTTCCCATAACTCAACCAAGTCACTGAACTGAGACCATTTGAACAAACTTGAATTATCAATATCTCAGGATAATTAATGTGTGAGATTTAAGAATTTGGCCCAGTGGTTGTTGTTGAGAAGATTTTTGTAGCCACTTAGCTAAAATTGGCTGTTATGGCATATGACTAAATTCAGCTCCCCATAACTCAGCCAAAAGTCACTGAACTGAGACCATTTTAACAAACTTGAATTATCAACATCTAAGGATAATTAATGTGTGAGATTTAAGAATTTGGCCCAGTGGTTTTTGAGAAGAAGATTTTTGTAGCCACTTAGCTAAAATGGGCTGTTATGGCATATGACTAAATTCAGCTTCCCATAACTTAGCCAAAAGTCACTGAACTGAGACTATTTGAACAAACTTCAGAAAGCACTACCCTAGGATCATATCTGTGTGATATTAAACAATTTGGCCATTTCGTTTGACAGAAGAAATTATTTGTAGCTGTCAGTGTGATACGGGCACTGATGACCCCGTACAAAAAAGGCTGATGCAGGTGGCGCCACCAATACCTCAATTTCAGATATGACTCATGTGACCAACATTGGCATAAAATTTGGTGATGATAGCTCCAGCCGTTTCTGAGATTTAAATTTTAATATGCTTTTTTGCACAGTTAATAAATTTCAACCTCCTGTAACTCAGCCAAAAATCTCCGAACTGGAACCATTCGAACAAACAGGAGAAAGATCGTTCCAGGGATCATTTCTGTGAAATATTGGACAATTTGGCTGGACAGTTTCAGAGAAGAAGATTTACAAAGTTTTTTTTAGCTTTTTCCCTATAAAATCTAAGAAAATGCAGTTAGAAAAAAAAATAAACAAAATCGGATATAGTTTTTTGGATGACTGAATATTTGCAAAAAATTTGGTGATGCTAGCTCCTGCCGTTTTTGAGATAGCTACGGTTAACGTACATAAGACGCACGACGGACGCCGCCGCACCATCGCATAAGCTCACAGGTTCGCTAAAAAGGTAAAAAATAATATACCACCCGCCCGCAATGATTTCTGAAAAAAAGTGCCTGAGAACCATACCTTTTTATTATTTTTTTTTTGGCCTAAAGCACAATGCAATATCAGTGGTTTTATTACAATTCGTTGCTCTGTGCGCACCCATGTTTTCCTGCCCCGGGAATCTCAATTGCCATAGGAAGCAGCGCTGTTGTTAACATTTTATAACAAGACAATACTGTTATTAACATTTTATAATAAGACAATACTGTTATGAACATTTTATAACAAGACAACACTGTAATAAATATTTTGTAACAAGGCAATACTGTTATAACATTTTATAATTAACAAGGCAATACTGTTATAACATTTTATAATAAGGCAATACTGTTATAACATTTTATAATAAGGCATTACTGTTATATATATTTTGTTATTTATATTTTATAACGAGACAATACTGTTATTTATATTTTATAATGAGACAATACTGTTATTAATATTTTATAACAAGACAATACTGTTATTAACATTTTATAACAAGGCAATACTGTTATTAAAATTTTATAAGAAGACAATACTGTTATTAATATTTTATAACAAGACAATACTGTAATTAACATTTTATAACAAAATAATACTGTTATTAATATTTTTTAACAAGACAATACTGTTATTAATATTTTTAACAAGACAATACTGTTTATCATAACTAAGGACTAAATATTTGTCAGATATAGGAACAAGTCCCTTTAACAATTCAATGGCCTACTAAGTAGTGTACATTTTTGGAATACAGACAAGAGGATGTAGGAAAAAAAATGTAGTTTCTGCTTTTCACCCTATTAAATAAAGACTTCATGCAAAGAATATTTGTCACCTTATAGTATGATGTTGCTCTGACTTTAACTTCACTCATATTGTGGCTACAGTTAGCAAGTTTACTGGCCAGTGCATCTCGTTCCTTTTCAGGTATCTGAAACATAAAAATGTTTTTATACTGAAAAGAGCCAGTCATGGTCAAAATAGGTGTGCCTGAAAAAGAAATTATATATACATATATATATATATATATATATATATATATATATATAAATCCATATATATAAGTATATGAGTTTGAAAAAAAGTTTTAATATTAATAAAATTGTGTTCCTTAAAATTTTTTATGGGAGAAATTCAAAGGCAGGCAAACCTGATATAGTTGAGCACATCTGTGTCTTACATTAAAGTACAACTGATACTTAAACTGGCTGTAGGATATTGTAAAACACACATGTACGAGTAATGATATGTTGATAAAGTCCTGCAAATTAAGCCAAATATTTCATATATGAAACAAAACTAAAGTGGCTGACACCATAAGATTATATCAATTACTGGTACATCTGTTCAAAAATTTTCCAGTGTATACATTTTCTTGTCTATGATATTTTTAACTGATTTTAACAGTACTATTTTGTCAGGGTTCTTTCTTATAAAGGCTTACAAAATTTCAGAACACTTCCATGACAAATTTTGGGACAACAATTAGGTTTTTATAAACATTTGGTTCAATTTAGAAATATGGATGAATTGATTAAACACAGTCTTTGGAAGAAAATACATGTTGCATGAGCTGGTAGATCTATAAAACAACATCCACAAATTATGGTTTACTGAATGTGACCTCGTTTGTATTTTCAATTCAAGTCTGAACAGTCCTGGACACAAATCCCCATTTTCCAGGACTCTGAAGAAATCAAGCAATCATAAGAGCCCTGCTGGCCTATCTTATAATCCACTGTATCAATTAGATTCATGATCATATACAGGGCTTGAAAAAACACTTTTCCGCCTGTCTCAACAAGGCAAATGTGTGCACGGAAAGGCATTTTTCATTTTGTACCAATCTGTTGGAAAGGTGAACACTAGAAGTTTTCCATATTAATATCTGATGAAAAGGAACAAACATGACAGAAAAAACAACATATTTAACAGCTGGTCTTCCATAGACTCCCCTTATTTTCTTAATGTGGTAAATAATTTCTTCTGCTCTCAGGCATTCAGGCTCTCATCTCCTATATTTTCCTGCACAATCATGTTTCTTATATAACAGTGTTACTACTGAGAAAATTCAGTTCTTTTTCCATGCAAGTGTGCATGTAGCATGGCATGTACGATGGCAGAATCAGGTTTACACTGAGCAAAGTTTGACTGAAAGATTGATATGATGGTAGGATGCATTGGAAAGGCCTTTTTTTTTGCTGATGGGTAAACCTGTATTAATGCCATTCCTGCAACGTGAAAATTTCAAAGTATTACTACCCCTGGTATATATATGAAATTTCCTGGTTTCTCTGATACTGGAATTTCCTACCTTATTCTTATTATAATTAAATCATTAAAAATTAATCCACAGTTGCATCAGATTTTATTTTGTTCCAAATAAGGTAGACATAAAGGGATATAGAATGAAGACACATACATATGTAATATTTATATATATATATTTAGCTGCATGCTGCAAGCCTACAGGCCTAATGCGAACCTGTGCAAAGTTTTGGGAGTATGAATGGAGGTTTATTTTTAAAATTTAATATTGATCCTTTTAAGTCCTGCATATCTACCTTAGTCATTATGATTTCAGCAAAATGGACATTTCGGACCTGCAAGTTTCAGACTAGGACATTTTAAAACTAGAATATGGGTAGTCGACAATTGACCATGTGTATCCGCAGAAATCAGCGTGGGACGGGTGAAATGAGGCATGGATTAAGTGGCAAGGGGAATAGAGTGAGGTGTGTTGCATATTAGCATGGATGTCTGGCGCCTCCAATTTTGCTTATGATGAAGAGCTATCTGAGATCTATACACGAGCAAAATTTTGGCCCAATCTGTCAAACGGTTCCCGAGATATGAGCTTGGATGTCTGCAGAATCGTGAATGAAGGTGGCGCCACCTGTCATAAAATCAAGAAAGCTGTCCAGGATGTATAAATCTGCAAAATTTCAGGTGGATAAGTCAAACCACTGCTGAGATACGAGTGAATTTATCCCAAGGCAGATGAACAGATGGATGCTGTGCATAAATGGTTGCAGGTGGCGCCACCAGTTTTGCCTATGATGAAGAGCTATGTGAGATCTATACACATGCACAATTTTGGCCTAATCGGTCAAACAGTTCCCAAGATATAAGCATGAGTGTCTGCAGAGTAAACGTGAATGTAGGTGGCGCCACCTGTCATAAAATCGAGAAAGCTGCGCAGGATGTATAAACATACAGGATGTATAAGCCGTTTCTGAGATTTTAATTTTAGTGTGCTTTTTTGGACAGATGACTAAGTTCAACCTCCTGTTACTCAGCCAAAAATCTCCGAACTGCAGGACGTATGAAGGAGGACGCCGCACCATCACATAAGCTCACAGGTTTGCTAAAAAAGAAATCAGGAATAAATGTTATTAAAGTTATTAGGGATGCATACTGAATGCAAAATTAAAATACATATATATATATCATTGATGGCAAATTCTTGAATAAAGTTGAGCAGGGATACCAATAATTTATAATCCACATACAGTTGTCTTTATATGGCCACAGAGAGCTGAATATCCATGACTGTAAAATTGCCTGGTATGATGAATAACTTAAATCATAAATCTAAATTTTTTAAAAGCTTTTAAAACAAGTGACCCATGGGTCATGACGCTCAGCTGACTGGGAAGAGATTCGCAAAAGGAAATTTTATCATCAGAATGGTAGTATATACCCATTCAACTGAAGCATTAAACAGATTAACCAACAGGCCAAGATTTAGTCTGTATTTATATATCTCAAAAATAGAGAAAAAATGTGTAAACTTTAAAAACTAGAATACGGGTAACCGACTACATGTATCCGCCAAAATCAGAGTGGAACGGGTGAAGTGAGGCATGGATTGAGTGGCAAGGGGAAATAGATGAGGTACGTTGCATATTAGCATGGATGTCTGGAGCCTAAATGTGTATGTAGGTTGTGCCACCTACCACAAATCCAGAAAGCTGTCCAAGTTATATACACCAGCAGACAAACAGACAGACACTGTGCAAAAATCTTTGCATGTGACCCCTCCAGTTTTGTGTATGATAAAGACTTATGTGAGATCTATACACATGCACAATTTTGGCCCAATCAGTCAAATGGTTCCTGAGATATGAGCTTAGATGTGTGCAGCGTTAACTAGAATGTAGGTTGCGCCACCTGTCATAAAAGCAAGAAAGCTGTCCAGGATGTATAAACCTGCAAAATTTTAGGCAGTTATGTCGAACCACTACAGAGAAATGAGTGATTTTAGGCCAAGGCAGACTAACAGACAGACGCTGTGCAAAATGTGCAAAAATGGTTGCAGGTGGCCCCTCCAGTTTTGTGTATGATAAAGACCTATGTGAGATCTATACACATGCAAAATTTTGGCCCAATCGTTCAAAATGTTACCGAGATATGAGCTTGGATGTCTGCAGCATAAACTAGTATGTAGGTGGCGCCACCTGTCATAAAATCAAGAAAGCTATCCAGGATGTATAAAACTGCAAAATTTTTGGCAGATATGTCAAACCACTGTCGAGAGATGAGTGACATTATCCCACGGCAGACAAACAGACAGATGCTGTGCAAAAATGGTTGCAGGTGGTGCTATCAGTTTTGCGTATGATAAAGAACTATTTGAGATCTATACACATGCAAAATTTTGGCCCAATCGGTCAAACTGTTCCCGAGATATGAGCTTGGATGTCATCAGCGTGAATGTGAATGTAGGTGGCGCCACCTGTCATAAAATCAAGAAGGCTATCCAGGATGTATATGCATGACGAATTTCAGGTGAATTAGTCAATTCACTGCAGAGATATGAGTGATTTTAACCCAAGGCAGATGAACAGATGGACACTGTGCAAACATGGTTACAGGTGGCGCCACCATTTTTTGTGCATGTTACAGAGCTATCAAATGGCTACATTTGTATAAATTTTATTTCCTGATCGGTCAAACGGTTCCCGAGATATGAGCTTGGATATCATCAGCGTGAAAGTGAATGTAAGTGGCGCCACCTGTCATAAAATCAAGAAAGCTATCCAGGATGTATATTCGCATGACAAATTTCAGGTGAATTAGTCAATTTACTGCAGAGATATGAGTGATTTTAACCCAAGGCAGATGAACAGATGGACACTGTGCAAACATGGTTACAGGTGGCGCCACCATTTTTTGTGTATGTTATAAAGCAATCCAAGGACTATATTTGTATAAATTTTATGTCCTGATCGGTCAAACACTTCCCGAGATATGAGGGTTTATGTGTGGAAACAGACCCACAAATGGACACTGGATAGAGAGGAAAGGTCAGAGGTCATGCAAATTGGTTAGGCACCAGTGCACATGTGACCCGATAACTGGTGTAAGTTTCGGAAAAATTGGTCCATTGTCTCCTAGAAGCTCTCTGGAAATGAATGCCACGGCGGCGGAGGAACACGGTCAAAAACATAGTATTTGCAAAACTTTGTTTTGGCGGATACAAAAATACAGGTGCCTCCACCAGTCTGCAGAAACTAATAAAAACACATAATGGTCAATATCCATGCAAAGAATCATGGTGATCACTGCATAAGTAGTTCAGATACTTCAGCTTTTGTATCAAATTGTCCATTATTCTGAGGGATACTTCGGAGTTCTATAGCTTGAAGGATATGGGTAACAGAGACCTAATTTCAAGTTTCCACAGGCACTTTTCTTGGGCCTCCTTGTTGTTGCGATTTGAACCCTGTTGACAGATAACCACATCTTTAAAGGTCTCAAAAAAAAAAGAGAAAAAATTCGTAAAAATTTGAAAAAAAAATAGAGGTGGCGCACCCAGTCTGCAGAAACTGATGGAACAGCTCATGATTAATATGTATGCCGAAAATCATGACCATCAATGTTGTAGTTATTGAGATACTGCAGTTTTTGTATCAAATTTGCCATTATTCTGGGGGGTATTTTGGAGCCATACAGCTTAAAGAATATGGGTAACAGAGACCTAATTTCAGGTTTCCATGGAGACTTTTTATGGGTCTCCCTGTGTGTCAAGAATGAAGATTCTAGGTCCAGTTTTTTTTTATGTTTTGTGCCCTGTTTACAGATGTTCATATCTTTAAAGGTCTCAAAAATAGAGAAAAATTTCGTAAAAAAACCCGAACAAATACAGGTGGTGCCACCATTCTGCAGAAACTGATGAAACACTCCATGATCAATATCCATGCAAAAAATTATGGTTATCTCTGAATTAGTTGTTCAGAAACTTTAGCTTTTCTATCAAATTTTCCATTATTCTGAGCTGTACTTTGGACTGCCATAGCTCAAAGGATATGGGTAACAGAGACCTAATTTCAGGTTTCCATGGAGACTTATCATGGGTCTCACTGTGTGTCAAGAATGAAGATTCTAGGTCCAGTCGTTACAATTTGTACCCTGTTGACAGATAACTACATCCTTAAAGGTCTCAAAAATAGAGAAAACAATTTGTCGAAATTGAAAAATACAGGTGGCGCCACCAGTCTGTAGAAACTGATGAAACATCTCATGATCAATATGTATGCCGAAAATCATGACCATCAGTGATGTAGTTAATGAGATATTAAAGTTTTTGTATGAAATTTTTTCTATTCTGGGGGGTATTTTGGGGCCCATAGCTCAAAGGATATAGGTAACAGAGACCTAATTCCAAGAAAGATTTTTCATGGACCTCTCAGTGTGTTGAAAATGAAGATTCTAGGTCCAGTCGTTACGATTTGTGCCACGCTAACAGATGACAGCATCCTTAAAGGTCTCAAAAATAGAGGGGAAAATCGTAAAAAATCATCAATACAGGTGGCGCCACCAGTCTGCAGAAACTGATGGAACATCTCATGATCAATATGTATGCCAAAAATCATGACCATCAGTGATGTAGTTATTGAGATATTGAAGTTTTAGTATGAAACTTTTGACTATTCTGGGGGGTACTTTGGGGCCCCATAGCTCAAAGGATATGGGTAACAGAGACCTAATTTCTGGTTTCCAAGGAGATTTTTCATGGACCTCTCAGTGTGTCAAGAATTAAGATTCTAGGTCCAGTCTTTAAGATTTGTGCCTTGTTAACAGATGTTCACATTTTTAAAGGTCTCAAAAAAAGAGAAACAAGGGACCTATGGGTCACGACGCTCAGCTGTTATATATGATAAAAAAATATGATTTAGAAATGAGGCACATGCTGGTTTTGTGTGGTAAAAAGTATAAGCTGTATTATGAGTTGTTGTTGTTAAGCTTATGTATGATTTTGATGGTACCTTTGGAGACAGAGAAGAGAATTGATTTCATATATTTTATTAACAAATGGAGTACTATTGTCACACAGATTTTGACTTGGCCATATAACTTATAAGCAGAACATATAATATAAGAGTTTAACTATTTATTAAAAAAATTACAAATATTGTCCCAGATATAATTTTTATTAAAAATAATAAGAGAATCGTATGATTTTTAAAATGAAATAGAACTGAAATGATCATTAAAATAATATTAAAGAATATATTCATGAATGGATTCATGAATACATTTGGAAAGTATTTGCACTGGTATTCATATACTTTCATTTTTTCCTGAATTCCCATTCTTTATGCAAGAAATTTTATAATGGAGTACATATTCATATTCGTATTTAAATACAATTGCAAAGTATTCCCACCATGTCTGGTATTTATTGAGTTTTCACCAAACAATGGTGTTGAGAATCCAGAATGTACAAAATTCACACATTTAAATAATGATCATAAGTACCTGGTTTTATTAAAAAAAAAAAATGTGATATATTGATTTTGGACTAATTTCACATCAATGTACACACTAGACACAGTAGGAATCTAAATTAATATTATCAACTGCATCTTTGTCTATCATTAATTTCCTTCATATGATCCCTAATGATTAGTAATGAATAATATGATTTATTATTTTATTATTAAAATTGAACTGAAAAATGCCATAGGTGACTGCATGGTGTTATTTGGAATACGTGACATTCTATCCATCAATACAAGATTCTTATATCATCAGTAACTGCAAGTTATTTCCCTATTAATATAAACTAAAAAATTCCTTTTCTATTTTTCTTTAATTTGTTATTAAAAACCAATAAAAATTGATTAATTTATTGTTATGTTGTTGGTTAAAACTACTTGATGAGTTGGGTTGGACACCTGGATCAACTGTGGCTGGCCATAAGCTGCCTTGCTGCCCCGGTATCTGCCTCGCCTCAAGCGTGCATAATTTGCTGAAAGTTCAACAAGGTCAACATACAGGTGACTCAAGAGTGGCTGGAGAGAGCCAAGGTCTGACATGGTCTCATAAAAACATTAATAAAAGCTACAATTTTTGGCCAATTTCTTTCAGCTTTCTAAACTAAAAAGCTGAAATCCTTGAGTGTGCATGATATGAAAATTATATAAACAGAGCTCACATTAAACAAAAGTGAAATGGTCAAAGTTGGGCAAAATTTAAGGTACTAATTTTATATTTATACTAATAACTTATAAAATTTTAAAAATTCAGAACTAATTTTGGGTATTCAATTGAATCTTGATTAAATAATCTTACATCCCTGACAAAAAATCTCTAGCTTCAGCAAGCCCCTTGTTAAGGGAGTAAATATATTTCTTGATTTTTTACAAAGTGCATTATGTTTGGGCCCATAACTTAAAACAATTACGCAATACTGACATCATTTCTGGCATGTGCACAGAGAATGTATTGAAAAACATGTATATTATATATGATTAAAGTCAGATCAGTGGTTTTGATATTAGGCAGTATTGAAGTGTAATAATGGGTTTTTAATTGAAAAATGAAGTTTTTCATTAATATCTCAAAGGTATTAAGTCCTAGTGACCAAATTCTTGGCATGGTAGGGAATTTTAGAGACATCTAATTGTATGCCAAATTTTAGGAACTGAGAGCTTAAGCTGGGGAGCTGAGCTCTTGCAAACTGCATAACACTAGCCTGATGTAAACAATATGTTACATGGTGCTTGAAAACTTGAATAAAATCTACAGTTTTTGATCAACTGGTTTCAAATTTTGGTGTTAACAGACAAAATGCTAACAAAAACATGCTGAGAAAATTAAATCCACAGTACTTACAGGAAAAAAACGTGCCATGGTCAAAGTTAGGCAAAATTTAAGGTACCAATTTTTTGTTTTTGCTAATATTTTAAAAAATTTAAAAGATTTTGATCTAATTTTGGGTATACAATTTAATTTTGATTAATTAAAGTTATATTACTTGAAAAAAAGTCCATAGCTTTAACAAGTTTTGTGTTAAGTGATCAAATATCTTTCCTGATTTTTTACAAAATGCATTATTTTCTGGCCCATAACTTTCTTAAATTATATAATACAGACATAATTTCAGGCATGTACATAGGAACTATATAGAGGAATATTTATGGTAAATATGAGGAAAAACAGATGAGTGGTTTTGATATTAGGCAGCCCTAAAGTGTGAAAATAGGTTTTTAATAAAAAATTGAGGTTTTTCCTTAATTTCTCAAAGGAACAAAGTCGCAAAGACCCAGTTTTCGGCTTGGTAGGAGATCTTGGGGACAGCTAACATTATGCCAAATTTTGGATTCCTAAGTCATACGGTTTCAAAACGTGCCACATCTACGGACGGACGGACTGACGGACGGACGGACAGACGGACGGACGACGGACAATGGACCACGACTATAGCTCAGATGACTTATAGTCAGCTGAGCTAAAAAATTCTAAAAAATCGAAAAATATAGGTGGCGCCACCAGTCTGCAGGAAGTGATGTTACATCTCATGATCAATATGTATGCCAAAAACCATGACCATCAGTCAAGTAGTTAATGAGATATTGAAGTTTTTGTATGAAAATTTTTACTATTCTGGGGGGTACTTTGGGGCCCCATAGCTCGAAGGATATGGGTAACAGAGACCTAATTTCTGGTTTGCAAAGAGATTTTTTATGAACCTCTCAGAATCCCAAGTTACAAGGTTCTAGGTCCAGTGGTTACGATTTGTGCCTGGTTAACGGACAGACAGATGGACAGACAGACAGACAGACGGACGACGGACAAAGAGTGATCGCTATAGCTCAGATGACTTTCAGTCAGCTGAGCTAAAAAACTTTCTTGTCAATATTAACCAAAGATAAATTAAAATCTAAATGTCTAGTGGCATGATGTTATAGATGCTAATAAACTTGTGCCAGGCTAGATGTAACAGCATCACACAGCTAACATATATGGTAAAATGACTCAATTCAATCTCCATAATTCAGCCAAAAATCATTCATGTGGAACTATTAATGACAATTATTATAACAATTATTGTAGGGATTATTCTTGTAAAATATTTAACAAACTGGCTTCAGTGGCATCAGTCAAAAAAACGTTTCGCAAGTTTATAACTCATATAGGAAGATACAGCAAACTGGCTAAGTTCAGCTTCCTGTAACTCAGCCAAAAAGCAATGAACCAAAGCCATTTGAACAAACTTGAATTATCAACATCTGAGGATAATTAATGTGTGAGATTTAGGATTTTGGCCCAGTGGTTTTTGAGAAGAAGTTCTTTATAGCCACTGAGCTAAAATGGGATCTTATGGCATATGACTAAATTCAGCTTCTCATAACTCAGCCAAAAGTCACTGAACTGAGACCATTTGAACAAATTTCAGAAAGCACTACCCTAGGATCATTTCTGTGCAATATTGAACAATTTGGCCATATGTTTTCAGAGTAGAAGTTTTTTGTAGCCGTCAGTATGATACGGGGACTGATGACCCCCGTACAAAAAGGCCCATGCAGGTGGCGCCACCAATACCTCAATTTCAGATATGACTCATGTAACCAACATTGGCATAAAATTTGGTGATGATAGCTCCAGCCGTTTCTGAGAGTGTAATTTTACTATGCTTTTTTGGACAGATAACTAAGTTCAACTTCCTGTAACTCGGCCAAAAATCACCGAACTTAAACCATTCGAACAAACTTGAGAAAGACTGTTCCAGGAATCATTTCTGTGAAATATCGGACAATTTGGCTGAACAGTTACGGAGAAGAAGATTTTTAAAGCTTTTTTAGCTTTTTCCCAATAAAATCTAAGTAAATGCAGTTAACAAAATATAAGCAAAATCTGATAGAGTTTTTTTAGATGACTAATTTTTTGCATAAAATTTTGTGATGCTTTCTCTTGCCGTTTTCAAGATAGTATGGGTTAACGTACAGACGACAGACACCGGACGATGCCACACCATCGCATAAGCTCACAGGTTCGCTAATAATACTCACAGGTGAATAATCCAGGTTGTTGAGTTTCAGGAAGGTGGATATACTAACATCATCCTCTCTACTGAACCGGAAGCGAAACAGATCTAGTTCCTGCTGCAGAAACCACCTTCTCAAGTCCTCACTGAAACCACAATACATGTACAATGGTATTTATTACATATTTATTACACATTCGATACAATTAGTATTTAGATACAGACCCTGTGCATTCTGAAACTTAAGTTTGCTCTTAAGAAAGCTGTTTGTGGAAAACTGTTTTTAGACCCAGCCCCTGAGTATTTTGATGTTGAAATTTGGATTTAATAATTTTAGTTGTTTACACTTGAACATGTCACATTGATAAACATAGCAAAGTTAATAAATTTATTTCACAATTATTCTAATTATCAAAAATCACCAAGTAACCCCCCCGAGTTGACAGCTGAATTTTAGTTAGCCATGACAACCTGACTCAGTAGCAGTCAGATAATTGGGCTGGTAAGCCTACCCGAGTCCTAATACAAGTAATATCGAGGAATGAATCACAGTGGTCTTGCAACAGGTTGCATTTATATTGTGGTAAACAGCCCATAATCTCAATATTATGCTAAGAATGATGAATTAACTCAATAGTATACACATGAGCTCACAACCCAAACTGAAACACTGTCTCCATAGACAAGGGTCATTTCCTGTATCGCCTGCAAGCTGCCTGCATCCTAGAATCCGTTTGAGCCATGCCTGTGTTCATGCGGTCATAAATTCAACAAACATGCCAAGGGGTTTACCAATGTGCTGGGTTAAAACAGATCTTTTCTTGCTCATGTTTGGTATTATTAGAAAGTACACAAAAAGTGCTAACAATTGGTCTGGTTTATGTTGATTGACAGTGTACCTGTAGGCCATGAAGCGTTGTCAGAAATGAAGAAAATATTTGCTTCTTCATAAGCCCTTATAATGCATTCCTCATACTTAGATTTAAAGACACTCTGGTGCCAGTAATCTGGTCGTGAAGCTAGAGGGTTGATATTACGCTACATGTTAGTAGCAAATGAAATTCTGCTGGCACAGAATATAGATAATGTTAGGAAAATAATGAGGTTACAGGGAGGTAAGTGTACAGCCAATTTTAACTTACGTCCTGCAGTAAGCCAGTCTGAGAATAAAATGTGAAATGTGGTCCTTTCTTCTGTCTTCATATTGTTCATCTGGTTTTGTGTCATTGTCCTGCAAAATTCAATTCAGTTATTAACTCCCTGGCCTACACTCTCTTACACCAGGTAGGTTTGTATGATAAAATGGGAATAGTTAGTCCTATATGGCATGAAGAAACTAATAAATATTCATTTTGGCGTACTGTGGGACACAGAAACTCTTTGTCCAACTGAATTATAGCCTGCCTTTAAACAAATGAAATAGATTTATAGTTAAACAGTATTGGAGAATTAATATGATAATATACAGTTCTTTTGTACAGGCATGACTGCATAAAATTTATATTGTCTACATTTCCCCTTTTGTTGCACTGAATGATCTTGTGCCACCGAACAAAATTAAACAAAATGGAGGACTTCACCCAGTTGAAATTAGCCTTTGTAAATATGTACAATAGCCTATCAATTTAGGTTAATACAAAACCATGCTGAAGAAGTACACAAGAATTTCTTTTAAAAAATACTCAGTAAAAACTAGAAAGGCATGTTGTAATAAACTCAATAAAAACAAGAAAGATTTATTACACAAGAAATTCTAAAAATGTACTCAATAAAACAATGATCGACTCATGTAATTTATCAGTTAATTTTCTATACATTATTTGTTTTTAAGTTTGAAAAAAGAAGCTTAACTAGCAAAAGATTCAAGATTTTACTGATTTAACCATTTAGTCTATGCTAAAAGTTACAGCATATATATTTTAAGTACAAAACTGAATTGACCTTAACAATTTTTTGAAACAATTTCATTTGTTGGACAATTAGAATTTATTTAATGACTTTATATTTTAAATAAATATTCCACTATTTTAATATGCTCACCTCAGGAATGATAATTTGACCAATATATTGAACAGTGTGTTTGTATGACATCATTGATAATATACAGATTTGGATGATCATTAATCAAAATACACATTTATCAAATATTCTCTTGATTCTCTGTTAGAAATATACACATAGAAAAGGGAGTTCATAATTATCTGATTCTAGGCCTAACACAGGTAAGACTTTAAAACACTCTTAAATTATTTTCACAAATACTCTATTAATGGTTTGTATACCATAATAAATCTAGAGTTCTGAATGATCTGACTCTAGGTATAACACCTGTAAAACAAACTGTTTTACTATTACATGCATAAAAATGAAGTTAATTCCACAATTTAATACTCTTATCAGTCCTTAGTGTACCATAAATTGACAACTGTGACCAAAATAACAAGTTCTGCTTAGCAGGAGCAGGTATTGCATCACCCACTAATTACTCATCTGATCAAGCTCACCTGGCAACCAACTGCTGAGCACTGGCACTGCTCACTCAACCTTGACAGTGACCATAGCAACAACCACTCAGAGGTCATAAGTGCATCTAATGAGTACCTGCTTGTGTCACTAAAGAGAGACTCAGCCAAGGAGTAGACAATAATAGCTGATATCAGTGAGACTGCCATCTGGCACTGAGATGGACATAGCTACTCAGTAGTCAACTAAACTCATGATTGAGGACCCTTGACAAGAAGAAATGAGTAATATCTGGGTGGTGTGAGCATCCCAGCTACTCATCTATGCTCAGTACTCAAGCTGAAGAATTCTGCTGTCAGCTGTTTCCAGAAGCAAGCTACTCAGCACTGCTCCCGATGGCACATCCAGGGAGTACTCAAAATGGTGGCACTGGATATCTACTCACTCTTAACCTACCATGTGCATAAATACTGAGAGAATGCATGCACCAATCACACTTTTCTGTTGATATCAGAATACAACACAGTGCTCTACAACACCAACTGCTTCCATTATGGATTCAACTACTAGATCTGACACCTTCAGCAGCAGCAGACCTGACCGGGCCGAGATAGAGTTCCAGCTGGACCTGATGAATTCCAAGTTTCAAGTGGCTTGCAAACGCCTGGTACAACTGGACAACTACATCAAGGCCAACAACGTGAGATATGAGCGAGCCGTGGCTCAACAGAACAAGATGTTCAGGTACAAACTGAAGCTGAACATGGCCGTGGCTGAGGGGGTTCGGACGATGCTGTTTGAGTATGCCAGGTCAATGGCTGACAGAATGGATCAAATCATATTACAGCTTCATCATCAAGTCATAGAGGATGATCTGCTGGAGATGGAGGGCTACTAGTCAAGATCAGCTTCATGACATCAGTTTGAAACTAAACGGCTCTTTTCAGAGCCAACAAAAACCAAACGGCTCTTTTCAGAGCCAACACTGAATCCAGATCTAGCTTTGCTGCCTCACACATTAAAAAAAAAAAAAAAACACCCATGAAGCAAATCTGCATGATGCACAAATGTTAAAATAAAATTAACTGTTTCTTCACAAGTACTGTTTATTTTAACCTTCAACATAATAGTCCTGAATAAAGAAATATAAACTTAAGAACTTTATTAGCACTAAGTTAAGTTTTCATGTGTACACATGCATGATGTTCTGGTGTCTTTCCTGTCCACATTACACTCACGTTCAGACTGAGATGTCTTTGGCAGAAAGGCCAGTAACGGTTTATTTAATAATTACTCAAATATATTTTTAATTGCTGTAAAAACTATGATATACCAATACTTATTTGATATGGGTGTCTTCCTCATATTTATAACCCTGTGTTGTGTAGTTAGGTGGTAACAATTTAAAACTAGAGTACGGGTAGTCGACAAGCGACTACGTGTATCTGCCAAAATCAGAGAAGGACGGGTGAAGTGAGGCATGGATTGAGTGGCAAGGGGATATAGAGTTACATGTGTTAAATATTAGAATGGATCTCTGCCACATAAACATGATTGTAGGTGGCGCCACCTGTTATTTGAAACTATCCAAGATATATACACAAGCAAAATTTGATGTGGAAAAGTCAAACCACTGTAGAGATATGAGTGATTTTATCCCACAGCAGACAAACAGATGGACGCTGTGCAAAAATGGCTGCAGGTTGCGCCACCATTTTTGTGTATGTTTTAAAGCTATCCAAGGGCTTCATTTGTGTAAAGAAATTTTCCTGATTGGTTGAATGAGTCCGGAGATATAAGCATGGATGTCTACAGCATGAATGTGAATGTAGGTGGCACCACCTGTCATAAAATCAAGAAAGCTATGCAGGATGTATAAGCATGCTGAATTTCAGGCAATTTGGTCAAACCACTGCAGGGATATGAGCGATTTTAACCAAAGGCAGACAAACAGATGGACGCTGTGTAAAAATGGCTGCAGGTGACGCCACCATTTTTGTGAATGTTATAAAGCTATCCAAGGGCTACATTTGTGTAAATTTTTTTTTCCTGATTGGTCAAAAGGTTCCTGAGATATGAGCTTGGATGTCTGCAGCGTTAACGTGAATGTAGGTGGCGCCACCTGTCATAAAATCGAGAAAGCTATCTAGGATGTATATGCATGCCGAATTTTAGGTGAATTAGTCAAACCACTGGAGAGATATGAGTGATTTTAACCCCAGGCAGATGAACAGATGGACACTGTGCAAACATGGTTGCAGGTGGCGCCGCCTTTTGTTGTGTATGTTATAAAGCTATCCCAGGGCTACATTTGTGTAAAATTTTTTTCCGGATCGGTCAACCGGTTCCCGAGATATATGGGTTTATGTGTGGAGCGTTAACATGAATGTAGGTGGCGCCACCTGTCATAAAATCGAGAAAGCTATCTAGGATGTATACGCATGCCGATTTTTAGGTGAATTAGTCAAACCACTGCAGAGATATGAGTGATTTTAACCCCAGGCAGATGAACAAATGGACACTGTGCAAACATGGTTGCAGGTGGCGCCACCTTTTGTTGTGTATGTTATAAAGCATTCCCAGGGCTGCATTTGTGTGAACATTTTTTCCGGATTGGTCAAACGGTTCCCGAGATATAAGGGTTTATGTGTGGAGCGTTAACGTGAATGTAGGTGGCGCCACCTGTCATAAAATCGAGAAAGCTATCTAGGATGTATACACATGCCGAATTTTAGGTGAATTAGTCAAACCACCGCAGAGATATGAGTGATTTTAACCCCAGGCAGATGAACAGATGGACACTGTGCAAACATGGTTGCAGGTGGCGCCACCTTTTGTTGTGTATGTTATAAAGCTATCCCAGGGCTACATTTGTGTAAAATTTTTTTCCGGATCGGTCAAACGGTTTCCGAGATATATGGGTTTATGTGTGGAGCGTTAACGTGAATGTAGGTGGCGCCACCTGTCATAAAATCGTGAAAGCTATCTAGGATGTATACGCATGCCGAATTTTAGGTGAATTAGTCAAACCAATGCAGAGATATGAGTGATTTAACCCCAGGCAGATGAACAGATGGACACTGTGCAAAAATGGTTGCAGGTGGCGCCACCTTTTGTTGTGTATGTTATAAAGCTATCCCAGGGCTACATTTGTGTAAAATTTTTTTCCGGATCGGTCAAACGGTTCCCGAGATATATGGGTTTATGTGTGGAAACAGACGCACAAACGGACGCTGGGCAGAGACGAAAGGTCAGAGGTCAAGGTCACTTGGTTAGGCACCAGTTCACATGTGACCCGATAATTTGTGTAAGTTTCGGAAAAATCTGTCCAGTAGTCTCAGAGGAGTTCTCCGGAAAAGAACGCGGCGGCGGCGGAACCCGGTCAAAAACATACTATCCGCAAAACTTCGTTTTGGCGGATACAATGATGTGCAAAGTGTCCTTTGCATATACCAAGGAATAACATTGCAATGAGAACACCCCTTCCTCCTCCCGAAAGTGTAATGCTTATGTGTATGTTATTCATTCCAACAGCTTAAAACTATGAAATCCTGAAAAAGGAAAATTTTGATTTATTTTAATCAATTTTAAATAACAATGATCCTATACCTTTTTAGGAGCAGCCCATTTGAGGCCTCCGATTTTGCGAATCTCACCCAAAAGAGCGTCTATGTAATCAGGTGACCCCCTGACATGTCTGATTCCTACGGTCTCCACAGCTTGCAACACTGCAAAATATATCAAACAAATGTATCAAATAATTTATAATGCATTATATGCAATATTAATAACATAACATAAAAGACCACATACACAAACATTATATTTTATTATTTGAACCCTATTTAATGTCATGATGTGATCCCATTTGCCTCTATCAGTTTAAAGGTTCTGCAAATTTTTGAATATGGTGTGAGCATAATTTTAATCATTTTGAAGAAAATAAAATTTTATTATATTATTTCATAGGTAATTTACCTTTTGCTTTTACTGCAAAACAAATGTGCATTCACATTCAGCCCAGTCAAAGTTTCAGTTATTTGCCCCGGGAAAAGGGATGCACACACCTGTCAAACGCATTACGGTATCTTAAATAAAAATATAGTCACTGGTATCTGTAAACACTAACCCTTGAAATACCACACACATTCATGGGACAGCCTACTTTTATTAACTAATAGGTAGAATTTTGCTCCTACTTTGTTCCCGCTCCATCAATCTCTTATGACATTAAGACTGTTGTATTGTAGCTGTGTATACGTTTCCAGTAAAATGCATACCAGCCCAGTGAGGAGTACAGAGCGCCTAGGTTGTTACATTTCCTTTGGAGGGACAGCTTGCTGACCAAGAAAATCTGTGTACATTGACCACAGGCTCCAACACACAGGCTGGAACCCGTGCCAGCATGGAGCATTGTGAACAGGGTATCAGGCCAATCTTCCTGAACCTCTTGTTTCATTTGTTTATCTTTTGATTGACAGCTATCCTGTCCAGTAACCCATTTTCATAGGACCTAAATCATGTAACGGAGCCTGGGTGTTGGAATTCCTTTTTTGAGCATGTGGCCCAATAACGCAGGATATTTGGCTGTTAGCTGTCAATCAAATCAAATGTAAAAATATTGGCTGCTATGTGGTTTTCTGAAAACACATACATGGCTAAGATAAAAGTCTTCATGTCATAAGAGGTCGATTGGGAAGAAACTTTGACCTATTATTTAATAGGTGTAGGGACAGTCATGACACATGTGCACACAAATGCCTGGAGGGTGCAAGACAATGGATGTGAATGACGTAGACAGGCTTCATTTAGCCTTTACAAATTTTTGCACAATTATACTCTTGTGAGAGTAGCGCAATTGTAGACTTCAATTTTAACATAAATAATAATTAACTAGACCAAGCTGTGGCTCTGTTGCTAACACAGAGCCACAGGCCCCTGCCTTCATTTAACTAGTGGACAGGAACGCATGCATCTTTTGACGATACACCCAGTTTAAGTACAGGAATCTTGAGTGTGGTGACCAAGGCGATTGTTTCAGCCAACGGTGTGCAGTGTAAATGTTATATCATCACTGCTGTGAGTGTCCTTATAACTGGACTACCGGATACACAAGACCACTGGCTACACGGGTTGCTACCATGGTTACACACTAGATTGTTTCAGCCAGCCAGGTGCATGTGTTACATTTCAGCTGGATGGGTCAGGAAGTTAGCAGTGATGTCTGATGATGTAACATGTGCACTCCACACCACTGGCTGAAAAAAACCACTCAGCCTGGCTCACCATCGTCTAACAGTGTATGCGTTCCCGACCGCGAGATACATAAAGGGAGCGACCTGTGGCTCTGTGTTTACAACAGAGCCACAAATGGGTCTGACATACCAAGTTTCCAAGCTCGGTTGCCAGTTGGCATTTTATTTTACGTTTAAATTAATAAATAATTGTCCCTTGCAGCCCATTACATGTGTAAGACACATCAGACAGGATCGCGCCCCGGAATACTTGCCTTTCAGTCTTTCAATCGCTAAATCTTCGAAATCTTGGAGAGAGATGTTTTCAACTGGTGGAACACTGTACAACTGTAGATTGTGGGGGTACGTGCTGATATCGCGGCCGTTCTCAAGTTTTATCTTCCTTCTGTTCTTTCGGTCAAACTGCATTTTAGTTTGTAAGGAAATAACCAGCAGCCAAGAACTTGAGACCACAAGTTTGTACACAAAATAAACAAAGATTTCTCTCAGGCCTGAGCTGTCATCACCAGATTTGTTGTTGCTTTCACTTTGGCGCCAAGTCGGGTTCACATGTAAGGGGACATTTGATTGGTTGTATTGCCACTTCCTTACCAGCAGCCAATTGATGCCTTGTTTTCAAAGGC
Organism: Sipunculus nudus; assembly: GCA_026874595.1. NCBI lineage: Eukaryota > Metazoa > Annelida > Sipuncula > Golfingiida > Sipunculidae > Sipunculus > Sipunculus nudus. The sequence goes on from CM049309.1 coordinate 46,081,128, forward strand.
AAACAACATGGCTATTCCGCAAGGAGTGTTGGCAGCGGGCTGGGTCCCATTTGTTATTGTTCTACTGGTAAAGACATTCAGTTGATTGCTTGGCGGCCTGACAGACCGTCGTCGGGTGTTGTAGGAAAGTCTGTGATGAACTTATTTGTGTGGATTTCGTTTGAGTGACAAGTTATAATGTTCGTTTGTTACGTGATTCTGACTCGCCGAGTCTGAATTGAGACGTCAAACTTGAACCTATTTTTAGTGTGCCAGATCATGTTCCTGCCTTCCCAGAAAGTACCTTACAGGCTTGCTGAACATACTGTTATTGGCCGATTACGAATTTGATTAATATATATTTTAATTAAACCTTGACTGCAGCACCTGCTACATTTAACATTGCTTCTAATGAAATAAAAAAAATGATTAAATTAGAAATCTGCATTCTTAGGAATGAAAAGCTCCACCATTTTTTTTGGGGGGGGGGGGGGCGGGGCAGGAGCGGGCTCTACTGTAGGATGCACCATGTTTGCGTCAACATATTTGGCTCATATTTGCAGGATCATGCTTTATGGACTTGCATATTGGCCTGACATTTTGACTTGTCCCTGCATCTTTGTTGGCTTTCCCAATACACAAGAATTGTGTCGCCACCTACAATGATTTTTGCATAGTGTATGTCCCTGCTTATTTCTCAGGAGGGATTTGATATGTCAGCCTGAAATTATGCATGTAGATGCATCTCATATAGTTTTGTTATATACAAGACTTGTGGCGCCACCTACAATTGTTTCATGCATCTGTGCACATAGCCCAAGAGTGGTTTGAAGTATCTTTTATTATTATTTTGTGTGTCCATTCAACTTTGATGGCTTCCTCTACACAAGACATTTTTTATATTGTCTGTAACACAATACATACCAAACCAGTATCCAGTGCACAATTAACCATGTGTCTCAACAGATTTTCGTTATATAAACATGTTACTGACATTAATTTATGACATTAATGGAGTTGCCTTTTCTCTTTGTAGCTGACTCTGATCTTCTCGTTCTTCTACATCAGATACTTTCAGCACAGGTATGACAGTGAGGTCAGCTCCACAATCGTGTCCATCCTGGGCATGGTGGTCGCCATGCTCACGCTGGCCCTCGTTCCCGTGGATATCTTCCTGGTCTCATACATGAAGACGTCAAATGGAACATTCCAGGTAGAAGCTAGAAAAAAGTGTTGATTTGGAAATGTCATGAAGAGGTGGACCACTAATTGGTTAAATGAATTTTATGTACTGGGGAGTTATGGTAATATAAGGCCAGGTTTGACACAATATTCTTAGATTGAGTAATGTTGAAGAAATTAGGGAATGTATCACATTTTGAAATATACTCTTTGTTTATACAGGAGGTATATTCATGATAAACTTGTAAAGTTGTATAACTCAGGACATTTTGATAAATTTGATGCCTGGAAATCCATACTTAATTTTTTGGTTAATTTTTTTCAAGGGAAACAGAAGGCTTAAAAATCCAGAAAATAAGAGTTTGATGAAAACAAATAGCAAATTTTCGTATATTACATAATTTATGACCAATGATTTGATTTCAAGTGTTTATAAGATTTTTTTAATGAAATATATCTAATTTAATAATTTGTAAAGAAAGATAAGCATGTAAGCATATCCTTCACTTGAAAATGAAGACACTCTACTTCCAGCCCTGGGCCACTGATGCAAATAGGAAGATCATTGAGAGTTCAGTTCTCTATGCCTACTATGGTAATTAATTATTTTGTATTTCATTTCAGACTGCACACTTTGTACCTGTGTAGTTCATATACTATTTATTTCATGATGTACACATTAACACTGTACCACACCAGATTTTGACTGTGTGTCAATTTTGTATTTTCATCTTATATACTGCGGTTCTTACAAGTTGCATTCATTAATATCCTTTGGCACTCAGACCTTGTACTTAAAATGTGTGCCATTAATCATTATTATAAACTTTGTATTTGAGTGAGGTTTTTCAGAAAATATATACAACCTTTGTTCACATAATATGCTAATGATTTATCTATGAATTATTTGTGCAGTTCCTGATTTATATGAGAAAAATTCATGTGGACATGTTCTTTTTCTTATTATAATGAAGTCTTTATGTAGTTGACCACTGAATTGATATACCCTTGGCATTTATCAAGTCTTTATAGCATTGTAGGTAACCTAAGTAGCACATGCGCATTTTTTAACCCACTGATTTCTCAAACAGGAGAAAAACGGGTAGAAAATAATTTGTTCAGAAATGTGTTATATGAAAATTTATGAACAATAATGTATAATTTGTCTCAATATGATCAGTCAATAAATAATATTATCATTTATGGAGTTAAGCATATGGATAATTGTTTGTGAAAATATGTTTACTGTATTTCAGCACTGTATGCCTGTGTGATGGTCTTCATGTTCTTGGTGCTTCCATTTACATACTTTTTCTATGAGGAAGGGGGAGAGGATGAAGCCGTTTCCACCAAATCAGTATGTATACATCAATGTCAAAATAATAAAGTTTTCGGACCAATCTTGGCTCTCTAAATGAATAATAGCAACGCATCACATGATAATAATTATCCAGTCACATCATGTTAACAATTCCAATAAACCCTACTGAACTTAAAGCTCTCCAGGCTAACTCTTGCTAGCATTTAAAACTCTGTTCCTTGTAGTAGTACATATAATGTGGCATCATACATCTAGTAAATATTTTCAGGATTTGGATAAGTGCTTTGTTTTCATGTATATTGATCATTGACCATAATCATTGAACTGAAGCAGCATCCTTGCCAGAATAACATATTTCAACATCATACTTATACATGTACATTCATATTTAGCTCAGCTGACTGTAAGTTATCTGAGCTATAGCAATCACTCTTTGTCCTTCAGCCATCCTGCCATCTGTCAGTTAACTTGGCACAAATTGTAACCATTAGACCTAGCAACTTATTACTTGAGATCCTCAGAGGTCCTTGCAAGTTCTCCTTGAAAACCTAAAATTAGGTTACTTTAACATGTTCTCTGAGTTATGTCGCCTGTTTTGACACCTCAGATAAGAAAGAATTTATTACAAAGGTGCCTGTATCTTGATAATTGATGCATGGCTTGCTAAGAATCTTACCTGGAATATTGCTCTTGGGCAGTTTCATCAGTTCCTGAAAATTGGTGGTACCACCAGTAATTTCAAATTTTTATGCATTTTTCCCTCTATTTTACAACAGTTAGATATGAAGACCTTTCTTTTACATGGCACAAATTCTAACCATCTGACCATAACCTTTCATCTTTCACATCTGGCTCAACTGCCTACAGATGAAGAACCTTATAAATTTTGAGGTCACAGGGTCAAGGCCACAGAACCTTTTCTTGAAAAAGCTTGTGAACCCAGTCTAATTATGCTCCCATGCGAGGGAATGCTCTACTCTGCGGTGCCCTTGTATTTAATTTTCACACATTTTCCCCTCCCTTTTAAAACAAAAAAGGAGGCCAGATGAGGCCTGTCTATTGACAGGGCATAAAACTAATCGTTGGACCTAGAAACTTCTGGTTTAATATCTTGGGATGTCCTTGAAGGTTCCCATTTCAAACCTAAAATTTGGCACAAATTATAATCATTAGATTGATCTTCACATGGATGATTACAGGTTACCATGACCTCATTTGCATAAATTACTTGCTTTTGTACATAAATACATCTAGTATCATAGTCAAAACCAACATGTCCCTCAGCTGAGTGTCATGACCCATGGGTCGCTTGTCATTTAAAAGACAATTGGGACGACAGGCCAAAGCAAATAAGAATGTGCTCACAGTAGTCCTTGTTTCTGTTACAGAGATGCTGCAGTGCTTTGAAGTTCACCATTGTGTTTGTGATACTTGCGGGAGTGTTGATGGTGGTTGGGTGAGTCACTTGTATCCTCAACCTATAAAACTCCTGGGAATAAAGGTGTTATTTAGTGGACATCTCCTGGTTTAACCTTATACCCTGAACATATACAGGACATCATGTTGCCACAATGTTTGCCTTCCTCCAGATGGGACAAAAATGTTGTTGTTTGTAGGATTTTATGTTAAAACATTACATTTGATCTGCATTTGAAGTGCTTTTAATGCATTTTATTCACATCAAGGAAAGTAAGAATTAGAACTATAACTGCAAAGGGGGAAACTCTTTATTTAAAAAAAAATGTCTTTGGGAATAACAAACCATAGTCTCACCATATATTACGAGAGATGATACTTTGCTTACAATATGCTTTAAAATACACTTTATAAAAAGAATACACGTAGGTAATATTTACTTACAAACCTGAGATAAAACTGATTGTTTACTGTGAGAATACCATCTTAGTAAATATTTCACTCAAATTCTGTTAAAGACAAATTCTTGGCAAATACATCTAAATAAAAGAGTGTGAGTACTGATACATTCACAAAACTGCAGTTATTTTCCTGTTTAACTTGCAGGGCCTTTGCACCTGTTAAAACTATTCCAAGCAAGAACAGCACTGAATTCCAGAAGATTGCCTTCCTGTTCAAGGAACTTGGCTCAAACAGTGAGTATAAGTCAACTTCATTATGATAGAAAATATTATGGTAGATATTATAATATTTATAAATTGTGCACATTTGACAATAGTGAGGTGATTTGCATTTAATGATATGAGTTTCATGATTGAGATGGTAATTACACACAATTTGGTTTTATAATGTGCTGTAATTTTATTAAGTCTACCCCCCCCCCCCCCAAGGTGAGACATGTTGTTTTCAGTGCTGTAGTTGTCAGTCTCCGTTTGAAGGATATCTTGTGAACACGAAAACTTTTGAAGGGCTGCATATTTTCCTAAAAAATTTACACACTGATGGTTCCCACAAAAATATCAGATGAGTTTGAAACCAGGTGACCTTGACCTATTTCAAGGTCAAATCTGCTAAAATGTTAAATTTTTGTAGGATTTCTTGTGAACGCGATAACTTTTGTTGGGCTGCATATTTTCCTCTAGAATTTAAAACACTGATTGTTCCTATGAAAATCTCGGACAAGTATGAAAACTGGTGACCTTGATCATCATCTTTAAGGTAAAATCTGCCGAAATGTAAAATTTTATGTGTTATTTTGTGAACACGATTACTTTTAAAGGGCTGCATATTTTCTGCTGAAATTTGACAGGCTAATAGTTCCTACCTAAATCTTAGACAAATCCATAACCCAGTGACCTTTATCTTCATCTTTAGGGTCAAATCTGCCGAAATGGAAAATTATTGTGACGCCTAAACTTTTTTAAGTATTTCACATTTCGAGCACGTGTGTTAACAAATTTATCTCATTTGTATTCAAGCAAGCATAGTTGGTTTTTCTAAAAGAAAAGCTTGTCCGCCTGACGCTTTCAGAAAAATGGGGCTCTACTGTATCTAGATTTAAATGATAATAGGAACAACCACTTTCTTCATAGCCATAGTAAAAAGCCAGTAAACGTGACTGCTGTGGAAGAAAGGTCATAATTTTCAAGCAGACTGTCAACATGATCAGCTTAACAGAGAATTATTGAAAGTTTGATAGTCCATTCTTATAAATGTGTGAAACTGTTAGGTCTCCCATCAAGGAGACATGTATTGGTCTGTCATCAGTGGCAGTGCCTGTAGTCTGCCTGTATGATTAGTTGTGAATGTGTTAACTTGTGAACTACTCCATATTTTTTTCATGAATTTGAAATGTAAATTGTTTCTATCAGTATCTCAGATGAGTTAAAAAACCAGTGACCTTGACCTTAAAAGTCAAATAAGCAAAAATCAAAGCAGTTGTCAACCCTATAAAAATTTGAAAATTTTTTCCTCAAATGTGATTAACCAAGTTCATGTTCAGTCTTCTGAAAATTGATGACCTTGGGGAGGGGAGACATTTTGGTTTTTCAGCTTCAAAAACCAAACCTATTCTAGTTTTAATTTAAATTAATAGTTTTATTAGCTCAGCTGACTTTCAGTCATGCTTGGCTATAGTGAAGGGTCTTTGTCCGTCGTCAGGCACAAATCGTAACCGTAGGGGCTAGGGCCATGAACCCTATGCAGTCTTAGAGGTTCTAAAAAGATTTCTTTGCAAACCTGAAATTAGGTCACTGCAACCTATATTCTCGAAGTTATGGGGTGTGTTTGCACCCCCCAGAAATAATTCTTTTAGCCAAAATTTTCATCCCAAACCTTCCATCTTTCACATACAGCTCACCTACCAACAGGGGAAGAACCATAATTATTTTGAGGTCACAAGGTCAAAGTTCAAGGTCACAGAACCAACTTCTTTGAAAAGCCTGTGGATGCATTTTAAGCCAAACCTTTCATCCCAATTCTTTGATCTTTCACATATAGCTCACCTACTATGTGGGAGAAGAATCCTATGGATGTTGAGGTCACAAGGTCAAAGGTCAGGGTCACAGGATCCACTTCTTTGAAAAGGTTGTGGTCAAGGTCACAATATTGTTCTAAATGCTTGTGAACATATTTTTTTAAAAGGTTGTGGACACATTTCAAGCTAGACTTTTTATTCCAAACCTTCCAGCACTGATATTGATTCTCTGCCAACAGGGGAAAAGATCTGTTGATTTTGAGGTCAAAGGTCAAGTTCACCGCACCCTCTTCTAATGTGGAGACATTTTCAGGCAAACATTTCAATCTATACCTTCCATCTGACATATATGGCTTACCTACCAATAGGGGAAGAAGCCTATTGATGTAGAGTCAAGGCCACAATACTTAATTGTTCTAAATGCATGTGAACATATTTCTGGTGAAACTGTTCAACCCAAACCTTCAGACCTTGCCACATCTATGCATCACTAAATTTGATCCAAACTTCATATTTATGGGTCTTTTTGCTTGAAGAAATAACTGATTGATTTTGGGGTCAGCTGGTCAGGAGGTTAAAGGTTGCAGGTCAAAGTTATTCACTCATTGGTTGCCAAGTAATTACACCAGATTTAAGTGGTTAGTAGTTACCCATCATTTAGAAAGAATCCAGTTGATATGTGGGCAAAAGGCCAAGGTCATTGGTCAGGGATGTTCGCAATAACTTATTTTGTAGAACATCTCTATTTTTCTTTTATATATAACCATTGCAATCCAGCTGGTACATCTCACTGTGTCGCTGTAATTGTGAGTGACACTGGTGACATATGACTCCCTTTTGTATCAGCCTATTAAGTGATAAGGCTGAGTGATAAGTACCTTGTTACTGCATAACAAAAACACAGTTGTCGGAATGCTTCAGCCAGGCATTAAGACTATGAGAGTACAGTATTAAGGTTTAGCTACTGATTTATAAGATGATGGGAACATTTTGCAGTTTATTTTATGGAATCATAGCAATAAACTTAGTTTCCTAGATATCGGAATATTTATATATAAATCACCACATATAAAAGCAAGTGTTTGTTCTCATAATATGTGGATATGTACCTGGATTAAGGATGGCTTTTTTCCATTACAAGACTCTTAGTCATGCTTTCTGCATTTCCTTTCTTTCAGGTTTTGCAGTTTACCTACCCTGCTGACCCCATTGGAAAGCAGAGTTATAATAAAAAATATTAGACTTACACTTTTTACATTTGCATATCTATAAATCTGATATGAGGGCCTTAACATGCCTTTTGATTTGTTTTGGACATTCATTACTGTACCATCCTTTGGAGAATTTGCCCCAAGTTTGGTCTCTTATTGGAGGATGTGTGATATCAAATGTCTGACTTGTCAGAAATCCATTATGTCTGCTAGTTAGCCACCTTAGAAATCCTTTTTTTCAGTGCAGTTTCAGTGATTTTTCTTCAATGTTTGATCCAATTTAGAGAATGTTAGTTGTCTGATTTCAGACCTGTCAGAAGTGGAATATGGCCACCAGGCAACCGTATTCCTTTTGATCATATTATCTCAAGAACTGTTAAAGTGAATGCAGTTGGAAGTATATTTATCTTATCTTGCAAAGGATTGGGTCAAATATTTCTTAATAAATATTACCATTATTTGTACAGGTGCAGTACAGTGGGCTTGTATTAAATAAAATTTAAACAGAAGCACCCATTTCTCAATAATTCTTGCATGGATTTCCTTGATTTTTGCTATATATGTTGATCTTATATTTGCCCTTTGTGGTGTTCCTTTTGAGACTGACAGGTATCAAGCAAGCTCTGGGAATAGTTGCTGATAGCTTAACAATCAATATTTTTCCTCTGACCATAAATTCACTGGGTTTTAACCAGACACAGGTGATATATACTTCTGTTGTCGTAGAAAATTTCAACATATTGGCAAATTGGGTCTTCAAAATTTAACTGGAAGTTGTGAATCTCAGCCCATGATGTCGCAGGTCATGCTTGGCAGCTGAGCGTCATGACCTATGGGTCACTTGTATTATATACTTTTATCAATTATCAGTTAACTGTTTTAATTTCCTTTATAAATATAGTACTTTCTTCACACTTATTTTTTGGTTGTTTCATCCTTTTACATGAAAGTTATGTTTGGTGTTCTCATTACAGATGGGGAGGATGCTGTATCATTCTGCATCAGTACCCTCACCCTTATTGGGATGCTCCTTCTGGTCATTTACACAGTGAGTTTATACACATATAGTTTAAAACTTGTTTTGTGTAAATTTGTTTAACATTCAACGTTCAAATGGTCATAAGAATGACAGACATGTGAGCATGGCATAGCAGCTGGTTCACAAGTGTAAATCAGCTTATGGACTTTGAATGTTATTTCCTCAAGTATGAGTAAAAATTTGAAAAAAATAAGTGCAGTAAATCAAATTCCGGAGGATGATTGGTGGAACCGATCAAATTTTGAAGGAACGCCATGTCATATTCATGCAATCATTTGAATATCTGAGGGGTTTGCTTGCCCAGTCACAGGTCGAACATCTATACTAAAAAATCAGCTACAAATTGATCACATTGCCCCCAACAGATACAGATTTACCTACCTGTAAATAAAACTGTTCACTGTGATGATTCGTCGTGATAGACATCCAAACACTGAGGCACTATGGTGAGTGATAAGTGAACAGTGTTTTGGGGCTAGGGCTGGAGCTAGTTCACCTTAGCTTTGTAATTCCACTGCACTGGGTTGTTGGTATGTTTTATGCAGTGGAAAGAAATTCTGTTTGGCTAAAATGTGTGTTCCCTAACATACATAATTTGATACATATGTTTATGATGGATTAGTCTGTTTAGTCCCTCTTAAGATCTTAACCTAACACCATGAATAACACCAAAGAAAAAGCCAAACAATTTTGATAAGACTGTCCTAAGGGTAATGAAGTAAAAATTTGAATAATTTAAAAAGAAAAGAAAACTAGAACCACCCAACTGCTGATAATCTCCCACAAAGTTATTCTATATTTGTTTATATGTTAATCGTTCAAAGAAATAATCATTTGCTGCTGTATCATGCAGTTTAAAATACAAACAGTACAAATTTGCCTATACAAAAAAAAAATGGTGTTTGAACATTAATTCTATGCAAAGAGTTATTATTGTATTAACAAATACGCAGTTGACTTCTTTCATTTGTTAACAGAAATCATTTTGCTGACATTCAGTTTAATAAAAAAAAAATCATAATTATCACATTTTGCCTGTTACAAAAATAGATAATCTTTAAGTAAAGTACACAAACAGTTTTCAGTATTTAAAAAAACAAGCAGTGACCATGTTTGATTAATTATACACAAATTACAGATATTTATGAATAATATGTGATGAATAGCTGATTTCACAAGCCATTGTAATACAGGGGTATGGAATGACGGCCTGGCCAATTGATCTGGTGAAGGGTCGTCGCAGTATCAGGACAGAGATGGAGGAGGTCAAGAGTTCAAGGACAGAAATCCAGAACGAGATCCGAATCATCAGGGGCAGGGTAAGTGTTAGACCTGCATCAGGTCGAGGAATAATATTTTTTATTATTTTTTTATCACGTTTATTATTGTTCCATGATCATTGCTTGCCGGAATCAAAGATTTCGGCAAGCATATTACTCAGTTGCGTATGTCTGTTTGTCTGTTTGTTTGTCTGCACTCTCCTGGCCACAATTTTGCCACAATCACCTTGAAACTTACAGGGATGATGAAAAACATAATTTCTAGGTGCCCTATTGTTTTTGGTTAAAATAGGTTCAAGGTCAAGGTCGTCAAAACTTCTCAAAACAGTTTTTTCTTCATATCTTTGTGACTATTAGTCGTATCTACTTCAACAATAGCTTATTTTAATTGTCATTCCAAGGCCTGTCATCTGGTGTGTAGCTGACTCAAATTTGCCGTAACCATGGTTACAAATTTTGGGGGAAAGTCATGATATTCGAAAATAAGGGGTCTTATTTTTGTAACTTTGTCAGTTTTAAAGCTAGAGTGATCTAGTTTTTTGCATCAGGAAGCATTCAACTAGTACTACAAGATTTTATTACAAGTCTTGCAGTATCTCGTAAAATATCTCGTGAATAGAGATATTTCGAGATTTAATTCATCTTGCGCCAAAGGCCACATTATTGCAGGAATCTTTTTGAAACTGACATATTATAAGTCCTACACTAGTATCTCGAAATTATTTTTTCATTTTTTGAATAGGGCCGCTAGGGGGCGCTGGATGCGAACCTCCCGAACATATCATATTTTGGCCATATCTCAAAAATTATAAGCCTCAATTACATAAACTATAGCTTATTTTCTTCCTCTGAGTCTTCTCCATAACCTAGTGTAGTCATCTGGTCACAATTTTGTGACACTTTGTCAGTGTGTCTGTCTGTTTGTCACTTGTCCTCAAATTCGTCCTTCTTGCTCTTGCGTCTCACATATAGCATTCTACAGGCCACAGTTTTGAAAGAATCCTTTTGAAACTATTACATCTTAAGTCTTACACTAATATCTCGAAACCAATTGTTCATTTTCTGGATATGGCCGCTAGGGGGCGCTGAACTCGAACCTCTCCCAACATATCATGCTTTGGCAATATCTCCAAAACTATAAACCTCAGTTACATAAACTGTAGCTTTTTTCTTCCTTTGAGTCTTCTCCATAACCTGGATTAGTCATCTGGACTCAATCTTGAGTCACTTTGTCAGTGTTTTCGTCTGTTTGTCAGTTGTCCTCAAATTCGCCTGCTTAATTGTTGGCTCTTGCGTCTCACATATAGCATTCTATAGGCCATAGTTTTGACGGAATCCTTTTGATACTATTACATCTTATGTCTTACACTAATTTCTAAAAATAAATTTTTCATTTTCCTGATATGGCCACTAGTGGGCGCTGCACACTACCCTCACACACATACCATTGTATTGGCCATATCTCTACACCAAAAGCCTCTGTTATATAAACTATAGCTTATTTTCTTCCTTTGAATCTTCTCCATAACCTGATTAAGGCATCTGGTTTCAATCTTCTGTCACTTTGTCAGTGTGTCCATCTGTTTGACCGTTATCCTCAAAGTCGCCTGCTTGCTGGTTCTTACGCCTTACATATAGCATTCTACAGGCCACAGCTTTGACGGAATCCTTTTAAAACTGGGACATCTCATGTCATACACTAATAATACGAAACGCATTTGTTGTCTTCGGAATATGTCTGCTAGAGGGCGCTACAGTCGAGCCTCCCAAGTATATCATTAATTCGCAATACCTCCAAAACTATAAATCTAAATTACATAAATTATAACTCATTATCTTCCTTTGAATCTTCTCAATCACTAGGTTATGTCATCTGGTGTCAATCTTGTCTCACAAAGTCACTATGTCTGTCTGTTCGTCTTTTGTTGTCATTTTTGTCTGCTTGCCTGTTCTTTTGTCTCATATGTCATTCTACAGCCCACATATTCTCAGCAATGTCCCTGAGAGTCATTCCATTAATAGAAAACCGACAATATGTTCTTTCTGTCCGTCTGTGTTTCACTTCCGATTTCCGGCAAGCGTTCGACCTATGGTCATCTAGTTTTATAATTCTTGAATTGGCTCCTTCTCTGGGTACACATAGTTTACTTTCTTTTTCCAGGGAGCCCCACTATCACTAAGGGGTAAGGATTACATGAGAATCATGTAATCCTTACCCCTTAGTGATAGTGAACAATGATGTGAACAAAATGGAAAATCTGTGTGTATTATTAATTTAATTTATGCAGATCAACATTTGTTGCCATGACTTCTAAGCATAAATACATCAGATGCCAAATGCCAAGGTCAACGTCATCTAGCTTTCTAATCAGCATTTGCATGTCTGGATTCTGTGGTATATGGACATGTTTTGTCATTGGATCCTATACTAGTCATATTGTAGACCAATAGACTGAATTATGTGTCAAATAACAACAGTTAAAGGTTTCTTTATTTAAACATGGGTAGTTGATAAAATATAAAAAAAAATGGAGGTGGTTACCTCCACGCCAAAAAAATTTAAAGAAAAGACATCAATTAGACTAGGTCTTCATGTACTTCAATGAATAGCCAATAACTAATTGGTATTTTTATGTCAGAGTGGACAGCGGAGAGTATCAGCCAAAGACCAAAGAAGAATTGATGAACTTGAAGAAAAGGAGGACTTCTTACTGCGCCAAGAGCGTCACTTGACAACTGCTCAAAAGAGCTGGCATCGTAAATGTGGCAAGCTGCTGCGACCGTTTCAGATTGTCCTGGGGATTCTTTGTTTTGTGCTCGTGCTTCTGGTCTTTGTGTCCTTATTGATGACCAAGTAAGTGTTTACACAAGGGATGCGGCAGTCCATCCCAAGTATTTCATTAGACTAAGATTCCCTCAAATGCCATGCAATTCTAAATTTTGTCTAATGGAATGTCATCAGATTTTGAAGAAAATTTTACTTATTGTCCTGACTGAAGATTTAAAATAGTTCAGTGTGTGCAGTATTTTATTTACTGTAATAATTTCATTAATCTTTATTCATAATTCCTTTTGTACTTATTTAAACCGCTGTCAGACAGTTTAATAAGTAAATTGTTGCTCTTTAGTTCTGGAAAACACACAGTGACAGTTTGTATTAAGCATTTCTAATAATTATTACAGGTTGCTTTGCTTTAGTTTTGATCATGGTATGAAACAAAGAGTATTTTGTTGCCATCCAGATTATGAGAATGTTGACAGTACATGTTCATGCAAGTTACTTGTAATACTTTTCCAGATACCAGTACTTTGATGTTGATCCTTTATAATTCCAGCATTGACAAGGTGATGCACTCTCTCGGCTGGAGATATGGGTATGCCCTCCCAAAGAAAACATTGTTGAATCCCATTGACATTACTCTGGCATATGCACAAAAGGTAAACACAGGGATTTCTCTTGTATAAATCAAACATTTCACTATTGTTTGATCCATCTGATATGTTGTCTTTTTCAACACACTCTCATACATATCAGTGGATTCACATGTGATTTTTCTGAATTCTCATATATCCCATCTAACTCCCATTTGTAGTAATTTTTATAAACCTGTCTATGACGGGACATATTATGGTATACCTATTGTACATCCTTCTTTCTGTCAGTTCCTCCATTAACTTTTAGTGTTGCAGCAATAACTTGCCAGGGCTGTGATAGATTTTCATGAAACTGACCATAACTTCTTATCAATAGATTATCTTGCCCTGGTTTGATCATGGGCAATATCCATACATATTTAATAAGGTCAGAGGTCACTAGGCTACTTCCTGGTGTCGCCTCCATTACTTCACAGGAATATTATTGATTATGAAAAACTCATTTGTAATATTTATATATAAAAATATCTTGCCCAAGTTCAGTTTCTAGCAAAATCCATGCATATTTAATGAGGTCAGAAGTCTCCAGACTTTGGTGGCCCCGTGATGACTTACAAAATCTGATGGATAGTTGTCCGTTTTAGGTATTGATTTTTTCTGTATTTACAGGTATTCCCAGTTGACTATATCCTGGTTGCTATCTTGGTGATGTACTTCATCTTCTGCTCCATGGGAGGTATTCAGCATCTTGGCATCTGCTGTTTCTGTGTCAGGGTCAGTATATTTACCTTCAAACATTAAATATATTTTAAAAAATTTTGAAAAAATCCCAGTGCCCATGGACCAATTGTTGTGGTAAGGATGTTGGTGAGGATGTCCTCAGAACATGTGTCTTACAAGGCTATATACAGTATGAATAAATCCAGCATTTTCCTTTTCATGTGTAATTTAACTGCACTCCTCACCTTTTTAGTGTGAAAGCTCTGTGGTTTATGTGTAATGGTATTTAAGTGAATAATGCGCTGTGATAACCATAAAAAAATAAGGTTAATAAAATTATAGACCATGAAACATACAGTTACTGGTATCTTGCTGCTGAGCAGTGACTCAGTTATATTATCACAATGGTTATCAGGCTAGATATTTACATAGGAAAATTTAATTATCATAAAATCTCCAAGCTTTTTAGTGAAAGTAATAGCTGATATTCACTATTCATTTACTGGATTGTTTACAGATGTACAAAATCCGGCCCAAGAGGACAAAACCTCAGGGACTTCTGTTTCTGTGCTTCATCATGATGTTTATTGTCCTGGCATTGAATGTAGTCCTCTACCAACTCACTCCACAATACTCGCTGTATGGCAGTCAGCAATACTGGGTGAGTGGTTTGTACAGTTCTCAGGGCATGAGGTTAACAGGCTGACATAACAGTTTCATGTGAATGCTGATAAAGTAAAAAGTTGACCAAGCAGTTTACCTTTAATCATGCAGAAGCTAAGCTTATTATCAAAACACTGGCAGGGCATTTGACTTCAGCGAGTTCACACCAATAAGGTATTGAAGTATTTTTATAGTTCAGGCAGGAATGTTTGTTCATGAAGTTTCATGATGTTAAATTCAAATTATAAATCAAGTACAAGACATTTGAATAGACTGATTCTCATGCTAGAGGTACTAATTTTTGTTTTAAATATTTTAAATGAATCATGGAAACTTACCCTTCAACATGCCAATAGAGTTTTGTGCTTTTTATACACCCTTCTCTGAGTGGATGTATTACCAGTATCGTCAATCTATTTACTTTTAGTGTTGCCGCCATAACTCACCAAGGCTTCGATGGATTTTCACAAAACTCACTATAACTACTGACCAATAGATTATCTGGCTGCGTTCAAATTTTTCACAAAATCCACGCATGTTTGATAAGGTCAGAGGTTTTTTTGGTGTTGCTGCGATATTTTTCAAGGAATATGATGGATTTTGATAAAACTGAGCAGAAATCTCAATTAATAAAACATCTCGCCTAAGTTCCCTTTCAAAGCAAAATTCATTCATGCATATTTAATTAGGTCAGAGGTTACCACACTTTGGTGGCACCACCCAGACTTACCAAAAATCTAATGGATTTTCATATAACTCATGATGAGTATTAACCAATACAGTTTCTCACCTGAATTAGATTCTCAGCAAATTTATGCATATTAATTGAGGTCAGAGGTCACAAAATATGCAACAGGGGTATTATGCATCGCTTGTGGTGCACTTGTTTTGACATTGTGATGTGGACGTTTTTATGATGAATATATTTTTGGTATGATTTTAGTTTATTCCTAGAGTTTTAATGAATACTGGCAATATAGTTGTTTCGCATCATTGAGGCAAAATGACAGCTTGTTCAGTCTTTTGAAGTATTCTCCCTCATCATCATTGTTTAAGTTCTTCTTTACAGGCTGTGAACAATACATCTCAGAGCTCTCACAAACCCGTGCTCACTCCCTGCAGCCCAGTGGCACCACCAAGTAAGTTCACCATATTGTTTGTAATGGGTGGGGAGTGGGCAAAAAATGAAAAAAAAAATTGATAAACAAACACACAAAAAATGATAAAATATGTCAAAAAAGAAATACTACAGTTGTAGCAAACACAAGCAAAAGTGAAATAATGATAAATAGTTTGCACTTGAGTTGTTTTACGGACAGTGAGTGATCTAACCCTCACCTATAGTCTGACAACTAAACTAGAAATGGTATGGCAGGTGAGCCTTAGAGAATACAGAAGAGAAGTAGGCATGACTGCTGAGATTTAAAGTTTCAAATAACAAAACAGATATCATACATGGTAAAATAGCAAGCAAAAGGAAGGCTTGTCTTTATCCGGGTTAGTTTTAGTAAGTTTCAACTCATCATGGTATGATTAAGTTGATGTACTTAATTTACTAGGAGTCCTTTATGGGTGGCCTTTATATCTACAACTTCGTCTTTTTGGATTAAATTTGGGATTTTGTCTGTTGGTGAAGAACCTTCTTTATATTAACCGGCTGCAGTATGAGTGTAAGACATAATTAGCTCATCTGACTATTAGTCATCTTCGCTATAGTCGTAGTCCTTTGTCCGTCGTCTGGCCGTTAAGAGGGCACGTTTTGAAACCTTTGGACCTATGAATCCAAAATTTTGCATACAGTTAGATGTCCCAAAAATCTCGTATCATACCAAAAATTGGGTCACTAGGACTTTGTTCCTTCGAAATATTAAGGAAAAACCTCCCTTTTCCATAAAAAAGCCATTGTTACACTTCAAGGCTTCCTAATATCGAAACCACTGGACTGTTTTTGATTATATATAGTATTTGTATTCTTCCATACATTTTCTATTATCATACAAAAAATTAGGTTAGTATTGAGTATTTTTTTGATGTTATGGGTCCAAATGTATTGCAATTTTTTAAAAATCAGGAAATATATTTACTCACTTAACATGAGAATTGCTGAAGCTTGAGACTTTTTTTCAGGGATATAACTTTATTAAACTAGAATACGGGTAGTCGACAAGCGACTACGTGTATCCGCCTAAATCAGAGTGGAACAGGTGAAGTGAGGCATGGATTGAGTGGCAAGGGGAAATAGAGTGTTGCATATTAGCATGAATGTCTGCAGCCAAATGGTGTATGTAGGTTGCCCCCCCTACCACAAAATCCAGAAAGCCGTCCAAGTTGTATACATATGCAAAATTTAAGGCAGATAAGTCAAACCACTACATGTATATGAGTGATTTTAGCCCGTGGCAGACAAACAGATGGACAGATGGATAAAATGGTTGCAGGTGACGCAACCCGTTTTGCGTATGATAAAGAGCTATGTGAGAACTATTCACATGCAAAACTATGGCCCAATCGGTCAAACAGTTCCCAAGATATGAGCTTGGGTAACTGCTGCATAAACTAGAATGCAGGTGGCGCCACCTGTCATAAAATCAAGAGAGCTGTCAAGGATATATAAACCTGCAAAATCTTAGGCAGATATGTCAAACCACTGCCGAGATATGAGTGATTTTATCCCATGGCAGACAAACAGACAGGAGCTGTGCAAAAATGGCTGCAGGTGGCGCCACCAGTTTTGCGTATGATAAAGAGCTATGTGAGGTCTATACACATGCAAAATTTTGGCCCAATCAGTCAAACGGTTCCCGAGATATGAGCTTGGATGTCTGCAGCGTAAACGTGAATGTAGGTGGCGCCACCTGTCATAAAATCAGAAAAGCTATCCAGGATGTATACGCATGCCGAATTTCAGGTGAATTAGTCAAGTCACTGCAGAGATATGAGTGATTTTAACCCAAGGCAGACAAACAGATGGACACTGTGCAAACATGGTTGCAGGTGGCGCCACCATTTTTAGCTCAGCTGACTATAAGTCATCTGAGCTAGTTGTGGTCCATTGTCCGTCGTCCGTCCGTCCGTCCGTAGATGTGGCACGTTTTGAAACCGTAAGACCTAGGAATCCAAAATTCAGCATAATGTTAGATGTCCCCAAGATCTCCTACCAAGCCGAAAACTGGGTCTTTGCGACTTCGTTCCTTTGAGAAATTAAGGAAAAACCTCAATTTTTTATTAAAATCCTATTTTCACACTTCAGGACTGCCTAATATCAAAACCACTCATCTGTTTTTCCTCATATTTACCATAAATATTCTTCTATATAGTTCCTATGTACATGCCAGAAATTAAGTCTTTTAAGTATAAATTCTTTAAGTTATTGGCCCAAACATAATGGACTTTGTAAAAAATCAGGAAAAATATTAACTCACTTAAAATGAAAAATTTTGAAACTAGAGTCTATTTTCCCAAGTATATAACTATGTTTAATTAAGGTTCAATTGTTTACCCAAAATTAGATCTGAATTTTGTAAATCTTTTAAGTAATTAGCATAAAAATAAAATCAGTACCTTAAATTTTGCCAAACTTTGATCATGGCACGTTTTTTTCCTGTAAGTACCATTGATTTAATTTTCACAGCATGTAAACATAAATATTTAATTAGTTTAAATCTGAAATTTGGAAGTATAAGCTTGAAAATTAAGCTAGTTATTGATTTTTTTCTTGAGGCTCTATTGTAGTCATTTGCTTTGATTACAGATTACAGATGCAGGGTCCCACTCCAGGTCACTGGAAGTCAGCTATGCCAGGGTTTCTGATTTGTTACAGTCACTGGGGGAGATCCCCTGCTGTGACAGGTGTACAGTTATTCTCATAATTCTCATATCACCACCCAGATCACCCCCCCCCCCCCACAAACCCAACCCACCAAGTGTTATGCAGTATTGTTATTGTTTTCACTGTATCTCCTTAATTGTTATGCTGTTTCCACTCTGATATGCAAAAACTTTCCTTGAAAAAGTAATTCAAGGTGTAATCCAGAAGATGCAATGTTGTGTAATGTAGCATTTTTAAAGAAATCATTTTTCTTTTAAATGATTTTACCAATCATAATGGAACCCATCAGTATGCTTAAATTATGATAAAATATGAAGCACATTATGGATAAATAAAGACTTATTAAAAATTGTGAAATCTAAATCAAGTATTTTTTTTAGATATTTATTGTTTTGCAGATTTAAAAGATATATTTTTGTGGTAAAAAATAAATAAACATTTGTATGCATGATGTGGTGTTATCTGACAAGATTGAGATTTATGATGATGCAATTGAGAATTATGAATCAACTTTTATATTCAGATATATATGTTATATTGAAAATGTATAGAAATATAAACTTAAATAAAAAAAATTGATGTGATAAAAAAATGAGGATTTATTACAAACATTTGTTCATTATTTTCCTGCATCAGCAGAATTTGAGATCAGGCTTTGTTTGCCATGTTTTATGTTGTTAATTAGTTATATTTCATCTATACATTTCATAAAAAAACATATATTTAATAATATATATTATACAAAAAAAAGATTCGATTGAACAAATGTGTAAACTACTGAAATGTCAACAGTTAATCGAAAAGCCAACTAATGATCATGGTAATTGTACAGATCATTTGTTCACAAACTGCTCACATGCTTCAGTTTCAACATTAGGAAACACATGGTCAGGTCACAAAATATTATTTGCAACAATTTCTTGCTCATCAATACAAACCAATCATATAAACCAACCATGGCTTTTATTACCTCTTCCTCTAAAACTTTATCTCCATTTGATATTATTTTAGATTTTTACCTTCAAGGTTAACGTCAGCTGAGCACAGTGACCCATAGGTCCCTTGTTTGTGTATGTTATAAAGCTCTCCAAGGGCTACATTTGTGCAAAAAAATTTTCCTGATCGGTCAAACGGTTCCCGAGATATGAGCTTGGATGTCTGCAGCGTAAACGTGAATGTAGGTGGCGCCACCTGTCATAAAATCAGAAAAGCTATCCAGGATGTATACGCATGCCGAATTTCAGGTGAATTAGTCAAGTCACTGCAGAGATATGAGTAATTTTAACCCAAGGCAGACGAACAGATGGACACTGTGCAAACATGGTTGCAGGTGGCGCCACCATTTTTTGTGTATGTTATAAAGCTCTCCAAGGGCTACATTTGTGCAAAAAAATTTTCCTGATCGGTCAAACGGTTCCCGAGATATGTGGGTTTATGTGTGGAAACAGACGCACAAACGGACGCAGAGCGCAGAGGAAAGGTCAGAGGTCAAAACAAAATCGGGGCGCAGCAGTTCACATGTGACCCGAACATAATCCCGGGTTTCGTAAAATTCCGCCCAGCGGTTACGGAGGAGTTCTCCGGACACCTACGCGGCGGCAGCGGCGGCGGCGTGCAGCTGAAAACATAGTATCCGCAAAACTCTGTTTTGGCGGATACAATTAAGATTCAATTGTTAACCCAAAATTAGATCTGAATTTTGCAAATTTTTTAAGTTATTAGCATAAAAAAACATCAATACCTTTTATTTTGTCCCACTTTAGCTACGGCAGGTTTTTCCCCTGTAAGCACTGTTGATTTAATTTTCACAGCATATATACATAACGATTTAATCTTTGAAAATATGAAATTTCAAAGGAATTGATTAAAAAGAGAAGCTTTAATTCAAGTTTTCATACACCATGTCAAGTGTTGTTTACATCAGGCCCACTTAGTAGTACGGCCTTCACTTGTATTATGTAACCCTCTCCAGGCAGCTTTCCTTGGCTCAGCTTGGACACTACTTGCAGGCTTCCCCTCTGCCTTGCACTCCCCCCCCCCCCCCCCCCAGCTGGTGCATAAACTAGTTGAATGTTATAATTTTCTGTATTTGATTCATTCTTATTCTAGGCTGTGCTACATTTTAGATATTGTATTGTACCACCAGGGTTACAATGATAAAAGTGCACATTTAATTGTGTCCATGAAGTGGTGTTATACTATGTGAAAGTGTGGATGTTCATCTTTACTTCAGAAGAGTAAAAACTTCACCAGGTGTGAAATTGATGATTAATTCCAGTAAAAAATTATAGCTTAGATAGTAATTAGCACAATGATGTTGTTTGTCCTTGATTCAACTAACATTGTGTATACTTTATTTGAAAAGATGGTTTTATTTTATCAGATTTACTGAATCTTTTATTTCAGTGAATAAAATTAAGCATGTACTGAAAACTCCAATGTACAAAAATTTTTAATAGTGATTCCAGTAATAATCTTGATGATGCCATGTTGTGGCATTATTTTCTTTTAAATTCAGTTTAAACATTTGTGATTTGTGAAACATTTTATAAAATAATAAAATATATGTGTATGCATAATATGACCCGATATAAGCTACACTCTGGATAAATAATGATTGCAATTTAGAATACTGATATTTTAACTTATATTTTCAGATTTTTTTTTTTATTACAAATTTATAAAACTTGTTTATAAAAAAAGGAATCTGATAAAAACTGTTAATGGAAAAAGTGGATATGCTAAAAATAATAGGCTTAAATATAATCTTGAACGCATTATTCCCTTGAAAGTGAAATAAAGGTATTAGTCCATTCTGTCCACTTGCCTGTCCATCTGTAAATTTTTCATATGCATCACAGTATCTCTAAACTTTTACAGTCTTGTCAGAGTATTATATGCAGTTTAGCAGTCATATATTTAGAACTTTACTATAACCAAGTAGGAGGCCCCCTTTCCTCTTAGCTTCTCATATGCTTGTATATATGAAAAACCTTACAACAGAGTATTTTGCATATGTTGCATTTGCAAAAATTTCAAACTTCAGCTGAGCGCTGTGAACCATGGGTCCCTTGTATTTGATACCATTCTTATCTCACAGATCATCTTTACTGTTTAATACCTGTTCCATAAGTACATTATGACACATGGTTAACTTACAGTGATTAACAAATGTTCTGTAGTAAATGGACAAGTTAAGTGAATATTCTTCATAGCAGTTTCAAAGGAAGAACAGCCACATTTCCATGCTGTGCATATACTCATTTGGTTAATTCACTCTGGAAATTTTTTGTGGTAAGTGAGATATTATATGACAATGCCCAGCAAGAAGATGCTTTACATTCAGGATTTGTGTATTCTCTCTGAGGAATTTACTGAATAAACATACAGATCTTTTTATTTTTAGGTGAGTGTGTGATGACACAAATGGGGACTCTTCTGACTCGTTTCTTCTACAAAGTTTGGTTCTTTGGAGCATGCTACTTCTATGCAAGCTGGGCCTTCCTTGGGGTAAGACGGTGCAGGTTTAATTGCCTTGTTAGAATCAGATCTGAAATTATCAGAACAGAAATGACAGTTTTTGTTAAAAAAAATTAATTTATCCTCAAGATGCAACATGTAAGTAAATACTTCAGTTAAAAGATGCAAGTGTTTATCTTAATGTTGCACATCTATAACAACTAACTAATGGACCAGAGGGTTTAGGAGCAGAAGAATTCATATAGTTAACCATTGTTGTGCACAGATATTACAGCTTTTATTGAAAATGATATGTAAAAAGGTCTGCAGAGACATTATTAATTCTGATATTTTAGGAAGACATGCTATGCAAAAGTAAACAAAACCAGCATATCCATTTCATTGCCCATATAACTGAACTTAGTACTATTTTATGGTGTTCTTTGTATTGTGTCAGTTAACTTCACAGGAGTATGATTAATTAGGCCTTGTTGGGTTTAATGCGTCATACAGATGGGTTTGAAATATATTCCTATACTGACAAATATATCTTTTGTAAAATGATCTAACAACAGCAAATTATATATTTTTGAAGTGCTGTGCAATCTTGCAAAATTCTCTTATATATTTCACATATGATATACATATGCGTTTTGTTTAACTTTGGTGACAGGTGATGGTCCTTGGCTTTATCGTTGCTGTGATTCGGAAACGCAGATCTTCCATTGATGGCGAGGTCGACAGGGATGATTTCAATGACAGTGATGAAGAGTTCCTGAATCAGTGAAAGTCGTAATCAGATCAGCTGAAGGGGAGTCACTGTGACTGTGTATTACAGCTGAAGGGGAGTCACTGTGACTGTGTATTACAGCTGAAGGGGAGTCACTGTGACTGTGTATTACAGCTGAAGGGTAGTCACTGTGACTGTGTATAATTGCTGAAGGGTAGTCACTGTGACTGTGTATAACAGCTGGGTTTTGATGTTAAAACATCCCAGTATTGAGTCTCATGTGGTGTTGGTGTCATGCAATGAGCACAAATATAATATTAATGTTAATATAAAATAATGATAAAATACATGGGTACCACTGCCCAGTGTACTGATGACTTGTTGATTTCCTGTAATTTGAATTCCAAATGTTTACCTTTTGTAATTGACGTTAGCTCATCCAGGCCAGAAAATTTTAATTAAAAGATCCTGTGATCCTGGGAAAAGTTTTTGATATATTTGTAATTTCTGTCCTTAGGTGGTGTGCAGTTGAATTTGCTCACAATACATGGCAGTCATTGTGTTGTTTTTTTAACACTGAACACAACTGACTGAATATGATGTGCCGTTTAATTGATTGAGCATGCACATTCATAGTATGCAGCAAATTTCACGTAATATTGAAAGTACATAAAATAATTGATTAATAATCGAACATCAGTAGTTTTTTTAATTTTGCAATTATGCACTGGATTCATATTTGCTAGAATACCTGAAAACCAGCTCATTGAAATATATCAAAATAACCTGGGATGTAAAAAGCTCTCTATTTGTGCTGTGTATATTGGCAAGATGTTTGAGAGAGGAAATTTCCAGTCAGATTATCAGGCAGTGGGACCACAGTATGAGGTGTAAAGTTTTATTTCCACAGATGTTGCTGCATATAGCAAGAATTTTTCCACTGGCATACTTTTACATATTTCGGTATATCAGGGCTTCCACAGACTCCTTTATTTCTATTTAATTTTCTGATTTTTTTCACTGCACAGTGGTGTTATTATTATATTATAGATATAAATGTTCCCATTTGATAATTATTGCTACATAGACCTGTTATATTTGAAAACATTCAGCACTTTTGTAGAAACTGTGCGTGAAAGTATTGCAATTATACAAGTACAGCTGTCTAAACCAATTAAACTTACCTTTACCTGCTTCATTGAGAACTGATGCTCATGGATAGAGACCAAGCTATACATTGTTGTGCAATTAAAACTCCAATTAGTGTCCTATAGTTTGACTAAAATTCCTATGAACCCATATTTTTAGCCCTCAGCCTATAGGCTGAAGGGCTATTGTTGTCCCCCAAGGCGCCCGTCCATCCGGTGTCTGTAAAATTTTACATTGTGAGCGGGATATCTCTAAAAGGATAGAACTGTATGTGGTTGTGACTAGTTAAGACAAACTGTGGAAATACAACTTAAGACAAGTCAGGTATACTGGATGTGTGGGTCTTTAAAGTGGCTTTAATTATCATGATGTATGTGATATTACAATCTTTTGTCAAGAGTTCTGTATTTAAAGTATATTACTCAAGATGTTGTTGACAAAATTAATCACAAAATATGTGAAAAATATAACTTGTATTATGCTTGCAGCTTGTGCACAACAATGTTTTATTATGGATAGTACCCACTGGGATTGTGTATCTCTGTATTCAAGGCATTGGGTATTTTGCAGGTAAATATAATCTATACATGACCTTTACTTGATATATGCATACGTTTCCTTCACGTCACTGTTGTATTTCTTTTGAGCCTAAAAAGTGGTTTGGGGTGCACTTGATGTATTTATGATTATTAATTATGGTCTGTCTAGTAGGCTCTTTTGTATTCTTGGCATGAGCCCTGTGTTTTTATTCATAAGAACAATTATATGTATACTATGTCATATCTCAATAATTTTGTCAGGTATATGGTAAAGCTTAGTTAAGTTAAATACTAGTATGCCAATAAATGAGTAAAACGATCTGAGTCATCGTTAAGATATACTCTTTTAAAAAGAGATTTGCTCGTAACAAACATTAGGTATGTTAAAATTTTATTACTGATCATTTAACTTTGAGGCAAGAAGGTTTTACTGTAAGTGAAGATCTTTTATTTGCAAGTATAGAATACTAGTAAAAAAAACCTGAGTTACACACACACATATATATTATATATATATATATATATATATATATATATATATATATATATACACATATAGCTGGTGTTTAAAAAAGATGTGGAGTATGGGCCTTTATTTATAATGCACATACAGCAGCCTCTTTATCAGAAATAGGTTGCATATTTTATTCAGATTTCAGTATGTAAATGTTTTTACAGCTTTTACAATAGTTCTGAGAATGTTTAAATTTTCATTTACAGTTGTGTTTGTCAAACAAAATATTTGCCGTTGTCAAAGTTTTACCAGTAAACCACCATATAAGTGTGATTGATAAATATTGTGATAACTTTCTTCATAATTTTCCTTTGATTTAAAAAATTAAAAAGAATATATCCTAGTTGGATGTTTTGAATATTTAATATATCTTTGCCTTAATAAGTATTGTAACATTATGAAACATTTGTGACCATCCTGATAATATTTATGCATTTGTTACTTTTTTACTCTTGAAAAGCTTGCATGGAACAGATCAAAAGATAGCATAAATTTTTATGAACATTCTATTTCATAATATGAGAATATACTGATGTTTTACATGATGATGTGTAACTTTTCCAACTTGTAAGGTAGTTCATGTTATGTGAATAATTTAAATTTAGCAGAAGGAATATGTGAATGCTGTAAGCAATATTATTTATGTAAATAAAGTTTGTTTGGTTGATTTAAGTTGTATCGCTGTTGTGTTTCACATTCTATGCAAGACATTTTATTTTAAATATCGTTGTGTTGTCCGTTTGCATCATCGTACAATTTATTTCCTGTATGAAAGGCATCCTTTTGTCTCATGACAAAATGGTAAGGCCATGGCTTGTCAAGCAGTCTTCAAGCCATTTCCATAGATAAAAAATGGTGGCGCCACCTGCAACCATTTTTGCACAGCGTCCATCTGTTCATCTGCCTTGGGATAAAAATCACTTGTATGTCTGCAGTTAATGGACTTATCCACCTGAAATTTTGCATGTGTATTCAGTCTGGATAGCTTTCTTGATTTTATGACAGGTGGCGCCACCTACATTCACGTTCAGGCCGCAAACATCCAGGCTTATATCTCAGGACTGATTTGACGTATCCTTCTGAAATTTTGCATATGTATAGATCTCACACAGTTCTTTATCATACGCAAAACTGGTGGCGCCACCTGCAACCATTTTTGCACAGCGTCCGTCTGTTTGTCTGCCGTGGGATAAAATCACTCATATCTCGGCAGTGGTTTGACTTGTCTGCCTCAAATTTAACAGGTTTATATATCCTGGACAGCTTTCTTGATTTTATGATAGGTGGCGCCACCTCCATACACATTTCGGCTGCTGACATTCATGCTAATATGCAATACACCTCTTTCTATTTCCCCTTGAATCTCAATCCATGCCTCACTTCACACGTCCAACTGTGGTTTTGGCGGATACACGTGGTCGCTTGTCGACTACCCGTATTCTAGTTGAATAATTGAACCTAAGGAAGAAACAAGAAGCGAATCATCAGTGTACTTCTCGCCACTTTAAAATTGCCAGTCACCATCATCTGTGTCTACGCAGTCATGGTTTGCTCATCAGCTGGGGTCAAAGACCATATATATGGCTCACTTGACGCTGGAGTCAGGAGCTTCCCAATGTCGGAGCACATAGACCATCCAGGTTACCTGAATACAAGGTGCAGTTGGTGCAGATATTGAATTTTGTTCTTGGACACCATGGCATAATGGACAGGAGTGAGAACGGGTATTTCGGCTGTTGTGGCTGTGCTGGAACCATATCCTCTGAATTATCAACACGATAGATCGTGAGTTAGAATATCAGCCGATGCTGTATTTTCACGGTCGATCCCCACCCAGGGTGAGCGCTCTGCAGCCTTAATGGGGAGACTGTGCCCAACAGTCGTGTTTCACTCGCAAACGAGTGCGCCCCCCGGGGGTTCCTCGGTGTAATGAACCAGCAGTGGGGAAGACACGCACCTAAGACCCGCAGGAGTGGTACACAAAACCTGGTTGACAACTTATTTAGTCCGAAACGGGAATGACACTCTGCAGATGTAATAATGCAGTAAAAATGGAAGCGGTAACCTGTACCAAAAAACAGAAAAAATAAAAAAAAAAACAACATGTAGACTTAAGAGCATGCTGCAGCAGAAATCCCGCCGCTGTGTCAAGGAGCACTGGCTGGCTGCAGGAGTGACCCTTCATCGCGCCTTGGACAAGGATCACAGAGCTATGAACGAAGGCATCACGTGGACCACATACCCACCCCCCCCCCCCCCCCCCCCCCCCAAATAAACAATGCTGAATGACTTCGTTAAAGCAGAGGAGGTCATCATAGACCAGGAGAATTAGATAAGGAGATGGGTAATAGATGCTCTGTGAACGGGTGCCAGGTTAATGGGCCATTAAATGGCCAGTGTTCTTGTATCATGAGACATCCATTTAAAATATGGCGTAATTTCATGCATAGGAGCAGTCAAAATTCAGTAATAGTTGAAAGTCAAGGAAATGTAAGCATTTAAAACTTTAATCCAAGAAAATCATATGATTTATATATGAACCTCAAAATCACAATAACTTTGACACCCCGAATTGTTTAATAAAAGCTTTTGAAAATGCAAATTATTTAATTGAGTTTATTTTACAAGGACATATACTTCAATGTGTATTTGCTCCTCATGATCGTTTTCCTGGCATTTGATGACCAGATCAAAATTAAAAGTTGTGCCACGTCCAAACAGTTGGTTCAAAGTGCATTTTTGAGTTATTGAAAGCATGCTCATCCAAACGGTGGGTCCACTGACCCTCACCTTATACCCTATCCGCCCGACAGAGTTTCTGAGAAAAGATCATGACCATGTTCCAGCAGAACTCTGACTAAAAGTTTGTTCTACAAAGTCATGTTTTACCGTCAAGTCTGACATGTTTAAGGGTTTGTATATAATGACCAAACATCGGTCAAGATCTACAATAATTTGAACAATTGTAATGAAGCCAACACATTGATTAAACAGTGCCACTTTTCTTAAATTCCACATTTAATGACTCTCTACAATCGACCTTTGACTAGTCTAGTCGTGATGTCACGTGAATGACATCTAATCTTAGTTGTATACAGGGGCAGATCCAAGATTTAGGAAAGGTGTGTGTGTGTGTGTGGGTGGGTGGGTGGGGGGGGGGGGGTCCAGCCATAAAAAAGGTCCCCGGTCCAGAAAGGGGGGGGGGGGGGGGGTTGCAGACCGCATAAAATGGTCTGAAACCCTTTAAAAAGGTTCTGTTGACCAAAAAAGGGGACCCGCTTTTGGTATATACATATGATTTAATTATTATGTAAAATAATGTAAATTATGTCATTACTGATGAATAGCGGGCCCAAGCTTCCGGAATATATAGTTGACAATCTGAATTATCTAAAACAAATTTGACAAATATAAATTTATATTTTATTTTAAAAAATGTATCTATATTGCATGGAAAATTCAGTTAACATTTGTATTATGTGAGATCAGTAGATCTGTTCACCTTAGTTTATTTAAAAGAAATTTGTTTATTTATCATATAAGGATTTATATCATTTTGACTAATTTTAAATATCAAATGTGTTTTGGTGCTGTGTGAGAGTTTAGAGGGGTAAATAAAATTATCTGAATTTATTGAAATTAAATTTAAAATTAAAAAAAAAAACCCTATTGTATACGATAACATTTTGCAGTCATATAGCAACTAAAGAAATAAAATTGAATTGTATGTTAAATTTAAGTAAGTTTTTGTTAAAGTAGCCTTCACTGAAATAATTTCAAGAGAATTATATATAATTAAATTATTGATTCAGAAATTATTATTTTTTCAACAGACTTTACAGTGTATCAGCGTGAGTTTAATTGTATAAAGCTTCAGGTTTTCTTTTTTTTTTTAAGTTCGGCCCTGTCCATTGGCGGTGGGTTCGATCCCTGGCGTGGCAACACAAGTTGGTTATAGTGGCCCGTCCAAGGTGGGTGGTTCTCTCTGGCTTCTCTTGCTTTCTCCACCCCAGACATAACAACAGCGTGTAGCTCCGTATGGGTAATAAAAGTACTGATTATACATTAAGACTCACCTGTTTAAGAATTAAGGAAACAGATCTCCTAGACAGCTAGGCGACTTGCAGAAGGCTGCCCTTTAATGACAAACGTTCGGCTGCCAAGACACAAAAGAAAATTGAATGCGCTTTGCTTGTCACACAATAGTTCGGCAACTATGATTTGTTAGGTCAAGCAAATTTAAACAGTAAAGTGAATGTTAGGCTTGCTTTCGGATGATCATAGTCCATCCAAGAATGATTTTAGATGTCATTTCTTTCACAAATTTTTAGAAGTTTCAGGTACGGTAAGTTAATACGAATTGTTGTCTTATCTCGGCATATTGTAGATCTCTATGTTGCCATGGCTTCATAATGATTAATGTAGATGATATTTGCCCGGGTATGTAATTTTCTAGCCTTGCACCAGGCAAATCTCTATGTGTAATTTTTTATCTTATCTTTGTAAGTTTGTTAAGGCTGTTGCCAGTGTTGGTAGCTTTAATTAACACTTGATTATACTAATAATATGCCTATTGGATTTCACGGTCTCAGGCTCAAAAATGAGATTTTTCTTGCCACGCCCCTTTTCCATGTAAGCAGTAAATATTCGTGATATAAGGTTGTATGTACATGCAATCATTCATGAATACAATATTTTAACTCTAGAGAAATGACCTGAACTATATTATAGCTATAAAAAAATATGGTGTTGAGACTTTGTTATGTATATAACCTCATATATCATATGTGACCAGTGCGTTATATTTTCCACTTTTCAGATACTTATCTGTACCACCAAAAAGTACTTGTATATTAAGTTATTTTTTTTTAAATCATTTCCATGTTTGCATAAATTATTAAAGATCACATTTTATTATTACTACAACATGTGGTTTAATAATGGAATATAATTAATAGAAATATTAATAAACCATGTATACACAGGGTCTTTTAACGTGGTATTTTCATGGCATTTGCTACACCAGTTTTGTAGCACAGGTAAAACTGCACAAAATACTACATATAAAATTGAGGGTTTTCTGTAGGATATAAGAGATAGAGTGGGATATGGTGGTATACCCTGGGTACGTTATAAATCTTAGTAACATCTGAGGTTGCTATATTATATAATGCTTGACCATAGTTGGCATGGTTATCATGTGCTACAGTACAGTAAGGTAAGAGTTTCTAATCTATGGATCCGCCCACTGCATTAACATGTAATGCTAGTGTGATAGAAATTCATTCTTATAATCATAAATATATTGAAAATTAAACTTATTGTATATCAAACTGTATCAATACCAGTGTATCACCTTAAATTAATGTGCATCTGTGAATGCTTTCAGGGGCGGATCCAGGATTTAGGAAAAGGGGGGTCCAGCCCAGGAGGACTAATGAAAACCCTAAAAAAAGGTCACCAGGTCTGGAAAAGGGGGGGTCCAGGCCGCAAAATTTTGTCTGAAGCCCTTAAAAACGTTGTTTCTGGTGAAAAAGGGGGGGGGTCCGGACTCCCTGGACCCCCCCCCCCCCCCCCTGGATCCGTTCTGGCTTTTTACATCCTTTATACTACTTGGCTGTTCCATCTGGAAAATTCCAAGAGCCCAGTGGGAAAGAAGCAAAATCTCTTCAAAGTAATTTATTTTCATGACACTAAGTGCCCATACAACCAGACATACTAATCATTTAAAGGGGCCCAATCACCTATCTGACCTTTATAGACTCAAAGGTAATCCCTTGGAGCTTTTATAAAAGTAGGCCAGAAAAAGTGGATATCACAGCACACAGGCTGCTTGTTTTGTTTTTTATTTCAATGTGTTTATAATAGGAGGGGGCCCGCCAAAATATTCCAAATACATTCAACAAGGGCATCTGGCAGCAAGTCAGATAAGCCAGAGATTTGCAAATGGTGTTTTGAAAAAAGTATTCCACTTGAACATATATGCACTCTACCACCTTAGGTTACATGTTTTCTCCTGTTTGTTAACATTGCTGTGTTTACAAACATGTTGTTGATAAACAAGTTCATACATTCCTCACGCAGACATTTAATCACTTTTCACAACCAAAATGACCCTTAGATCATTAATATATACACAGAGGTATCCAGAAATTACATAAATTCCTTTTCAAAAGGTAGGTGAATGGGCACCTTTGATAACAATTTTGGTCCTAATGGAGTCTAAACATCTGCATTAATGATAAAATGTATACATTATTTAGTGTCTTCTTGCTACATAACGAATATTTGCCCAAAAGTAATTGGACAGATCTGTCCAATGATCAGTAGGGTACACTCTCACTGAAATGTACTGTAGAGCTTACATGCCAACCATGGTCAGGTGATACACACTTTAGCAGCATCTAAGACAGACCAGAGAGCTGCATATCTTGCATATCTGAGATACCATCTTTCAGTTGATAAAAACATTGCAGAGCCCACAGTGGTGTGAAGGTACTTGAAATGATAATTACACTTCTCATGTAGCAGTTATACACTGCATGCATGCTGTCATCCCAGACAACCTTCAGTGTAACCACTGCTTTGAATAGCTAGGTTCTCTTTGTTCGAACACCAGGGTGTGCTCAGAGCAAAGATTTGTAATAAGAGCATGGTATTGCATTTATGTTGACATGAAACATCTACTTGTATCTTCTCTCAATATTTTAGCTGTATTCTGTAATTTGCTGGAAATTTATCATTTACTCATAAAAAGATATTCAACTAATCAACGGTAACCTTCAGTGTTATAGGACGTAATGGTTAAAGCCACATATAACTGATGCAGCCAGTACATTGAAAATGCTTTTACTGGAGAAGCAGTTGGTTTCCAACACCAGGAATACTTAATTTAATGAAATAATTATGTGCATGGATTACAGTGGAACCCCACAATTACGACCACCTGGTGGACTGAGCAAAGTGGTCGTAATTTAGGGGTGGTCGTATTTGTGAAACTCTTACCTTGGTCGCATATAACTAGCCGATGTTTAATGTGTATATAAGTGTGTATCTATTGCCTATCTTCAATGTGAATTATAACAAAAAAATCTACTTAGCGAAGGACCCTTATTATGAATGTTTTTTGTGTGTAGCTGAAAAGAAAACAAAATCGTTTTATATATTTATTCATGATAAAAATTAATATACATATACACATACGTAGTGACTGTTGATTAACACATAATTACACCAGAGGCAATACGAAGACAACCTACTGAATACATATTGAACATGATACGTAGCTGTCATATATTTACCCTTCCGCTTGAGTATAATAATTACATTACATGCACTTGAGTATTACCGACGCTAAACTGCCGAGCCCCTTGGCGCTGACTGCGTCATGGTGTTCTCACCTTGATTAACGCCACTTTCTCCTTCAAGGAGAGCTATTCCCAAGGCATTGTCCCACAACAGCAAAGCAATTTAAGCGCAAACTGAACCAGCAGAGAAATAAACTGACAGCGCTCTATCTGATAGGGCAAGACAATGTGTGGGATTTGCCCCCATGCAAGCTTCATTAATACATTTTACTGACTGCTCAATAATTAGTGTAAGGTATGAGCACATTTATGATTAACTAGTACCTTAATTTGACCAATGAGGATCAAACAATATGTGATGAGTAGAAATATGAAGCTCTCACCACCACACTTGGGGTAGCTGTAATATAGGTGATCAGTGAGGGGCAATAAGCATCGCTAGCCCAGGGCAGTTAACCTGGCAGACTGGCTCATTAAGTCATCAGGCTGATGCTTACCCTTTTGATCTATAACTTAAGCCTCAATGAGTCTCAGCGCGGACACAGAGTCAGGAAGATATGCCGGACCAGATAAACACCCAAGATGGGAAACCTTGTTGCCTTCTTTGATCTGACTTGTGACACATGTTGGTTCAGTAATTATCGGCACTGGTCGTATTAGCGGGGTCGCATTAGCGCTGGGGCCAAGAAATCTGGTCGTAATTCTGAATTCAGGGGTGGTCGTAATTTTGAGTCATTTATACACATAAATAAACTAAAATAAATTCTGGACCCTGCAAAGTGGTCGTAATTATGGGGTGGTCGCAATTGTGGGGTGGTCACAAGGCGGGGTACCACTGTACTATAAATTGGGGGACACAGAGAGATTTAGGGGGAGGGAAATCCAATATATTAATAATGCAAGGACACTGAACCAAATTAAATTAGGTATTCTTATGTGTACAGCCTTCATGGGCTGTTATCTACCAATTTCTGTAGCAACAATTTCTCCTGGGCCATAATAGAAATAAAATTATTATATTGCTTTCCCTGTGCAAGTATATGTGATACAATCTCCTTGGTCAGCAAAAATAAAAGCTTACCCTCTCTGCAGCAGTGTTCATTTCATACAACATCAAATTCCCTTAGCTGCAGAATATAAACCTTATAAATCAGCCTTTGGCCCAAAGAGCCTATCACTTTGTATATTTTATCAATTACCTTTAATATGTGCCAAATATACTTAATAAATTCACCGGCACTTGGCATGAAGCTCATCTGAATCATAAAACCAGATCTCTTTAGCCGTATCAGACTTATTTTTATATTTGTCTTTTCTTATGCTTTCCACAGGGTTCCAGGAATTTCAAGCTGTTGTAAGAGGAAAAGGTCTGTACATGCAGTTGGCGACTTAAGGTTGATGATGGTTGATCCATATCTTAGTTTTCACAAGTACAACTTTGATCAGGACACTAGGTTCCTAGCAGGGCTGCAACAGATCCAGAGACAAAACCAGTCTAATGATGCAGTACTTAAAGCCAAGCTGTTTTACTATTCAAGGTAACTGTTTTTGTTGTCTCAAAGGCTGACTCCTATAGTGTCTCATCAAATTTCTAGTTTGTATGGTTCTTATATTAAACTTTTTTGAAATAAAATTTTGTCCTTTAAACATGTAAATAAAAGTTGGAAAGTGAGGCTACATGTTTCTTTTCCTTAAATTTTGTATAAAAATATCCCAGACTACATGTTTGTATGTTTGAGATGAGCTGCCCAAATTATGCAAATTCAGGTGATTGACCGTTTAGGTTACTTATGGTAACTTGATAAGTTGCTCATAACTGTGTACTAATTGTTATTCATTGAATGAATATGCAATTAAGGTCACACAGAGTTTATGGTTAGGTCAGTTTCGAGATTATGATGTTCCTTTTGGTGAAAATTTCAGAGATTTTCTCACTTTTAATTCATAATGACCAACTCATGAACGTGAAGTGTGACTTTGTTATAGCTGTATTTTTGTATTGCAGGTTTTTTGAACCAATCAAGTTGGAGGATTATGTTCAGTGGCTCAAAACATATCATTCAGGTAAAATTTCAATGAATCTCCATGGGACTGAAAAGGGTTCACTTTAGGCCAAAATAAACAAGTGACCCATGGGTCATGACGCTCAGCTGCCAAGCATGACCTGTGACATCATGGACTGAGATTCACAACTTCTAGTCAAATTTTGAAGAACCAATTTGCCAATTTGTTGAAAATTTTCTATGACAACAGAAATATATATCACCTATGTCTGGTTAAAACACAGTGAATTGATGGTCTGAGGAAAATGCATGATTGTTAAGCTATCAGTGCTATTCCAACAGCTTGCTTGAAACCTGTCATTCTCAAAAGGAACACCACAAAGGGCAAATAGAAGATCAAAATATATAGCAAAAATCAAGGAAATACATGCAAGAATTATTGAGAAACATGTGCTTCTGTATGAATTTTTATTCAATACAAGCCAACTGTACTGCACTTTTATAAATGATGGTAATATTTATTCAGAAATATTTGACCCAATCCTTTACAAGATTACATAAATATACATCCAACTGCATTCACTTTAACTGTTCTTGAGATAATATGATCAAAAGGAATTAAAAGATGGTTGCCTGGTGGCCATATTGGACTTCTGACAAGTCTGAAATCAGACAACAAACATTCTCTAAATCGGACCAAACATTAAGGAAAAATTACTGAAACTGCCCTGAAGAAAGAATTTCTAAGGTGGCTAACTGGCAGACATAATGGATTTCTGACAAGTATGACATTTGATATCCCACATTCTCCAATAAGAGACCAAACTTGGGGCAAATTATCCAGTAATAAATGCCCAAAATAATTCCAAAGGCATGTCCAGGCCCTCATATCAGATTTATAGATATGCAATTGTAAAAAGTGTAAGTCCAATATTTTTATTATCACTCTGCTTTTCAATGGGGTCAGCAGGGTAGGTAAACTGCCAAACCTAAAGAAAAGAAATGCAGAAAGCATGACTAAGAGTCTTGAGATAAAACAAAAAGCCATCCTAAATCAAGGTACACATCCACATATTATGAGAACAAACACTTGCTTTTATATGTGGTGATATATATTAAAATATTCAGATATCTAGGAAACTAAGTTTACTGCTAGGATTCCATAAAATAAACTGCAAAATGTTCCCATCATCTTATAAATCAGTAGCTAAACCTTAATACTATACTCTCATAGTCTTAATGCCTGGCTGAAGCATTCTGACAACAGTGTTTTTGTTATGAAGTAACGAGGTACTTATCACTGAGCCTTATCACTTAATAGGCTGATATAAAAGGGAGTCATATGTCACTAGTGTCACTCACAATTACAGCCACACAGGAAGATGTACTAGCTGGAGTGGGATGGTTATATATACAAGAAAAATAGAGATGGTCTATAAAATAAGTAATTGTGAACATCCCTGACCTATGACCTTGGCCTTTTGCCCATATATCAACTGGATTCTTTCTAAATGATGGGTAACTACTGACCACTTAAATCTGGTGTAATTACTTGGCAACCAATGGGTGAATAACTTTGACCTGCAACCTTTAACCTGCTGACCAGCTGACCCCAAAATCAATAAGTTTTTTATTCAAGCAAAAAGACCCATAAATATGAAGTTTGAGTCAAACTGAGTGATGCATAGATGTGGCATATGTGAAAGACTGAAGGTTTGGGTTGAACAGTTACACTTGAAATATGCTCACAAGCATTTAGAACAATTAAATATTGTGACCTTGACCTTTGACTTTTTGACCTCAACATCAATAGGCTTCTTCCCTTATTGGTAGGTAAGCCATATATGACAGATGGAAGGTACAGATTGAAAAGTTTGCCTGAAAATGACTCCACACAAGAAGTGGGTGCTGTGAACTTGACCTTTGACCTCAAAATCAACAGGTCTTTTCTCCTGTTGGCAGAGAAGCAATATCAGTGCTGGAAGGTTTGGAATGAAAAGTCTAGCTTGAAATGTGTCCGCTACCTTTTCAAAGAAGTGGATCCTGTGACTGTGACCTTTGACCTTGTGACCTCAAAATCTATAGGATTCTTCTCCAACTTAGTAGGTGAGCTATATGTGAAAGATCAAAGAATTGGGATGAAAGGGTTGGCTTAAAATGCATCCACAGGCTTTTCAAAGAAGAGGCTCCTGTGACTTTGACCTTTGACCTTTTGACCTAAAAAAATTATGGTTCTTCCCCTGTTAGTAGGTGAGCTGTATGTGAAAGATGGAAGGTTTGGAATGAAAATTTTGTCTCAAGGAGTTATTTCTGGGGGGTGCAAACACACCCCATAACTTCGAGAATATAGGTCACAGTGACCTAATTTCAGGTTTGCAAGGAGATCTTTTTATAACCTCTAAGACTGCATAGGGTTCATGGCCCTAGCCCCTACGGTTATGATTTGTGCCCTGCTAACGGCCGGACGGCCAGACGGACAGACAGAAGGACGCCGGACAAAGACCCATCACTATAGCCAAGCATGACTGAAAGTCAGCTGAGCTAAAAAAGGTACGGTTCTCAGGCACTTTTTTTCAGAAATCAATGCGGGCGCTTTTTTTATTTTAAATTTTTTGGTATGTTTCGATAAAAATGTCAAATGATAAGGGAAAAACATGAAAATAACAGTTTTATTTTGCTAAATAAGTAAAAGCACTACAAAAAAAGGAAATTGTATGGTTTTATCTTCTTGAAAGAAATGTCGGAGTGGCAGAACTCAAAATTGGAAAGTTTTTATTGAAAATCAAAATAAAAATTTTTGATGCGGGGGTTTAAAATTGATGCGGGCGGTGCCTGAGAACCATACCTTTAATTTTTTTTGCCTTAAGGTGCATGTATATGTTTGTGAGATATAATATAAATATTTCACTTGAGTGCAGTACAGTGAGAAAGCTGTGACAGCAATTAGATATTACACTGCCTCTGCCCTACCAACATGTATTCCAGAACAAACATAAAGGATATTTCTGCAGTGTAAACTTTCATTGCCTTCCATCAACAGGTTCTGCATCAGTTTTGTGGCAATAATTATGAAATGTCTTTTTATGGAATACGTGACACTGACAGACTGGTGTACTATCACCCTCCAGTGAGAATTAAACATAACACTTGAACCTTTCACTAAATATCTGTCAATGAAGTGACTCTGGTGGATGGGAACTTGCAGCTGGTGATGA
Organism: Sipunculus nudus; assembly: GCA_026874595.1. Classification (NCBI taxonomy): domain Eukaryota; kingdom Metazoa; phylum Annelida; class Sipuncula; order Golfingiida; family Sipunculidae; genus Sipunculus; species Sipunculus nudus. The sequence continues at coordinate 46,118,535 of CM049309.1, forward strand.
ATTTTATCATATTAATTTTAAAGATACAAACCTCTAGTCCATGCATGCCAAGTTGTCCTTGACTCTGTCAGTGTATTGTGACAAACTTGAAATATTTTTAAATTAGGAAGCAACTTGTTCCCAAAATTTGTCAGGTTAGGGGAATGTTTCCTTTTAAATATGTACTAGATTCTTTCATTTATTGTCAGTTGTTCATATTTAACTTACTTTGCCCTTGCATTAAATATTTCCAGACATTAATGGCAGAACATACTTTATACAGGAATGTAATGATAATCTACCCTTCTATATATGCAGAGGGACAGTTGACTGAAGAGAATGACGGACCTGTGGACCATGGATCAGTTGAACAACCTACTAATGTTGTGGCCAGTGAAGTAGAAAACCAAGCTTTAACCAAAGAAGAAAACACTGATGTTGCAACATGTAAAAATAATACAGCCTCAAGTCCTCCTGGTGTCAACAAACAGAATCAGTGTACTAAAGAGCATGCAGAGACCAGAGGCAGTGACAGAACAGCTGTTTTCAACACTGATGAGATTATTAAGACAGGGCTTAATCAACTGGCCTCAAATACAGAGTCCACCACTGGCAACTCTCGTGCCTCAACAACAAATGTAGAATTAACTGCCAGTACAGATCAGGAAATTGACAAGGATGAACAAATATCTTCAAGAACAGAAAGTTTGTCAGCAAACAGCACCTTTCAAGATGTAAAATCTGAATATAAGAATTCAGGTGATGGGCACAAAATGAAGTCAGAATTGGGAGAAAAGGAACTGACATTGGCTGAAATCATGGACTTAGTGTCCCATGGTGAAACTGTTCCAGGTTTGCAGGAATTGAATATCACACCAACAAACACTGAACCCACCCAGTCAAATTCAACAAGGCTGAAAAAGCCATGGGAGTAAAATCATTTATAACAATTTGTGTATAAATTAATGATTTATAACTTCTCTGATAAGTGAGTGTATAAAGAAGTGGAGAGTTTTAATTAAGTGATATTTCTTTGAATGTCATCTGTCATTTGAATTATTTAATAATTGTCATAAAGTTTTACTGAAAGTCAAAAATGGGTCAGTGGATTGTTATGAAAATCAGAATGATGAAAGTTCATGGATTCTCAGATTTGAAACTGGTAGCCATGACCTTGATTTTCAATGTCAAAGTGGCCATACAAGTTTAAGGATTTTGGTGAACCCCGTAACTTTTACATTACCATATATCCCCCCTTGAATTTTGTACATGTATTGATTCAACAAAGTTCACAGAGAGGTACCAACACTGGTGAACTTTACCTTAAACTTACCGGTAAAGGTCAAATCTGTTGAAATAAAGGATATTTGTGAACCCCATTCTTTTTCTAAAGTATTGCCCAAAGTTTCATGTCACACCTTCTATCTGTTAAATAATGTTTTTTCTGATTTTAAGGGCAGAAACGTGTTGATTTTTAGCCCACAATGGCAAAGGTCGATGTCATAAGGCCCACTTCTTTAGAACATTTGTTGATGCTTTTAAAGCCAAACTTTTTATCCAAAACCTTCCATCTATCACATGTGGGTTTAATACCTACCAATCCAGGGGGAACCCTATTAATTTTGAGGTCACAAGGCCAAGGTCCCAGTAACAAATATGACTCATCTGACAATAAGGGAAGAACCCTATTGATTCTGAGATCACAAGGTCAAAGGTATCTACTAACAGGGGAAGAATAGTATTGATTCTGAGGTCACAAGGTCAAGGTCACACTGCAGCTCACTTCTTTGATAAAAACTTTTGATGCAAAAGCCAAAGTTTCATCCCAAACCTCCCACCTTTCATATATGGGTCAATTATCAACAGAGTAAGATTCCTTCTGATTTTGAAGTCAAAAGGTTTGGGTCACAGGACCCACTTCTTTAAAAATCTTGTGGAATGACATATCCTTGCTGAATGGCAGTAGGTCTGGCCCTTGCATATTCAATCCTTATACTATCAAAAGAAACTTATATGCATATCTCATGATATAAAGAAATTTCCTCTTAGACAAATTCAGTGATCCATGGGTTGCAACTGAAATGTGAAAGATGTATTTTAGCTCTTTTGATTTTATGTCAATGCAGTTGGAATCTAGTTTTAATGAATCTGTTATAATGGATAGCTAGTTAACAACTTGATCTATAATGTATCTGCCAAAACACAGTTTTGCAGATACTGTGTTTTCACCTGGGTTCTGTTGCCGCTACCCCCACGTTTATTTATGGAGAACTCCTCTGAGACCCTTGGACTGATCTTTTCGAAACCCACCATTGTCATTTCCTCCCCTATGTACATGTGCATAACAAAGACTGGTGACACCACCAGCAATCCTTTCTATCTCAGGATAGGTTCATTGTATTGAATTTGTGCATGTCCATACATCTTTGACCTCTCCATCTGGTACCTCAGACTCATGGCACCATCTGCAATTGTTTTTGCATGGCATCCATCCATGCTTTTGCTTTGGGTGAAAGTTGCTCATATCTCAGGAGTGGTTCTATGTATTGGTCTGAAATTTGGCATGTCCATCCATCATGGAGAATTTCCTTGTAGATCAGACAGCTGGCGCCACCTGCCTCCCCATTTTCGTGATATACATTGATGCCCTTTTCTCAGGAGTGGTTGGCAAACTAAGAGTGGATGGAAGTATCAGCCTGAAATTTTGCATGTTCATTGGTCTTGGATAGCTTTGTTGTGGACCAGACAGGTGGTGCCACCTGACATTCTCTTTTTATAGAATACATTTGGTGCACTTTTTCTTAGTACTTTATTGGTGTCTCAACCTGGAAATTTGCATGTTGGATCCATCTGTAGACCTGTTTTTGGTGAAAATTGTACATACATGAGGAGTTTAATTGGCATCACCGATGCCACAAATTTTGAGTCATATCAAGCCAGGAACAATCAATGCCTTACTTTACCGATGCCACTGTGATTTGGAGGAGACTCGTAGTCGCTTGTTGACTGCCCGTATTCTAGCTATAACAGTTACATAACATTCTACTTTTGTCAATAAGAAAATATCTTTCTCATCTTAGTAATAACAAACAATCAAAACAGTTTTATTTATATTTATTACATTTTACAAGTACATATATTAAGAGTATATGAAAATCCCTATATGTTACAGCAGGGCACCAAGATAATTATGATAGTTTTATAATACTACTGATGAGGGAGATTCTGTCATGGAAGTATAATAATACTGAGTATAATGAATACATGTGGTAATAAAGTAATCTCTGATACATATACACAAATGACTCTGATATTACTTTGCCTCCTGCTTCCCAAATCATGATAATACATTTAAGCTTCTATATCCACTTGGCATGTCTGTCAAGCAAAATACCTTATCTTCTCTCATTTCAGCTGATGCAACTTTTTTTATGGGTTTAATACCAATTTTGCAGTCTGAACCCCCCTCCCCCCCCTGTTTCTGAACCTTGGGTCAGCTGGGGACCTTTTTTTAGGTTTTGCCATTGGTCCTCCTGGGTTTGACCCCTCATTTTCCTAAATTCTGGAAATGCCACCGTCTATCCTTTGCAATCTGATCTTTATCTTAGAAATGAACCAGCTGAATTACTGTAGACCATCACCTGCAAAAAACTAACTGGAAGACACATGTAGGAAAGTGTTTGAATTGAGCTTAAAAAAAATATTTGTTTAAAATATGTAGGAAATTTCTTGGATCATCAATTACATGCTTTCATCTTAAATTAAAGCATTTATTAGTAATCTAAGATGTTTCAAGATATTTTGATTCTCCACTCCTCTTTGTCTACAAATATTGTAAAATTTGCAATCACTATTCAGTAAAATTTAAGAAAAAGGCCTCCCAATAAGCAAAGATACTGTTAACTAGAAATTATATATGCTTGCTAATTACAGGGACCATGTATGAAGCTTAGTACAATATTAAATTCATAACTCCACATGACAGCAGTTTAAAATGGAAAGACAACAGGTTGTTCACAGTGAACCATGGCAAACATACAGCAAATACAATCCACTTGCAAAAATGTCTGAATGTGACACATATGTACAATTACCAAAAGGCAAAAGCCTTGACAGTCTACATTTATATAGATATGCCATTATGTTTACACTGTGCAGATACATGTGCATTTAACGATGTTGGAGTAAACATGTACAAAGTATAAATTATATACTCTCAAAGATTTACAAACATTTAACATCTGGTTAAATACTTGACATTTATAAATATCTTGGATATCATGTTATAATGCACATGTAACATATTGAGGATCTCATTTTAACACAAAAATTCCTCATCAAACCATATGCCATCTTATTATAGAGAATTAACAATGCCACTGCCAAAAATATCCATACATGGCAAGTCAGTTCACTAAATTCTGTACATCATTATTCTAATCTCTTGTCTAGTCAGGTATCATGTGTTCCTCTGATGATCTGTATAAACAAACCCTGCACCAAGGGATGCATTCATTACATTAATGATCAGTGATGTAGTCCCGTCCATTCCATCCGAGTCCAACTGTAAGTCTGAGTTCAAGCCACATGAGTCCGAGTCCACGTCTGAGTCCTTGTAGTTTGAGTCTGAGTCCACCTTCTTTGATTACAAGTCATTTGGAACCCGAGCCAGAGACCAATGCAATTATCCTTATTAAAAGAAACTCACAATGGATTAGAAAGACCTTTTCATGTATTTTACTATATTTTTCTCAAGGTTTAACTTAAAGTTGACATTTGATAATGTATAGCTCCAGAAGCACAGCTAAATCTTGGTATACAAAGTCTTTTTTTTTTGGTAATATTCTGTTTGTAGTTTGCAAATGTATATACATCTTTACAGTATGTGACATAGTTTTCTTCCAACTGGACTTAAGATGGACTCGGCCTGAAATCTCAAGTCCTTACTTCTGAGTCTGAGTACAAGTCTGAGTAAAGAACCTTGAGTTCAAGTCCGAGGAAAGGTGGACTCCAGTCTTGACTCGAGTCCAAGTCAGGACTCAGGCCCTACATCACTGTTAATGATACACCTGACTTGATGGTCAACCTTGTTGTGGGCTGACCTAATGGCTGCTGTCATAGGTGTCAACAGGTTTTAAGATATCAATCCAAGCTGATACTACAGATAAGGACACAGTTTTAACAAACATTCAACTGGTTTTATAACATGAACATATACATAAGATTCCATATTTGAGTATATATAAACAACAAGCGTGCATCTTAACATGAATTCAAGTCAATTTTTGTGGAAATTAATAAAATATTCATAAAAAGCCAAAAAACAGGTTAGAAGATACAAGGCAGCATATTTAAGTTTTATAAAACAAATATGTGAACATTTTTGGGATAATAAAGGGTATAATAGTATGAAGAATGTGAACATTAATCCAAATTAATGTTACTCCTCCAACATATCAAGAGAGACTGATCAAACACAGTCTCCCTCTGGAAACATGAGATCCCACGGTTTGTCTGTCATTTCAAAATTATTTTATTATAAAACAGTTAACATGGTATGTCTGGTTATATAAAATAAGTGTACAAATGTTCTGAATGCAAAATAACATGGAAGGTTTGTTCACAGGCTCATATGATGCAGTGCCCTATTGAGTTCAATATTGTAATGCACAACTGATCACCACATCCAAAGTGTCCAGAAAATGAATACCAACATATTCCTATAAAGTTTCTGTCCCATTACACTCAAATGGTAACAAATACTTAGAACTTAATTTTCATATCTTAAAAAGTAACCAATTGTTCACAGCTTCTTGATCAATTGGATATTTCTTAACAGAAATTCAGCAATATAAACTGATCCTAGCATAGACTTCATCTATGACTGATATACAAACACAAAGCTTTGTTACTTTCCATCTGAAGATAAAATTGGTCTACTAGAAATTATCTACATTTAATACATTTTCTAGAATAATAACTAAGCAGGTCAACATTCATCAGATCTCCACTGGAGCAATACAGTGACCATTCAGGAAGGACCTTTGTTCATCTGCCAGAGAAACTGCTTGTATCAATATCTTTTCATCCAATACAATATCACTGTATTTTAGATTTTATATTTAACTGATACGATTTACTGTTTAATCTTGTGCATTTAGTGGCATTTAACTGTAAAATGTCCTTGAAAGTCCTAGATTGGAAAGATAGAATCAGCGGCTGATACTCTTGTCTTTGATTTTTGGTGTCTTTTCCTGTACTCTGGAATTGCTTCTGCCCTGCTACGTGGTGTCTTGTTCTGTAGCCCTTGTAGTTGGATCTGTCTCAGTCTGAAAGTGAGATGCATGTACATGAGATCATGCCTTATGGCACTGTAACAAGTTATACTGACCTTTCGAGGCCCCTCTGAGATACCAAGTTACCACCAGCTAAATAATATCAAATCTTGCCGAAACATATATATATATATATATATATATATATATATATATATATATATACAGTAAATTTATATCCTTTGAATAATCTTATACATCAAATTTTACATCTACTAACATCTTATTTCAATGATGTTATGTGCACCTTATTCTAACTGTGAGGGGTTAATATATAATGTTTCAATATGGTTCCAATATGTTCCTTTATCTCACTGTACAGAACTGCAAGATTCTTTTACCATTTATACAGTTGTGACACTGCCTTTCATCAAGGCCTCACATAATGTTATAAAAAATCTATTTTACAATACATATTACCAGTAAGTAACAAGCAATATTAACACTTACTTTCAACCTCTCAGTCTCTTCACTGTACAGGTGGTTTGTTACCATGGCATCACTGGATGCAGAACGTTGTCCCTCACCATGGTAACTTCCCTGTGATTTGCTTTCAGGTTCAACACTTCCCAACACATGGGGAGAAGCCTCAACATGGCCTGTCCCCCCCATATCTTGTGGTTTTATTTTAGAGTCCTCAGAGCTTTCTATGACTGAATGTACATTTGTATCAGTTACAAGATTATCACTTTGTATCACATAGTTTGTGGGTATCTCCCTGTCTATCACAGGGGATGAGTTGACAAGTTCTGCACTTGTCATTGAAGGAATGGTTATAATCTCATCAGAGTCAGTCACAAGAGTGACAGTCTGATCTGTGCGTCCTGTGTAAATATTTGTAGTTGTCACCTCACTTATATGCTGATCTCCACTCACTGTTTGGAGATTGGTTGGTGCCAGCTCGGTGACACTCTGAGCTCTATTTTCTGCTTGGAGATCGGTGCTCGTCACCTCAGTTACAGTCTGACCTTCATTTTCTGCAGGGTTTGGAGTGGTGATAGGCTCACTGGCATGCTTTTCTACTGGTTGTGTATGACCATGGATCACAGGCGTTGTCAGTGTGACTTTATTCTCGTTTCTGTATTTTAATGAAGATGAATCGACTGTCATTGAATCGTCAACTCTCACACTGGGATATAATGTACTTGACATAGCCTCTTGACTTTCTACATCAACATTATGTACATTTTGTATTTCAGCAGACTCAATATTTCTGCCAATGCTAGAATTTTTAACATCAAATTCTGATTTCTTTTCCACAATGCTCTCAGGACTGTCAGTTGCACAATCTTTGCCACAGTCTGGTACGAACTTTTCATTTGTGACATTTCTAAATAAACCCTCATTGGAGTCATTTAATGTTTCCTTCCTAATAGTATCTTCAATAGTTTCAGCATTATAAACACCTGGTGCACTGTTGTTTACTAACCCATACTGACTTGGTTCTGTTGTAAAAGGTTCCTGACCAGAAGACCCTGTGGTATTATTATGTTGGTGTGATAGATGTGCAGTAACATTGCTTTCCTTGTCTGTTTTATCTGACTCGGGTACCTGTACCGAAGTAGGAATCTCTTCTGTAGTTTGAAGGCTCTTATTTGCAGCAGCACCCAAGGCTGTTTCAACAGTCACACTATCAGAACTACTGTTGGCCAGCTGATGACTGACATGGTCTGACAGTGTGTCAGGGCCAGTTACCAAGGCTTGATTTTGTTCAGTAGTTATTTCTGTTTGTAACAATTCCACACTGGAATTAATTACTCCTTCATTCATTGTATATTGGTCTCCAGCTGATGCTGTAACTGTTGCAGTGTTTATGTTATTATATGTAACATTTTTGTCAGAAACGTTCAAATTATCATAACCCAGATTATCATAATTTCCAGTTGTCAACTGGTCCCCTGCTTTGCCAATATCATAAACATTTTTCCTGCCAGACTCAGCAGTTTCAGGTGCAGCTGTACTTACATTAAGTGATTCGAAAGATGTATTATCTGTTTTATGATATTCAATCAAATTATTATCATTATAAATACTAGTGGTATTAACAGAATCATCTGAAGTCTCATTCATTAAATTCTCAGTATCATTTCTATCAATCTGTTTTATATTTGTAAGAAAAATGTTGGGGTTATTTTCTTTATCAGTATCATTGAAGGTCAAATTCTGGTGGACTTTTTGACCATCAGTTTTGTTCATGATGATTTCTGTCTGATTTCCCCCACTTTGTAAAGACACGTTTCTATCAGTCAGATAGCCGTTATTAAAATAACCTTGACCTTTGACCTCTGCAGGGTCTGAGGACATCATTGAGTTGTTACTGCCGTTGTTATACATTATCATAGAGGTTGAATTGTATATGTAGTTTATCAGTGATGCAGCTGAACTGTTAGCATTTGAAATATTGACTGCTCCTGTTTCTATATCAACTGTCTGGTTTAGCGATGGAGTTGAATTTTTATGGTTCTCGTAAATATCTGTAATCATTTGTTCTGTGGTCACAACGGTCACATTTGACTGTGGTTCTACACCACTATAGTTGGTTGGCCCTGGAGTGGATGTCTGATCATTGGTATAGGCTTGCTCTGGGCTGTCAGTTGTCTGTTGGTAGGCCATGGAGGTGATCTTTCCATGATTAACTGGATGTAGAGTTGATGCATCATGTAGTTCACCTGAACTCTCTCCAGAACCTACCTCTGATAAGGAATAAAAATATTTACTCAAATTTAACATTTACATTCCATCTCACATTACATAAAATTAACTGAACAAGAATCATACTCTATGAAAAAGAAGATTTATAAGCTGTTATACTGAATATTACTGGATAATCTCTATTATAAAATGTCTTTCCATCTAGTATATACCCAAGAAACTTTAATAAAAAATTTTAGTGTACTGCTGAGACAGATCTGTTCATTATCACACTGGATGGTGTTATATGTAAATGAGCTGCTTGATAAATTAATTTATGACAAGTGAAACAAATTTATGGCATGGGTTTTTGGAAAGTTAAAACCAAGGGTGGCTTCCAAACAGTCAGAAAATAAAATTGATTGTTAGTTGACATGTAGAAGTAAGTTTCTACCTTTCAATTCACAAAAACGTGAATTTGCTCAGGACAATTAATAATTACATAAATATACACAGGATTTCAAAAGTTTTTCACCTTGCAAGCAGTATTCCATTGGCATTGCAAAGAGTCTGTTTCCATGACGACATGAATCCACCTCCATCCGGCATTGGTTGGGGTAGATCACACCATCGGAACCACAGACTTTTGGCCCTGCCTCATGGCAGTCCAGGTAGCAGGAGCAGCGGGGAACAGAAGCATGTGGGTTGGGCTTCTCAGCTGATTGACAGCTGCCATCTGTTATAACAATATTTTCTATTATATAAAATTTAAATTATCAGTCAGGCAATCCAGCAAACAGATTATTATCCAGATTTCTCTGCCATGCACTATGTTCATCACAAAGAAAATTACATTTTATAAACACCATATAAACTATATGTTTTTTACAGAGAATTGTACACTCTTAAACATTAAATAACTGGATTTCTAGGAGAGCACAAGCATATTTCTGAATCATAAAGTGTGATAAAGGACCATTAACTCAAGCACCCCATATGAGAAATACCTGTACTGTTGCAGTTTGTTTGATCCTTCTCTTTCGGTGTCCTTGATTGATAGAACTCTGTAGATTCATAACCTTTAAAAAAAGAATACTCATTATTTTTCCATTTTAAATATCTATTGACAAATAGATGTATGCAACTGCCGAGCAATCACTTGAAGCTTTCCAATGATGCCTGCAACCTAGTAAGAATGTGGAATTGGGCTCTGGAGTGTATGACCTTGGGAATAAAGTCGAAAATAAATATAAGATAAAATCAACCTTATATTGTGAAATTTAAGCTTTTGACAATTAGCCATATTGGAGATCAAGCATAAACACAACATGGCAGAAGAAAATATCATGGGGGGAGGAGGGGGGGGGGGGGAGATATTACCCAAATATGGAAATATATCCTAGGCTTGATTATAAATTGAATGGTTTCATCTAAATAGGCCTACTGTTACTCCACATAACTGGTGTCTATTTTCAATCTAGGCCTAATTTTAATACATCTTCTTACTTGTATATTCCTTTAGAGGGAAATAAAGTGAATATATTAACAAAAAGTGAACTACCTTTGTACTGTTCATTAAGATGTTACCTGAATCAATATTCATTAATGGTTTTATACTTGCAGTACAACCATTTTTCAGCACTACCTAGTACTACCATCAGGTAATGAGTTATCTCACTGACTTGCAGGTAAAATTTACTAACCTGGCTCATAGTAATCATATACCCGGAGTGGTACTGGCTTTGTCAGCTCAACCTGGAATTCTCTGTATATTTCAAAGCTCAAACAGGTCAAACAGTCACTGCGGATCTGGAGCGAAAAGAGACAGAATGAAAACTTAAGATCATGCAGTTACTGTAGGTCTAAAGAAGGGAAGGACAAATAATAAGTTTGGTTATGTCAGAAATATAAACATTTTGGGAGGAAAAGAATGAAGACCCAAACAAAAAAATATTAATTTTCCATTGATTATAGCTTTCCAGAAAATGAAGTGTATTTATTGCATTTAAACATCTAAGATCTGTAAATCTCACTGATCTTTTATCTAATATAGTATATGTGAACTTATCCAGGAGTATATATGGGACCACACGGAAAACTAAAAGACGGCCATCCACATAGGCATTTTTTATATATGTAGCTTAAATTAAAATTGACAGGTAAAGATTATTACTTCATCAAAGTAGAATCGAACTTTTCGACCAGAAATCTCATACTGCTTCATGTGGAGGTGGCCATGACTCATCAGTTTTTGTATACTGGCTTCGTTGGCTTTATAGCCAGAGGGAAGAGAGACCTCCAGCACCGCCATGTTGGAACTGCCATGGTTCAGCCATCTGCAAAAGGGAAAACTATCTGCATGAAATTGTTACGGCTGGATCTGGATGAAGATCTGAAGCTCTGGAACAAATCCAGTGTCTTAAGCCCAGACCTCGGTTCAAACTAAGGTTTCCTGTCTATCCATGTATGTTTAAAGGATCATTCATATTGATGATTTCTAAATTTTTATCTTATCACATTAAAATTAGTCCAGAGAATATATATTCTGTTTAGAACACTAAAATTTTATGTTCTAGATACATACGGTTGTAGTTTCATTATCTCCTGCAGTTTAAAAATATGTTCTTGGTCCTTGCTTTACAATAAATCTACCTGCAGGAAGGGTTAGGTAACCCAACTCTTAGCCAAAAGGATATCGCCCAACTAAAGGAGCATTCCATATATGCATATATACAGTATGTAGATGCATATGCAGGGTGTTTCAATTACTTACTGTAGTGACTGAAAACGAAAAATCATGGTAATGGATGAGGTATACCACACTTTCATGTCAGTGATAGGGTATTCCTCTGGCAATGCATTACTCCATCCAAAATTTTGCCACATATACCACATACACATAGGTATTAATGGAATCACACCAAGAGAATACAAAGTGTTCAATTTCAAGCTTCATATGTATATGTGCATTTACATATAAGTTTTAATGGAATCACAGGCAACTGTTTTCCAGCAGCATATACATCTGTACTGCATGCACATACATACTGGAATACCATCTATTGGCGATGACTTTTATATACAGCTATAATTTACTTTTTTACTTGGGTATGGTGTGACTATTGTCACGGGTACTGTGTGATTTTGCCTGTTTTAATTCTGTTATGATTTCTTTGTTATACTCTCCTGTATAAGTCAGAATAAATAAACACTGTTGCTATTTTCTAAGTCATAGTTGGCTCTGTGTTCCTTATGGACCATGATTAAACTTGCCAAGTTTGGTTTATGAGAGTGGTCCCCAACACCATCTTAAGAGATCTAATTGTGATGCAGAACTCAATTTTACAGTAGTGAGTGAATGATTACCAGTGATGTATGACTTAAGTCCAGACTTGAACTTGCGTCCAGACTTGAGTCCACTCAGGGACTCAGGTTTGGACTCAAGGGTCCCCAACTTGGCTATAAATATAATTACCCAATATAGTAAAAGCGTGTGTGAACTAACTTAAAAATGTACACTGTGATCTGAAATTTCCATTTTAAATTGTTTTTTAAAGATATTTGTGTTGGACTAAGAGGTGGACTTGGATTTTAAACCTGGAGGACTCAGACTTGGACTACAGTGGCCTGGACTCAACTACCGAACTTAACCGTACATCACTAATGATTACTTACCTTGTGCATGCATCCACTGTGAGAACCTTTTCATCATCATATTCATCTGTGTGCTCTGGGTTCACTGGAGACCTGCTGGGTTCTGCTCCTGTGTATACAGGCTCTGTTGACCCATCCTTATCTTCTATATAGCCAAAAGTAACAATATCTTCCTCTTCATCCAGTTCAAATGTATTTTCAGTTCCATCAGCGTGGGACTCTTCCTTTGATGGATAGGAGCTTTCATGAGCGTCATGGTGCCAATAATCCTCATGCATCAACTTCAGTTGATTTTGTGTAGCTTTCAGTTTATTACTGAAGTTTGGTTCTTCAGTGCTGAACTCTGCGTGACCTTCAACCAGATGTGGAATCTCATCTGTCCTGACCTTGGGGGCATCACTGTCAGCTTCTGTTTCAATGGTGGGGGTGTCACTGTCAGTTTTTGTTTCAACTTTGGGGTTGTCACTGTTAACATCTGTTTTAATCTTAGTGGTGTCAATGTCTGTTTTAGTTTTCAGGGTTTTGATACTAGTTTCCATTTTTGTTGTGTCACTGTTGTTTTCTAGGTCATGATCATAGTAGACCTCATAGTCACTATAATCACCAGTGTCTACTTCCCAGAAATTGAGAGGTATCTCATCATCCTCATCTTGAGCTTCTTCATCTGTGTCTGCTTCACTGGCAGGTCCAATGGGATCCCTTGGGTATGATGTATCATCCAAAGTAGTTGATTCCGGTTTCTCAGCCTTCACGCTACCAGGTGACCTCTCTGTATCATTTATGTCCTTCAGTCCTGCTTGTTTCTGAGATTTAGAGTATGTCATCACTTCCTCAGAGTTTGGATCTGATTTTGGATTGGATTTTCTATTCTCTGTTGAATGCTTCACAAATGTTTGTAAATTCAGTACAATTGGCTGTCCTTGTGGTTTGGCTCCAGTTTGGTTTTCCTTACCAGTTCCTAAATCGGGCTTGTTTTCAGCCAGCACTGGCCCTGTTCCCATGCCAACAGAACGTTTCCCTCTTGAATGTTTTTCATCTACAGCATTCTGCCAGGGGTTCTTATTCTGGAACAAACTACCCACCGGTTGGATGGAATTTGTAACATATTTAAGATCTGATTTTAAAGTTTGTCTGTTCTGTGATTTACTACCTGACTGGCTATACCTGTATCCCTTGTCTACAGGTGAGGCACCCACAAGTGTGTGGTGACCAACCGGAGACCATGGGGCTTTAGCTAGATCAGGTGGAGTATCAATTCTGATTGGAGCACCCATACCTGGAAGACCAACGCGTTTTTCTCCAAACAACAGCTTAGGCTTTTGTCCTTCTGAAACTCTGACCTTTTGTCTTGACCCTTTGTGACTATGGCGATGCTTGTGTTGGCGTCGATAATGTTTCTTATGTTTATGGACTTGCATGTCAAGTGAAAATGACTGATGTTCAGTTGGTGTTGGTACATTGTAATTCACTTCCACCTGTCAAATAAACGATACCATTACTCTTATTTATATTATCATGTCAACTTTGGTAAGGTTAAGATGATAATATAAAGTTGTATAACTTTAATAATATATTCAGAAACAGAACAAGGTCACAGTTTGGCAAAGGTCAGCATTTTGTCAGCCCCATCCAGAGTGAAACCTTGCCATTTTAATCTTGCCATTTTAATCTTCCATGTCTCTCAGTTTCTGGCCATTATTCTTGTTTTTTTTTATTATTACAAATTATTCTTCACCTATCAGGTTCTGCATGTGACTAAGACCATTGATTCTTCACAATAGAGTACACTGTGTTCTAAAGTTAAACACTTAGTTATGGGACATTAAGTAGAAACAGTATAGTTTGATTCAGAGCATAAATGCCCAAGCCTTTTACCCCATTCTGCATCAACACATGATAAAAGAAACTTTTAGGCTGATCATTTCTCCAAATATTTAAACAGTACATTTCTGGTGTAGTTCATGTATTGATGCACTCAAAAGACATCTAAGACATATACTCAAACATATTGGCATATTTAAAAAAAAAAATTTTAAAAGGAAATGCTAAATATTGTCCATTCTGGGCCATAGGGAAAGAAGTGTTGTTTGCCAGAATTTAACAAGGTTTACCTCAAATTGAATCTAACAGGTAAAGTTTCTTAGATTTACAGAAAAACTGTCATCAGCACTGTTGATTGTACAGTGGGCACAGATGGTAGCCAAGTCCATCTGTTTGTCCACTACACTCTACCTGAAGAAGGGCACAGCCCTGGCCCAGAGCACTGATGAATAGGCCGTTAGGCAAGGATGGGATGGTAGCCTCTTGTGTGACCTTGGCATTGGTCTTGTTGACACTGAACTTGTGCTGCAGGTCAAGGTTGGTGGTGGCTACAGTGATGGCCAGGTTGATTGGTCCTCCATGGGCCATTTTTGCAAACTGGGCCAATGCTTGTAATCCTACACATGTGTCCTTTTAAAGAAATTATCATTATCATAAGTATCTATATCACATCCTTATACTCAGGTTTATGTTTCATCTCCTTAATATAATCCTTTATTTTGCTTCAGACATCACAACAAAACATATATATTGTAGAACCAGTGCAGTTCAGATGCAAATGAACAATATCAAGGAGAAAAAAAGGACACTGCAGGACAAGGATGAACCATTCACAAATTATAAGTATGAAGAAAATCAGGCCAGTGTTGCCACACTGGTTGTGATTAAAGGAAGGTGGCCTTGTGGCTAAACACAACAGTTCTTTGACACAAAAGACATCCAAACACACAGCAATGAAAGGTATCTGGCTGACTTAACATCTTTATTGAAACTTTGTATTCTGAGTTCTTGGTAATGAGGATTCATTTTCATGAAAACATTATAAGATTGTTGATAAGACTCTTACAACCAGTATATTTTAATAATACAATTATTATCTTCTTGATTTGTACAGAATTACTGCATTGTATTTTTGCATTATATTTACTTTTCAGATAATGAACACAATTACAAATATGTACCATTGTGAAACAGGGTAACTGCATTACCAAACAAATGGAAAATTTGCCAACAATTGGCTTAACTTCCAGTCTCACCTGTGTTGAGAAGAAACTGCCATGAGAATTTCTCTGCTGTGACAGCCACTTGATGACTGGTAGGGCTGAGCTCAGGTCTCTGCGTGACAAAAATGCCAGCACTGCATACGCTGCTATTTCCACCTCCGCAGCTCGCACTGAAATGGTATGACCTCCATGATCATCAAGATGATCATGTTCATCATTATCACATCTGTATGTGAACTGTGCAGCCATCACAAAAATACTGTGAAAATTAATATGTAATATTTGGTGCAGTCACCACAGGAGCATTGATAAGGAAAAATAATTTACTCTTTTCATATTTATATTCATAATTAGGTGTTACTTGAAAGAGTTGCATGGAATGTATCTGCACTGTTACTTGCATAATATTTCAAGTAATAACACAATATTTACCAATAAATTTTGACTATAGTTTATGTAGTATATTCCTTATACACCGTATGACAGATACCATGATTCATTGCTTGAATTCAATCAAGACTATATATATATTATTATAATGTGTGGAATGCAGCTACTGCATGTGTTTTGGAGGCTAGTGCTTTGGTCAGAAAAAGTACAACAGAATGTCAGCATTCTGAGAGTCAAATGTCACTGAAAAAGAGATATTTTATTGTTCTGAAAATATCTTGAGTTTTTCTGAAAAACAATGAATGTGACTTTTTTAAATAGTTTTAAGTAAATGACTAAAGGTGCTACCTTGCTTTTTCTGTGCTGATCCAACATCCAGAATTACTTCCTGTGACCTGTGACCTGACAGCTTCCAATAGGTGCTGCCATCTGTTGAACAATTGACACATGCTTCACAGTTAACCAAAAAAGAATATTTAAATCAAAATACACCATTTGGTCCTTTCACTGAGGAGCATGTTGCCTTAAAAACGTGAGGAGCTTTTAAAACCTTTTATTCAAACCTCTTAAAATCAGCAACACAAGTACCAGATCTTGACTTTGGATCGGTTTGAAACCTTCAGTTTACACTGGCTACTTCTGTGGGAGGGCCAATCAGAAATGGCAATGTCAGGCTGCACATGTTTGAACCAACAAATAGAACAAGTTTTCATTTATAAACATAAAGTTATAGAAACAGCCTTGATTATTGCTAAGATGCATCACCCAAGGGCCCAATATTACAGAAAAATTTAAGTAACAAAAGGGGACTTCTGTTTTACCTTGTTGTCTGTATAATTTCAGTGGTGAGTAATACCTACCTGCTTTAACAGCTTTGTGGTTGAGTTTTCTGAGGGCCAGGTGGGTGAAGTCGCTGTCAAGCAGACTCAGGGAGTAAGCACACAGGGCCAGATTGTACGGATCTGATACTCTCTGAAGTCGGGTCTCAAGGAAATGTTTTATTGCTCCAACTGTCTTCTTTGAAACCTGTGGTGAAATCTGAATTATTGAATGATTGATTGGTGAAAAATTAACTGACTTATCTGATAAATCAGTGCTTAACACAATTCTGACTGTGTTTCTCTTAAATTAGTCCAAATAATCCTACATTGATATCACTAAAGCTGTATTTATTAACAATAATAATGTGACACAGATATACACTCTGTGAAAGCTGTGATGATTACACTGTCTTTAAAATGTTTGGTTCTAGCTGTCAGTCCAAGTCTTTATAACTTTTCAAAAGGAGCAACTGAATCCAAAATGCCCTTATAATGAGTCCCTCAGCAAGATGGAAAGTGGAAATATAACGAACTGTGGAAAGGAATGAATGGAAAACATGGAGTGATCATCCCTCCTCTTTATTATAATGTCATTATATACATAAAATAGTCTAATAAAAATAATAATAATAATAATCATATTTTACATACATATTTACATACATTTTATCATGGAGACTTGCAGACAGGCTTACCTTTAGCTCACTGCCTTTCTCTACAATTGCAATGGCAATGTAAGCTGTCAGCGAAACTCTGCTGCGAACACCACCCTAAAGATGAAAAGAAAACTTGAATGCTTGAGATATACGTCTCAGATTACTGACTTCATCCACTGAATGGTGTAGGAAAATTTCTATTTCAATTGAAATATTGTACTGTAGAAGACACTTCTACGTGATTATACAGATATTCCATAACAAAGGTTGAACTGTTAATTTGAGATCCATTCATAGCAAATGTAATATATCATCCTTTAATAATTATCAGGGAAAATGTTGAAAAAAAAACAAAGCAAGGTGAACAATTACACTGTTTAAACAAGTATATAAAGGTATTTTTCATAACATGTTGAACCTGGTACCAGTATAGGCAGGGACTGACTATATGCATATTCAAACATGCTTGCACCTTCAAGAGGATGAACATGGAAGCCGGTCTCAGAATAAGTGTTTTTCCTCTGAAAGTGAGCCATTTTTGTTTTATATTTCTAATTTTTGTCAAATGTCAGAAAACTGCCGTAAAAATTTGTGACAAAAGCAAGTGATTAACGTGCATGAACCTGAAAGGAAAAAATACATTATTCTATTTACAAATATAAAATAACAAAACACAAGATTATGAAATATGAAACTTAACCTGAATACCAGATTTCTATATGAGAAATGGCATTTGTTTGAAAGACTGAATAGTACCTGTATTTCTTTATTTAAGATTTTGCCCACGACTGGGAATGATCCATCTCGTCTCTGGTGAGCCAGAATCCAGTTGACAGCCCGGTTTATCTCTGATGGGTCTATGTACATATGGTCCTGTGCCAACAGGTAGCATTTCACCACAAATGCTGTCAGCCTTAAAACGGCAAGATTTATTTAAAATAATAAAATAACAAATTATCAACACAATACTGATAAATATGATCCGCTTATATGTCACAAAAATTATTTATGCGAGTATCTTTATTTACATTGATATATCTGAAATATTTTACATGTTCGTAAAGTTTAATTTCCTTACTATTTCAATCAACTTTACATTTTAAGGAGATGTAAATATTTGACATACATGTAATAAATTCAATGTAAATTTAATGTTTATCGATATATGACAGAGCATGTATTTATGATCACTCACCACATGCTGCCTGTCTTGTCCTTGACCCCGAAAGCACTGTATGACCCATCATCTCTCTTGTAGGTCAGCTGTCTTTGATAGCCTGCAACAGCAATAAACTTATGTTAGGTATTAAATTATGAAGTCATGATGAGGAGAAAAAAAGAACCATATTCATAGAGGTTGAGAGCTTAAATTGATTAAGCTTAAATATGGGTCCTGGAGAGTCCAGTGGTAAATACATCCCCTGGCATGACTATACGAGAGTGGGTGGTAGTGGCTTATACAAGTCATTGGTCTTCTCAGGTTTCCTCCACCCTTACAGACAGCTAGAGTAAGATCCAACTTATTCCCCCCCCCCCCCCCCCAGTCTATTTTACAGCTGGTCTTCACCCATCTGGTCACTGGAGTGGCTCACTGAATTAAGGTCTGTGAAAAGCATAGCTGCCACAAATTTGGTAGTGTGAATATGTTCTAGAAATAAAATCATGCACTCTGGCAATTCCAAGATGTATAATAGTGCCAGAGAGAGCGTTAGTTATGAACTTGTGCAAAAGGAATGCTTAGAGATGTCATATCCTCCTTGGCATTTCTTCTTGCTATATTTTACATTTATTAAACAACTAACTGAGTTTAGAGGCACTAATCTGTTCTTGCATGTAGCAGCCTGTGTTCTTGTGTTCATAAAAATGATTATGAGAATGAGTACACACCTTTGAGCAGGTACTCTGTTATTCTGTTGATGGTCTTCATTGACAGCTGACTTGTATGGCTCAAGTAGTTCAGCACAAATATACCTGGTGCAAAATTAGCCATGTTCTGTTCACCGCAGCCATTTGGTAACTCCATTAAGTTGTCCAGAGAGTGAAGGCTTGGACCCATGATGTTCCCTGTGAATAAATACTGACAAATCACCTTTCAAATGTTACACAAAAACCCATGCATTGCATACATTGTTATCATATTCTGTGAGTATAATTTATTTTTCCACTACCCTTTCTATGATTTGAATTATTAATACATGTATTTGCATTTTATTTTTAGAAATAACTAGTTTATTATTTGTTGCAGTCTGTTTGTGGTAATCAGATCTATCACAAAAATATACAGGTATAGGGTAAAAGATGAAAAATAAACGGTTTCTGTTCAAGCACATTATTGCTGAATAAAATCTGAAAAGTCAACTTTATGTATTACATAAGTTAAGAACTGCACCTAGTTAAAAGAACAATGAAAAGTGGGAACATTTTTTTTTATTTCCTCAAAAAAATCTGTATAGAGACAGATGACATGTTTTGCTCATGTCACCATGACTACATACCTACGACCTTGATGTTTGCAGACTGTGAGCCTTTGATGTGCTTTTTGGGTAAGCTCAGATGCAACACTTGTCCAAAGTGACTGTCAATCTCTTAAATGAATATAAAAAGACTTCTTGAAATAAAAAACACTCAATCTTTGCTATATTGTATAAAGATGAAATATTACACCTTACATAGTTTATATTTGTTAACATTATGATGATTTCAATTAAAATAAAATTTGATTCTTCCCCCCTTCTTTACATCTCTTACATTATGTATGATGAATATCCGAGCTCTGTTTTTTACAGGCCTTACACATAAAGACACAAATAATGACTGCTATGGCATGCCAAAACAAGTGACCCATGGGTCATGACGCTCAGCTGACTGGGAAGAGATTTGCAAAAGGAAATTTTATCATCTGAATGGTAGTATATACCCATTTAACTGAAGCATCAAACAGATTAAAGAATAAGCCAAGATTGTTTCTGAATTTATATATCTCAAAATATGGGAAAAAATGCGTAAATTTAAAAAAAAATACAGGTGGTTCCACCAGTCTGCAGAAACTAATAAAAACACTTAATGGTCAACATCTATGCAAAGAATCATAGTGATTTCTGCATTAATTGTTCAGATAGTTCAGCTTTTGAATCAAATTTTCCATTATTCTGAGGGATACTTCGGAGTCCTATAGCGTGAAGGATATGGGTAACAGAGACCTAATTTAAGATTTCCAAAGACACTCTCACGGGCCTCCTTGCATGACAAGAATGAAGATTCTAGGTCCAGTTGTTACAATTTGTGCCATGTTAACAGATGACCACATCCTTAAAGGTCTTAAAAATAGAGAAAAAAAATTGTAAAAATGTGTAACAAGCCCCATAGCTTGAAGAATATAGGTAACAGAGACCTAATTCCAGGTTTCTAGGGAGTCTGCAGAAAATGATGAAACATCTCATGATCTCTTTGTATGAAATTTTTGACTATTCTGGGGGGTATTTTGGGGCCCTACAGCATGAAGGATATGGGTAACAGAGACCTAATTTCAGGTTTCCATGGAGACTTTTCATGGGTCTCCCAGTGTGTCAAGAATGAAAATTCTAGGTCCAGTTGTTATGATTTGTGCCCTGTTAACAGATGTTCATATCTTTAAAGGTCTCAAAAATAGTGAAAAAAATTTGTAAAGAATCGAAAAATACAGGTGGCGCCACCAGTCTGCAGAAACCTATGAAACACTCCATGATCAATATCCATGCAAAGAACCATGGTAATCAATGCATTAGTTGTTCAGATATTTCAGTTTTTGTATCAAATTTTCATTATTCAGCAGGGGTACTTCAGAGCCCCATAGCTTGAAGAATCTGGGTAACAGAGACCTAATTCCAGGTTTCCAAGGAGACTTTTCATGGGCCTCCCACAATGTCAAAAATGAAGATTCTAGGTCCAGTTGTTATGATTTGTGCCCTGTTAACAGATGACTGCATCTTTTAAGGTCTCAAAAATAGAGAAAAAAATCGTAAAAAATCGAAAAAATACAGATGGCGTCCGCAGTCTGCAGAAACTGCTGAAACATCTCATGATTAATATGTATGCCAAAAATCATGACCATCAGTGATGTAGTTAATGAGATATTGCAGTTTTTGTATGAAATTTTTCACTATTCTGGGGGGTACTTTGGGGCCTCATAGCTCAAAGGATATGGGTAACAGAGACCTCATTTTTGGTTTCCATGGAGACTTTTCATAGGTCTCTCAGAATATCAAGAATAAAGCTTCTACATCCAGTCTTAACGATTTGTGCCCTGTTAACAGATGTCCACATTTTTAAAGGTCTCAAAAACAGAGAAAAAAATTCGTAAAAAATAAAAAAATATAGGTTGCGCCACCAGTCTGCAGAAACTGATGAAACATCGCATGATTAATATGTATGCCAAAAATCATGACCATCAGTGATGTAGTTAATGAGATATTGAAGTATTTGTATGAAATTTTTCACTATTCTGGGGAGTACTTTGGGGCCCCATAGCTCGAAGGATATGGGTAACAGAGACCTAATTTCTAGTTTCCATGGAGACTTTTCATAGGTCTCTCAGAATGTCAGGAATGAAGATTCTAGGTATAGTCTTTACGATTTGTGCCCTGTTAACAGATGTCCACATTTTTAAAGGTCTCAAAAATAGAGAAAAAAATTCGTAAAAAATCGAAAAATACAGGTGGCGCCACCAGTCTGCAGGAACTTATGGAACATCTCATGATCAATATGTATGCCAAAAATCATGACCATCAGTGTTGTAGTTAATGAGATATTGAAGATTTTGTATGAAATTTTTTACTATTCTGGGGGGTACTTTGGGGCCCCATAGCTTGAAGGATATGGGTAACAGAGACCTGATTTCTGGTTTCCAAGGAGATTTTTCATTGACCTCTCAGAATGTAAAGTTACAAGATTCTAAGTCCAGCGGTTACGATTTGTGCCAGGTTAACGGACAGACGGACAGACAGACGGACGACGGACAAAGAGTGATCGCTATAGCTCAGCATGACTGAAAGTCAGCTGAGCTAAAAAAAAGTTTTTCCATTCATAAGTAAACTTTTCCACCTAAGGAAATGGAAAACTGTATAAAATGTATGTGATGTATTTCATAATAATTTGGACTGTCTGCCTTGATAAAGAAAGTAACCTAAATGCCATCAGCCTAAGGCTGAAAATATCTTTTTCTTATATAAGTCATCTTATGATGTTCATGCCATGATTTCACTTTTGGAACAAAAATCTGAAGTACATTTTCAACCATCAACTTTGTTTAACACTTGACCATCCAAGGGCATGTTACTTCATTTTTATCTGTTATGCTTTAGGCTTTTATATATTCACCTTGTTTTTCCCATATCCTGAACTCTCCATCAGACGAACCACTTGTGGCAAACCCTATGTAATGCACCTTGAAGTATCTCCTGACATTGTAATGAAGAATGGAGGTCTTCTGGCCAAGCCTTTCTCCCACACCTACCTCTATCTGCTGTCCAGTCCACTTTACCCAGAAGGCACGGAATTCATCTCGGTTAACAATGCCATCAGAACCAACAGACACCAAACGATTTCCTGGTTCACAAATAATATGTAAAACGGTAATCTTTTTTACATAACTAGGTTCACTTGCAAAGTTTTTCCACTTAACAATGCTGCATGTGCATTTCAATTCAGAGCTACAAAATTCTATACAATAATATCTTTTATATAACAGTAAAATGTGCAGGTCAGTAACTTTAGCAAGAAGACATTTGACACAAATGCTGAAACAATGAAAGTTTTATATATACTTAGTGCATGGCAAATATATGACACACTTATTCCTTCATACAAACCAATGAATATGTATTTTGTTATTAATTCCATAGCTCATATATTTCTGTCAGTAAGAATGTGTATTTGGATGACTGTGCATAAACATCTTGATTTTGTCTCTTTTTATGTTCATTTAGAGATTTTTAAATTACTGTACATGAATCTCAGCATCTGATCAGACAGCATGTAAGCAGTAAAGTGATGTTTAAAGTAACATATTGTTGTATAAAGTACAGAATAATGTCTGACATTTTTCATACTGACCCTTTTTCCCTTTAGCAATCCAGGACTTGCTGTTTCCATTACCTCCCAGGACAATCTCAAACATGTCATCATTGTCCCTGGGGCTGTTAGACAGGGCAAGGTGTACATCCTGTCCAGCTTTGACAGTGAAGGAAAACTTCTGCATCCAGGGTGGGGTTTTAACATATTGGTATTCATACCTGCGTGGGGTGCTCAGGTGAATTCTTTCTGCAATATCATCATTCTCCAATTAAGATCTTTAAGGAATAAAATCATTTGCAACTGTTTATTATTTTAAAATAGATTCTCAATATTTTGTTATAGATTTGCTTATGTCAAGGTTTGCCATGATTATCATAACACTGATAGTCCTTTATCATGCAACAGAGTTAACAAATCCATCAACTGACATTTTCATAACACTGATGGTCATTTATCATATTTAACAGAGCTATACTATGTCATATAAGCTTTCCATATAAAAAAGAATTCTCAAATGAATTAAGGAGGGCTCTACTAGGTGTTTCAGACAAGAGTTATAATGAGAACCATTGTGGCAACAGACATTTTCGCAAAATTCAACATTATTCAATTTTACGTTTGATATCATTTTGTCACAGAAGTCAAGCATTTCAGATCATCTTTGACAATGTCTATTTTAGCCAAGAAATAAAGATTCAACCTTCTTTTATATAGCAATTTGAAAAAAGCTTGATGTAATGTAATAAATGTTTAATAAATGGACAGAATTACAGATAAAGAACAGAAGTCACACTGACCATTAGGACAGAAGAACACAGAGTGTGTGTAGGATTTGGGTTGACCCTCGGCTTCCACCAGCATGTCCCTGGTGATGGTGTCTTTAGCAACTCTCCGCCCAGCCCGACGAACAACGTCATTATTCCACATACCACAGCAGTCTCCTCCCACATAGGCCTGGGCTGAAGCTGTCAATCAAAGAGGGTCAAACAATAACCAACTTAACCAGAACAACACTCAAGTTGCATATAAATAGCAGCCACCGTTCATATATTCCTGAGCTGTAGCTGTCAATCATGTCAGTTAAACTATAAACCAACTAAACATGTTCATAACACCACAACAGTTTTTGCATGTATGGGAAGCATGGTCAACATCTTTCCCTTTAACTAAATTATTGGTTTCTTAAATAAACCAGTATAAATTTATATTCTTTATTAAAGGGAAGAGCAGAAAACATAAAGTGCATCAGGGAGAGTTGCTAGAATTTATGGATTAAGTTATATGGGTATAAGTACAGATAAACAGTCTCTATACAGGATACTTCTTCAGCCTTATATTTTACCTATGATTTATATATATTACCTTTTATTTTTTGCAGACCAAGCTTCTTGAAGTACAACATGAACTCAAACAACTTTGCACTGCCAGCATCCACACAGTTTTCCTGAATCTCTTGTCGCCGCATGCTGGAGGCCAGTCTTGATCCCCGGGGAACACGAAACCTTAATCGAACCTATAATGGAGAAAAGCAGTTCTCAATTTTCTCAAATATATCTTTATTTTTAAATCCTAATGCAGGTTTAAAATAAAAGTCCATTTTTTCATTAAAACCGTTAATGGTATACCATTTCTTTAAGGGTACATTGGTGTTACAATTATACACTGTCCATGTCTTTAATGACATTCAACAAAGTCAACATCTTTGGTTGCAGAACTCCTTCTATCACACAAGTCTTTTAATAAACAACTGTAGCTTCTGGCCTTGTATATTACATTACAGAAAAATGTTATCTATCAGACATGATGTGCAAGGTTTCTTCTTATTAATTTCTAATAAATGACTTTAAAGTTAAAGTAAGCATCTGTATCATAACAAACACCAGTTTGTTTAGAATTTGACAAAACATGGTCCTTGATACTGGTTAAGGTACTGAATGAATCTCAAAATATATTTTTAATAAAAACTGGTGAGGGTAATGTTTAAAGTATCTAGCTAAAATTTAAGACTTCAGAATGGAAACAGTGGCATTTCTTCCTATCTAGAGCCTTTAATAAGCTGCAAAGCCCCTTTCTGGCCATAAATTCTAAAATTTTACCATATTATAATGCATTCCTTCAGACAAACTTACTGTTACACAGGAATCAAGGTAGTTATGCAGGGTGACAGGGAATATGACCCACTCTCCCCTGATGACAGAGTAAGGCAGGTTGAAGTCTATGAAGAAGCTTTTAGTTGCTGTTACTTCTTGGAATGAGGTCAAGGCAAGCCCATGATGAGGAGAGAGGGACATCCCACTGACCATCCACCTGGTGACAGTGTCAGGAACCTGGAGGTTCTTCATCAGATATGATTCTCCTTCGCTAAATGATCAAATGTAAGTTGTTATAATATTTCAAACCTATTTAAATGGACAAAGTTATATTTAACAACATATTTGAAATCATTCTATGCCATGGTTAAAACTTAGTTCCTCCACTAACAGAGCCATTAAACTTGCTCTTGCTGTGTTGTAATGCTTATAGAACAGGTTCTGCTACCTAGCGACAAATTATAAAACTAAATTATGGCTCCCTGGCATGATAAAAGCTGGCACTGAGTTACATTGATCAGTATATGGAATCATGTTTTATTTTAGGTATTTTAGTAGCAAATGTAAATACTAAAGAGCAGGGGTAAGATCATATCCGAAAAGTTACAAATGAAAATTGTGGTATTTGTAAGCACCAGAAAATGCAGACATACACCAGCTTGGCTACTATCTCTCTAATGTCAACACCACTGATGTGGATAACAAAGTTGAGAGGTTATAGAAATATCTTTTATATAAGGGTGTACCTTCTTAACTCAGCAATAAATCAGCAAATGACCACAGGCAAATGTAGACAAAAAAATTCTTGTTAACAAAAAATCCTCTCATGTTTAAAATTTGGTTGTTGGGGTTGTATCCTCGTCAGGGAATGAACATGTATGAAAGACTGTGAACACAAAGCATTAAACCAGATCAAACTAGTCACTTAACTTTACCTTCACTATATTATAATTGTTATTTATAATCAATAAACATAAGTTACCGGACAGCTGTTTTACATCAGCTTCTGATTACTGCACCATATCTTGTCTAATCTGCCTTCAGAACAAACATATATGAATATTTATATTAAACACTTGCCCAAACTTCCAACAATCCCACAGCCATAAGTCAGGGAAGTAGTTCCTTTTCTTTTTCCTGGATTTATAGTCTGTGTAAAGGAACTGCTGGGTGGGGCTGAACTCTGCCTGCAGAAGGTGTCCTACAAACACAAAACAGGATCAATCAGTCTTGTGTTCCAACAAGAATTTGGATAAATAAAATTTCAAATATGCTTAATAAAAATTATGATTATTTTACTACTGCTGAAACCAGGGATTTATTTGTATCCACATTTTCTTAAAGCCAGCTATTCAATCATCTGCCTTGTCTGGGCTGTAGAATTCATGTGATTTCTATTTTAGAACTCTGCTTACATATTAATGAAGTATAGGTAATTCCTGCCATAAAACATTTTTATAATGCCTCTGTGATGGATGCATGTATGACCTTGTTGATCTACAAGCTGTTAGTAAACAAGCAACATGCACCCTTGTTGACAAAACAGATAAAAAACATGTATCTGATTGTGCTTGGTTACATATAATGTAGAGAAGTTAAGGGTCAATAGTTGCAAAATTCAATTTGCATAATAATGTTTTGTCTGACATGGCCCCAGATGTCCTTATTGATTGTGTTTGGATTGTTTTGACCCCCATATGTTATGTACACTTGGATATAAACAAAACAAACAGTGGGTGTGTCATTGAATCTGTGCCTTCTGGCCTATATGTATGAAAGGTTCAAGGGATTCTCCATGTTAAAAGACATTAGATATTGGAATCTGCCTCTATATTACTCCATCATACAAATGCATTTTATCAAACTGTGACCAGATGATAATTTCAAAACATACCGGGCAGAGGTGCCTCAAATATTGGTCCTATGATTGGAGGAACATCATCCCTGTTCTGTAGGTTCATAATGTCTGTAAGTACCACCAGGCCCACCTCCTGAAGTTAAGTATAATATAATGAAAATCGTGGAACTCCACAGGTGTTATATGATGTAGTCTGTAGTGGTTTGAATTGGTATTTAGAGTATTGAAAATATTTTATTGGCAGTTATGGAAGACTGCACTGTACAATTATTGTCAAAGATATTTCATAGAACAAAAATTCCAATATAAACAACACTAGAAATTTAATGTTCCAAATTTACATACATCAAAATACTTAAATGTAAACAAATTAAGTTTATTTAGGAATATTTTGAATGTTTAGTACACATAGAAAATGACAATTTTATGACCATCTATTGAGAACTTGTCAATTATTTGTTGAACTGAACTCAGTGATCAGACAATTCTCATCCCAAGGCGGATAGACAAAACATATGATACCCCCCCCCCCAACAGGTCTGTGTGCAAAAGAGTAGATACTAAATTATTTATCATCAATTAATAAATTTATCACACCTGAAAGGCATATTCTGAGTGACGGGCCTGCAGCATATCTCCCAGTGACTGTCTTTGTACCCTGGTACGGTGATGGAGAACAGCGTCTACCACATCCTTTTTGTGTATACTGAGATCATAGGTTGACAGCTCATCCAGGACCTGGAGGTATAAAATATACATTTGTGCATATAAAGTTATGTGATAAAAACAAGATTAAAATTCTGAGTAACGGAATTTTAATTCAGCTAAATGATTGAATAGTTAAATGTTAATTGTTTTTGGCTCATTAAGTGCTGAACTTTGTAAAGCTTTATCATATCAATTTACACTTTACAGAGTTGTCAACCTTTGAAAAAATAATCTGCCTAGAAATCATAATCATTCACCTAATCTTACCTAATTAAAGAGAATGATTTTGGGTGATAAAAACTCTACAATATTCAAGACTGTACATGTATATCTACTCTTCATTTAAATATCACATATTAATGTGCGAGAAAAAATATTCTTTCATTTTACAACTGTGTGTGAGCATTGTTTAAATGTGAACATTATGTCACAATCATCTTAGTAAAAGTTCATAAAAAGATATTAAATTCAGCAGGTAGTTAATATTTACATTTCAAACTTCATTACCTCTTGATAATCCAGTTGGTAACCAGGGTCCACTAGATAAGCACTTTTATCAATGGCTGCAGCACAAACACATGACCCTGGCTGAGAGGTCAAACCAAGGTCAAAAGGTGATCCAGGTAGGACTTTCTTCCCAGCAAGATCAACATGAAGCTGAAGGTAATGAAAGGGTTAACTAAATGGTCTTTATAAACTGCTTTACACATATCATTAAGGGTATAAGCAACCAAAGTACGACTTATATCCAACCAAAAACATGAATGCATCTCAACATGGTCTTATAATGGCTTAATTCTTTATTATAATTAAAATTAACTTTTACCTTCAGAAAAAATATCAACAGATTTTGGTTTATTAATAAACGGCATAAAAGTTTAAGCAGGGAGTCGTGAGATTTATGCAAATGCCATTGAAATATATGTGCGTATGTATAGCTGTAAAATATGAATTCCAAAATCCTACCTGGTTATCAAACCTTGGTTCGACTGAGAAGCTGATGGAATCCGTCACTCCCTCTCTGTTAGGCAACAAGTAATAAACCACAAGCCTTGTCAGTGGTACCATGACCTTTGTGACCTCCAGGTCAAAGGTCATGCTGCATACCTCATTGGTGTTACCTTTTCTGGGAGGTAATTCTGAATTAAGAATAAAGTACTTTTGAATTTAATGAAGGCTGTTTTGTATCAAGTTTCTTGCTTCAGCATGCCACTGTGCTTCAAATATAAACAGACATATTCCTCAAACACACAAAAAATATGACAATAATTTTTTTTTTTCAATTTTTAAAGCACACACTGGTTGATTGGAAATTTTAAATTCCATCTTCAGTAGTGTACTTCAGAGTAAAAAACATCAGATATGTTGACCTGAAAACTACAGAAATGAGTACAGCACAAAATGTACGCTTTCAGAACTACTCAAATACTTACCATGAGGACACCAGTTGGAAAGAACTGTGTGCAGGCTAGCTGTAAATATCATTTTACTCTCCGATTCCCTGTTTCAACATATATCTTTACTGATAAGTTCATTGGAGAAGCCAAAATTGGGTTGGAAAATAGGAAATTAACCTATATAGTATCAAGGTGACAAAATATCTAAGGGAAAATCATATTTAACATGAGAAAAGTCCATTTTCAAATGATGGCAATCATATGTGTTAAAACAACAAACTCTCTCCTGACAGATGGCCAATCAAGAAGTGACATTTGACCTGTAAGACCTTTGCCAGAACCAGGAAGATGAAACAGTGACTGAGTAGTTAAATAAATCTGTCTTAACTTGAATAGTTTACTCTGGTTTTACTCTGAGTTTACTCTATCATAATTAGTAGTTTATATGGTATTTCTAGACTTACCTGCATGTGGTATTTCATTATTTCGAGAGAAGTCCTGCACGTGGGGGTTATAATGGAATCCTGTGTCTACCAGGACACCTTTGGCCATTGCCTCATGATAGAGGGTAAAATTGCATGGGCATGTTGACTGTACTTGGAAGGTGGCTTTATCTCCAACCTGTAAATGAAAAAAAAGTTGTGTATTATATTTAAAATAAAAAGTGCAATTCACATACAACCTGGTGTTGCCCAATGGAATTTGGTCAAAACTAATCCATAATTCCTCCATGAAGATTTAATTGGGATTTTCAAAGAATGCACAAATGTGTGAAATGTAATTTAAAATATCCCAGCCTAGAGAGGTTTCAGGCTTCTGAAGTATTAGGTAAGTACAATACCATGTGAAGCAGAAATACAACACATATTTATTTGAAATAGTATGTATGCTTCTTATTAGGAGGCACATTTGGACTAATGATAAAAACTTATGTTTAATTGACAGTCATGAGATGCATATTTATAAAAGAAATCCATATCTGTTGAGGCACAACATTAAAGAGAATTTCAACTATAAATGGAACAGAAATATTTGGCAGACAATGTGTTTGTCCTTAATGCTGACCTTGAAGCCGTGCATGATGTCTGTGATCAGGAGCTGACATTTACTGGAAGTGTGCCAGCTGTTCACATATTTGTACACAGGTTGGTACCTCATGTCTGTAGGCTGTCCACTCAGACTTGTCACCTTAGCCTGAAAAGCAACAAATATATATAAATATGAATATTGTACTCATAAACTGGCTTCTGAATTTGTGTGGGATATGGTAAAAGGGACAAAACATGCATGTGGAAATTAACGAATTCACCAGAAATTGTATTAGTTTATGCCCACTTTTTGAAAATATGGTTTTAATTTTTAAAATTTTATTTATACACATTACTAAAGCCGTAAAAAACTTCATAAAACTGATATATTTGATTCCACCTTATACAAAACAACTATTAAGACACAAAATAAGAGATCCCAGCAAATAATATGAAACATGAAAGTAACTTTAACTTGCTGAAGGAGGAAGGTAGCCAGAAGGCAACATCCCAAAATCCAAAACAATACATGAAATAATGCATGTGCCTGTTTATTAGATAAACACACAAAATCCTTGTCCTTTTTAATATAAATTATTGATTGAAAACAAAAACATCAATTTATATCTTGTACACACTTAGAATATACTATGTGTAGACTTGTCACCATACCTCAATCCAGAGTGACTGAGTTTCTAGGGGTACTGGGGGCAGCGTGAAGATGACCTGGCCAGCCATGGAGGTGTACTGCTGTGAGGCTTCATCAGCCTGTACCTGGACTGTCATGTTGTCTGCTGGAGAGCCATCAGGGTAGTACACATGAAGCTACAAATATTATATAGCACAAGGCATATTTTAAGGAAATTTTAGAGCCACACCAACATTTCCTGTCAGCATAAAATATACTGGCTATAGGGCCAGCTTTAGTATAGTCCAAGGCTATATTTGGGGCCTTGCAGAGTCATCAGAGACAGAAGCCATTTTACTTCTTTCCAGGTGATCTCAAATTTGTGTCTGTTTATATAATATATGAATATTATGAATGATTAAAGGATGACAATATGACTAAATATATGTTATTATTATCAGAGGAGAAGAACAATGTTTGCAAATTCATACCAGAGCTAGTTATATATGTATACAGCATTAATGTGAGTGATTGGTGATGTTTAATTAATTACTTATGGGCATAAAAGTGATTTTCAGTATGTGATGGAAGACAACTAAAAAATCTAAGAATTGCATAAATCCAAAATTACAACTGCACTTTTTTCATCAACAAAAACACAAACAGGGGTCAAATGCAAAAAAACCCCAAAAAAGTCATGACTATATCATCAGTAGATATTTTATATTTAAACTAGTAAAAGGAGGATTCCTTAAAATAATTTTGAATTTATTACATAATTGATTATTTAAATTGCTTATATATGGTAGGCTATTTGTCATGTTCATTAGAATAAATAAGTAGATCACCTGGTTTATTAATTGTCATCAACATTTAATTGTATTTAATTTTCGTTTTATCACACAATTAACATACAAATTCTAATCGTTATCTGCATTGAAAGGTAAAGTAAGAATATTCCCTCATCTCATTAACTTAGGCTACGGTAGGCCTACTTATAAACATTAAAAGATTTTTTTTCTTATATCACCTGAACATATTACACCGGAGTCAGTTATATTTATTCAATATATAACTATATTCAAATACAAATACATATAAACCTCTATAATATGAATTGCGTGTTTACAAAATGATTTCATGATAGTAAAGAAAGCGTCCGTAAAAAAACCCTCATGAATAGGCTACACTTACCATAATTTAATCTGCACACGTCCTATTCCTTTTATTTTATTTGGTTGAGGTCAGTATATATAAAACGTATGAGCAATTGAAAAAAAATTATTTCATAACAGTTTCATCCCGTTTTGAACTTCAAATGCTCGCGCCAAAACCGGCCCAATTTAGGATTGTGGGTAAGCGGAAACACGCCACGGATTTACAGAACTGCCTCGAGAATTCTACCTAAGCCGACATACCTTTCCTTTGAACGGCAATCCAGGTCTAAAGTGGTCCCTCGTGTCTTCAGAAAACTCCAGATCAACCAGATGATGATGAACGGTGCAACTATCGTCTATGACCTTGACCCACTGACTGTCGTCTGCTGTCACTACCGCTTCGACATGCAGAACGCCGTGAAAGTGAGGCTCCAGTCGCCTTGGAGATCCCGCCAGCATTCTGGGAACACATGCCCTCACCATGACGGAACCCTGGATCTGGAGGGGATGCGTGGAAAAGGCGAGTAGCAAACTTTTATATTTTGTATATAAAGTGAATTGGACAGATGTATTAAACGATTTAGTATGTCGGATGTTTGAGCAAAAATCTTTAAAGATTTACTTTTCAAAGCTTTTATATAACTTGGTAGGCCAACGTCTAGATGGTCGTAAATTTTCGCGTAGCGTATTCCATGTATCAACGCAGATTTATTTAAGACAGACGCAGTGATAAATTCTGATGGTAGCTATAGTGTCTGTAACAGTAGCAGTAGGCCTAATCAAAGTTGACCAAGAATCTGATTCTTGAAATTCTAGGCATCGATCAGAGATTGAAATGTATCCTCGACTCTGGCTATAGGCTACCATCCTTAAAATAGGCATTGTTTTGTTTTGTGAACTCCGTCTACTCCATTGAAATAACATGCTTCATAGGTGGTGCAGAAAATCACGATCAGTAGGTCCATACTGGTAGGGCCTAACCAAGATGAATGAGAACAAGATGTGCTTGATTTCCACTCAAAATAGATGCACGGCTTGACAAATTGGACACCATGCAAAAAACAATTTTATATGAAACCTCCAATTTTGTGAAGGAGAAAGTTAACCAAGATTTGAGGATATGCATAATTTCAGGCCAGTAGATCGATCCACTTTGGAGATATGTGTGATTTTCACCCAAAAAAACTCGCATGGATTGATGCCTTGTCAAAACTAGACATTTCTTGGCACCGCAGGTGCCAGAGTATCCCCAGACATAGTAGCCCCCCCCCCCTTTATAAATAGACCCCCATTTTTAGCAGCATATACTGACACTTGGCATATTTATTGTTTCTTCCATCTAACAATCCACAATCTTGTTGAAGATGTTGGTCCTGTGACCTTGATCTTTTTAAAGATGTGTCCTGTGACCTTGACCTTTGACCTCATGACCCAAAAATCAATTCTGGTCTTGCTTTTCCAATGGGACATATGCAAGTTATGTTTGAAATCTATACATCAATAAAGCAGGAATTATCACCCAGAAACTAATTTTTGGACAGATGGCTCCTTTGACCTTCACCTTTGACCTTGTGACCTCAAAATTGATAGTGTTCTTCCTCTCTTGGCAGGAGAACTATATGTGCAAGATGAAAGATCTGAGATGAAATGTTTGGCTGAAAATGCATCCACATCTTTTTAAAGATGTGTCCTGTGACCTTGACCTTTGACCTCATGACCCCAAAATCAATTTGGGTCTTGCTTTTCCAATGGGACATATACAAGTCAAGATTGAAATCCATACATCAATAAAAGCAGATATTATCATCCAGAAACTAATTTTTGGACAGATGGCTCCTGTGACCTTCACTTTTGACCTTGTGACCTCAAAATTGATAGGGTTCTTCCACTCTTGGCGGGTGAACTATATGTCCAAAATGAAAGATCTGAGATGAAATGTTTGGCTGAAAATGCATCCACATCTTTTTAAAGATGTGTCCTGTGACCTTGACCTTTGACCTCATAACCTCAAAATCAATTTGGGTCTTGCTTTTCCAATGGGATATATATAAGTCAAGTTTGAAATCCATACATCAATAAAAGCAGGAATTATCATCCAGAAACTAATTTTTGGACAGATGGCTCCTGTGACCTACACCTTTGACCTTGTGACCTCAAAATTGATAGGGGTCTTCCACTCTTGGCAGGTGAACTATATGTGCAAGATGAAAGATCTGAGATGAATTGTTTGGCTGAAAATGCATCAACAATCTTTTTAAAGAGGTTTCCTGTGACCTTGACCTTTGACCTCATGACCCCAAAATCAATTTTGGTCTTGCTTTTCCAATGGGTCAAATACAAGTCAAGTTTGAAATCCATACATCAATAAAAGAAGGAATTATCATCAAGAAACTAATTTTTGGACAGATGGCTCCTGTGACCTTCACCTTTGACCTTGTGACCTCAAAATTTATAGGGTTCTTCCTTTCTTGGCAGGTGAACTATATGTGCAAGATGAAAGATCTGAGATAAATTGTTTGGCTGAAAATGCATCCACAATCTTTTTAAAGATGTGTCCTGTGACCTTGACCTATGACCTCATGACCCCAAAATCAATTCGGGTCTTGCTTTTCCAATGGGACATATACAAGTCAAGTTTGAAATCTATACATCCACAAAAGCAGGAATTATCATCCAGAAACTAATTTTTGGACAGATAGCTCCTGTGGCCTTGACCTTTGACCTTGTGACCCCAAAATTTATATGGATCATCCACTATTGGCAAGTGAGCTATATATTCAAGATGGAAGACCTAGGATGAAAGTTTGGCTTAAAATGCACCCACAGTATCTTTTAAAATGCCAGTCCAGTGACCTTGACCTTTGAACTCATGACCCTAGAACCTAAAGGGTTCTTACTTTAGTGGTGGGCCATACATAAGTCATGTTTGAAATCCATATGGCTATCAACACTGGAGATATCATAAGAGGTGTGTGATTTTCACCATATATGGCAATATTCAAGGTCAAGGCCACTATCATAGGAAAGGTCATGACCCCAATTTAAATAAACATCATCCCATAACCCATACCTATGTATATGCCTAATATAAAAGAAATCTGTCCATTAGTTTTTGACTTATAATGCTCACAGTACTGTAAGGTGGCAATTTTGGGGGTATTAAACGGCACGAAAACAAGTAAAGAATAATAGGTGGCGCCACCAGTTTCTGGAACATGACAACCCTATCCATGATCTTCCATCAAGTTGATTTTGGGATAAATCCATGCAAGATTTCTTGAGATATTCAAGAATTTGTGTGATTTTCCCCAAAATTGGACCTATTTAAGGTCAAGGACACTCTCCTATTAAAGGTTATGACCTCATTTTAAATAGGCGTCGTCCTCTCACCCATATCTATACATATACCAAGTTTGGTAAAGTTCCGTGAAATATTTTTTGGGTTATCGCGCCAACAAAATTTATATGCGGCGGCGGCGGCGGCGGCGGTGGCGGCGGCGGCGGCGGCGGCGGGACCGGTATGAAAACATAGTATCCCCCGACTTTGTCTGGGGATACAATGATTGTAGGTGGATTCTAGGTGGCGTGACCAGTCAAGTTTACAAGATACGGCTATAAAAGATCTGTGGACATGCAAACGTCCAGGCCAATAAATTGAAGCACTCCTCAGATCGACGCATGGATGAATGCTACAAATACAACTTAAGCTCGTGCTACGAGTGTTGTGTTAAAGAAAGCTACCCAATATGTATTGACAGGCAATATTTCAGATCAATACATCAAACCAGTCCTGAGTTAGGTTATGAACGCTTTACACCCAAAATGGAGCACGAATGGACGTAACGCAAAGTCGAAAGATCAGTGGTCACACCGAAAGGTCAGTGGGCACCAGTTTAAAACGAACCTGGCTGAAAAAAAATATATATATATAGTATCCGTGACAGGGTCTGACTGGGAAAACAATACCTGCATGAGTGCCTGTGGACCGATGGAATGAACTAATTTGATGCCGAGAGACCGATGATATTAGATTTGGGCTGCTTAAACGCAAATTTCCTGGACCCGTTTCCTACCCCATGCAGTCCAACTCTGATCTGTGAAACTTTGTTTTGGTGGGTACAAAGAGTTTTTGCTGTACCGAAATCAAGTCTTATTTTCTAGTTACTCCTTTGTAAGGGTTTGTTATATACCATGTCCAGGCACCTATAGATGTCAGTTGCTGGAATTTACGAATGAAACTTTTAACCCTACAAGTATATATATACCCGTTTCTTGTTCTCCAGAGTTAAGCTTGTAAAACTTTTGTAGTATCCCAGTCCGTGAATAAGCATCCTCGTCTTCAATATACCAGTCACCGGTCTTCCATGGATGTAACTACAATTAAAATGAAAATGTTTTGGTGAGCATTCAGCTTTACACGATGTCTACGTTAATTCTTGCCATCACAGCTTGCTTTTATGTATCATCCATGGACTTCCCTCGAGTTCCATCTGTATATTTGAATGATTGAACAAAAGCTGCATATATGCGCTCATGAAACCACCAGCTGTACATTTTCGAGTATACTTTACTATGGCGTAGCTCCGTTTGCTCAAAACACAAACTCTGAGCCTGGACACTTGGATTCATATACCTGTATGCAGAGTTTATAACTATTTTTTTCATCAAAGGTCTCTACAAATGCGCAATACTTAACCATCTCACAATATGCGTCACTGAATGTTACAGGATATAGTACATGTATAAAATTTAATGAAATAAATTTCCATTGGTAGACAGAGAGGCATTTAACGGAGTGGTTTTTAATCAACATCTCGCTAAGTACGCGAAGAAATTATGTAGATCATTATTGCATGCAAATTGTTTGCTATACCATTGCATATGTTGGCCAGAATTAAAGGTAAAGGAACCTTCAATTTTTAAAGGCTTCTTGATCTCGGTGCATGCACGTGGTAATTTATAAGTCGGTAGCCGCTCATTATATTACCTTTGACACTTACTTACCTTGCCTTGACAAAGACGGCGTAACACCTCTTCCAGTCGCCTATATACTTCGGAGGGTCCACATGTACTTCAAACTTTGGCAAAGCTATGAATTAATGACCATTGCTTTATAATTTTCTGTTTAAATAAAACTCATGAAAACGTACATTGCCATCAGGTTTCAGATCAATCATACATTCGTAAGTATACGAAAAGATAGTTCTCAAATTGAAAGCATATTTACCCTTGATTTGTGTTCTCATGGATTTTTTTGTAATATTGCATACATTGTCAGGTAAAAGAAGCTTTGTTAGGCCAAAAAATAAAAGGTATGGTTCTCAGGCACTGCCCGCATCAATTTAAAAACCCCGCATCAAATTTTTTTATTTTGATTTTCAATAAAAACTTACCAATTTTGAGTTCCAGCCGTTCGGACATTTCTTTCAAGAAGATAAAATAATACAATTTTGATAAAATTTCCTTTGTTTTGTAGTGCTTTTACTAGTTTAGCAAAACTAATCTGTTATTATATGCTTTTCCCTGATCACATGACATTTTTATCGAAACACAACATAAAAGGTAAACAACAACAACAAAAATCGCCCGCCCGCATTGATTTCTGAAAAAAGTGCCTGAAAACCAAACCTTATTTTTTGGCTTATGTATCAAGGTTATGTTTTCCTCCATAGCGCTATACTTTTTCCTTGTTATGGGTTCATAACTGAAATGAGATGAGCCCGGGTCACCTGGTGTGTAATTCGCAGCCTTGCACCAAGGCAAACATTTTCCATAATACCGTCGCAGATTGTATTATGTATTCTGCGTATATGCATGTGCTATTTTCATTTTCCAACAAATATTAGGCAATATTAGCAATGTACAAGTACACACGCACTGGAGCTTTGTCATGGGTAAAAACGGTTTTGTGTGTAAGAACATTAAACTGCAACATTTTGCGTTTAGATGATAATTCGGCGACTTTATGTCTCTGTGCAACAATTATATACCAACCCGATTTCTCGATGGCAAAGGTCTTGTTGTATCGCTGGCCTTGAGACAGAACATGGATGGTCCAGGTCCCCAAAACAGGCTGGTCAGACAGAGGAAAGGTTAAGTTCACCAGACCTGGATTACAAAATATATCAGATGGCCTTATTCTTTTGAAAAGAAGCTGTTCAAAAGAAAATTTGGTTAATATAACACCGTGCACCTTAATATTTACCCTGAATTTCCCTTGGCCCACATGTTGAATATTTGGAAAATAGCAATAATGAAGTTTCGCAAGCTTAAATATATTTATTTTATGGAAATTAGCCTGATTGAATATTTCCAATTGCATACATTCATAACTTTGGATAAGCTTTTTTCATCCTGCATCCTAAGGCCTATTCTGTGATGCACAGACGTTCCCTTTCAGATCCAGGATATAACTATAATATCCTATACGTGGTAGAGAATGGAGTTGAAAGAACTCCTTAAATTATGTATTCCTCGTATTGCTATCGGCACAAACAATATGATTGATATGAGGTATATATTAATGTCTTACATTAGATGTGAAGAAATAAGTAATATCAGTGCCAATGTGTTTTCTTACTGACTGAAAAATATAAGGTGCAGAAGAAAGTGGCAAGGAGCACGCCGCGCCTTGTTTCTGTTTTTGACCCTGGGAGACCGTCCATGGATCGATAGGCCGTTTTTCACCGGGAATGATTTATAGGGAAAAGACGTATACTTTGGTGTAGTGGACCAGTAAGTCACGCAGAAGAGGTGCAGTGGAAAATTAAATCAATATAAGTGTTGCAGTGGTATAATACTTCAGCTAAACTGGCACAATGGACCAGCCTGTCATTTGATGTATTTACTCTGACACGACAAGCTATAGCATAGGTTTTGGGGCCCAGGGTCATTTTTGTACTTAGGATGGGAACGAAAGATGGGGCAACAATGTTTTCCGGTCAAGGAAGCATATTAAAATAATCTCTTGGAGATGCACAAATTATATGCACAAAGTGCAGTTGGTCATTCGGGTCATCATAGAACAGATTTTGTTCCAGGGATATTCTATTCATGATATACTAATTACCCCTCAGATATGCATAGTTTTGCATAATATATCGAGACCACTGTGCACATTAAGCAGACCATATATAGAATATACGTGCTAATCATATACATGACCGTTTATATGCATTGTTGCGCATTATCGGCAGCGACCAACAACCTGAAAACGCTTCCCCTATATTTACAGCTATAACCTGAAAATAAATTTCGAAATCCTCATGTATATACAAATTTAAATAGTTATGTACAATAATACGATAAGTTTTGTATACTGTTGAGACACAACATCTATAACACCAAAGGCCGTAACAAGATAATTTGTTTCTCCCAAATCGGTGGATCTTACAAAAAGACTCAACTCTAAAGCCTATGCCAGATATATCTTGTATCCGTTTTTATCACTTGTAATCTCACTCCACGTACCTGTACAGAAA
Source organism: Sipunculus nudus (assembly GCA_026874595.1). Lineage (NCBI taxonomy): Eukaryota > Metazoa > Annelida > Sipuncula > Golfingiida > Sipunculidae > Sipunculus > Sipunculus nudus. The sequence goes on from CM049309.1 coordinate 46,158,443, forward strand.
GGCTTCAGATTATCCCAATGGATCATTCTTGAACCCCTGGGGTCCTGCAAAAGACTGAAATACATTAGGTATCCTAACCCTTAAAAGACCGTCAAGATAAAACGTTTACGTATAGTAATGTTCTAAAGGTGTTGGCATATATCGACAAATATCTTTGAATGTTACAAGAAATATGCATGCATGATGGTTTAGGTGCCGGGCTCATGATTGAGAGGTATAGAAACTGGGATATGCTCCCGACCTGATGAGTCTACGTATAGGCTCTGGTGTAAAAGCCCAACAGACCTTACGGTATATCCAGTAATGATTACATTTTATTTGTATTGATATCTTATCATAAACGAGGCTCTATATGTAGTGAACCTTGTATTGTTCCCGTAAATAATAGGAATGCATTGTAACTAAAAATGGTTAAAATTTGTAAAACCCTTTTAATATATATTTTATTCTTTGCTATCGATGGCTGGAGAATGTGCTTAACAGGCTAATTGCATCCGTCAATGTATATGGACTTTCAAGTTGGACTCTTGTGAAATATAATTTTATTCGCGGCTTTAAAAATAAATATGCATGAAATTTCACATTATCTCTAGTTAAATTTGAAAAATTTGCTGTTTCATGCGATGTAAGAGTAAATAAGTTCATGGAATTTACCTACTGTAATGTAAGCTATCATATGCGGGTCAGCGGGTCTCATGTCCGACTTTAGCGTCACTAGCCGGATCAGTACTGCAAAGAACATTCATTCAAAACCTCATGTATTCTCCAGGAAAGATTCTATATATAATCATTTGTAGGCAGAATCGTTATATACAATATAATGATACTCATTAGCAGTTTATTGAACGTGTCCCGGTAAGGATGTATGTACACTCCTCACTCAGCGGTTATATACACTGCAGTAGTTCCAGATCTTCTTCGTTTTATAACTTCTGCTTTGTATAGAAATATTCTCTGGGTCTCACCGACAGGGCTCGCACAGGACAAACAGTTGTAATCCGACCAATAAGAGGGTGGTACAACTGTATCACTTTGTGCATCCAACTCCAAGTTTTAAATCCTCGACATCCCGCTCTCCATGGTACCAACTCTTGGCCCTGTGCCCCGCACTGATGCTGAGACCCCGAAAAACTTGATAAACAAAGTAGCGGTTAAAAGAAAGATCTTTAACGACTGCAAAGTGTAACCCCTGCGTGAGGAGTATGGGATGTATGAAAAGCAAAAAAAGGGATAATTTCATACCCTTTACCAAAGCTGAATAACTATCAACAGATAAAGGAAACCAATATAATTAACAATCATCGTAATTTTTATTACTAGTACTTCACGTATATGTGCATTATATGATTAAGTTAATATTCTCATGAAAAATTGGCTCAATATGAACATCATTTTTTTTGGTGATCTGTGAGAAGCGCATGCATGGTATTTATAAAATACTGTAAGTAATTTGCCTGTTTTCCATCTGTAAAATAATATGTTATAAACAGTGCATAATTTCACCAGTTATATTGTTTAATAGATATGAAATGAAACAGGTGGACTACGCCCAGCTCCGCGATCTTTCATCGTCCAGGTGGTAATTGAGCGAGGTGGCACCTGGTAACTCCCCAAGTAAGGAGAAATACAAAATAACATTCGACAACAAAAATGCAAAATATTTACGCGGAACCTGTAGAACTAACCGTCTTTCATTTTTTATAAGTGACATCAATATTTAAGAAAGAGGCATTTTCTGTTTCTTTGGATCGAATGCAATTTTTGTATGTGCCACCGGCACATATTTGATGCTGGAAGTGTTACTGCATGATCCTTGATGATATAACTAGGTGTACCTTTTTGGCCAGGCTTATAAATTGGTCTGTCTGTCATTATGAACACAGACGTGGACTTCCTCTTCACTGGTACTTGCGTAGAGTTGTAAAAAGTGTACATCCCAGGCCTCGGCGACACACAGTTCCCGCATATCTTTAACTTGTGAAGGCCACATGCTTCCTCTGGAATCTAGGTAATTAAACATTACAGAAAATATTGATACTTTTTATTGATATAGTTAAATATTTTCATGTAATTCTTCTCTGTTTCACAATAGTTTAAAAGCTGGGGTTGTTAATTCAATAATTGATCATCTGTAGGTACTGTGCAAGTGCCATTGAATAAATGTGATTATATCAAGTGACTGCTGATGTTTATGAGTCTTTATCGCTGAACCGGGTACATATTTTGTAACTTGCATTGTAGCAAATGCAGTCTGTCTTAATATTTATTAGTTTCTCCCGTGAATATATTTATGAATTATCTCAGTAAATTTAGGCCAGGGCAGGCTGTGAAATAATCCCACTTTTCCTACTTTTTTCCCTTTATATTGTTTTGGACTTGGTCCTATTTTTCCTTTCTCTTGAAAATTTCCACTTTTCGTTCTGTAACATGCAGTGTCAAAATGATATGATTCGCTGTGAAATTGACAATGTGTTGTCATATGTAAAACATTTTTGGTAATTTTGAGCTTCATGTTATATATATAATCTACATTTGATCATTTTCATTGATAGAAATGATCTGGTTCCAATCAACCAGTCTCAGGCTCATACTACCTGACGGATTACCAGGATATATATATATATATAACTAGACATTTCTTGGCACCGCAGGTGCCAGAGTATCCCCAGACATAGTAGGCCCCCCTCCTTTAAGAACAGACCCCCAATTTTGGCAGCATATACTGACACTTGGCATATTTATTGTTTCTTCCATCTAACAATCCACAATCTTGTTGAAGATGTTGGTCCTGTGACCTTGATTGTTTTAAAGATGTGTCCTGTGACCTTGACCTTTGACCTCATGACCCCAAAATCAATTTGGGTCTTGCTTTTCCCAATGGGACATATGCAAGTCAAGTTTGAAATCTATACATCAATAAAGCAGGAATTATCATCCAGAAACTAATTTTTTTTTACAGGTGGCTCCTCTGACCTTCACCTTTGACCTTGTGACCTCAAAATTGAAAGTGTTCTTCCTCTCTTGGCAGGAGAACTATATGTGCAAGATGAAAGATCTGAGATGAAATGTTTGGCTGAAAATGCATCCACATCTTTTTAAAGATGTGTCCTGTGACCTTGACCTTTGACCTCATGACCCCAAAATCAATTTTGGTCTTGCTTTTCCAATTGGACATATACAAGTCAAGTTTGAAAACCATACATCAATAAAAGCAGGAATTATCATCCAGAAACTAATTTTTGGACAGATGGCTCTTGTGACCTTCACCTTTGACCTTGTGACCTCAAAATTGATAAGGGTTTTCCACTCTTGGCAGGTGAACTATATGTGCAAGATGAAAGATCTCAGATGAATTGTTTGGCTGAAAATGCATCCACAATCTTTATAAAGAGGTTTCCTGTGACTTTGACCTTTGACCTCATGACCCCAAAATCAATTCAGGTCTTGCTTTCCAATGGGTCAAATACAAGTCAAGTTTGAAATCCATACATCAATAAAAGAAGGAATTATCATCCAGAAAATAATTTTTGGACAGATGGCTCCTGTGACCTTCACCTTTGACCTTGTGACCTCAAAATTGATAGGGTTCTTCCTCTCTTGGCAGGAGAACTATATGTGCAAGATGAAAGATCTGAGATGAAATGTTTGGCTGAAAATGCATCCACATCTTTTTAAGGATGTGTCCTGTGACCTTGACCTTTGACCTCATGACCCCAATATCAATTCAGGTCTTGCTTTTCCAATTGGACATATACAAGTCAAGTTTGAAATCCATACATCAATAAAAGCAGGAATTATCATCCAGAAACTAATTTTTGGACAGATGGCTCCTGTGACCTTCACCTTTGACCTTGTGACCTCAAAATTGAAAGGGGGCTTCCACTCTTGGCAGGTGAACTATATGTGCAAGATGAAAGATCTCAGATGAATTTTTTGGCTGAAATTGCATCCACAACCTTTTTACAGAGGTTTCCTGTGACCTTGACCTTTGACCTCATGACCCCAAAATCAATTCAGGTCTTTCTTTTCCAATGGGTCAAATACAAGTCAAGTTTGAAATCCATACATCAATAAAAGAAGGAATTATCATCCAGAAACTAATTTTTGGACAGATAGCTCCTGTGACCTTCACCTTTGACCTTGTGACCCCAAAATTTACATGGATTATCCACTATTGGCAAGTGAGCTATATATTCAAGAGGGAAGACCTGGGATGAAAGTTTGGCTTAAAATGCATCCACATCTTTTTAAAGATGCGTCCTGTGACCTTGACCTTTGACCTCATGACCCCAAAATCAATTTGGGTCTTGCTTTTCCAATGGGACATATACAAGTCAAGTTTGAAATCCATACATCAATAAAAGCAGGAATTATCATCCAGAAACTAATTTTTTGACAGATGGCTCCTGTGACCTTCACCTTTGACCCTGTGACCTCAAAATTGATAGGGGTCTTCCACTCTTGGCAGGTGAACTATATGTGCAAGATGAAAGATCTCAGATGAATTTTTTGGCTGAAATTGCATCCACAACCTTTTAACAGAGGTTTCCTGTGACCTTGACCTTTGACCTCATGACCCCAAAATCAATTCAGGTCTTTCTTTTCCAATGGGCCAAATACAAGTCAAGTTTGAAATCCATACATCAATAAAAGAAGGAATTATCATCAAGAAACTAATTTTTGGACAGATAGCTCCTGTGGCCTTGACCTTTGACCTTGTGACCCCAAAATTTATATGGAATATCCACTATTGGCAAGTGAGCTATATATTCAAGAGGGAAGACCTGGGATGAAAGTTTGGCTTAAAATGCATCCACATCTTTTTAAAGATGCGTCCTGTGACCTTGACCTTTGACCTCATGACCCCAAAATCAATTTGGGTCTTGCTTTTCCAATGGGACATATACAAGTCAAGTTTGAAATCCATATGGCTATCAACACTGGAGATATCATAAGAGGTGTGTGATTTTCACCATATATGGCAATATTCAAGGTCAAGGCCACTATCATAGGAAAGGTCATGACCCCAATTTAAATAAACATCATCCCATAACCCATACCTATGTATATGCATAATATAAAAGAAATCTATCCATTAGTTTTTGACTTATAATGCTCACAGTACTGTAAGGTGGCAATTTTGGGGGTATTAAACGGCATGAAAACAAGTAAAGAATAATAGGTGGCGCCACCAGTTTCTGGAACATGACAACCCTATCCATGATCTTCCATCAACTTGATTTTAGGATAAATCCATGCAAGATTTCTTGAGATATTAAAGAATTTGTGTGATTTTCCACAAAATTGGACCTATTCAAGGTCAAGGACACTCTCCTAGTAAAGGTCATGACCTCATTTTAAATAGGCGTCGTCCTCTTACCCATATCTATACATATACCAAGTTTGGTAAAGTTCTGTGAAATATTTTTTGGGTTATCGCGCCAACAAGATTTATATGCGGCGGCGGCGGCGGCGGCGGCGGGACCGGTATGAAAACATAGTATCCCCCGACTTTGTCTGGGGATACAATAATATACAGGTTTCCTGCAATAAACAACTACTAAAGACCTCTATGGTCTTACACTAGAGCTTTATAATTATACAAATATAGAGGAATCAAGTTTTCTTAGACATTTTTTACTACATAGTTTCGTGCAACATGTTGTACTCATCAGGTAAGGTTGTCTGATTGAAATGGACTGGATCATACCGGTACATATTTGAGAAGCCGTCCATATATATATATATATATATATATATATATATATATATATATATATATATATGTACGATGTAGGGAACATCATATAATCTTGAACAGTGTCTTCTAATTTAAATGTGGGCTCAGCCCTTCTTTAATGCATTTTCCCCAAATCCTTCACACAGTGTTTCAGTCCTGTACCCTAAATACTAAACAACCGAACAGTTTATCTGTCCGAGATACAGAGCAGAACCAAATATCGATTTTGGAAACAATTTATGAAAACTACAAGCGTATAATTATGTACATGAATTTCTAAAGCCGGATGCATGATCCAATGGACGGTTGTCTCATAGACACTCTGTATGCAGCATGAGCCACGCAGTGACATTAATTCAGGTCTATCCCATGAACGTCCAATTAGCCTGATATAATTTGATTATTTATCATGAGCTGGACGTACTCAAGATGGTGACCAGGGTGTCATGTAATTTCTAGGATTCAATTTGCCAATAATTCAGGACGCATATGGATGATTTCATGGGCCGACTTGATCATAGCGGGGTTAATGACGGGAACTTATTGGTAAATATTTGTCAACTATGAGAGCGTCCCATGACAATATCATGAAACTGAAATATTGGAGGCATTGATATATCGCGGTTTGGCTATAAGCAATTAAAACATACCATAAGTTCCAGATATATTCCTACTTTACTAGATCATAAGGAGAGCCCAGTATGTCTTGCATGTGACATTTTCTTTGAATATTTCCCGACATTATTACAAGTGCCGGAAGATGGACTTACCTTAAGATGTAAAGTACCTTTGCCTGAAACAGAAACAACATATATCAGGAGTTAAATATAGAACATCATACAGCAATTTATATTTTCCACTATGTTAATTAATGTGATATTTTATGTGGTATTTCATAGCTTAGACTATCCAACCCAACCTTTCAAATATATATTTAAAAAATAAATCTTCTTTATCGTTATAAAGGTCAAAAGAGCATAGATGACTGATGTGAAGCCATGCTGATTGGAGAATTTCCATTGATGATTCGGTGAACACTCCAGTTTGGAGTCTATAAGAATAAAGCCTGACTGTTCTCGCAAGGGCGGATTTCTTTTTCCTTCCTACATAAAACTCTTTAAGAGAAAGAACAATACACGCTTAAAATAGTGAAAACAGCACCGAAATTGCCGACAATTGTACCATTACAGCCTTAATCATAAGAAAGGTTGTACACCATTCCCCCTGGCTGCGCCAAATTAGCCCCCTAAAAATTCTAAAATCCTCTATCCGCCCATACCTCATGACGTTAGTGCGGTTAAATGCCTCTATATGTTTGCAGAGGGTGATTCTAGTTTATATTAAAGGGGCTCAATCACCTACAAGCATGTTGAATTAGCACGAAAAATAGCTCCTTCCATTTAAAATAAATTTGTACCTGCCAAAATTTTGCCCTGAAACCGTTTGCTTACTCGTGTAAACGAGTTTTAAAAACAATGGACTGGGCGCGATCACAGACGTCAACATAACAGCGCGCACACTTGTCAAGCAGGAGATATACTGACTGACTTGGCCGTAAAAATGTAATAAATATTCCGGCTGGCTGAAACATCGCTTGTTGCGGCTCACAATCGGACTTCCTGTCACGCGACCTTGTTTTGGTAAACAAACCTTCGTGGAATGTGTCTACAAACACGCATAACCAAAAAGGAGGTGTTAATCAGCCGTATGCGAGATACTGAGACTGTGTGCTGGGATGTTTTTATTGGGAAACTTTTGTATAAAGCAAAACTCAACTGATAGTGTGATAGAATAGGCATAACATTGCTCCTCATTACATTCCTTTAAGCGTTCTTTCACATCTAAATATTTGTAAAATAATGCGTGATTGTAAAAATATACATTCATTGTAAACAATTTGTTCTGTTGATATTGAAAATTTTTAAGGTAAAAAGTTATGATGTAATTACCGAATATTTTCTGGCTGGAATGTACCACTTGCTTGCCAGTGGGGGCGTACAGCTTCAGGTCCACATGCACTGGTTCGGACGGTTCCATTATGGTCACCGCCACTGCCTGGTCTGTCCCTGACCGTAACGCTGCGGGTACCAGCACCACGTAACCCCTGAAATATACAAACCATTTCTTATTCCCACTGTCATTCGTTGTATTACTGGGTCATGTAGTAATATATACCTTTTGTATATATACATTTGTGTCAACACAACCTAAATTGCACTTTTCCAGTGAAGCAAGTGTTGTGTTAGTCCTGTTCTAATTTTTAGGCCTTTTATGTTTGTAATAGTCGGAGCGTTGTATATGTTACTGTTACTGTTATCATGTACCTTTAATAGCAAGTGGTAGTAGTACCATGGATCATGGAGTTACAATTTATTTTATATCAATGAGAGTATTTAGAGCTTTAGCAGTAACAGTATAGTCATGGCTCAACATTAGCAGGTAGGTAGCAATCACCCGGAGGACGAGTAAAAAGTGCCAAAAAAAAATGCAGAACATTCATTTGGTTATATTTGTTCATTTGTACGTAAACGAACATTTATTTTATATGCCCAGCCAGTTTTGCATGCTGAACAATGCGACATTATATGGGGTAATTTCACATAGTATAGAAGATTTAGAATAGTTATATATATATATATATATATATATATATATATATATATATTGTATATATGTCAAAATAAAGAGTAGGACTATTTGTTATATTCAATCAATCATCAATAAATAAGCAGAAGTGAGACCAGGGAACGTCATTTATTATTATTTTTAATGTTATTTAAAACATCAATGATTTTAAGCTCAGATTATGTAAACAATGCAACTGAGTCAACTGGAAAAGTTTGTAGGGGAGCGTTTAAGCTTTTGTTAATAGTAGAAACAATTGATAGAAGTAGAATTAAGTGGATTAATCAGGTGTGAATTGCAGGCTAGAGGTACAAAGGTTTGTGGCGTGATGTAACAGTAATATCTTGGAACTTAATGTAGACTAGGCACCCATGGGTCTCGACACTCAGCTGAATTTGTTTATATGGATATTTGTATGAGCTTTATCAAATGTGGGTCCTCTGAGCTGGACCCTTGACCTTGTGACAAAAAATCTGCGAACCTACTGTCCTTGAACTTACAGCATTTTGATTTTCATTAGTCTTAAAAAAAGGAGCTCCAGTGACCTTGACCTCCATCTAGTAACCTCAAAGTTTACAGATTCCTTTCACTTTGGGCAGTTAGGCCTAAGCCATATGTGAAAGATGGAAGGGTTGGGATGAACAAGTTTGATTTAAAATGCATCCACAATCTTTTTTTAAGATGTGGCAGAGGCGTAGCCAGGATTGAGGGAGGGGAGGGGCCATGATCAGTGGCGAATCCAGATATTCGAAAACGGAGGGGGGGGGGGGGGGGGGCTAATATACATGAATGGGTTCTATGAAAACTGTTTACGTGTATATGTATGTATATATTATTAATGTTATTTTTATTATTATTATTCTTATTATTTTTATGATGACTATACGTTATATATTTCAGTGTATGAAACATTATGAATCATGGTTTCATTCAGGTTAGTTTCAGTTACATGGGGAGGGTATGGGAGGGAGTATCCACTCCCGTACTGGGATTTTTTTTAATATGCAATGTAAAGAGGATGTTTTTAGGCAATTTTCATAAAAAATGAGGATTTCCTGTTCCTGAAAAAATTATTCCCTTAGGTCTTTGCGTTATGTTGTCAAACTGTAGAGAGGTTCAATATTTACTATTTATATTTCTTCAAAAAAAATAAAAATATAAAATTTCAATCGTGTTCAACATGTTAAAGTCAATGGCGCAAAAGCGCATTTACGTTTATATCTTACAAAATAATATCTTTTGAATGTAATGCTCGGAGTGAAATAACTGATATGTTGAAGTTTTATGTTAGGCCAAAAAAATAAGGTTTGGTTCTCAGGCACTTTTTATGCCCCCGCCAAGAAGTGGCAGGGGCATATAGTTTTACCCATGTCCGTCCTTCAGTCATTCCGAAGTCAAACAGTTGTACGGTTTTTTTTTCGCAATGCCTGCAGATATTGGCCTGATTTTGGGTGTGTGGCCAGATAATGACCAGTTACAGATCGAGTTCGCGTTTCGTCCCGACTGCCCTACTTTTGACCGTTTTACGGCTCCTACACTTAGAAAATTTCATGAAAAATAGAAATTTTCATGCCAAATACACATGTACTGACATTTTTTCGCAATGCCTGCAGATATTGGACTGATTTTTGGTGTGTGGGCAGATATTGACCAGTTACAGATCGAGTTTGCGTTTTGTCCCAGTTGACCTACTTTTGACCGTTTTATGGCTCCTGAACATAGAAAATTTCATGACAAATACACATGTACGGACCCTTTTTCGCAATGCCTGCAGATATTGGCCTGATTTTTGGTGTGTGGGTAGATATTGACCAGTTACAGATCGAGTTCGCGTTTCGTCTCAGTTGACCTACTTTTGACAGTTTTACGGCTCCTGAACATAGAAAATTTCATGAAAAATATAAATTTTCATGACAAATACACATGTACGGACTTTTTTCGCAGTGCCTGCAGATATTGGCCTGATTTTTGGTATGTGGGCAGATAATGACCAGTTACAGATCGAATCGCGTTTCGTCCCGGTTGACCTACTTTTGATTATTTTACGGCTCCTAAACATAGAAAATTTCATGAAAAATATAAATTTTCATGACAAATGTAAATTTACAGCCGTTTTTAGCCCTCAGCTCATAGGCTGATGGGCTATTGTCGTCACCCAAGCTGTCCGTCTGTCTGTCCATCCGTCTGTCCGGCGTCCGTCCGTCCCGCGTCTGTTAACTTTTACCTTGTGAGCGGGATATCTCTAAAAGGATTCACCGTTGGAATTTTATTACATCAGTGAAGATGTATATCAACAAAATATTGGTCAAGTGCAAAGATGGGTGACCTTGACCTTTTTTTCTTTGTTTTAGAGTTGATTATACAAAAACACTCGGAAGCTTATATCTCAGGAACCATTTGGTGGATTGTTATGAAACATGGTACATACCTCTCCAATTTAAATTTATAACTGATTATCAGCTTTTGCTAATATTCTAATTTCGCAATGCAATGCTTACAGTTACTGGCCTATGTTTGGTCTGTGGGGGCATAATGACCATTTACAGATCGAGTTCGCGTTTCGTCCCTTTTGACCATATGACAGATCCTGAACATAGAAAATTTCATGAAAGACAGAAATTTTTATGAAAAATGCACATGTATGGACTTTTTTCACAATGCCTGCAGATACTGGCCTGATTTTTTGTGTGTTGCTTGATAATGACCCGTTACAGATAGAGTTTGCATTTAGCCCTTGTTGACCTACTTTTGACCATACGACACCTCCTGGACTTAAAAAATTTTACATAATTTAACAAATGTTTCTAATTTGCCCCAGACGGGGGCATTCGTGTCGTTCCGACACATCTAGTTTCAGAAATCAGTGCGGCCGGGCAATATTTTATTTTTACTTTTTTGTATGTTTTGATTAAAATGTCATTATGACCAGGGAAAAGCGTGAAAATAACAGAATTATTTGCTAAAAGCACCACATAACAAAGGAAATCTTATCAAAAGTTGTATTATTTTATCTTTTTGAAAGATGAAATCAAAATTTAAAAAAATGGTGCCGGGGGGGGGGGGGGTAAAAATTGAAGCGGGCGGTGCCTAAGAACCATACCTTTTATTTTTTATTTTATTATTTTTTTTTTGCCTTAAACTTTGCGTTTTACCGGGGTCCATGGCCTCAACAGCACACAAGACTCCTCAGAGCAAAGATCGCGAGATCACCGGAGGAGCCGTGAGATTGTTCACGGTCGACCCCAACCAGGGTCTGGTGCTCTGCATTTGTTCTGCAGCTGTTCATAAATATCCTCATCCTCAACTAATGAATTTGAAAGTATTAAACGGCAGATGAAAAATCTAATTGCTAATTGATAAAAAGAAATATGAAAAACGAAAATTAATCACGATTTTTTTTTAAAATTAGAAAATATATTGCAGCTCAGCAGGGGTCGCGCCCCGAAGGCGCACCCTCCGGATCCGCCACTTATAGCAAAGGCAATTTAATGCATATATATATATATATATATATATATATATATATATATATATATATATATATATACATATTAGTATTAGCCTAAGTGAAATTCCGAAAGGACGGCGTGTACTAGATTCGACCGGGGGGGGGGGGGCATGCCCCCCTGCGGCTCCCCTCTGGCTACGCCCCTGATGTGGGCCCTGTTACCTTCACCGAACTGCAAGATATAACAAGACTTTTGGACTATTAAGTATCATACTTTTATCAATGTAAAAGCTGTATACTCAGATATTGTGATATAATATGAAATTTCCATTTAGCATGATTTACACCTATATTCATTCTTTTATTTATTTTAGGTGTATTATAGATTCTCTGTTTATGTAAAATGTCTTTGATTTGCTTTTACTTATGTGTGATTGTGTATAGATATATACTTCCTGTGATATAAGATCATTTCTTAGAACTTTACATGTACAAATACCTGTGCTGTGCTTACTATATGTACAAATACCTGTGCTTTAAATGCTTGTAATCAAAATTTCATGCTTTCAAGGCTTATATTGTCTTATTGACAGAAGTCAGGGATCACTCCATCGTTAACTTTTTACTATAATCAGTGTTTTTTCCCCCCGTGGCAATATTAACAAGCAGAGTTAATTTACAGCTGCAGTCTATCAGTAACTCCCCCCCCCCCCCCCCGCAACCAGTGTTTGTTTTTCCGTGGCAATATAAACAAGCAGAGTTAATTTACAGCTGCAGTCTATCCGTAACCCCCCCCCCCCCCCCCCCCAACCATCTATGGTACGTTCAGGACCCCCTAAGGCCAAGTGTATGAATTTATCCGAGAGTTAGGGCAAGCTACAGGAAAATGATTAACTTAGCTTTAGGAATTTCCTAGCTTGGCTGTAAGGGGCGTAATAATAGGCCTTTATCATATTGTGAATCAGTGTGCATGTATACCTGTATAGAAAGTACGGAAAGCAAAGTTTATGAAGTGGTATTACATCGCAAGTATTACAATGTCTGTTTTATCCTGTTATGATGACCGTTTAGATAAAACTGCTGTGCCCATCAGTCACACCAGGCTTATCATTAACTCTGGTGTGTTATATGCTATGACTGGGTCAGAGCAGGCCTGCAGGTGTACATATACGAGCTGAAATAATCCGCCGGGTTTCCAAGCTGTCACGTGTGACTTGCCACGCCTCTTGCCTGAAACTGGATACTCCAAGTCTAGAACCGGTAAATTTAAAATGTAATGGCTCCTGTTCACATTGGGATTTTCACTCAAAATTAACACTTTTTGCTCAGTGAAGGAGGAAAATGATCATCATTATTGAAAAAATAGACTTAATTTAAATCACAAAGTTATCAGATTATCGGTTCAGGTGTATTACCTATATTATAAAATAATTCCAGGCTAAATATCAAGGATGTGCTTGATATTCTTAACTTAGCCAGAAAAGGGAATTCACATTTTGATTTAATCCAGTTTCAGTGTCTTCATGTGGATAACAAAGTGTGTTTTGAAATCTATAGTGCTGACCTCTTGTGGATGCAATCACAACAAACAAAACCCATATTATAACACCCAAAGCGGATGTTGGTCTTAAAGCATTTACTATGGTTACAGAAATATAGCTGTCGCCAGAAACCAAGATCCATTGTGATAATGCCAAAATGAAGTGAAAGGCTTATAAAGATAGAAAAATAATGGAAAAAATGAAAAATTAAGCTGCCCCGAGTGAGGATCGAACTCACGACCTTGAGATTATGAGACTCACGCGCTACCTACTGCGCTATCGAGGCCCGCTTGTAAGTGAAGATGCAAAAATGATATATATATAGCTGACATAGTTGACATCGGCCGGATTCATAACCCTAAGGAGGTCATGCTATCGTCCGTGGCTATATGTGTTTGTTTACTGGCAGAATAAGCAAAGGATACTATATCGAGTTCTTCTTCAAACCTCAAAGGCTGTGTGATCGCAACTTTAAGGCTCAAGAAGACCAACTTTCCATTAGCGGGTCTTTTTTTTACTATAAATAATAAGAGTTTCCGGCTGGAGCGCAAGCTAGCGCTCTGACTTGAACTGTGTTTGAGTAGACTCAGTTGTGGCTCTACTGAAACAGCCTACAGGCCTATAATAATCACTACTAGAGCCACAATTGGGTCTAGCGCTCATGCTGCATATAGTCTGACTGCCAAAGGTTTCATAGCTGAAGTAGGGGCCGGGTTCAGGAAATGATTATATACTGGCTTCGGCGATATTTTTTTTTATTACTGTATAATTTTAATTGCAGGCTACAGGTATATTAGGCGGTTGCAAGTTTGAAAATAATAACCATAGCACTGAACATTGTTTATTAATTAGGGCACCGCCTTGGAGCTGGTGCCCAATAATAATCAGGTTTATATCGGCTGTCTGTGTCCATCCGCCACATATTGCGCGAACAATTCCAGCAATTCCTACCCTGATCATTTTACCGGTAGGCCTACTGAAGTTTGACACCCGTGACATGTACAATACATTTATTTGCGCTATTTAATTTCAGACCAATTGGAAATCCAATATGGCCTTCATAACTTCAGCAATTTACGCTATATTGACCTAATTTCTGGTATGTAAATATATATATAGGAAATATATGCATTCATGAATGCATGGTTATATTAAACATTAAAATAATATCACCATCGGTTTTTAATGGTGGTCAGTTTTGAAGTGAAACAATATGTTTTTATTGGAAAATGGAGGTTTCCCCTTAATTTAATTTTTTTCTTTTAATTTCTTTTTAATTTCTTTTAAATTTAATTCTTTAATTTTAATCCGTCCGGAATTATTTTTTTTTTTCTTCCTTTGCCCTTGACCCGTCCGTTCACAAAAATTCATCGAAATTCATTGAGAGCTTCATACATATGTCTCGTACGAAACATTTGTCGTTCACCCAGGTTCCATGTTTAAGGTTCCAAGTTTAAGGTCCAAGATTCCAAGTTAAACATTCTAGATTCCAAGTTTAAGGTTCATGCCTCCAAGTATAAGGTTCAATGGTCTAAGCGTAAGGTTCCAGATTGAAGGTTCCCGGTTCCAAGTTTAAGGATTCAGGTTCCAAGTTTTGAGGCTCCACGTTCCAATTTTATCGACAACTTCGCAGGCGCGGGGACAGGTAGATCAGCGGCCTCCTGGCATAGGTATACATGCATGCAGGCCGTCTCCAAACTTAAAAAAAAAGTTTCATATTCCATTTTTCAAGTTGCAAGTTTACCGCCTATATATCCCTCGCGGGGGATATAGGCGCCTAAATATATTAATAGTTATATACAGGTGGCGCTTTTTTCTGATATATATATATATATATATATATATATATAATTATATATATATATATATATATATATATATATATATATATATATATATATATATATATGGTTCTTAACTCTTCTTCACGTGCTGTTATGTCTTGATTCTTATATCAGCTCATGGTTGCACGTGGCAGATGAAGTCTGGCACTCTTATGTTCTTAGTCCTTTATCCCTAACTTCACAATAACTGGGCATATAATACACAAAACACGCACTAAGATCAACACTTTACCTCTGTATCCTCCAGGTAACAAAGTCTCTAATGTCAAACATCTAAATGCTTATTTCTAAGAGTGATCCCGTCAACCTTTCACTCTTTATATCTTGGAACCATCTTTCTCTCATGAAATCTCGACAAGTCCCCGACAGAAAGTTGATATCCCCAGATAATTTCGTGGCCACATACATGAGTAATTGTCTGACCTGCTTGTACTGATAAAGACCGGCACTGCCTCCAGGCAACTAAATGTAAACAATACTCGCTGGCTTGGTAATTATACACACCATACCAAGCAGCTCTATATGTCATATCATCACTATGGTCATAACCTTTAACCTTAACTTCATTAAAGCCAGCCATTCGCCTGCCTTATTTGTCGAATGTATTCAATTTCTGGTTTCCTCTGTGTGCATTTTGATGAACTGTAGATAATGCGTGCTTAGAAAGGTTCCTATATATATAACGCCACTGTGTCAGATGTATGAGCTTTTTTATACTAGCTGTTTGTGAACATGTTACATAAAACGTGACCGAAGAACGGCGGAGGTGCTTGATTGCATATGTGCAGAAGTTGTATGTCACTAGTTGCTAACCCTGCATGTTCCTCTGATTAGGCCTAGAGGTCCTTGTTGAATTTGTGTGGAATACGACCGGTTGTCATTTTGACGGACACTCTACATGCTATGAACAATTTCATATAAGCCTACACAAAATTCAAGGCCTGTATACCAGGAGTTCATGGTTTAGGGCGTATTAATATGAAATGTATAAGGGATTATATTCAGTTAATAGTCATCAAATACCGGAATAGGACCCTTAAAAACCAAATTAAGCTTAAACACCTAAAATGTTTTCTATTCTCTTCGCTTGGGAGTATAGGCGGTAGGGAATGTAGAATCAATATCCTCGCTTGTTATGGCTGCTGACAGCCGCGTCCAAAGTCCAAATTTAGAAATTTCAGTTAAGAAAATCAGCTCAGTTTGAGCAAAAGCAAAACAGGTGAAGAGACACATAATGTACTTTTGTCGTTTTAATTGTATCCCCAGACAAAGTCGGGGGATACTATGTTTTCATACCGGTCCCGCCGCCGCCGCCGCCGCCGCCGCCGCCGCCGCCGCATATGAATCTTGTTGGCGCGATAACCCAAAAAATATTTCACGGAACTTTACCAAACTTGGTATATGTATAGATATGGGTAAGAGGACGACGCCTATTTAAAATGAGGTCATGACCTTTACTAGGAGAGTGTCCTTGACCTTGAATAGGTCCAATTTTGGGGAAAATCACACAAATTCTTTAATATCTCAAGAAATCTTGCATGGATTTATCCCAAAATCAAGTTGATGGAAGATCATGGATAGGGTTGTCATGTTCCAGAAACTGGTGGCGCCACCTATTATTCTTTACTTGTTTTCGTGCCGTTTAATACCCCCTAAATTGCCACCTTGCAGCACTGTGAGCATTATAAGTCAAAAACTAATGGACAGATTTCTTTTATATTATGCATATACATAGGTATGGGTTATGGGATGATGCTTATTTAAATTGGGGTCATGACCTTTCCTATGATAGTGGCCTTGACCTTGAATATTGCCATATATGGTGAAAATCACACACCTCTTATGATATCTCCAGTGTTGATAGCCATATGGATTTCAAACATGACTTATGTATGGCCCACCACTAAAGTAAGAACCCTATAGGTTCTAGGGTCATGAGGTCAAAGGTCAAGGTCACTGGACTGGCATTTTAAAAGATACTGTGGATGCATTTTAAGCCAAACTTTCATCCCAGGTCTTCCATCTTGAATATATAGCTCACTTGCCAATAATGGATGATCCATATAAATTTTGGGGTCACAAGGTCAAAGGTCAAGGCCACAGGAGCTATCTGTCCAAAAATTAGTTTCTGGATGATAATTCCTGCTTTTATTGATGTAATGATTTCAAAATTGACTTATATATGTCCCATTGAAAAAGCAAGACCCAAATTGATTTTGGGGTCATGAGGTCAAAGGTCAAGGTCACAAGAAATCTCTTTAAAAAGATTGTGGATGCATTTTCAGCCAAACAATTCATCTCAGATCTTTCATCTTGCACATATAGTTCACCTGCCAAGAGTGGAAGACCCCTATCAATTTTGAGGTCACAAGGTCAAAGGTGAAGGTCACAGGAGCCATATGTCCAAAAATTAGTTTCTGGATGATAATTCCTGCTTTTATTGATGTATGGATTTCAAACTTGACTTATATATGTCCCATAGGAAAAGCAAGACCCAAATTGATTTTGGGGTCATGAGGTCAAATGTCAAGGTCACAGGACACATCTTTAAAAAGATGTGGATGCATTTTCAGCCAAACATTTCATCTCAGACCTTTCATCTTGCACATATAAGTCATCTGCCAATAGAGGATGACCCCTATCAATTTTGAGGTCACAAGGTCAAAGGTGAAGGTCACAGGAGCCATCTGTCCAAAAATTAGTTTCTGGATGATAATTCCTTCTTTTATTGATGTATGGATTTCAAACTATACATGTATTTGACCCATTGGAAATGCAAAACCGGAATTGAATTTCGGGTCATGAGGTCAAAGGTCAAGGTCACAGGACACATCTTTAAAAAGATTGTGGATGCATTTTCAGCCATACAATTCATCTCAGATTTTTCATTTTGCACATATAGTTCACCTGCCAAGAGTGGAAGACCCCTATCAATTTTGAGGTCACAAGGTCAAAGGTGAAAGTCACAGGAGCCATATATCCAAAAATTAGTTTCTGGATGATAATTCCTGCTTTTATTGATGTATGGATTTCAAACTTGACTTATATATGTCCCATTGAAAAAGCAAGACCCAAATTGATTTTGGGGTCATGAGGTCAAAGGTCAAGGTCACAGGAAATCTCTTTAAAAAGATTGTGGATGCATTTTCAGCCAAACAATTCATCTCAGATCTTTCATCTTGCACATATAGTTCACCTGCCAAGAGTGGAAGACCCCTATCAATTTTGAGGTCACAAGGTCAAAGGTGAAGGTCACAGGAGCCGTATGTCCAAAAATTAGTTTCTGGATGATAATTCCTGCTTTTATTGATGTATGGATTTCAAACTTGACTTATATATGTCCCATAGGAAAAGCAAGACCCAAATTGATTTTGGGGTCATGAGGTCAAAGGTCAAGGTCACAGGACACATCTTTAAAAAGATGTGGATGCATTTTCAGCCAAACATTTCATCTCAGACCTTTCATCTTGCACATATAAGTCATCTGCCAATAGAGGATGACCCCTATCAATTTTGAGGTCACAAGGTCAAAGGTGAAGGTCACAGGAGCCATCTGTCCAAAAATTAGTTTCTGGATGATAATTCCTTCTTTTATTGATGTATGGATTTCAAACTATACATGTATTTGACCCATTGGAAATGCAAAACCGGAATTGAATTTCGGGTCATGAGGTCAAAGGTCAAGGTCACAGGACACATCTTTAAAAAGATTGTTGATGCATTTTCAGCCATACAATTCATCTCAGATTTTTCATTTTGCACATATAGTTCACCTGCCAAGAGTGGAAGACCCCTATCAATTTTGAGGTCACAAGGTCAAAGGTGAAAGTCACAGGAGCCATATATCCAAAAATTAGTTTCTGGATGATAATTCCTGCTTTTATTGATGTATGGATTTCAAACTTGACTTATATATGTCCCATTGAAAAAGCAAGACCCAAATTGATTTTGGGGTCATGAGGTCAAAGGTCAAGGTCACAGGAAATCTCTTTAAAAAGATTGTGGATGCATTTTCAGCCAAACAATTCATCTCAGATCTTTCATCTTGCACATATAGTTCACCTGCCAAGAGTGGAAGACCCCTATCAATTTTGAGGTCACAAGGTCAAAGGTGAAGGTCACAGGAGCCATATGTCCAAAAATTAGTTTCTGGATGATAATTCCTGCTTTTATTGATGTATGGATTTCAAACTTGACTTATATATGTCCCATAGGAAAAGCAAGACCCAAATTGATTTTGGGGTCATGAGGTCAAAGGTCAAGGTCACAGGACACATCTTTAAAAAGATGTGGATGCATTTTCAGCCAAACATTTCATCTCAGACCTTTCATCTTGCACATATAAGTCATCTGCCAATAGAGGATGACCCCTATCAATTTTGAGGTCACAAGGTCAAAGGTGAAGGTCACAGGAGCCATCTGTCCAAAAATTAGTTTCTGGATGATAATTCCTTCTTTTATTGATGTATGGATTTCAAACTATACATGTATTTGACCCATTGGAAATGCAAAACCGGAATTGAATTTCGGGTCATGAGGTCAAAGGTCAAGGTCACAGGACACATCTTTAAAAAGATTGTTGATGCATTTTCAGCCATACAATTCATCTCAGATTTTTCATTTTGCACATATAGTTCACCTGCCAAGAGTGGAAGACCCCTATCAATTTTGAGGTCACAAGGTCAAAGGTGAAAGTCACAGGAGCCATATATCCAAAAATTAGTTTCTGGATGATAATTCCTGCTTTTATTGATGTATGGATTTCAAACTTGACTTATATATGTCCCATTGGAAAAGCAAGACCCAAATTGACTTTGGGGTCATGAGGTCAAAGGTCAAGGTCACATCTTTAAAAAGAGGTGGATGCATTTTCAGCCAAACATTTCATCTCAGACCTTTCATCTTGCACATATAAGTCATCTGCCAATAGAGGAAGACCCCTATCAATTTTGAGGTCACAAGGTCAAAGGTGAAGGTCACAGGAGCCATCTGTCCAAAAATTAGTTTCTGGATGATAATTCCTTCTTTTATTGATGTATGGATTTCAAACTATACATGTATTTGACCCATTGGAAATGCAAAACCGGAATTGAATTTCGGGTCATGAGGTCAAAGGTCAAGGTCACAGGACACATCTTTAAAAAGATTGTGGATGCATTTTCAGCCATACAATTCATCTCAGATCTTTCATTTTGCACATATAGTTCACCTGCCAAGAGTGGAAGACCCCTATCAATTTTGAGGTCACAAGGTCAAAGGTGAAGGTCACAGGAGCCATATATCCAAAAATTAGTTTCTGGATGATAATTCCTGCTTTTATTGATGTATGGATTTCAAACTTGACTTATATATGTCCCATTGGAAAAGCAAGACCCAAATTGACTTTGGGGTCATGAGGTCAAAGGTCAAGGTCACATCTTTAAAAAGAGGTGGATGCATTTTCAGCCAAACATTTCATCTCAGACCTTTCATCTTGCACATATAAGTCATCTGCCAATAGAGGAAGACCCCTATCAATTTTGAGGTCACAAGGTCAAAGGTGAAGGTCACAGGAGCCATCTGTCCAAAAATTAGTTTCTGGATGATAATTCCTTCTTTTATTGATGTATGGATTTCAAACTATACATGTATTTGACCCATTGGAAATGCAAAACCGGAATTGAATTTCGGGTCATGAGGTCAAAGGTCAAGGTCACAGGACACATCTTTAAAAAGATTGTGGATGCATTTTCAGCCATACAATTCATCTCAGATCTTTCATTTTGCACATATAGTTCACCTGCCAAGAGTGGAAGACCCCTATCAATTTTGAGGTCACAAGGTCAAAGGTGAAGGTCACAGGAGCCATATATCCAAAAATTAGTTTCTGGATGATAATTCCTGCTTTTATTGATGTATGGATTTCAAACTTGACTTATATATGTCCCATTGGAAAAGCAAGACCCAAATTGATTTTGGGGTCATGTGGTCAAAGGTCAAGGTCACATCTTTAAAAAGAGGTGGATGCATTTTTAGCCAAACATTTCATCTCAGGTCTTTCATCTTGCACATATAGTTCACCTGCCAAGAGAGGAAGAACCCTATCAGTTTTGAGGTCACAAGGTCAAAGGTGAAGGTCACAGGAGCCATCTGTCCAAAAATTAGTTTCTGGATGATAATTCCATCTTTTACTGATGTATGGATTTCAAACTTGGCTTTGTTATTGACCCATTAGAAAAGCAAGACCCAAATTGATTTTGGGGTCATGAGGTCAAAGGTCAAGGTCACAGGAAACCTCTTTAAAAAGATTGTGGATGCATTTTCAGCCAAACAATTCATCTCAGATCTTTCCTCTTGCACATATAGTTCACCTGCCAAGTGTGGAAGACCCCTATCAATTTTGAGGTCACAAGGTCAAAGATGAAGGTCACAGGAGCCATATGTCCAAAAATTAGTTTCTGGATGATAATTCCTGCTTTTATTGATGTATGGATTTCAAACTTGACTTGTATATGTCCCATTGGAAAAGTAAGACCAAAATTTGAATTTGGGGTCATGAGGTCAAAGGTCAAGGTCACAGGACACATCTTAAAAAGAGGTGGATGCATTTTCAGCCAAACATTTCATCTCATATCTTTCATCTTGCACATATAGTTCTCCTGCCAAGAGGATGAACACTATCAATTTTGAGGTCACAAGGTCAAAGGTGAAGGTCACAGGAGCCATCTGTCCAAAAATAAGTTTCTGGATGATAATTCCTGCTTTATTGATGTATAGATTTCAATCTTGACTTGCATATGTCCCATTGGAAAAGGAAGACCCAAATTGATTTTGGGGTTATGAGATCAAAGGTCAAGGTCACAGGACACATCTTTAAAAAGATCAAGGTCACAGGACCAACATCTTCAACAAGATTGTGGATCGTTAGATGGAATAAACAATAAATATGCCAAGTGTCAGTATATGCTGCTAAAAATGGGGGTCTGTTCTTGTAGGAGGGGGGCCTACTATGTCTGGGGATACTCTGGTACCTGCGGTGCCAAGAAATGTCTAGTTACAAGTGGATCTTAATACCGATTGTTGGGATTTCGAATAACATGTATAAACCTCATATTTTAAATCGATAATAACACCATAACAAAACCAACCGTCAAACCTACTATTCATATATGAAAATAAGTGTTGATTTTAAATGGTATATTTTAGAAGCAGAAATGACAATTAAAAGCCCGATACAAACTTAACCTTGTCGCTATTAGAGTGACAGAAGATGACATTTTGCGGCGTCATTTAATAATATGTAGCCACTATATAGTGGACCTGTGGTTAAGGCGTTGGGCTTCGGAGCATGTGTACCATTTCAGTTATTTTTCAATGACATGATTAAATCTCAATAGAACCGCCCAGATTCGCTCCAGTTTTTTATTACTGACCATGTCATGCCGCTGCTCCAACAGCTCCATTGGCATCCCGTCAAGTACCGCGTACATTACAAAATTGCTGTTTTTGTTTACCGCCATTTCGATGGCTGACATCCATCATATATATACTTGTTTGAAAAATTGATAATCTAAAATTAATAACCTTTGCGTACGCTGCGTTCAGCTGGCGGAAATCTTAATTAAAAGATCATTCTCGACTTGTAATGAGAATTAAACATACCTATAAATGGTGTCTTATTTTATTTAACTCCGCTAGAAAACCATGTATCTGACATATTTGTCGTGACTGATACTTGTATGCTCAAAACGGAACCGAGACAGGATTATCGGCATTTACCATTAACTTTGCCATTTTGAATGGCTATTTCGTCATTTTCAAACTGGATTAGTATGTGCTTGGGAAAACAACAACAAGCCATGTAGGACAAAGCAGACATTTCAGACCCGGCATTCCGCGGCCGGTTTACAAATTTTATTCAATTAGATCAAGTAGATATGATGTACCCATGGACCTTTTCACGTGTCGTGAGTGCAAAACATTAGGTTATATTCGTGTCGCGAGTGCAACGCACTCATGGGAGGCTCAAAGTGTAATATGAAAGTCAGTGAACGTGACTTCCATTTTTTAGCCCAAAAAGTCTGGAATTCGCTTCCTAATACACTCAGAAAATCTCCGACTCTTTGATAATTTAAAACCAATTTTAAAACGTATCTGTTTTGGAAAAGCTTTAGGTCTTGATTATGTATCTTTTGTTTTTCTGAAAGTGGGCTCATGGAGAGGCACAGGTTTCCATGATATTGCATGTGTGTTTGCGTGTGTGAATCGCGCTGTAAGTCCGACCGTCGGGGAATTGGCGCTATATTAAGATGATAAGACGTATATGGCACCACCAGATTATTAAAGTATATATTTAATCGTAGTACAAGTAAAACACGACTTTTTAATGTTTGTATTTGAAATGCTACCACCCAGTCAATATTTTAATCCTACCCTGGGAACGAATGATCAATTATTACATGTGTTATGACTCCCATGTTCCATCATGCAGTTTAATTTAAACAAGTGACCCGTGGGTCATGACGCTCAGCCGACTGACATGTTGATAATATGTCCTTGCACAGACAACTAAATAAGATAATGCAGGTGGCATCATTGTTCATGCATATTAGCTTAAGTTCATCAAGACCCATAAGCACAACAAATTTGATGGCAATCCAACTAGCCTTTTATGAGGAATCTTGCAATTTGTGTGTAAATTGCATTATTTCTGGGGTGCTCAAACATACACCAAAACTCTGAGAATATAGGTCACTGTGACCCAATTTCAGGTTACTGGGGAGAACTTTTGAGGAACTCTCAGGATGTCAAGTTAGATTCTGGGCCCCATGGTTATGATTTGTGCCCTACTTTGGTATCAAATTTCCAATTATTCTGACGGGTGTTTATAAGCCCCATAGCACAGAAAATATGGGTAACAGAGACCTTAATTCACGTTTCGAAGTAGACTTTTCATAGATCTCCCTGGATGTCAAGTTTGAAGATTCTAGGACCAATGGTTACAATTTGAGCCCTGTTTAGGGACGATCGCATCTTTGAACGTCTCATAAATAGAGAAAAATGTGTTAAAATTTTTTAAACATTTGGATGGTGCCACAAGTCCGCAAGAACTGATGAAACACTCCATGATGAATATGCATGCAAAGAATCAGGGTGATCAATGCAATAGTTGTTCAGATACTGGAGCTTTTGTATCAAATTTTTAGTTATTCTGGGAGCAACTTCTATGACCCATAGCTCGGAGGATATGGGTAACAGAGACCTAATTTCAGGTTTCCATGGAGTTTTTTTATGGACCTCCCAGGGTGTCAAGAAAGAAGATTCTAAGTCCAGTCATTAAGAATTGGCATCTTTTAAGGTCTCAAAAATAGAGAAAAAAATCGTAAAAAAATCGAAAAATACAGGTGGTGCCACCAGACTGCAGAAACTGATAAAACACTTCATGATTAATATCCATGCAAAGAATCATGGTGTTCAATGCATTAGTTGTTCAGATATTTGAGCTTTTTTATCACATTTTTCATTATTCTGGGGGGGGGGGGGGGTTACTTCGGAGCCCCATAGCTTGAAGAATATGGGTAACCTAATTCCACGTTTCCAAGGAGAATTTTCATGGACCTCTCTGGATGTAAAGTTAGAAGATTCCAGGACCAGTGGTTACGATTTGTGCTTTTTTAACGGACAGACGGCCGGATGGCCGGACGGCCGGACGGACTATAATGTACTAAGGGCCAGTCTATTACTATGATTCTCACTCTCTGTATTTAATCATTATTCTATATTATGTAAGTTGAAGGTGTTTAAGTTAATTGGGACTTTGTGTATTCAAATGTCAGAGCTGAGTTGCCAGGTATTTACATAATGACTGTAATTGCTTAGCCTGATTACATGGCAACTCTATTCAGTCTAATTGCACTTTCATTGCACACCTTTGTTTAATTGCATCTGTGGTGACACGCCAGGGAAATCTCTGATTGGTTTACTAATGGTGTATGAATCTTACTGGGAGAGATGCGATGTGTTCAGAGGCAGTTACAAACTGGGAGCCAAGCCCTGAACTTGGGCTTGGCATTCCCTCTCCTGTATAGTTAAAATAAATAATATTTTACATCAACTCAGAGACTTGAAAGTTTGTCACCAATGCATCCAGGCCCAGGTATCTACATTGAAGGACAAAGAGTGATCGCTATAGCTCAGATGACTTACAGTCAGCTGAGCTAAAAAGCTTGTGAGTCATATTTTCATGGCCACGGTTCTAAGACATTAGCATTTGGCTGTTCTGTAAATGGGGAAGGGGGGGGGGGGGGGGGGGGGGGGGTATGGCGGTGAGCAGATATCGCCAGTCTTCCGCAACCATCCCTCGACCTAGATCTCCCAGATCCGTAATGTAAAATGATGTAATTCAGCCCTTTACGGTCTGTTGTCAGTGACGCTGACATCCATCACGATCGCGCTCTGTATACCCTGGGCAGCTGTTCTGAGATGAAGGCGATGCCGTCTGCCGAGTACAGAAGCCTGAGACTAGACAAATTACACCCGTGAGACCAGGGCCCGCCTTACTCTACCACGTGACTGTACATAAATTCAGTAAAACCATCTGAATGCAGTATAGGCATAAAGCGTTTGGGAATTGAAATAATTTTTTTTAAATTTGTAAGCAGGAAAACAGAGCTGATCCATAGGACGTTCTATATTAAACGTACTTGTATGACTCTTGTATCACTCTTTTGATGTCAGGATTCTTCGTTGTAAACAATCAACCGGAAGCTGCCTTCCGATTTAGGGTCAAGTAGAGTCTTGAAATCCTCACTGTAATTTCATTAACTTTTATGCGCCGATTATGCTCGTCCAGGTAATCGGATTACCTCAAACGTTTCCACCAAGTATATTATAGCATAAACATAGCGTCAATGTGTGCAAAAAGAGAGACCTAAATGTGCGATGAGCCGACGTGTCAAAGCGACTATACCATGATCAACTATGCTCACTATGCGGCGAGGGACTAATTACATGTATATTCATCATGGATACCAATTAAACGTAAAATAGATAACCATCTTAATGTGAATAAAAGTGGTATTTTGTAAGATACAGAAATCTACGCGAAGCCTTATAGTCAACTGAAACGTAGGTGAAGTCAAGCGTAGTCGGCTAACTACCTTGGGCGTGTCTACCGTTAAGTAGACCAACCCTTTGCTTATAAATACTTATTACACATTTTACTCTCATAGAAACATTCGTCCTAAGGATTACACGCACAGATTTACCTTTTAATCAGCCCATAAAAATATTTAATCAGTTTTTCCAATAGGAAAGAATACTTCATGTGGATTTTTCATCACTTTAAGTCTTTTATTTTGTATTTCAGTAAAGGGAGCCACTGGGAACATGTTCACAAAGTGTCACTGAATAATGCAGTCATCCAGGCCACGTGCTAATAAAACCATAACTCCATTAATCGGTTTTCATTTTCCAGCGCCTGGAGATTTCAAATAGTTTATTCAGCATGTAATAACAACCGTGATAAAGAATACCTAATTTCCGGTGGAAACTAAACACAATAAGCCTGGCATGCCCCGGTACCGAGTATTTTTCAGGACGCATTAGTTCGATCATGATGGTGCATGATTACAGGTGTCAGTCCATACCGTTCGTAAATGAACCAGCTCGTTAACAGATCCTGTTGAGCTCAGTGCAGATAATTCAGATTAATGAGATATATGAAGAATAAGGGATGGGAAGCCATGAAGATATTTGTTTTACTGAGTACCTCAACGTATACATATATAAAATATGATACATTTAAAAATATGTGTACGGTAAATTATATACAAGTGAGATTTTGGCTTCAAATTGGGCAAGATATTGGGCCAATATACAAGGTTAACTATTTCAAATCAGTTATTACATCTTGAGCTGTCTCGTTATGTTACATAACATTAATCATGCCTTTCCACATATTGGCGGTATACTGTGCTGTTTATTCCACAGGCAACATCTTTAGTACTATTTATATTTAGTTTTTCTAGTCGCCAAAACCCTGAACTATATAGACATGACTTCGCATTAATAAATACCTCAAAATTGTTATCCCTCCAAAATTTAGACATCCTTGCCTCCAGGACATAGGGTAAATGATACATAAGATTTAAAGAAAAAAGACAAATAGGACAGACATGATAAGGAAGAATATAAAACCAAAACATCCAGTTAAATTTACTGGGAGGCAATGTATAGAGCGGTTATTTAGCGATTGAGTGTACGAGCTTAAATGTATATCCATGTATAGTGGGAGAATAAGTAAGTGTTCCTGAGCAAGGTGCGAAAAGAGGAACAAGATATTCGTACCAACAATAATGTCCGCAAACTCCCAGGTTGATCCATGTGGTTGTGGTGTTTTACATAATTCATGTGCCCCAGCACTTCAGATCCCTTGGGTTTAAGTATAAGCGCCCTTAAGCAGAGGGCAGCGCCAGCGTCTCCAGCAGGGAAACCCTTTGTGAATATTAATACTAGCTCTTGGACCTTATGTGGTTTGCCTGTTCTCAAATTCAATGTTTTAGTCATTACCCATAACTGAGGTTTCAGTGGTAATAAAACTCGAGTAACTGCCTGCGGAATAATGTCAGGACTGCATGAAGAACATGACAATATCGTCAAGAAGCAGTGGTTGAAAGGTGTAGAGGACAGTTCAACAAATCGCAGAACACAAACAGAACGTCTACAGTAAAATATACTTGGGAATAATCCCCTGCAATTTAGTTTGGTATCCTGATAGAATTCAGAACACGTGAACCCAAGTCATTTATGTTCGCTTCTTTTCCAACGCAATGGATGATGAAATGTAAAGAAGAAATAATGAATAGATCGCTTTCTGTAAAGCATGCCATCACCCGGTAGAGATCATAAAGGTCTGAATGTAATGTGAATAATAACATGTATGAAACAGACATTTGGCATATGTGGTCTTGTATAACCTGTTTAAAAGCCATTCTTACACAAAGGCAATATGATTCCATCCAAACATGAAAGTGGTCCCAATTCATCTCGATGATCATTCAAATCTACAACGTGAGAATAAGCCAGATAACATAACCAAGCCTGGTATGCAATCTTTTCTCCGTCTGTGTATGTAAACCACTACGTTTTGTCTCGAGTGTAAGTTACACGGTTTGAACCATTGGGGCAATAATTTTTCATGATTTTGTATGCCAAGACATTTAATCTATGCAAAAGATTAGGTACACTCATGCAAATTTTCTTGCAAATTTTGACTACAGCAGGCACTGTCTTTTGAATGAGATAAGCAAAATACATACAGAGAGAGAGAAATCCCAAACCCGGCACAATTATGAGATATATATACAAATTTTGGTTAAATTTCAACATTTTATTTTATCATGGAAATTAGATAGAAATCACCTCCATTTACAAATATTAAGCAACAACAAACAATACGAAAGGCTAACGCAGAGCATATCCTATAAACGTTTCTCGAAGTGAGATGAACAGTTGAAAGACTGAAGAAATTATAAAGGTGACTAAGATGGCAAAATCTATTAGGCTGGTCAAATTTACCTGTATTATAAGCTCTGTGTTAGGAGATAAATTATATATAGATCTGGCCAGAATCACTTATATTAATAGCCATGCATGGAAAAGGTTGTGTGTTCATATATAATCAAACTGTTTTCATAATATTTTTGATACAGCTAGATTGACAGGTAGCGTATTTCCTTTGTACATTTCTGCTCATATCTTATACTCCTCGTAGCTATTAAAACAATTTTCGGGACATCCAAGCCCTTTGCGAATAATAAACCTACTTCAAACCACAAACACGCAAGCACCTCTGTCAAGGTTGCTGCCACTTAAGTACAGATACATTTACCAGCTATAAAATATCAGGACCTCATCTTTATAAAAGGAAGCTAACGACATTGTACTTCTATTAGACACTGGCGTTCTTTTGAAAATTGTCGGTAGTGGCACATTTGCTATGCCTCTCTGCGTGCAAAGAAGTTTAATGATTAATCCGAGAACCTTGCCGTTGTCATTAGCTTGCGCATCACGGCGTTGAGAGAGTGGAGGTCATGGCCCCCTTACAGATTCCTCCATCTTCTCTATATGTAGTCTCTGTCTCATGTCAAAGACCACAGGAGGAATCTCTCTTTTTACCGACCAGACCTATGTAATTCTAAGAACGTCCGTTCGTTTTTCCTCCCATGCAGAGACTACTTGCAGCTGCTTGCGAGCAAAAAATCGTATACGTTGACTAATCAGTTGCTGGAGTTGGGGGCAAGGTTATTTCTCATTTCTTGTGTTTCCGTCAGCTTTCCTTTAATAATAGTTGACAATGCTTAATATATTTAAGAACGCCTTAGCACCAGTGATCCTTAGATTGGGCCAGGTAAGCACCCACGTCCAGATTTCATAAAAATCGTTCAGAGAAAGCCAGTATGTACTATATGTACCCCCTAATGAAATGTTCCTTTGAATCGTCCATGTTTCATTTTTCTGGATTTTTCTTGAGACCGCCTCTGAGCCCAATAATGTATTACTTGACAGAACAATAAAGAGTATTTGATTTGTAAAAATTATTTTCTGTTATCTTACTGATATATGTTATGGCCTGATCAGACATCGCAGGCATGTAATCTAATCAAAAGGATAGATATCAAACTCCAATGATTTTTTAAATACAATCAAATTACAGCCTCCTCAAGCGATTGATACTAAAAGCACATTCGGCATCAGATTTAAATCATATCATATGAGCAGAATTAAATGAACCAGTATCCTTGTCCTTGCCTTAAAAATGCCTTTTACAAATAACGTTTACAGCGTGTGCCAGGTCATGGCAGGGAAACGGATCAATCAGCCGCAGCAAACATTCTGTTGTGTCACAGAGTTGTGCTAAGGACAAAAAAGACGTCACTATTTATGGTTAATATTAACATCGAGCCTTCCATAGTTTTTGGAACGACCTCCTCTTGCTCCGTCCAGGTACTTTTGCATATTTTTTCATTACATTTGCTTATAAACCAGTTCCTGAAGGCGAGGCAAAGTTATTACAGAATGTCCTTACCATGTCAGCTCAGCCTGTCAGTTCAGTAGAAGCTGACTTTTTATACATATCGCTCTGGACATCCCTTATCTTCTAAGAGAGAAGCCGTGTCAAATAACCTTCTTATCAAAAGGGATCGTCTATTCATAGGAATCTTGATAATCTCGAGTCACATTGGCCGTGGGGTGTTTGAAGCTTAGCAGTAAACCATGCATACATACTGGGAATCAATTTTGGATAACCCGCGTGGTATTTATACTTCTGGCGGAGAAATCTGTTAAAGACTGCATCTGCGCTATCACTTGTCGACATGTACCATTATTTGAGCCGTTCAGTCATTTTATAATAAAGATGATCGAGGAAATGTGTTACGAGCTGTGAAAAGATATATATATATATATATATATATATATATATATATATATATATATATATATATTTATATATATATATATATAATGGGCAGCTCTAAAAGTTTCTTTAATTTATAACAAGGTGACTAAAAAGGTCTAAATAAAATGTTATTCTCCGTCATAGAAAAAAATATGGAAAGTTTAAAATGTACATTGTTACTGTTCTGAGGATCACGTTATCACAAATCTAAATCAATATTAAATGAAAACTCCCTAAAGATCATATTTTGGCATATTTATTTCATTAAATATTTTAGTGATTTACATTTCAACGAAACACTGAAGTAAGGTTTTTATGGATTCATATTTCATATCTTTGAACATGTGAAATTGAAGAGTTGCATGGTACCCCTTAGACACGATATACGAGAAAGTCAAGAATGATATAAAAAACACACCTATACCCTCTACCATAATGGCTGGTTTATATGAAGTGCATTTTTATATAAATGTACATCCAATATGCCCATTCCTATTGAGTCTGCTAGGGCTGATTTTAAGTGACGAATGTGTCAAGCTGATCTCTGGCATTTAACGAGTGTTTACGGCACGGCAACGTCCGGTCACTTTCTGGCAAAAACGCAAGAAGTTTCATGTGGTCATGTTCAAGGTTAACCCTAACACAGATAAATTTCTTGTTTTACTTGCTAAGAAGCAAGATTTTATAAAACTTGTATTTAAGTGAGGATAATCTTTAATCTTATACCATATTAATCAATACAGTTTGTATTTGGTTAACATGTAAAGAATAAAAACGTACTTTTATGCTTAAAAAAGCATGTTTATTATAGCCTATCGATCTACTTTTCGTGACTATTTTAAATAGTCTGCGAAAGTCACCCTTAGGAATTATATCGTGCTAATTTGCCCGCGCATACGTGACAAAACAAAAGAAAACAATTAAAATTCACCGCAGATTCATCTTGGGGTTCGTTCATGAAGGTCAATAAGGAATGCTTTTAATTTCTAGAAATTGACATCTTCTATACACATGCAATCTCTGTGGAAACAGGGGCCTACTTTTTATCTAGGTTAATCATGCAGTTATCCTTCATACCAATTAACATTTACTGCAAATATACCTTGGGGAAGTTGGGGTTTGTACATAAAGGTCAATGAAGGAAGCTTCTAATTCCCGGAAATATTTAATTTCCTACAGCACTGACGTCTTCTTTATTCATGCACTCTCTGTGGAAACCAGGACCGACTTTTCTCAAGGTCAATCGTGCAGTTAGCCTTCCACCAAACCGCTTAAATTTCCAATTGCATGGAATAAATAAACGAAAGACATAATTAACTAGAAATTATTTGAACCATTAAAGTTTTCAGTTAGGGCCCCTCGATGCCCAGTTCCCTCAAAATGCAGCCCTATGGCTATATATAGGATGTCAGATAATACGTGCAAAAGGAATTTCAAGATGGCTACCTTGCGGTTATATTGTATTTCGAACGGGTTTGAAATTCGATAGCGCACATGCATTCCTAGAGGGGTGTGTCAGTTTTTAGTAAACTTTTCACTGCAAATGCTGGGACAGTTCTTGATATAATGTGGGCGAAATGAATTAAAAGATCGCAGCGATGCGGCCACATTGGATTTCCCAATGAGTCTGAAATTCGAAAACGCACATATATTCTAACAGATGTCATTATGTTTTATTCACAGGCGGATGTTGTAGAGGACTTGATATAATCATTACATTAATTATCCTTGATTTTTATGTGTTCTTAAATTTCTGTATATGGTAACTAGGTTTTTGCATGTTGGATCACATCACCTGTTCGATGCCGTTAATATATAAGGTAAACGATTGTTCTAATGTAGCATTCTCGAAGTCTGCATGCCTCCATGACTAATGATCCCCCGAGATATTTTTAATGGGCCAGCGTTATAAGGGTATCCAGGAAACGAAACCGGAGAGCACCCAAATCTTATATAGTATATAGTCAAAACATGCATGGGAGGTTACAGCCAGTGTGTCAATATAAATTGTTTATTATTGCGACCTCTTACCTATACGTTCTATTGGAGCGTCAAAATAACCTAAATAATCTATGATTTATCGCAGCATAGAGGAAGAAATTTTTTATGCCCCCGTCACAAAGTGGCCGGGGCATATAGTTTTACCCATGTCCGTCATTCCATCATGATTCCGTCCTTCCGTCATTCCGTCATTCCGAAATCAAACAGTTGTACGGACTTTTTTTTATAATGACCAGTTACAGATCGAGTTTGCGTTTCGTCCCGGTTGACCTACTTTTGACCGTTTTACGGCTCGTAAACTTCGAAAATTTCATGAAAAATAGAAATTTTCATGACAAATACACATGTACGGACTTTTTTCGCAGTGCCTTTAGATATTGGCCTGATTTTTGGTGTGTAGGCAGATAATGTAACAGATCGAGTTCGCGTTTCGTCCCAGTTGACCTACTTTTGACTGTTTTACGGCTCCTAAACTTAGAAAATTTCATGAAAATTAGAAATTTTCATGACAAATACACAAATACGGACTTTTTTCACAATGCCTGCAGATATTGGCCTGATTTTTTATGTGTGGGCAGATAATGACCATGCAGTTGCAGATAGAGTTCGCGTTTCGTGCCAGTTGACCTACTTTTGAACTTTTTACGCCTCCTTAACTTAGAAAATTTCATGAAAAATATAAATTTTCATGACAAATACACATGTACGGACGTTTTTTCGCAATTCCTGCAAATTTTGGCCAGATTTTTTATGTGTGCGCAGATATAGACCAGTTACAGATCGAGTTCGCGTTTCGTCCCGGTTGACCTACTTTTGACCGTTTTACGGCTCCTGAACATAGAAAATTTAATGAAAAATATTAATTTAATGACAAATACACATGTACAGACTTTTTTCACAATACCTGCAGATACTGACCTGATTTTTGGGGTGTTGGCAGATAATGACCAGTTACAGATCGAGTTCACGTTTTGTCCCAGTTGACCTACTTTTGACCGTTTGACTGTGCTCTAACATAGAAAATTTAATAAAAAAAGTGCACATGTATTTTTTAATGCTCGCTTAACTATTACTATGTACATCTGCAAAGTTCCATTGCCGTATCGGACCACGTGACAGGAGCTTATACCCGGTTATCCTGGTGTCAACCAGGCTGGACGTACCACTCCTGTGGGTCATGGGTGTGTCATCTCCATTGCTGGATTATAACAACGAGGAACCCCCGAAACTCACACTTATTTGTGAGTGAACCATGACTATTGTGCACATTATCCCATAAAGCCTGTAGAGCGCTCACCCTGGGTGGGGGCCGAACGTGAAAAAACTCACCGCCTCTTCTGAGATTCTGAGAACTCACGATCTCCCGGCTTTGAGTCCTGCGCTCTACCCCTGAGCCACAGTAGCGGGTATTATAAACGGTTTTACATAATAACATGTTTGTTAAAAACAACGGCAAATAAGGAAAAAGACGTGTATTTTAACACATTTTAATATCATATATATAATTTATGTATCATAACAGTATACACCCGCTGTAAAGATGGTCTAAAACGTGCATGTGGCAATCATCAAGTCGGTGTTTTAGGATAATACATGTGTGAGGCGTATTAAAAACGAAGGTTACGCAGAATAGACGGAGATGCCATTGAGTGTAAAGTGAAAACGCTTTTGGTACGGTATTGTTAAATCTGTATGTTTACAACTTTTTTCCCAAACCGCGATGTCAGGCCAAACTTGACAGCAGAGCAACAAAACATTTGCTTATAAGCTGCACTGTGACTTCATCATAAGAAGCTTGTCTTTCGTTAGGTTACCTCGTTCTACCTTCTTAGAACGATTACTATGGGTCTCATTTTACAAGAAAGAAAAATTATTAAGAATGAGCTTACTTGATTCCATCCATCCACATATACAAATCTTATAAAATTCACATAAAAATATGACAACGTAGATGAAAAAATGTTTATTTTTATGCAAGGCCATAACATGTGACGTGTATACTGCTCTTTCGCCCATGAAAATGCCGCCAGTCAGACGGGTCTGACATTTCTAAATTGACTAAATCTTTGTTCCGGCATCACCCCTAGTTGTCAGCATGTGCCTTCTGAATCCAGGCATATAAATATATATGTTTTCCCGATTCGTTAAACGGTGGTACTGAATGGAGAACTTCCGTAAACTGAGAAATATTTTCTGAACTCTAGCTCTTGTTGAGCTTTCATTGTATCATTTCAGCTTCGGTTTCCATAAATTTGAGTTGTAACACTGATACTACAAGGAGAAAAGGACATATTGATGTTGAATATATTACTCACCTAAGTACATTTTCTTAATGTCACAAACTTTAAGTACATATTCTTATATACGTTATTATCAATCCCGCTCACCGTCTATGGCCTACTTAGTCAGCTAAGGGTATTGTACTGCTTAATCGAATTACCTGTTTCTTTAAGGATAGGAAAACCCATTAAAGTTAAAATGTAATAAACTGGAAACATGAAAACAAAAGGTGCATAAAATTGAAACTCAAGGGAAACGTATATCAGTTAAGCGTGTTATAAAGCCTTCCAAAAGGAAAAGTCTTAAACGTGAATGATTAACAATGCCAGTAAAGATGGCACCCGGGAGCCATAATTGTTGTTTGTTATTTCTTATGCAAAGAAATTCATCGGATAATATATGTTTTAAGGTGGTGAGTTTAAGGTCCCCATGGCTTATCGGTTGGTGGCTGCTATATTTCTTAACCTGTGCCGTCTCTCAGCATGAGATACGCGGCACGCTTTAGTGTCAATTCCATTTTATACGTGTCTGCTGTAACCGATTTAACAGCTCTCCATGGCGGGAACATCATGGCTTTTACGCACCAACATGGCGCCTCACGCGCCACCCAGCAGACGAACTCACTTTGGAAATGAATGGCCCCAATCCTTGCAGATACCATAATCTCAGTAATGGAATTTATTGTAAGCGTTCTCCTGTACAAATTGAATCCAAGAAAAAAGGATCTCAACGTGTTCTTTCTTATGGCTTTGCTCAGGCAGTCCTAAATTCAATAATGTCATTTGCATGCAGTTGGAGAAGTCTGGACGAGGCTGCACGAGAAATTAATCGACCTGCCTGCAGTGATAGTTTCACTTAATAACACAGTGCTATCAAAATTTAAAACAAAACTGTTTCTCTTGGGTTTGAACTGATCATCTATGATATGCAAACATTTCTTGGTTAATTAAAGATTTATTGTATAGTTATCTTATATATCTAATATGTCTATATTCTCTTGAAAAATAAACTGGACATTGTTATATAGTAATCTAATGTATCCGACATACTCCTATGTTATCTTGATAGAAAAACTGAACATTGTTTTTAATGCTATACTAGTATGTACAAATCCTAGTACAACTGGCTGAAGACATTTTGACTTTGACGTGCATTGTGAGATGCATATACAATACTGCGAAATCTCTCTCTCTCTCTCTCTGTCTCTCTCTCTGTCTCTCTCCACGCAGAGTGGGAGAGGCAAGGCAGTATTATGTTTATCAGTGTACCTTTGAAAATAATCTTGTAATTTTGGAAGTAAACAAGGCCTTATTACACGTTTAATTATTATTCTAAACCAAGTTTGAAACTAGAATACGGGTAGTCGACAAGCGACTACGTGTATCCGCCATAACCCCGAAGCATGGTAAAGTAAGACATGGAATGTTTCCGACATGACATGACTCTAAATTTGTGGCATCGTTGATGACAATTAAACTCCTCATATATGTGCAATTTTCATTAAAAAAAAAAAATCTACAGATGGATACACCATGCAAGATTCCAGGCCAAGACACCAATCCACTACTGAGAAAAAGTGCATCAGTGTATTCTATAAAAACAGAACAGCGGGTGGCGCCATCGGTCTGGTCTACAACAAAGCTATCCAAGACGGATAGAATGCCAACATTTCAGACTGATAAAATGTCATGCATCCACTCCTCAGATATGAGCGATTTTTATCTAAAGCAAACAGAAAGATGGACGCCACGCAAAAAAATGCAGATGGCGACAACAGTCTTGAATGCAAGATGGAGGTATCCAAGATCTATGGACATGCACAATTTCAGGCCAATACAGCAAATCGCTCCTGAGAAAAGGACATCAATGTTTTCTACGAAAACGGTAAGATAGGTGGCGCCACCAATTCTCCAAGATTGATGGACATGCCAAATTTCAGACCAATTCATTGAACCACATCTGAGATATGAACCATTTTCACCTTAAGCAAACGTACGGATGGACGCCACACGAAAACGATTGAAGATGGCACCACTATTCTTGAATACAAGATGGAGGTATCCAAGTTCTATATACGGACAAGCTCATTTTCAGCCCAATACGTTTAACCAATCACTAAGACGAATAGATGACAAACGCATGGATGAATGCCACGCGAAAATCATTGAAGATGGCGCCATCAGTCTCGATTACGAGATGGAGAGATCTAAGGTCTATGGACATGCACAATTTTCAGCTCAATATATTGAACCACTTCTGAGATATGGGCTGTTATCAAAAAGACACCCAGATTCAGACTGCACAATAAGCACTGTAGGTGGCGCCACCAGTATTTGTTAGGCACAACTAAATAGGTGAGCAAACAACTAAGCCGGGTTTCGGAAAGATCGGGTCTCAGATGATTTCTCCGGAAACGATCGCGGCGGCGGCTGTGGAACCCGGTCAAAAACATATTATCCGCAAAACTTTGTTTTGGCGGATACAATTATCTTCGTCAGGAAGGAGATTATGTTAACACTGAGTGGTTGACTAATTATGCCATGTCCCGTGACTACACTGCTAAATGCCAAGAGACCCTAATATTGTGGCCATAATCCTCGTCGCCACTGCAGGGCGTAATCCTCTTCTGAATGGGCTCATGGCGCCTGTAAACACTGAGATGTCTATAATCACTAATGGTCAGCCATCTAGTAATATTTTATAACATTTCTAATTTAAACCGGAAATAACACCTAAGATCCTTAAAACCGTTCGTCAAACTGCAAAGACTGTATTAACTATTATAAGTGCATATGGATTTAAATAAACAATTATCCCTGTAGCCGTGAATACACGACATTCATATTGAACTAACGGAACTACTTTGATCAGGTAGTCGGTAGAGAGGCAAATGGGTAATTTATTTTTGATCAAATCTAAGAAATTGCATCTGCAGAATAACAATAACCTACTGAATTCAGGAGAAATGTTTGAATTCAGATAAGTCCAAACTGATATATAAATACGCCCTGAACTTTAAACGATTATTTTATATTCAGTATGACTAACACCCTTATAAGCTGTTTGGAATTACCAAAATTTGAATCCACAGCCATCTGGTAATGTAGATTTTGTGTTTGTTTTTGTAGCTTTGGTTTCCATATTATCAAATTATTTAGGCCTACTGCATTTCTCTGATACTTAATAGCTCAGGTATTATTCGCCATGTCAGGCATCCAACATGGATGAATTAAGAGACCAGAAATATCAGAAAGATTTTTTTCCTTAAGTAGTTTTATAAATTACTGTCTGTTTGTGAATCAATTGAATTTCGAAAATAAACTCAAATAATGTAGTTTTACAGTTAATATATCCCATGTAACACCGATAAGCCATTGCCAATATGAAATGGCCACTAGTAACTCTATGCGCAGCTGGAAACCCTATAATTATTGTTAAAAGTGTGTAAACCCACCTTTTTACACAAGGCGATCACGTATATAGTTTGACAGTTGTATGTCTTAGAATGGAGAGGGGGGATATCCATTTATTTTCAACAGATAATGAACGAACGGGACAAGTGAACAATTCAGTGCCAGCTTAAAGGCACATATTTTCAAACACCTTTCCCATTTTTAAAATACTCCTACATCAGTATTCTAATTGAGAATCGTAATTCCCTTCAAGGAGCCAATTTTTTCGACGGCTAAGGCGGTTTACTCCCATCTGACAACATGTTAGTTCTGCTAAACACGCACCATTTGAGTGTATTCTAACCTTTGTTTGTTCAACCTTTCATGAACTATTGTGAGTTTATACCTCTGTTATTCTGTAACACTGAATTCCTGCCGTTGAACAATTTCGGATCAAGCTCCACATTTCATTACAACATTTGTTTTATGAATTATGAATGTGCAAGCTGAAACCGTTTTAATGTGTGATTAGTTACATATGATATAGGCATTAAATGCTCAGAGCGTGCATATCAGTTTACTGGAGCGCACTGCCTCTGCAAAACTTTCCTCGGACGGTTTGATCGTTGTGATTGAATCTTCCATTGCCCATGCGTTATGACCTTTGACATTTGAGTTTATTATTTTCAAGGTGCGTTTTCCGTCACTTTTGGTATAAACATCAAGAGCATCGATTGGGCCTCCTAAATCCCGAGATAAGGTCTCGTCTATTGTCACATGATACAGAGCCACGTCAATGCCGGAAATGAAGTGTAAGTGACGATAATTGAATCTAAGGGAGGTTATTTGGCAGAAGCACCTACAGAGAGCTGCTTAACTTGACATTAAAGCCATGGTGGGGCGCAGCTTTCTGCTTAAAGAAAAGAAAATATATTGAGACTATGGCCTTAGATGGAGAACAACCGATTCAAGGCGAACTCAACAGATTTCGTCAATAAACAGAAAGCGTCATCACTTTTTATTGTTCATTCGGTCTGCGGCATCGTTTTATCGTTATTGGTCCATCCTTTTCATGTTTGAAATATATAAATTATAAAAATTACCGAACAAATTCCTCTACTTTCATTACAAACAAATAAAAAACTATAAAATGTAAGCGAAAGGAATGTAACCATATAGCGTGAGACGTGTTTCTTTTGAAAGCATGTTTATATTTGATATGCCTTCAAAATTGTGCTTAATTACTGCATCCTCTAGTAGACATCAAGACGTTTATGCAGAAATAATTGAAATAATATCTAATTGTAGATGTGATGGTTTATAAATATTTTACGGCCTGGCATGAATTTACAATGACGTTGTGTGGAATTTAATTTTAAATGGAATGTTAATCCGAAATCCGTTAAACAAGTTTTACATCACTGTTTATATCCTATGTAAAGCGTAAACGATCGTCATTTACGCATTGGATCACATTGAAAACGTTGGATCCAACATACCTGTTTCCCAAAGCATAGGGGCCATCTTATCGTTATTTTAATTTTATATTACAGGTTAGTTAACATCATTCATTGTATTTTAAAGCTGCAATATTTTCTATGTGATAATTAGCAATGGCGATACAAGTCTGCCATGAGTATCGGGCAGTGACCTGCATCCTTTGGGACCGAAATTGGTTATCCTCAAATCGGAGCTTAAAAAAAAATTACATACAGTTCAGCAGCCATGTTATTTTTTTTTGTTAGAGCAAGAAACAATACCTGTCACTGTCAACCGGTATCAGTTCAATATATCCTTATCCCCTGCTCATTTATGTTATATCTCAGAAACACAAAACCATGGTCACAATAAAGCAAACAAGCATGTGGCCTGAAAAGAAGTTTTTTTTAAATAAAACAGTGACTAGCCTTTGTATCACTGCCTGGTCTCTGCCTTTACAGAGAAAGCAAGATATGAATGTCAAGCATCTCAGGCATTCCAGGTTGGTTTTGTTTGTCACAGAACTTACTGCGACCGACTTCAGAGTCACGCTTAATTTTAGGTCGTTGGTCGCAAACAATGTGGCTCTGAGCTCCAAACTGCTTTGTCTTTGTGGTGTTGTATATATTGAAACCGCTAAAGCGGGGTCTCCCGCCATCTTTTAAAAGGTTATATTGATTCTGTACGTATTATCTTGTGTTATGTTCCCGTAATAGCTTCACCTCGGCTTGGCCCTTGCTCCTGCGGGTTACGGCCCGTTATATTATAAAACCCTCCATCCACGATACGTAATAGTCCGATATGATCGCATTTCAAAGCTTGACTTGGTACAGAAATAGAACTGAGCATCTCAAGAATTAAAGTTAAAGCTTTATCTAGAAAGCAACCGCTTACCAAATATTTCATAAGCAGGGTTTATTGATACCTTTGAAGAAGGGCAGCATAAACTCTGCAGTTTAACTGAAGCTGATACGCAATCATGCGATGCCTGATGGGACAGCATAATAAAACAGGTGTTTTCTATGAATAAAAATGTAATCAAGGCATCTATAAATAATGGGGTCGAACATAACAAATGAATGTACATGTAATAAAGGTGGAGTGGTAATTTGTCCACTTGAGTAAACCTGTCATGCAACCAGAGGGTTACAAATGTCTCGGACTGTTGTTCAACCGTGCGAATAAAGAAAAAGCGATATTTCGGTCAAAGCTTTTATTTTAACAAGTGACCCATGGGTCATGACGCTCAGCTGCCATGCATGACCTGTGACATCATGGACTGAGATTCACAACTTCCAGTCAAATTTTGAAGAACCAATTTGCCAATGAAAATTTTCTATGACAACAGAAATATATATCACCTATGTCTGGTAAAAACACAGTGAATTGATGGTCTGAGGAAAATGCATGATTGTTAAGCTATCAGGAACTATTCCAACAGCTTGCTTGAAACCTGTCAGTCTCATAAGGAACTTCACAAAGGGCAAATATAAGATCAAAATATATAGCAAAAATCAAGGAAATACATGCCAGAACTAGAATACGGGTAGTCGACAAGCGACTACGTTCATCAGCCTAAATCAGAGTGGAACTGGTGAAGTGAGGCATGGATTGAATGGCAAGGGGAAATAGAGTGAAGTGTTGCATATTAGCATGGATGTCTGCAGCCCCATTGTGTATGTAGGTTGCGCCACCTACCACAAAATCCAGAAAGCTGTCCAAGTTGTATACATATGCAAAATTTAAGGCAGATAAGTCAAACCACTACATGTATATGAGTGATTTTTGCCCTTGGCAGACAAACAGATGGACGCTGTGCAAAAATGGCTGCAGGTGGTGCCACCAGTTTTGCGTATGATAAAGAGCTATGTGAGAACTATACACATGCAAAACTTTGGCCCAATCGGTCAAACGGTTCCCAAGATATGAGCTTGGATATCTGCTGCATAAATATAGAATGTAGGTGGCGCCACCTGTCATAAAATCAAGAGAGCTGTCGGGGATGTATAAACCTGCAAAATTTTAGGCAGATATGTCAAACCACTGCAGAGATATGAGTGATTTTATCCCATGGCAGACAAATAGACGGGAGCTGTGCAAAAATGGCTGCAGGTGGCGCCACCAGTTTTGCGTATGATACAGAGCTATGGGAGATCCGTACACATGCAAAATTTTGGCTCAATCGGTCAAACGGTTCCCGAGATATGAGCTTGGATGTCTGCAGCGTAAACGTTAATGTAGGTGGCGCCACCTGTCATAAAATCAGAAAAGCTGTCTAGGATGTATACGCATGCCGAATTTTAGGTGAATTAGTCAAACCACTGCAGAGATATGAGTGATTTTAACCCCAGGCAGATGAACAAATGGACACTGTGCAAACATGGTTGCAGGTGGCGCCACCTTTTGTTGTATATGTTATAAAGCTATCCCAGGGCTATATTTGAATACGCATGCTGAATTTCAGGTGAATTAGTCAAACCACTGCGGAGATATGAGTGATTTTAACCCAAGGCATACAAACAGATGGACACTGTGCAAACATGGTTGCAGGTGGCGCCACCATTTTTTGTATATTAAACAGCTCTCCAAGGGCTACATTTGTGCAAAAAAATTTCCTGATCGGTCAAACGGTTCCCGAGATATGTTGGTTTATGTGTGGAAACAGACACACAAACTGACGCAGAGTGCAGAAGAAAGGTCAGAGGTCAAACAAAATTGGGGTGCAGCAGTTCACATGTGAACTGAACATAATCCTGGGTTTCGTAAAATTCTGCCCAGCGGTTATGGAGGAGTTCTCCGGACACCTACGCGGCGGCAGCGGCGTGCAGCTGAAAACCTAGTATCCGCAAAACTCTGTTTTGGCGGATGCAATTATTGAGAAACAGGTGCTTCTGTATGAATTTTTATTCAATACAAGCCAACTGTATTGCACTTTTATAAATGATGGTAATATTTATTCAGAAATATTTGACCCAATCCTTTACAAGA
Organism: Sipunculus nudus; assembly: GCA_026874595.1. NCBI lineage: Eukaryota > Metazoa > Annelida > Sipuncula > Golfingiida > Sipunculidae > Sipunculus > Sipunculus nudus. The sequence continues at coordinate 46,201,220 of CM049309.1, forward strand.
TTACATAAATATACATCCAACTGCATTCACTTTAACTGTTCTTGAGATAATATGATCAAAAGGAATTAAAAGATGGTTGCCTGGTGGCCATATTGGACTTTTGACAAGTCTGAAATCAGACAACAAACATTCTCTAAATCGGACCAAACATTAAAGAAAAATTACTGAAACTGCACTGAAGAAATAATTTCTAAGGTGGCTAACTGGCAGACATAATGGATTTCTGACAAGTATGACATTTGATATCCCACATTCTCCAATAGGAGACCAAACTTGGGGCAAATTATCCAGTAATGAATGCCCAAAATAATTCAAAAGGCATGTCCAGGCGCTCATATCAGATTTATAGATATGCAATTGTAAAAAGTGTAAGTCCAATATTTTTTATTATCACTCTGCTTTTCAATGGGGTCAGCAGGGTAGGTAAACTGCCAAACCTGAAAGAAAAGAAATGCAGAAAGCATGACTAAGGGTCTTGAAATAAAACAAAAAGCCATCCTTAATCAAGGTACACATCCACATATTATGAGAACAAACACTTGCTTTTATATGTGGTGATATATATTAAAATATTCAGATATCTAGGAAATTATGTTTATTGCTAGGATTCCATAAAATAAACTGCAAAATGTTCCCATCATCTTATAAATCAGTAGCTAAACCTTAATACTATACTCTCATAGTCTTAATGCCTGGCTGAAGCATTCAGACAACAGTGTTTTTGTTATGAAGTAACGAGGTACTTATCACTGATCCTTATCACTTAATAGGCTGAAACAAAAGGGAGTCATATGTCACCAGTGTCACTCACAATTACAGCCACACAGGGAGATTACCAGCTGGGGTGGGATGGTTATATATACAAGAAAAATAGAGATGGTCTATAAAATAAGTAATTGTGAACATCACTGACCTATAAAATAAGTAATTGTGAACATCACTGACCTATGACCTTGGCCTTTTGCCCACATATCAACTGGATTTTTTCTAAATGATGGGTAACTACTAACTACTTAAATCTGGTGTAATTACTTGGCAACCAATTGGTGAATAACTTTGACCTGCAACCTTTAACCTGCTGACCAGCTGACCCCAAAATCAATAAGTTATTTATTCAAGCAAAAAGACCCATAAATATGAAGTTTGAGTCAAACTGAGTGATGCATAGATGTGGCATATGTGAAAGACTGAAGGTTTGGGTTGAACAGTTACACTTGAAATATGCTAACAAGCATTTAGAACAATTAAATATTGTGACCTTGACCTTTGACTTTTTGACCTCAACATCAATAGGCTTCTTCCCTTATTGGTAGGTAAGCCATATATGACAGATGGAAGGTACAGATTGAAAAGTTTGCCTGAAAATTACTCCATGCAAGAAGTAGGTGCTGTGAACTTGACCTTTGACCTCAAAATCAACAGGTCTTTTCCCCTGTTGGCAGAGAAGCCATATCAGTGCTGAAAGATTTGGAATGAAAAGTCTAGCTTGAAATGTGTCCACAACCTTTTCAAAGAAGTGGATCCTGTGACCCTGACCTTTGACCTTGTGACCTCAAAATCTATAGGATTCTTCTCCAACTTAGTAGGTGAGCTATATGTGAAAGATCAAAGAATTTGGATGAAAGGGTTGGCCTAAAATGCATCCACAGGCTTTTCAAAGAAGAGGCTCCTGTGACCTTGACCTTTGACCTTTTGACCTAAAAAAAATTATGGTTCTTCCCCTGTTGGTAGGTGAGCTGTATGTGAAAGATGGAAGGTTTGGGATGAAAATTTTGTCTCAAAGAGTTATTTCTGGGGGGTGCAAACACACCCCATAACTTCGAGAATATAGGTCACAGTGACCTAATTTCAGGTTTGCAAGATCTTTTTATAACCTCTAAGACTGCATAGGGTTCATGGCGCTAGCCCCTACGGTTACGATTTGTGCCCTGCTAACGGACGGACGGCCGGACGGACAGACGGAAGGACGACGGACAAAGACCCATCGCTATAGCCCAGCATGACTGAAAGTCAGCTGAGCTAAAAATGACATTTTACATAGTCTGATCAGGCCAGATCACAGTTATTGTGGATGGAGATGGCGCAACGCATTCAGCCAAGAATTCTGTCTCACCAATAACCGTTTTCTCGATTTGTACGACCTAGCAATGCGACCCAGGGGGTTCAGCCTTTCTATAGGGCCCGCATGTTTTTCTTTCCCTGTCAGTCACCTCAATTGTTCTGAGAGATTCTGGGAACCTTTCATGGGAAGATTCATTATTGATTCTTCTTTTACACTTAACTCGCGGTAATAGCAAGCTGAGGCCGTTAAACAAAATTTCAACGTACTTGGGTTAAGGGTTCTCTCCATATATATTGATAAAGAGATTAAAGAAATGTTAACATGGTTTAAAAGATTAGGTTCTTAAATAATTAATTGTTTTATATACGCATAGCGTGGTTTAAAATTGATTTATTATGATGTCGAACATGAATGTAACTGATTTCTTGTGGTAAAATTAAGGCTTCTGTTTTTAATATAAACAACTAAATTGAATAGGATTATTGAAAGACAAAAGCCGTTACCGGTTCTTTATACTGTCTATACATATTGGTACCATGTTAGTTCCACAGAGAATCAAGTGACCCATGGGTCATGACGCTCAGCTGCCAAGCATGACCTGCGACATCATGGGCTGCAATTCACAACTTCTAGTAAAATTGTTGCAGAACCTATATGCCAATTTTGTTTAAACTTTCTACATTGCCATAAATTCTTATCATATATGTCTGGTTAAAACATAGTGAATGATGGTCTGGGGCAAAATGTATGGTTGTTGAGCTATCAGGAACTAATCCCACGGCTTGCTCGATACCTGTCAGTCTCAAAAGGAATACCACACAGGCCACATATAAGATCAAAATATAGCAAAAGATCAAGGAAATCCATGCAAGAATTATTGTGAAACGGGTGCTTCCATATTAATTTTTATTCAATACAAGCCAACTGTACTGAGCTTTCATAAATGATGGTCATATTTATTAAGAAATCTTTGACCCAATGCAAGATAACATTAAAATACATCTCACTGCATTCACTTTAATAGTTCTGGAGATAATATGTTCTAAAGGAATTTAAAGATGGCGTCATGGTGGCCATATTGGATTTCTGACAGGTCAGAAATTGAACAACAAACATCCTCTAAAAGGGACCAAACATCATAAAAAAATCACAGAAACTGTCCTGGCAAAAGGATTTCTTAAATGGCTACCTGGCAGACATAATGGTTTTCTGACAAGTCACACATCCTCCAATAAGATACTAAACTTGTAGCCATTGCTTCAAAGAATGTAACAGTTATGAATGTCCAAAACAATTCAAAAGGCATGATCAGGTTAGAGAGCTCTCATATCAGATTTATGAACATGCAAATGTAAAAAGTGCAAGTCCAATATGTTTTAATTATCAGCTTGCTATTCAATGGGGTCAGCAGGGTAGGTAAACTGCAAAACCTAAAAGAAAAGAAATGCAGAAAGCATCACTAAGAGTCTTGTAATCAAATAAAGCCATCCTAAATCCAGGTACAGACCCACATATTATCAGAACAAACACTTGCTGGTATATCTGATGATTTGTATAATAATATTCAGATATCCAGAAAACTAAGTTTATTGCTATGATTCCATGATATAAACTGCAAAATGTTCCCATCATTTTATAAATCAGTAGCTAAACTTAACACCTAACTCTCATAGTGTTAATCCCTGGCCAAAGCATTCTGGCAACAGTGTTTTTGTTATGCACTAATGATATATCCTTATCACTCCATGAGCTGATACAAAAGGGAGTCATATATCACAAGTGTCACTGACAATTACAGCCACACAGTGAGATGTACCAGCTGGAGTGCAAGCTTATATATACAAGAAAAATAGAGATGGTCTTCAAAATAAGTTGACCTGACCTATGACCTTGGCCTTTTGCCCACATATCAACTGGATTCTTTCTAAATGATGGGTAACTACTAACCACTACATGGCAACCAATAAGTGAATAACTTTGACCTGCAACCTTTAACCTCCTGACCAGCTGACCTCAAAATCAATTAGTTATTTCTTCATGCAAAAAGACCCATAAATATGAAGTTTGAATCAAATTCAGTGATGCATAGATGTGGCATATGTGAAAGACTGAAGGTTTGGGTTGAACAGTTTCACTTGAAATATGTTCACAAGCATTTAGAACAATATTGTGACATTGACCTTTGACCTTTTGAACTTAACATCAATAGGCTTCTTCTCCTATTGGTAGGTAAGCCATATATGACAGATGGAAAGTATAGATTGAAAAGTTTGCTGAAAATGACTCCACGCAAGAAGAGGGTGCTGTGAACTTGACCTCAGAATCAACAGGTCTTTTCCCCTGTTGGCAGAGAAGTGATATCAGTGCTGAAAGGTTTGGAATGAAAAGTCTAGCTTGAAATGTGTCCACAACCTTTTTAAAGAAGTGGATCCTGTGACCCTGACCTTTGACCTTGTGACCTCAACATCTATAGGATTCTTCTCCCACTTAGTAGGTGAGCTATATGTGAAAGATCAAAGAATTGGGATGAAAGGTTTGGCTTAAAATACATCCTGAGGCTTTTCAAAGAAGTTGGTTCTGTGACCTTGACCTTTGACCTTGTGACCTCAAAATAATTATGATTCTTCCCCTGTTGGTAGGTGAGCTGTATGTGAAAGATAGAAGGTTTGGGATGAAAATTTTGGCTAAAAAAATATTTCTTGGGGGTGCAAACACACCCAATAACTTCGAGAATATAGGTCGCAGTGACCTTATTTCAGGTTTGCAAGGAGATCTTTTTAGAACCTCTAAGACTGCATAGGGTTCATGGCTCTAGCCCCTATGGTTACGATTTGTGCCCTGCTAACGGACGGACGGCCGGCCGGACGAACAGACGGAAGGACGCCGGACAAAGACCCATCGCTATAGCCCAGCATGACTGAAAGTCAGCTGAGCTAAAAAAGAAGAAGTGCCAGGCAAAGTGAAACTAGGGACCCATGGGTCTCAACGCTCAGCTGAATTTGACTATACGGATATACGTTTAATGAGGTTTTCCAAAGTATTGGCCCTGAAGCCAACCTGTCTACCAAAACTGGAGTTATCATCCATAAAATAATTTGTGAATGGATGGGCCCTGTGACCTTAACCTTTGACCTTATGACCCCGAAATCAAAAGGAAACTTCCCCGATTGGCAGATGCACCACATGTCAGTGATGGAAGGATTGAGATGAAAAGTTTGGCTTAAAATGCATCACCGATCTTTCTAAAGTAGTGGGTCCTGTGACCTTGACCTTTGATCTCATGACCCCAGAATCATCAGTTCTTACAGACCTTTGACCTCATGACCCTAGAACCTATAGGGTTCTTACTTTAGTGGTGGGCCATACATAAGTCACGTTTGAAATCCATATTGCTATCAACACTGGAGATATCATAAGAGGTGTGTGATTTTCACCAAATATGGACACATTAAAGGTCAAGGCCACTCTCATGGTAAAGGTCATGACCCAAATGTAAATAGACCTTATCCCATAACCCATCTCTCTACATGTGGATAATATGAAAGAAATCTGTCCATTAGCTTTTGACTTATAATGCTTACAGTACTGTCAAGTGGCAATTATGGGGGTATTAAAAGGCGTAAAAACAAGAAAAGGATAATAGGTGGCGCCACCAGTTTCCGGTATATCACAAGGCTATCCAAGATCTTCGGTCACCTTGATTTTTGGACCAGTCCTTGCAAGCTTACTTGAGATATTTAAGAATTTGTGTTATTTTCAGCAAAAATTGACCTATTCAAGGTCAAGGTCACTCTCCTAGCATAGGTCATGACCCCATTTTGAATAGGCTCCGTCCCCTTACCTATATCTATACAAATATAAAGTTTGAAAAAGATCAGTGAAATATTTTTTGAGTAATCCCGCTCACAAGGTTTTTCTGCGGCGGCGGCGGGACCGTCGTGAAACCATAGTATCCCGACTTTGTTTGGGGATACAATAATAACTGTACAGAGAATGTGCATTAAATTGTAATGATCAGATAAATATCGCAGGATATACTAGGCATGTTTTTAAAATAAAGATCATGCAGCGTAAAGAAATTTATATGTTGGAGTCACAATATGTGTTTATATGGTCTGTATATTGTTACAGGTGCTCTTTTATTGTGTGGCACGGGCGTAACTCGTGTTGTTGTTACATTTTATGTTTGGTCCGTACTGGTTGAACTCTCGTTGTCATGTGAGCCTTGGGTTTTCACGCTTGGTCGTGGATCATGTGTACACCATGGTGTATGGAGATACACAGCGCTGTTTTTTCTAGAGAATTCCTGAAACGCGAGTTGAGCAAGATCTTATAGACTGTTCGAGAAGTGGAAAATTCCCGGCTTGGGGTGTGATGGTATATAAAGGGGCTGTTTTTTAGAACCAGAGGACAGACAGCAGAGCAGATACCAGCGGACGCAGAAGCGTGTGTAAGGACCTTATCCGACGAATGCGGCATTATAGAATTTTAAGAACTTTCTCCTGGATTTTATACCTTTGGACTTCAGTTTACTTTCTGTGTTGTTGCAAGAACTTTCCACTGGACTGTCATTTTCCGAGAGTTTACATTCAAAGGACTTATCGTGGTGACGGTGTTGGTATCGAGGTACTGTACCATTATCTTTCTGTCTGATTATATTGACTTGTTGCTATAACGCTGTTTTACTGTATAATTGTATTGATTTAGTGTATTGTATTGTTAGGGTTGTTTTAAGAATAAATTATAGTTAATTGTTAACAAAAAAAACACTGACTTCTTTATTCATTCCCTAGACATTTCACGCTGCCTAGTGTTACAGAATCTGATTTTTTTTATCTCCATTACAAAATTTGTGTTCATCACGCATACGTGATCTGTTTATATTAGGTTCCGTAAAAATATATATCACACAGCGAAAAAAATTTAGATGTGGGAGTCATGTGTCCACATTTGGTCTGTGTTTATCATGCAGCGAAAGAAATTTAGATGTTGCAGTCACAATATGTGTCTATATGGTTCTGTATATATCATGCAGAGAAAAAATTTAGATGTTGGAGTCACAAGATGTGTCTTTATGGTTCTATATATATCATACAGAAAAAGAAATTTAGATGTTGGAGTCACAAGATGTGTCTTTATGTGCTTGGGTCTGTTGCAGTTATAGGCGACTAAACTTGAGAGTCATGTGTGATCCAACATTACTGATGTAATTATGTTGTTTTTAAATACTACATTATTTTATAACAACAGACATCTTGTTTCTGCCATTTAGATCTTTAGAACGCATGGGCCACTTTTGACTGTTCCGTTGAAGAAAAAATATGAGAAGTAGGACACAAATTCGACTGAGCTTATTTAAAAAAAAAAAAATCTCTGTGAGATACATGTTAAATGATTGGTATTGGCAAGGATGAGCATTTAACCAAAGAGGTGTAACTACTGAGCTGACGTCAACCTGAGACAGAAATTACCGCGAACTATGGCATATCCGATTAGACCTAAAGTAACCAGTAAGTGTGTTTAGATCTTATTACACTGATAAGGATTAAATAATTTCTGCTGCTCCGGCTTTAAATGTCTTCTATAGTGCGCTCTGATCAGGTTAACCGTCACCTTATTAACCTGCAGGCACGCATCAAGTGGCACTCCGGGACCGTGTTGATTCTTCTTTTATTTATTGGCAGGTGGGTTCATTTCTTTGGACATTGCTTCGACGGAGACCAGACGGTAAAATGTCTGCTTGAGCACTCAGCTTTAGGATTAAATTGCCCCTGGGTTGCATTGTGCTTACAGCTCGCAGGGCTTTATATCACTTGGTAATACTTGCCTTCCTTTCTGTGGTGACAGCAAAACTTTGCGAACAGAGAAGCAGACGTACTTTTACAGAAAAAGAGCAACAGAGAATGTGAAATAAGAATTGACGCCATGGCTCTTTTGCCATAATGTTGATTTGAGCTATTAGAGACTTTTTGGGTATTTTAAATGTATTTTGGGGTATTTCATGGAATTTTAGAGAGGATCTAACTATTGTTCTATTTGAGCTTTATACAGATTAGTGGTATTATAAAATGAACATTATTTTATGATTTGTGGCACGGAGGAGCTAACCTTAGGTCCTGTTTATTATAGCACCAAAATTATACCATGGGCCCATCTACCCTCTCGAAAATAACTAGACATTTCTTGGCATCGCAGGTACCAGAGTATCCCCAGACATAGTACCCCCCCCCCACTTTAAGAATAGGCCCCCATTTTTAGCAGCATATACTGACACTTGGCAAGCAATTATTGTTTCTTCCATCTATCAATCCACACCCTTTTTGAACATGTTGGTCCTGTGACCTTGACCTTTGACCTCATGACCCCAAAATCTATTGGGGTCTTGCTTTTTCAATGGGACATATATGAGTCAAGTTTGAAATCTATAAATCAATAAAAGCAGGAATTATCATCCAGAAACTAATTTTTTGACAGATGGCTCCTGTGGCTTGACCTTTGACCTTGTGACCCCAAAATTGATATTGATCATCAACTTTTATATATAAATCAATAGAGGTCAAGATTTATTGATGGGCCATATATAAGTCAGGTTTGAAATCCATATATTAATCCAAGCTTGAATTATCATCTTGGGAACTAATTTTTGGACAGATGGCTCCTGTGGCCTTGACCTTTGACCTTGTGACCTCAAAATTGATAGGGGTCTTCCTCTATTGGCAGATGAACTATATGTGCAAGATGAAAGGTCTGAGATGAAATGTTTGGCTGAAAATGCATCAACAATATTTTTAAAGATGTGTCCTGTGACCTTCACCTTTGACCTCATGACCCTAAAATCAATTTGGGTCTTGCTTTTCCAATGGGACATATACAAGTCAAGTTTGAAATCTTTACACCAATAAAAGCAAGAATTATCATCTAGAAACTAATTTTTGGACAGATGGCTCCTGTGACCTTCACCTTTGACCTTGGACCTCAAAATTGATAGGGGTCTTCCACTGTTGGAAGGTGAACTATATGTGCAAGTTGAAAGATCTGAGATGAATTGTTTGGCTGTAAATGCATCCACAATCTTTTTAAATATGTGTCCTGTGACCTTGACCTTTGACCTCATGACCCCAAAATCAATTCGGGTCTTGCTTTTCCAATGGGTCATATACAAGTCAAGTTTGAAATCCATACATCAATAAAAGCAGAAATTATCATCCAGAAACTAATTTTTGGACAGATGGCTCCTGTGGCCTTGACCTTTGACCTTGTGACCTCAAAATTGATAGGGGTCTTCCTCTATTGGCAGATGAACTATATGTGCAAGATGAAAGGTCTGAGATGAAATGTTTGGCTGAAAATGCATCCACAATCTTTTTAAAGATGTGTCCTGTGACCTTCACCTTTGACCTCATGACCCCAAAATCAATTTGGGTCTTGCTTTTCCAATGGGACATATACAAGTCAAGTTTGAAATCTTTACATCAATAAAAGCAAGAATTACCATCCAGAAACTAATTTTTGGACAGATGGCTCCTGTGACCTTCATTTTTGACCGTGGACCTCAAAATTGATAGGGGTCTTCCACTCTTGGCAGGTGAACTATATGTGCAAGTTGAAAGATCTGAGATGAATTGTTTGGCTGTAAATGCATCCACAATCTTTTTAAAGATGTGTCCTGTGACCTTGACCTTTGACCTCATGACCCTAAAATCAATTCGGGTCTTGCTTTTCCAATGGGTCATATACAAGTCAAGTTTGAAATCCATACATCAATAAAAGCAGGAATTATCATCCAGAAACTAATTTTTGGACAGATGGCTCCTGTGGCCTTGACCTTTGACCTTGTGACCTCAAAATTGATAGGGGTCTTCCTCTATTGGCAGATGAACTATATGTGCAAGATGAAAGGTCTGAGATGAAATGTTTGGCTGAAAATGCATCAACAATATTTTTAAAGATGTGTCCTGTGACCTTCACCTTTGACCTCATGACCCTAAAATCAATTTGGGTCTTGCTTTTCCAATGGGACATATACAAGTCAAGTTTGAAATCTTTACACCAATAAAAGCAAGAATTATCATCTAGAAACTAATTTTTGGACAGATGGCTCCTGTGACCTTCACCTTTGACCTTGGACCTCAAAATTGATAGGGGTCTTCCACTGTTGGAAGGTGAACTATATGTGCAAGTTGAAAGATCTGAGATGAATTGTTTGGCTGTAAATGCATCCACAATCTTTTTAAATATGTGTCCTGTGACCTTGACCTTTGACCTCATGACCCCAAAATCAATTCGGGTCTTGCTTTTCCAATGGGTCATATACAAGTCAAGTTTGAAATCCATACATCAATAAAAGCAGAAATTATCATCCAGAAACTAATTTTTGGACAGATGGCTCCTGTGGCCTTGACCTTTGACCTTGTGACCTCAAAATTGATAGGGGTCTTCCTCTATTGGCAGATGAACTATATGTGCAAGATGAAAGGTCTGAGATGAAATGTTTGGCTGAAAATGCATCCACAATCTTTTTAAAGATGTGTCCTGTGACCTTCACCTTTGACCTCATGACCCCAAAATCAATTTGGGTCTTGCTTTTCCAATGGGACATATACAAGTCAAGTTTGAAATCTTTACATCAATAAAAGCAAGAATTACCATCCAGAAACTAATTTTTGGACAGATGGCTCCTGTGACCTTCATTTTTGACCGTGGACCTCAAAATTGATAGGGGTCTTCCACTCTTGGCAGGTGAACTATATGTGCAAGTTGAAAGATCTGAGATGAATTGTTTGGCTGTAAATGCATCCACAATCTTTTTAAAGATGTGTCCTGTGACCTTGACCTTTGACCTCATGACCCTAAAATCAATTCGGGTCTTGCTTTTCCAATGGGTCATATACAAGTCAAGTTTGAAATCCATACATCAATAAAAGCAGGAATTATCATCCAGAAACTAATTTTTGGACAGATGGCTCCTGTGGCCTTGACCTTTGACCTTGTGACCTCAAAATTGATAGGGGTCTTCCTCTATTGGCAGATGAACTATATGTGCAAGATGAAAGGTCTGAGATGAAATGTTTGGCTGAAAATGCATCCACAATCTTTTTAAAGATGTCCTTTGACCTTCACCTTTGACCTCATGACCCAAAATCAATTGGAGTCTTGCTTTTTCAATGGGACATATATAAGTCAAGTTTGAAATCAATATATCAATAAAAGCAGGAATTATCATCCAGAAACTAATTTTTTGACAGATAGCTCATGTGGCCTTGACCTTTGACCTTGTGACCCCAAAATTGATATGGATCATCCACTATTGGCAAGTGAGCTATTTATTCAAGATGGAAGACCTGGGATGAAAGTTTGGCTTTAAATGCATTCACAGTATCTTTTAAGGTGAGGGTCCAGTGACCTTGACCTTTGACCTCATGACCCTAGAACCTATAGGGTTCTTACTTTAGTGGTGGGGCATACATAAGTCACGTTTGAAATCCATATTGCTATCAACACTGGAGATATCATAAGAGGTGTGTGATTTTCACCAAATATGGACACATTAAAGGTCAAGGCCCCTCTCATGGTAAAGGTCATGACAGAAATGAAAATAGACCTCATCCCATAACACCATCTCTCTACATGTGCATAATATGAAAGAAATCTGTCCATTGGTTTTTGACTTATAATGCTCGAAGTACTGTCAAGTGGCAATTATGGGGGTATTAAACGGCGTAAAAACAAAAAAAAAAGGATAACAGGTGGCGCCATCTGTTTCCGGTACATGACATTACTATCCAAGATCTTCAGTCAAGTTGATTTTTGGACCAATCCATGCATCCCTTATTGAGATATTAATGATTTTGTGTGATTTTCACCATATATGGCAATATTCAAGGTCAAGGCCACTCTCATAGGAAAGGTCATGACCCCAATTTTAATAAACATCATCCCATAACCCATACCTCTGTATATGCATAATATAAAAGAAATCTGTCCATTTGTTTTTGACTTATAATGCTCACAGGACTGTCAAGTGGCAATTTTGGGGGTATTGAACGGCACGAAAACAAGTCAAGAATAATAGGTGGCGCCACCAGTTTCTTGAATATGACAACCCTATCCATGATCTTCCATCAACTTGATTTTGGGATCAATCCATGCAAGATTTCTTGAGATATTTAAAAATTTGTGTGATTTTCCCCAAAATTGGTCCTATTCAAGGTCAAGGACACTCTCCTAGTAAAGGTCATGACCTCATTTTAAATAGGCGTCGTCCTCTCACCCATATCTATACATATACCAAGTTTGAAATATTGTTTGAGTTATTGCGCCAACAAGATTTATATGCGGCGGCAGCTGCGGCGGCGGTGGCGCCGGCGGCGGCGGCGGGACCGGTATGAAAACATAGTATCCCCCGACTTTGTCGGGGGATACAGTAATGTGTGTTACTTTGTCAATTGCAAAATTCTGATGCGGTACTTTGACCAAGTCTACTAAACAACAGCAGAATAAAACTTGTCAAATATAGGCAGCGAGTTACTAATTATAATCGATCGAAAATCAGATCACTTATGTGAAATATGACTGCTGATTTTATAGAGTACATGAAACATGTTTCCTTTAAGTGGTCTAAAGAAAACGTAGCGACACATTCTGATCTGACAGACATAAAAAAAATTGTCCAGAATTTATCGAGCGACAGCTGAGAAAAACATGATACCACGAACACCTTCAGGTTTTATGCTATTCGTTGTTTCCATTGTTCAGGCGGGACTGAGACATTTTCGAAGGATAAGATGGTCTTTCCTCCCTATTTTTCCAAAGACGGAGATATTTGATATATTAATATAAAAATAATATATGTAATAAATTAGAATAATAAGAAAATTCTTCATTTGAAAATTGAATTATTGGATTCAGAACCTGTAAAGAATTTGATGTAATTTTAGTTGAAAAGGGCAAGGCCGGTGAAAAAATTGTGGAAGCTATGTGGATAAAGCAATTGAACCACGTTCATAAGGCCCATGAGTAAATGATTTTATCGATCATTCCTATAAAGGCTATATATACACAATAAATTGGCTCTGCTATGTGTTTGCAAACATTGTGATATTTCTGTAGTAATTACATATTCTGTAATATTCATATATATAAGCTATATATAAATTGAGATAAACAGGTAATGGTCCAAACTTAAAATAAAGATGGATCTATCTATGAGGTTTTGGCCTTCAACTAATTTACCGAAATTGTCGGTGGTCCCTGCCTGTGTATAGGCATTGTATACTGACGCGAAACGCTTATTTACAAGTCTGTGTAGGACGGAAATATCCTGAAAATATAACCTGTGTTTGTATATCATATTCAAACTGTACGGACATCGCAGGCAACTATAGAGGTAATAATTACTTCAGCTGCATGGTTTGTCGAAAGTCCATTTGATATGGGGTCCGTATATTGTATAGGAAGATAGGGTAAATATCAATGAACCTGTATAATTGTTGGACAATATATAGCCCACAGACGCCTTGGCTTGTACACTAACGAATATTTTAATCACAAGTCAATATACAAACATTGTATATGGCTTCAGCGAAGGACGAAGATAGTTCATAATGGAATGATTCCGTAACATACCTGAGCAATTCCCATCTGCAGTGTATGTGGGAGTCGTGATATCACGCAGAAAACTTAAACAGATCATGTTTAACTAGGCGATATATAGTAGTAGATTGTGATGGATTTCCCAATAGCCAGCAAAGGCTGGATCGAAAAGACCTGAAGCAGGGATATGCCTGCTTTAAGGCAAAACATAAATTTTACGCGGACACAATGACCGCAAAGGGAACGTTATCAGAGTAAATGCTTGTTACTAAAGGAATGAAACGAAACCATCTTGTTAAAAGACGGTCTGAATTTGGACTGCGTTAAGAAAAACGTCATTGGATTTTATGTAAATGATTTGAACAAACCCTGGCGGATATAAGCTGAAAGGAAGTACCTCCTTGATTATTCTTTAACAATCTTAACAGTCTTCACTAAGACCAGACCTCTTATGCGCTATGTCACTTACGCCAATACCCAGTGCCGGATTTACAGATGGGCAGAGCCAAGGCCTTCTTATCTAAAATTCTCAACAAGACGTCTGGATCTCTCTTTTCTAGATTCGAACCAAGATTTAACTAGACATTTCTTGGCACCGCAGGTGCCAGAGTATCCCCAGATATAGTAGCCCCCCCCCCCCCCTTTAAGAACAGACCCCCATTTTTAGCAGCATATACTGACACTTGGCATATTTATTGTTTCTTTCATCTAACAATCCACAATCTTGTTGAAGATGTTGGTCCTGTGACCTTGACCTTTTTAAAGATGTGTCCTGTGACCTTGATCTTTGACCTCATGACCCCAAAATCAATTTGGGTCTTGCTTTTCCAATGGGACATATGCAAGTCAAGTTTGAAATCTATACATCAATAAAGCAGGAATGATCATCCAGAAACTAATTTTTTTACAGGTGGCTCCTGTGACCTTCACCTTTGACCTTGTGACCTTAAATTGATAGTTTTCTTCCTCTCTTGGCAGGAGAACTATAGGTGCAAGATGGAAGATCTGAAATGAAATGTTTGGCTGAAAATGCATCCACATCTTTTTAAAGATGTGTCCTGTGATCTTGACCTTTGACCTCATGACCCCAAAATTAATTTTGGTTTTGCTTTTCCAATGGGACATATACAAGTCAAGTTTGAAAACCATACATCAATAAAAGCAGGAATTATCATCCAGAAACTAATTTTTGGACAGATGGCTCCTGTGACCTTCACCTTTGACCTTGTGACCTCAAAATTGATAGGGGTTTTTCACTCTTGGCAGGTGAACTATATGTGCAAGATGAAAGATCTGAGATGAATTGTTTGGCTGAAAATGCATCCACAATCTTTATAAAGATGTGTCCTGTGACCTTGACCTTTGACCTCATGACCCCAAAATTAATTTTGGTCTTGCTTTTCCAATGAGACATATACAAGTCAAGTTTGAAATCCATACATCAATAAAAGAAGGAATTATCATCCAGAAACTAATTTTTGGACAGATGGCTCCTGTGACCTTCACCTTTGACCTTGTGACCTCAAAATTGATAGGGGTCTTCCACTCTTAGTAGGTGAACTATATGTGCAAGATGAAAGATCTGAGATGAATTATTTGGCTGAAATTGCATCCACAACCTTTTTAAAGAGGTTTCCTGTGACCTTGACCTTTGACCTCATGACCCCAAAATCAATTCCGGTCTTGCTTTTCCAATGGGTCAAATACAAGTCAAGTATGAAATCCATACATCAATAAAAGAAGGAATTAGCATCCAGAAAACTAATTTTTGGACAGATAGCTCCTGTGGCCTTGACCTTTGACCTTGTGACCCCAAAATTTATATGGATTATCCACTATTGGCAAGTGAGCTATATATTCAAGATGGAAGACCTGGGATGAAAGTTTGGCTTAAAATGCATCCACATCTTTTTAAAGATGTGTCCTGTGACCTTGACCTTTGACCTCATGACCCCAAAATCAATTTGGGTCTTGCTTTTCCAATGGGACATATACAAGTCAAGTTTGAAATCCATACATCAATAAAAGCAGGAATTATCATCCAGAAACTAATTTTTGGACAGATGGCTCCTGTGACCTTCACCTTTGACCTTGTGACCTCAAAACTGATAGGGGTCTTCCGCTATTGGCAGATGACTTATATGTGCAAGATGAAAGGTCTGAGATGAAATGTTTGGCTGAAAATGCATCCACAATCTTTTTAAAGATGTGTCCTGTGACCTTGACCTTTGACCTCGTGACCCCAAAATCAATTGGAGTTTTGCTTTTTCAATGGGACATATATAAGTCAAATTTGAAATCAATACATCAATAAAAGCAGGAATTATTATCCAGAAACTAATTTTTGGACAGATAGCTCCTGTGGCCTTGACCTTTGACCTTGTGACCCCAAAATTTATATGGATCATCCACTATTGGCAAGTGAGCTATATATTCAAGATGGAAGACCTGGGATGAAAGTTTGGCTTAAAATGCATCCACAGTATCTTTTAAAATGCCAGTCCAGTGACCTTGACCTTTGACCTCATGACCCTAGAACCTATAGGGTTCTTACTTTAGTGGTGGGCCATACATAAGTCATGTTTGAAATCCATATGGCTATCAACACTGGAGATATCATAAGAGGTGTGTGATTTTCACCATATATGGCAATATTCAAGGTCAAGGCCACTATCATAGGAAAGGTCATGACCCCAATTTAAATAAACATCACCCAATAACCCATACCTATGTATATGCATAATATAAAAGAAATCTGTCCATTAGTTTTTGACTTATAATGCTCACAGTACTGTAAGGTGGCAATTTTGGGGGTATTAAACGGCATGAAAACAAGTAAAGAATAATAGGTGGCGCCACAATTTTCTGGAAAATGACAACCCTATCCATGATCTTCCATCAACTTGATTTTGGGATAAATCCATGCAAGATTTCTTGAGATATTAAAGAATTTGTGTGATTTTCCCCAAAATTGGACCTATTCAAGGTCAGGGACACTCTCCTAGTAAAGGTCATGACCTCATTTTAAATATGCGTCGTCCTCTTACCCATATCTATACATATACCAAGTTTGATAAAGTTCCGTGAAATATTTTTTGGGTTATCGCGCCAACAAGATTTATATGCGGCGGCGGCGGCGGCGGCGGCGGCGGCGGCGGCGGGACCGGTATGAAAACATAGTATCCCCCGACTTTGTCTAGGGATACAATGATGACTTGATCTGACTTCTTAGCTTTGTCCAATGCGTGGAAATCTTTTTCTTTTTTAGCGAGTCCCGGCAGTGGAATCAGACGAAATATCAGCCGACAAACAAACATACAGACACCTGCGATAACATTCTTTTGGTTGTTATTCACGCAATGCCATCCAATCATGCACTAAAGTTACAGAATCCAATAAGGTATACCTATACATTTACTGTTATTCTGGTCTTCTAACATCTGCGTGCAATTCACAATATTTTTAATGTTTATGGTTTGATTGTGAAATCAAATTTTAAACTCATTCGTCTTCGGGTGGTAGAACACTTTTTATGATAGATACCTTCATATGCTTCAAGGACGGTCTGGAAGTACATGCATAACAGATATATAACCGCATTACGATTTAACCTTTTTCCAGTATCTGAAAACATATATCTCATAGCTTGATACACAAATAACAGACCCTTTGTCTGTGATTTATTACATGCTGACTTTACATAAAAGAGATTGACAGTGGTATTAACCAGAGCGTAGCGGATGCCACCTATTTATAAAGCGAGGGAAACAAATGAACACAACAGACTGTTTTTAGAGATATCATGACAATCAATATACATTCTGTTTCGCTCATGATCTTTACCACCAGCTTAGCTCCGTTTGAAAAATGACAATAATCAACAAAGAACTTCAAGATCAAACGGCCCGCCGTGGTTTGTTAAGATTACCATCCTTACAGCCTTCAGTTTGATTACAAATGACGACCCTCCTAAATTTTTGGTAGGTCTGCGACCACGACCACGCAAACAGAAGTTTGAATCTGCACTCTTAAATAACATCTCGCATCCTGGTCATTATACAAACATCTATTTTGACTTGTTGGGTGTTCCCCAAATTGGTTTCTGTGTATCACGCTTTCTATCTTGGCCACTTATCTTGCTCCAGCCGCAGACCCGTGTCGCCGGGGACCGACATCCATAAATATGCAGACAGTCTGTATGCAAATCAATTCTCTTTCTGACAGAACTGTCGTTTTCCTTGGTTCAACTTACAAGCTGAGCAGAAAAATTTTATCAACAGATTTTGTGAATCGATATTACAGCATTCAACTTTATACATATATATATATATATATATATATATATATATATATATATATATGTTATGTTCCAGTATCGCACGTGTACCCCGACCAATCCTATTGTGCACCCGAGGACAATAGGATCAGTGTCAGTCTTTCACATGCCCCCCCCCCCCCGCCCCGAATCGCACAAAGCATAATCTCGTAATCTCGTAAAGTCTCGGCTTTTCAAACCACGCCGTTAGCTTCATTCTAACCACATTCACCTGATTGGGTCGCATCCCGTGAAACAGACTTGTGAATTAACAGTGTTGTTTTTCTTTAGAATATATATATACTCTATATACTCAAACCAAAAACAATGCCGGAAGTTGAAATCTTCGTCGTGTATCGTCCTGCAGTTAGGTTTTTATGTATAGCAAACCTACGTTAATGGAACCATAATTATAACAATAACCATCAAGTGTTTAAGCTTGGGCATCTCGAAGAAATAATTTACATATAGCAAATATGACTGTAAGGTACACATTAAGAACAATGACCCGTGGGTCATGACGCTCTACTGACAAGCATGACAATATAGCCTAACATTCATAGCAAGGGTTAATCATCTGAAAAAAAAAAACTGAGATATAATTGACATGTGACGTTGACCTTTGACCTATCGACACAAAATTCCGACAAATTTGTTAAGTAATGGGTCACACATCTGTGAAGTCTGAATCCAGTCATATAACTAATCTGTACATGAGAAGAATATGATTTCTGAAGAACTGGTTTGGCCATTGCAAGTGGGATATGTGTCAACTAAAATGGCTTCTTTTCGCAGTCGGAAAACATGCAGATTTCCCCAGGTCTGACCTTGATTTTCAATATCAAGGTGACCAGTTTTCATACTTCGAGAAATATTTTTAACAATTTGTATATCAAATTTGTAGGAAAATATCATGGGGTTCACAAGCCTATACGTTAGCAGATTTGACCTTGAAGATCAAGGTCACACTCATCTGAGAACTTAATTGACACAATTTGTATATCAAATTTGAGAACAAAATAAGCAATACTTCAAAACTTCTCACAAAAGAAGGCTCACTTTCAATTTGTTGAAAAAAATCTATTTACTTTTTACTCTTCCTTGTCATTAGGTACTCAACCCCTATCAATTTTAGAAATTAAAACCAGAACACGACAGATTTAAAGAACGGGTTTTCCTTAAGAAAATGCAAAGTACACACGTATGCGTCCTGGATAACGTCTCATTAAACAGCTTTCTGTGGCTTTGGTTCATTCCAAGTCAATTTTTTCAATTTTTTAAAATTATTTTTACTGTGTTCATGTGATGATTGTATTCAATTTTCATGTAACTCCTGGACCATAAAGCATTAAACGTATCAAACTTCTTCAGCCGCACCGACAAAAAACTATATCAATGAATAATTTAACCTAATAAACCTAAATTTATATCATCCGTGTTATTTTATGGGAGCGTTTAATGCAATTATACCGGATGGATTTGGACCTCATAGGAATAAAAATAGGTGAGACCAATTAGTATTTCATATCATATTCAACGATGCTTCTGTCCTCCGCAACTTCTGAGGGGCTGCGTCTGTTTTTGACGCTGATGCGCTTGCGTCATGAAGAGTGAAAAAGGATGTACCTTATGTACCAGCAGAGATGCTGATGACGCAGGCCAACGCTGGCTTCCTCGGAAGCCCATCAGTTATTGTGGGCTGTTGTTTGGCGTGAAAAGAAACGCATCATACAAGGTTTCCTTTCATGATTAGGTTTTGTGCGCGTTGCTGCTTTTTCATCTTACATTCAAAACCAGTCCATGATTTCTTATGTAGCCACGAGATAGGTAACAATGAGTGACAAAGCTTCTTTAACCTGAACCACGCTTAATTAAAGCTAGATTTTTAAAAGAAAGTGAGAACAGAACAAAACAGATGCTGCTATTTCGGGTTTCTTTTCAAGTGAGGCAGGTCCCTTTACAAAGCTAGTGTCGTCAACGTCGTTAAGCCCTATTCATCCTCCAGATTCACCAAACAAATTTCTTCTTTTCCTTTTTGAAGCAGAAATGATTCGTTAAGAATCTCCATTGTTTGCTGAATTAGATCTCCCTCACGCGAGGATTCACTCCATTGGTAATCCGATAAAGATTGCGTTGGCCAAAATTTTATGTGACACTAACGTGATATCTTATAGAGGCAGAACTTTTCGACGCTAAAGTTTTCACCGACAAAATTTAATTTGGTGTCTAATGGATTCTTGATTTATGCAAGAATTTAACATATTTAACTCCCATATCATTGCATTTATCGATTTTATATTGCCGGAATGACATGTTTAGTGGAGTTAATATGCATGCTGACTGAACATTTGCACACGAATGAAAAGTTCTATTATTTATGGAAATTAGAAAAAGAACACTCTGCGCTTCACTCTTTAGGAACCTCACTTAATTATCTCTATCGCTATTAGATCTTCATGTATGCAGGTAACAATGGGGTAATATGACACCTCAATTTGGTTCGGACAATTGAAAAATGTTGATAATTCTGAATGTATGTGAGACAAGTTGTCGGTAATGTGAATGTTGCCTTGGACTGGCAATTTCGTATAATTCAAGTATTTTCACTGAATTCATGCCACACTTTGTTGCACAGTATAATGTTTACAGGATTGGCTTGTTTTTACATGCTAATCATATATGGTTATTCTAATTTGAAAATGGAAAATTTTATTATTTGTAACACTCATTTCATTTAATAAATTAAATGTGTATTATTATACTTTGACCTAACCACCACAGCCCTTATCCTCCGCCGATTTTACCTAATTATGGTAATGAGCTTCAAAACGATTCTACACTGTGGGCCTTCCATGTCTATGGTTGCGGGAGTTGTAATACAACTATAGTGACGTCACAAAGACGTCATCGACAGGGGTACTGGTACAGACCACGTATCCTGTTTGGGGGAGTCGCCAAAATTCTGCAAATTTTGCGCTTGTTACCCACCCATTCTCTCATCCAGTAAAATTCAGGGCTAAGGAAAAAAGTGATGTTTGTGGGGGTTTTGTCCAGTGATCAAATTAGCCCAATAGGGAGGATTCCCAAGACATTTTATTGAAAAGAAAAGCTTTTCCTTAATAAACCAGGGGCGAAAACAAGATCCTGCAAGGGGATCGTACCTGTACAAGTGTGTCGGGAGTGCTAGTAGGCTTTATACATAACTCATGCATGCAGAAGAAAACGGTGCGATACGCAAAGCCGGGGCTGCTTTTTCTAATGAAGCGTATATCATTCTAATTTCTCGATTTTATAAGGTCGAACAAGAGGAGGCCCGTGCCCCCTGGGCCACCCTCTAAATTTACCCCTATCAATGATGTGGCCTGACCAAGGATATACAATCGCCCTCTTCCGCCATCCTGAATTCACCCACATGCTTATCTGGGTGTTTTGTTTTATAAAGATCGGTCCATGGTCAACAGGTTGACACTGTCTCCTAACTCGCGATATAGTGTAACAGAACTGTAAAACTATCAAGCAGACTGGATTTTGAACAAGCATGGGAGAAAGTTAAGATATGTAAGCTCTGAAGGCCTATAGGGTGTTCACTATATTTGCGTTTCTAGACATCGGTTAACCGCCTTCAGCGATGAAACGTCTCATGGCTGATGATGTGTCGACTATTTCGTCGCCTCCCTACATACTTGAACACGATACCATCGACGTATTTATCTGGGAATGGAGCATTATTATCAATTTCTTGGAATTTGTAGTATTAAAATTTTTACAGCACAGGTACAGGTACTTTATGTAGAATATAGCTGCTCCATATTCGCAACAGGAAGTGTCTTTTACCTCCGTTATTAAATGTTTGGTTCAAGAAGACACGGGCCAGACCGCTCACAGCAGCCATGACATAAGCAGTGAGAATATATTTATATCGACATGTCTTTGTGTATACTACTTCTGTGTTATTAGGGATAACATGCATTTAATCTACGAATATGTATACGTATTAGCTTATCATGGCTTGATTGGGTGTACAAAACGATATACGTTTTATATATATAGAGATTATTATTCATTTTATCCCTATTACAGATACATATCGTATGAAGGTTAAATAAATATTCCCAACCAGGTGCATAGGTTGGATGATGGACTATCAGATATGTGTAACATTTTAGGCAGCCTTTAGTCGCCTATCTCTGCATAGGCTAAACTTGAAAGGTCTGATGTATAGCTCAATACCTATTTCTCACGGCATTCACTATCATTTCTATAATACTCCTGTTAAGAAAGGTTCCTGTAACGCCTCTGTGACGGATGTATGAGCTTGTTTATCTACGAGCATAACAATGTTGACACACTGAAAAACAATGTAGCCTGAGGTGCTTGGTTGTATATGTGGGGATGTTGTAAGGTCACAAGCTGCAAAAGGCCCTTTGCAAACTCGTTCGTCTGAATTGCCCCTAGATGTCCTTGTTGCATGTGTTTGGATTATTTTGGCGGGCACCTTCATGTCATCAACACTTGGATATGAACACTAGGGACCTATGGGTATCGACGCTCAGCTGAATTTGTCTATAAGGATATATGTTTATGAGGTTTTCCAAAATATTGGTCCTGTGATCAGTTTGAAGCCAACCTGTCTACCCATACTGGAGTTATCATCCATAAACTTATTTGTAAATAGATGGGCCCTGTGTCCTTAACCTTTGACCTTATGACTCCAAAATCAATAGGAAAGTTCCCCTATTGGCAGGTGCACCACATGTTGATGATGGAAGGATTCAGATGAAAAGTTTGGCTCAGTATGCATCCACTTTCTAAAGTAGTTGGTCCTGTGACCTTGACCTTTGATCTCATGACCCCAGAATAGTCAGTTCTTACTTTAGTGGTGGGTCATATATAATTCAAGCTTGAAACCAATATTTCAAACCAAACTGGTGTTGTCATCTGGAAACTAATATGCGGATTCATGGCACTCATGACCTTGACCCTATGACCCCAAAATCCATAAGTTACTTCCACACTGGCAGGTGAGCAACATCTGGAAGATAGAATGTTTGGGACAGAAAGTTTGGCTAAAAATACATCAACACTCTTTTTAAAGAGTGGCCTTATGACCCCAAAATCTAAAGGGTTCTTCCATTATTGGTGGGTCATATATAAGTCAAATTTCAAACCAATATGTCAATCCGAACTGGAGTTATCATCCAGAAACAAATATGTGGACAGATGGGCCCCTGTGACCATGACCTTTGACCTTGTGACCCCCAAATCAATCAGTTTCTTCCCGTATTGGCAGCTCAGCTATATGTGCAAGATGGAAGGTTTTGGATGAAAAATTTTGCTTAAAATGCATCCACAATCTTTCTCAATAAGTGGGTACTGTGACCTTGACCTTTGACCTCATAACCCCAAAACTGAACAGAATCTTCCCCTATTGGCAGGTAAGCAATATCTTGAAGATGGAAGGTTTGGGATGAAAAATTTGGCTTCAAATGCATATGCTTTCTTTTTAAAGAAATGAGTCCTGTTACCATGACCTTTGACCGTTGGACCCCAAAATCCACACGGTTCTTACTTTAGTGGTGAGTCATATATAAGTTAAATTTGAAACCAATATGTCAAACTAAACTGGAGTCATCATCTGGAAACTAATTTGTGAACAGATGGCCCATGTGACCTTGACCTTTGAGCATGTGACCAAAAATTCATTTATGCTCTCCCAGTACTGGCAAGTCAGCTAAATGTGCAAAATGGAAAGTTTGGGATGAAAAGCTTGGCTTAAAATGCAGCCATAATCTTTTTAGACTAGGGACACATGGGTGTCGACGCTCAGCTGCATTTGTCTATAAGAATATATGTTTATGAGGTTTTTTTTTCAAAATATTGGTCCTGTGATCAGTTTGAAGCCAACCTGTCTACCCAAATTGGAATTATCATCCATAATCAAATTTGTGAATGGATGGGCCCTGTGACCTTAACCTCTGCCCTAGTGACCCCAAAATCAAAAGCAAACTTCCCAAAGTGGCAGGTGCACCACATGTTGATGATGGAAGGATTAAGATGAAAGGTTTGGCTTAAAATGCATCCACAATCTTTCTAAAGCAGTGGGTCCTGTGACCTTGACCTTTGATCTCATGACCCCAGAATCAACAGTTCTTACCTTAGTGGTGGGCCATATATAAGTCAAGTTTGAAACCAATATTTCAAACCAAACTGGTGTTATCATTTGGAAACTAATATGTGGATAGATAGCCCTCATGACCTTTACCTTTGACCTGGTGACCCCAAAATCCATAAGTTACTTCGACTTTTGGCAGGTGAGCAACATCTGGAAGATAGAAGGGTTGGGACAGAAAGTTTTGCTAAAAATACATCAACAATTTTTTTAAAGAAGTGGGTCCTGTGACCTTGAACTTTGGCCTTATGACCCCAAAATCAAAAGGGTTCTAACCTTATTGGTGGGTCATATATAAATCAAAATTGAAACCAATATGTCCATCCAAACTGGAGTTATCATCCAGAAACAAATATGTTGACAGATGGGCCCCTGTGACCATGACCTTTGACCTTGTGACCCCAAAATCAATCAGGTTCTTCCCCTATTGGCAGCTCAGCTATATGTGCAAGATTGAAAGTTTGTGATGAAAAGTTTGGCTAAAAATGCATCCACAATCTGTCTAAATAAGTGGGTACTGTGACCTTGACCTTTGACATCATGACCCAAAAATTGAGCAGAATCTTCCCCTGTTGGCAGGTTAGCAATATCTTGAAGATGAAACGTTTGAGATGAAAAGTTTGGCTTCAAATGCATATGCATTCTTTTTAAAGAAACGAGTCCTGTGACCTTGACCTTTAACCGTTGGTTCCCGAAATCAACACGGTTCTTACTTTAGTGGTGAGTCATATATAAGTTAAGTTTGAAACCAATATGTCAAACTAAACTGGAGTCATCATCTGGAAACTAATTTGTGAACAGATGGCCCATGTGACCTTGACTTTTGACCATGTGACCCCAAATTCATTTATGCTCTCCCCATACTGGCAAGTCAGCTAAATGCGCAAAATGGAAAGTTTAGGATGAAAAGCTTGGCTATAAATGCAGCCATAATCTTTTTAAATAAGTGAGTCCTGTGACCTTGACCTTTGACCTCATGACCCCAAAATCATATATGTTAGAACTTGCTTTGGTGGTGGGCCATACGTAAGTCAAGTTTGAAATCCATGTGTCAATACAACCTGGAGTTATCATCTGGAAACAGATTTGTGTGGATGGACGTATGGACAGACAGACAGACAAACAGACAGACAGACAGGGTGATTTCTATATGGCATCAACTTGTGATCAATACACACACCAGGTTTTGGGACACTAGATGTAATTACAGCAGAGAAACTGACATGATTGTTGTCATTTTAAAAGAAAAATATTCGTTAAAATAACAAAAAAAAAAAACACAGGTGGCGCCAACACTTTTCGGGAACTGACAAAACTATTCATAGTCAATATTCAAGGCAAGATTCATGACAATCCATGCATTAACTAGACATTTCTTGGCACCGCAGGTGCCAGAGTATCCCCAGACATAGTACCCCCCCCCCCCCCCCTTTAAGAATAGGTCCCCATTTTTAGCAGCATATACTGACACTTGGCAAGCAATTATTGTTTCTTCCATCTATCAATCCACAATCTTTTTGAAGATGTTGGTCCTGTGACCTTGACCTTTTGGTACATCACATGGCTATCCAAGATCTTCTGTCACCTTGATTTTGGGACCGATGAAATGTCTGAGATGAAATGTTTGGCTGAAAATGCATCCACAATCTTTTCAAAGATGTGTCCTGTGACCTTAACCTTTGACCTCATGACCCCAAAATCAGTTCGGATCTTGCTTTTCCAATGGGACATATACAAGTCAAGTTTGAAATCTATACATCAATAAAAGCAGGAATTATCATCCAGAAACTAATTTTTGGACAGATGGCTCCTGTAACCTTCACCTTTAACCTTGTGACCTCAAAATTGATAGGGTTCTTCCTCTCTTGGCAGGTAAACTATATGTGCAAGATGAAAGATCTGAGATGAAATGTTTGGCTGAAAATGCATCCACATCTTTTTAAAGATGTGTCCTGTGACCTTGACCTTTGACCTCATGACCCCAAAATCAATTCGGGTCTTGCTTTTCCAATGGGACATATACAAGTCAAGTTTGTAATCCATACATCAATAAAAGCAGGAATTATCATCAAGAAACTAATTTTTGGACAGATGGCTCCTGTGACCTTCACCTTTGACCTTGTGACCTCAAAATTGATAGGGGTCTTCCTCTCTTGGCAAATGAACTATATGTGCAAGATGAAAGGTCTGAGATGAAATTTTTGGCTGAAAATGCATCAGCAATCTTTTTTAAGATGTGTCCTGTGACCTTGACCTTTTGACCTCATGACCCCAAAATCAATTGGAGTCTTGCTTTTTCAATGGGACATATATAAGTCAAGTTTTAAATCCATACATCAATAAAAGCAGGAATTATTATCCAGAAACTAATCTTTTGACAGATAGCTCCTGTGGCCTTGACCTTTGACCTAGTGACCCCAAAATTGATATGGATCATCCACTATTGGCAAGTGAGCTATATATTCAAGATGGAAGACCTGGGATGAAGTTTTGCTTAAAATGCATCCACAGTATCTTTTAAGATGCGAGTTCAGTGACCTTGACCTTTGACCTCATGACCCTAGAACCTATAGGGTTCTTACTTTAGTGGTGGGCCATACATAAGTCACGTTTGAAATCCATATGGCTATCAGCACTGGGGATATCATAAGAGGTGTGTGATTTTCACCAAATATAGACACATTAAAGGTCAAGGCCTCTCTCATGGCAAAGGTCATGACCTAAATGTAAATAGACCTCATCCAATAACCAATCTCTCTACATGTGCATAATATGAAAGAAATCTGTCTATTAGTTTTTGACTTGTAATGCTTACAGTACTGTCAAGTGGCAATTATCGGGGTATTAAAAGGCGTGCATAATATTAATTTGAATAGCAAGTCAAAACAAAGCCAATAAGGTATACATTGCATTCACTGTGTAATTTATGAAAATTGTAGCCTGAAACCATTTAATGTTTCAATAGGGAACAAATAGTAATTTTTATCATATCCATTTTTGGCATGAAATGTTTTTACCATATTCATTTTTTTTTTATTTTACTTAATTTATAATTTTGCATTAAACAAATTCTGAAAATAAAAGTTAATTTAGACTTGTTGGTTGCATTATAATTTATTCTTAGTTTGACTCATATCAAGTAAAATTATGCTTTCATACATATTTTATCATTTTTATTTTAATGTTTAGACTGAATTTAAAAGGTTTCTTTTAAGACAATATCCTCTTTAAAAACATAATGCCACAACATCGCATCCTTGGATCACTGTTCCAAAAAAGTTTTGAATGTTGGAGTTTACAGTTCATGCCCAATTTTATTATTATATTAACTAAATAAAAAATTCAGTAAACGTGATTAAAAATTCCCTTTTAAAATCAGGTAAACACACTGTTAGTTGGATCAGGGAGAAACAGTATCATTTGACTAATTACTAACTCAGCTATAATTTAATAATGAAATTAATATTCAATTTCACACATGTTAAAAAAACCCAAAGTTTTTATTCTTCTGAAGTAAGGAATTCCTCATATTATGAACATCCACACTTTTATAACAATACATCACTTTATGGACACAGTTTAATCATTTAATACCGCTTTAGACAATATACAAAATCCAAAATGTAGCCAAAGTCTAAAATAAGAATTAATTAAATATTGAAAATTATAACATTCATCTAGTTTATGCAGTGGCGTCATCTTTTTGGCACCTGTATGACACATTTCAAATATATATATATATATATATATATATATATTAATCAAATTTCAAATATATTTCAATATAATATTTCACAGTAAACTCATAAATCGAGCCTGTCTATGTATTCTATTCAAATCTATATTTCATTTACAATATATATATATATATATATATATATATATATATGTAAAATACTCGGAAAAGTGGGGGGGGGGGGATGATAACATTGACCATGGGTGGGGGGGGGGGGGCGGAAGAAGCGGAGGGCAGAGGGGAAGCCTTCCTGAGCTAATCAAGGGAAAAGCCTGGAGTTAAGCAATTACGTAACATAGGTGAGGGCTGCATCTCTCACTGCAGACCACTGGACTAGGTTGGCTTGATGTAAACAACACTTGACATGGTGTATAAAAACTTGAAAAAAAGCTACCCTTTCACCAATTCCTTTCAATTTTCAGATTTTATTAACTTAAAACCTTATCTGCCCAGCATGTGAAACAAATGTACATATAGAAAAAAAATGTGCATTAGTCAAATTTAAGGTAATGATCTTACATTTATGTTAATAACTTAACAAAAAAATACAAAATTTTGATCTAATTTCTGGTTTACAATTTAAAGTAAGTTGAATATAGATATATGCTTAAAACTAGCTCGCTAGCTAAGCAAATTATCATGTTAAAAGAGAAAATATATTTTCTGAGTTTTGACTACGTGAATTATGTTTGGGCCTTCACTTCGTGAATTTACGGAATATTGACCTAATTTCTGGCATGTCCATGGGAGGCTTTTCGTTAATTTCTCGAAGTAATGTTGTCGCAGTGACCCAGTTTCAGGTTTGGTAGGAGAGCCATCTTATTCTATGCCGAATTTGGATTCGAAGAACTAACGGTTTCAAACGTGCCTTTTTAATGGACGTCCGGCCGGACAGACAGACCGACGGACAAAGGACCGTGCCTATAGCTCAGATGACTTTTAGTCATCTGAGCTTAAAAAAAAGGCTGTGATCACGAGATCAGAATAAAATGTACATCTGCACCGGCGGTTCCCCAGTGTCGAGTGCCGCAGTGAAGGTTAAGGCCAGCTCTGACTAGCTGTGGAGCCATAGCCGCGGGGACTTTTGACAGCTGCCACCGTTCCATTGATTTTTGTGGTCATTTTCAGCATGTAAACTCCTAATAATAGGTACTGTGGGTCAAGCATTCTTAGCTGGGCCCATTCTAAGACATGATTTAAGCCTAAGCCCTTGTTGGTTTGAGGTTTAGTATATTTCCCAGATACCATATGGGACAAAATTCTTGCTGAACTTGGGAGAGGCTGGCATTAAGTGCAAATTTCAATATGGAATCTATAAAGGACGACCTGTAAAACCACTTGTGGCACATACATGTAGTATCGAAATATATAGTTTATATATCGTAATAAAATATTTCATAAATTTGGTTGTTTGCTCTCTTATTTATAAGTCATCTATTTTATGCTAAAATAGCCATTAAACCTCAGATATCTTACCATTTCAAGCTGAGCGCACGTAATACGGGAATTTATATTCAGACAATATTCTTAGTATAGTTGCATGGGCAGATGTCCATATGATAGAAGTAAAACGGGTTTTATAAGTGTTAAAG
Organism: Sipunculus nudus; assembly: GCA_026874595.1. Lineage (NCBI taxonomy): Eukaryota > Metazoa > Annelida > Sipuncula > Golfingiida > Sipunculidae > Sipunculus > Sipunculus nudus. The sequence continues at coordinate 46,230,686 of CM049309.1, forward strand.
ATGGAGAGAACGCTTACCACAACATTGTACCGAGTGGGAATCAATGTATGATAGGAGATTCATTCCCTAGGTCATGTAATTATTCTAATCGGTCAGACACACAGCATCATCGATAAATTATCATGATATGAACGATTACATCAGTATGTTAGATTTAATGTCCTTAATGTTTGTAGTTGATAGAGATCAACAAGTTAAAAAAGATTAGCTAACATGCAATGACTTTAAAAATAATTTGGATAAATTTTAATGCAATATTTTGGACTGACAGCCAAAAATATTTTTATCAGATTATGAATAAATGACTGATTTTCCTTTTGTCTGTGTACAGACATTTGGTAATGTCTTGTTCATTTTGGCCCGAGGGACATAACAAAAACAGGTCTCAGCGGTGCCCAGGCGACTGGAACGACAAAATAGTCCTGATGATAAAGAGGTTAGACTACCTCGCGGGGTCCCTATAGAAATGTTATTGCCGAATAACAGCTTCTGACTGACTGGCCTAATAAATTCACCGGTGACGTCCGTGCCGGCTTCTTTTGCTCTGCCGTGAGCCAGCGGGCCCCTACATCGCAATCAGCAAATTAATATGCTGGCGGTGATCACGCTCCAACATCCGGCAATTCACATCGCAGCCGTGGAATACTTGATCTATCCGTCTATCACTAGGTCAAAAAGCACATAGCAAGCTGGTGTCTCCATGTTTTTCTGATCATGTTAGTACTGGTTAAAGGATGACATATCATGATTCAAAGAGAGGGCCCAAGCTGAAGAAAGGGGGCGGGATTGCACAGAAGAGTGGACTTTAATTAAAAAGGTTTTTTGAGGGTTCTTACCAGAACACAGATTGTACCAGTTAGAACCAGGTTTCCATCATGAATTTGACAATTTTTTTTTGTGCAAGGAAAATTGTTCGGGTAGTTAAAATTTTGACTGTGATAAAGGGTTCCCTAAGGAACCTTTATAGGGACTGGATGATTTGACGGCGTTGACACATTTGAAGAACGTCAATTTCATGAATTAAAATTAAATAAAGCAGGACAATATATTATTTTACGGACAACATTAGTATTATATTAATTACCTTAAAGATTCTCAAAACCCTGTTTATTTTCTGGGTGATATGCTATCATCCTCTTTGTTTACATCAATAACTTTATTATGACTACAAGTTGGTATTATATTATTATAGACATAAAATATATATTGATAGATTTAGTCAAGCTTCGGTATCCTTCAATCCGTGAAGATATTTAAGGTGCTGATTGCATCAAAGATATGAATATGACTTTCATGAAAGTAAACAACGGGCGACAGTTGATCACAGGTCGGCCAAAATGTATAAGAAAAATCAGCGTTGAAAAGAAGTTTTTTTTTTAAATCTACCGAATGAAGCAACACAGAATTTGGGAAAGGGAAAAGTACAGAACATACACGTCTCGTCACATCCGGCTTCATGTATCTCAGGGTCACAGAGATCCCGAGGGTCGCTCCTGTTTTAGAGCTTAAATTTTACGTCCCAATGGTTAGGCTCCGAGGCCAGCTCAAGTCCACAGTTGTCTTTGAATGAAGGATGCACCTGTCGTGGGGATGTATATTGTTCAGGAAGATATTATACGCGGAAGGACTCTATTTACTGGGTTAGAAGAATTCTGTTATAAAATTTGGAAAGCTTTGAATAATCACCGCGGCGTGGTCTCCGGAGGGGGGTGGGGGCATACCAATGTTTCACATCCTTTGGATTAACATTAGCTATTTTTCTGGGAACTTTTTCCAGGACGGTCCCCATAGCAACAACAGATAAAAGAGTATGGATTATGCGCGCAGGTCATATCCATTTGTGGATGAACAGCAAAATTGAATTTCCCTGGCTCCTGTCCCACAGCATTAATTTTTCACTATAGATACAAATGAACTGAGTGGTATAGAATTCTATATTCAATTATATATATATATATATATATATATATAAATATATATTTATAGGTAGTAGAAGAGTCAACCCAGACAGAAGTAATATCTGCGGAGTAATACTGTATAGTGCAGTTCAGCGAAAAAAAAATCCAGCAAGTAACTAGGTTTACTAGTTTGAGTTTTTTAGAATTGTTTTCCATGGAGATATCAGAGAACAGTTTGCAAGGGTAGGCATTAATGCTATATTGTTATTAATCCTCTTTTCATTCCTTGAATAAAATTTATTATTCTGAGTGGCATAAACGCTGACTATGGACTTGAAGCGTATGCGCATTTAATGAAGAAGAATGTACATTGTGGTATATAACGGGGCATTTTAGAACAGCTTTACCTTAGATATAGGTCCATTATGTACGTCAGATATTTTTAATTGTTATTTCTCCCAATAAGGTTACTTACAGTGTATATTAAGGTGGGCAATTATGAATATATTCATTTTATTCCAACCTTCTTTTCGGTCTACAAACTTGATAAACCTGCATGGTTCATTTTATTTTCACACAATTATATAATCTTACCTGAATGATACGGAAAAGAGATTGTATCCAGGATTTTTTTAGGGTTCTTACCAGAACCCAGATTGTACCCTTAACAGGTACAATCTGGGTTCTTTAACAACCAAGTTTCCATCATGAATTTGACATTTATTTGTGCAAGGGATATTGGTCGAGTAGATAAAAGTTTGACTGTGATGAAGGGTTCCCTAAGGAACCTTTACAGGGACTGGATGATGTGACGGCGTTGACACATTTGAAGAACGTCAATTTCATGAATAAAATTACGCAAAGCAGGACAATATATTATTTTATGGACAACCTTAGTACAATATAGATTACCTTGAAGATTCTCATAACCCTGTTTATTTTCATGGTTATATGCTATTATCCTCCTATGTTTACATAATAATCTTATTTTCACTACAAGTGAGGATTATATTTTTATAGACATAAAATATATATTGATCATATTTAGTCAAGCTTCGGTATCCTACAATCCGTGAAGATATTTTAGATGCTGATAGCAAAGAAGATATGAATATGACTTTCGCTCCATGAAAAACTAAATGAAATACAAATTGTATATGCGAATCCATTCATACCTATAAGAATTTGCTACCAAGTATACTGAAAAATGAATAAGTAGGTCACAGGTCCGCCAAAATGTTTAAGAATGTCAGCGTTGAAAAAAAAGTTTTTTTTATCTATACCGAATGGGTGCGACAGAATTTGGGAAACGGAAAAATACAGAATATCATCATTATATAATTTGAAGTTAAAATACACGTCTCGTCACATCTGGCCAACGGGGGCGTCCTCAGGACATAAGGTCTCAGATTGGTTTTATCTTAATCGTTAACAAATCAGTTTGACAATGACCACTTGGAAGCGTCATGTATCTCATGGGCACAGAGATCCCGAGGGTCGCTCATGTTTTAGAGCTGAAAATTTACGTCCCGGTGGCAAGGCTGCAAGGACAGCTCAAAACCACAGCATGTAGTTGTCTTTGAATGAAGGATGCACCTGTCGTGGGGATGTATATTGTTCAGGAAGATATTATACGCGGAAGGACTCTATTTACTGGGTTAGAAGAATTCTATTATAAAATTTGGAAAGCTTTGAATCATCACTGCGGCGTTGTCTCCAGAGAGGGGTTGGAACATACCAATGTTTCACATCCTGTGGATTAACGTCAGCTTTTTTCTGGGAACTTTATCCAGGAAGGTCCCCATAGCAACAACAGATAAAAGAGTATGGATTATGCGCGCAGGTCATATCCATTTGTGGATGAACAGCAAAATTGAATTTTCCTGGCTCCCGTCCCACAGCATTATTTTTTCACTATAGATACAAATGAACTGAGTGGTATTGGATTCTATATTCAATCATAAATATATATATATATATATATATATATATATATATATATATATATATATATATATACAAACAGACAGGTAATAGAAGAGTCTACACATGCAGAAGTAATTTCTTCGGAGTAATACCCTTACAGCGCATGTGAGCGAAAAAAAAAATCCCAGCAAAACACTAGGTTGCCAGCTACGTTTTTGAATTTTTTTCCATGGAAATGTCAAAGAACAATTTGCAAGGGTTAGCAATGCTATATTGTTTCTAACCTCCTTTTAATTCCCTGAATATTTATTTTTCTGATATTGAGTGGCATAAACGCTGGCTATTGACGTGAACCTAATGCGCATTAAATGAAGCAGAATGTACGGTGCATTTTAGAACAGCTTTACCTTGTATATATGTCCCTCATGATGTCAGATATTTTTTTAAATTTTTATTTCTTCGATTACTTATAGTATATATTGAGGTAGGCCATTATGAATATATTCATTATATTCAAATCTTCTTTTCGGTCTACAAACCTGCATGGTTCATTTTATTTTCACACAATTATATAATTTAACCTGAATGAGACGGTAAAGAGACTGTATCCAGGAATTCTTCGCATGTGTTTTTAATTTCCTAATGCGCAGAGGCGGCATGTGGTTTGACAATATGTATATGTAAAACAGATAAAAGACAAAACCTAAAACAATGTAACATCCGTAATTAAAAATCATGACTAAATACATCCATATATACATATATATGGCTGTAGGACAACCAGGGTTTTTCTCTGGTTTAACCATTCAAGGACCGTTACCTCTAAATAGGTGTTACTTGTGTAGTTTGAACTTTCAGTTCTTCAGACCCAAGTAATAGCCGGACAAGCAGTTGAGTTTCATACACGTAAATTCTTTTACCTCCTAACCGTGAAGAGTCACTTGACCCTTATCTTCCACCGGAAGTTATCAAACCAATACGGATGACAATATTAATGGTAAACGCCGAGCCTCTCAGACACAAAAGTCACGTGTTCTCATCAGCATGCAGAGGTCCCATGTCTGGTCTAATTGTTCTAGTGTTTCCGACTCTAAGGCATTGAAGGCAACTATATATGACAAGATAGGTAAACGACAACAAAGGCTGGGTGGCCAAAACGGCCATTGATCATACGTGTCACTTAGGAAAAGGCTTCTATAATTCCCATGGGTAGTTTTGTATTGTGTTTTCTTGGAATATACTCTGTATACTGTTTAACAAAACAAACTTGTTCTATACGAATTGGATGAATAAAACATTGGACAATGCTTCCAAACATATATGTATTTTGGTAAGATATATATTTGACTTTTCCAGTTCCCATATCTTTATATTGTTCGTGTTACCATCTAATTCAGTTCTTTGTGAATATGCTGTTTCCAAAGCGAAATACATGACCGCTTTTTAAAAGGTATATATTGGCTGTACCATGGTGAGGTGCAATTTGATTATAAATCCTAGTTATTCGTATAAAGTTTAATTCTACCTAAAAGTGTGAGAACATCATGTTGTGTGAGTTATGATTAATCTTACAAGCTATATGTACCAATTGATCTTTTTCTTGATTCGTTTTAGGGAGGTTGTGTGTATATATACATATTTTTCCATGCATCTTGTTTTTGTATCGAAACCATCGAATTACCATCAGTGGTTATGACCGGGAACAATTCATATACATACCAGTTATTAAAGAACCTTTTTTAAAGATATAGAACGGTGTTAAAAAAGATTCGAAAAGTCCATATACTTAAGTAACGTAAACGCGATTTTATAGACAAAGCTGTTTGTATTACTTTGTTCAACATTCGTTCTCGACAGAAGATTTACAAGTGTGTATGGTGAGGAATTATTATCTCAGTCATATATATATTAAGCTCAGTCATATTTCAGTATAAACCACAATTTTATCGGTTTATATTGCAGATGTTATTTATAGTGATAAAATATTAGGGGTCATTTTTCAGTTTTGAGTTATATTTCTGTGTATCAGTTTGCCATTTCCAGTAAAATAAACATTCATCCAGCGGTCATGAATATGATATTTTAGTTGATGTCCTGTGATTCATAAATCTTCCTCCAGGATGTATATTACATTGTGCAAATTGCAAATATATGTACACTTTGCCAGTTGATTGTTTTTTAATATAAACGATACGGCACATTGTTTATTGAAACCACACATCTAGCTGAATCAAATGTACTGTTACGCCGAAACCTTACATTATTCATAATTATATATAGCAATCAATCAAACATGTGTTTTATTCATGCCTAGGAAACGTGAACGCCATATTTGTTATTTAAGGTACACCGACAAAATTAATTGTTCTGCGGACTCGGAGAAATAAAGATTCGGTACGAGCCGGCGAAAGTTTTTATTGATCGAGACACGGTGCGCGAAATTGTGCAAGCATTTTATAAAATGGTGCACATAATCAACACAAATTTAGACCATTTTCCATACTTTAATGAATTTCTTTTATGAAATCGAGACAAGAACACAAATTAGGAATATTTCTTGGATGACTTTTTCCTCATTTGCCAAAAAAAGGTTCCACGTAAAATGGAGCTGCGAATCCGTAATCCTTGGGGGGGGGGGGGGGGGGGGGGGGGTTTGAGAGTATAAGTGGGTAGGGTTTAAATGTCTCCTTGGATTTAGATGGGAGCAGTTCCCACTTTCATCTAAAAACCTAAGTTTAAGTCGTATTTTTCAGGGGGGAAAATGGATAGTTTGTTCAGGCAGTATGCCGTCGATGGTTCTGCCGTAATTGCTAAAGAACGGCATGAATTAATGGTATAAGCTACAGAATGATTAGCAATTTATCCATATATGTATATATTTATGTCCACACACAAGAAAATCTTCGCCATTAAACCCCTCAGCGAGGGATTATTTAAGAAATGGGTCAAGAAATTGAAGCTTTTAATGCTACCTACAGAATCTTTTTGCATGCTTCGGAAATGTTAACTGCTGCGTTATAGGACGGGTATATTCGAAAAGCGATTAGCTTCTCCAGGATTATTGTTCTATTTCTCATGAAAGATATTATTTTTCGCGTATGTAGTCACCTTCTTCTAAAATATAAATCAATACGTCTGCATCCTTAAAAACTGTGGTGGCTGCACAGAATAAACGTCTTAAAAGCTTATATTTTGGGCACCAATGAATCTGTGATATAATTTTAAATATAAAAACATAAAGAAGCGTGGGAGGATGACCAGTAAAAACAGAATTTTTCATATTTTTATTACTTAAAGGATTTTATAAGAGTTATGTCACATATAAAGCAGTGTCACATTTTGACCGTTGATACTATCGGTGCAATAGAAAAGTTATTTTTCTGCAAGGACCTTAGGTTAGTTTGAATATTTGTATCAAATATTTTCAGATATTTTATAAACAATATTTATTTCTTATTTATCATTATAATTGATATCTTAATTATTTCTTTTACTTTATTTTAACTGTTTTGGGGACATTCCACTTTATACAGATAATTGTAAAGTTCTGCATCATCGGTAATAATGCTCTCTTTTGGGTGCAGCGTGTTTGAAACCCTGGCTCGATCACAGTCACCGACGCAAAGAAAAAAACCCAAAGAAATCAGACAAAATCCACAGAAGATGGTTCTGATTCCTTGACTCAGGTGTACATATGTTATACTATAGACTACCGAGCTATGGAGAGTGCCTCGTATTAGTTATTGTAGCTTGTTGTAACATCCATGTAAAATTGTGCAATCATATATACTATACATCTGAAATCTAGGGCTATACAATCCCATGAGAGTTAAATTGTAACATATAAAAAATTGTGATTCATAAGTATAATGCATTAGCAAACAAACAAAGAAGAAAGGGAAATTAGATATTTCTTGGCACCACAGGTGCGATAGTTATCCCCAGACAATTAATCCCCCCCCCCCCCCTTTAAGAATAGGGAGCAAATAATTTCAGACCAATACCAATACCTTGAACCACTCCAGATATTGAGCAATTTTCACCGAAAGCAAACGTACGGATGGACGCCACACAGTAACGATTGCAGATAGCGCCAGCAGTCTTGAATATAAGATGGAATCCAAGATCAATGGACATGCACAATTTCAAGCCAATTTGTCCTTTAGTTTCAGACTTATAATGCGCAGTACTGTCAAGTGGCAGTGATGGGGTATTAAAAAGGACGAAAACAAGAAAAGGACAGAAGGTAGCGCTACCTGTCTTCCGCAAAAGACAAAGCTATCCAAATCTTCATTCAGTTTTATTTTTGGACCAATCCTACACTATAGATATATATGATTTTGTGTGATTTTACACCATATATGGCAATATTCAAGTTCAAGGCCACTTTCATAGGAAAGGTCATGACCCCAATTTAAATATACATAATACCATAACCCATGTACATCATCCCATAACCCATGTATATGTATATGCATAATATGAAAGAAATAGTCAGTTAGTTTTTTTTTAACTTATAATGCACAGAGAACTGATAAGTGGCAATGATTGGGGTATAAAACGGCACGAAAACATGTAAAAGAATAACAGGTGACGCCACCAGTTTCCGGTACATGACAACACTATCCAAGATCTTCGGTCAAGTTGATTTTTGGACCAATCCATGCATCCCTTATTGAGATATTAATGATTTTGTGTGATTTTCACCAAAAATGGCAATATTCAAGGTCATTCTCATAGGAGAGGTCATGACTTCAATTTATATTTACATCGTCCCATAACCCATGTCTATGTATATGCATGATATGAAAGAAATCTGTCCATTAGTTTTTGACTAATAATGCTCACAGTACTGTAAAGTGCCAATGATGGGGGTATTAAACGGCACAAAAAAAAGAAAAGGATAACAGGTGGCGCCACCAGTTTCCGGGACCTGAGAACACTGTCCTAGATTTTTGGATCAATCCAGGAAAGACTTTTTGAGATTTTTAAGAATTTGTGTTATTTTTACCCCAAAATGGATCAAATCAAGGTCAAGGTCTCTCTCCTAGTAAAGGTCATGACCCCATTTTAAAAAGGCTTCGTCCTCTCACCCATATCCATGCACATGTCAAGTTTGGTTAAGATCCGTAAAATATTTTTCGAGTCATCGCGTCCAAACGAAATCTCTGCGACCGTCCTTAAACCATAGTATCCCGACTTTGTCTTAGGATACAATAATAGCACGGAAATAAAAGAAATAATCTTTTCCATATCCATAATCTGTAGACTTGTATGATTGATGCCCCTTATCTCCTATGCAAACATAAGCCCAGGTGATTTATACATTCAAATAAAACGTATATAGCGTGACTTGAACTATACTATATGGGATTAACACTTATGCCGCTGCAATCTAGGAATTAGAGGTAAACAGGACAAGTTTTAATAATGGTGTTCCACTTTTGTGTTAAAAGAATGTGAACCGATTTCTTCTCATACGTCCCCAGGGATGGATTAAGAGGGCGAGGAGTGGGGGGGGGGACGCCAAATTTAATCAAATCCGCTTAATACCCGAAAATCAGAGGCGGATTTTGCGTCTCGCATCATGTACTTTTCCATACGTCTGCATAAGTTTCGTATAAAATCACTTGTATACCCACATCAGGGTGTTCAACCCCCCCCCCCCCCCACACCCCCCTTTATCCGCCCCTGCTTCCTAGCTTGACGTCTGTAGATGAACCATCAATTCCACCAGCTGCATGGAACGAGCATAAATCCTTTTTTATCTTTTTTACAGTCAGGAAGAAAAAAATCACGCAAACGATAAACTATACATTTTTATATTTTCTTATTTAGAAAGCATTTGAAAGTAACAAATATAAGTTTCGGGTCTGAAGCAAGAGAAACTGTTATAAATCCTACAGCTCGATCGGCCCCTGAAAAGTCATGCTTCTTGCTATCCTATGTATTACCACGTAACAAACAATATTGATTTTCCCTTTTGGAGGGATCGTTAGTTTAATGGAACTGACAGTGTCCCATTTCGTTTTATTCCACAGACCTTCCCAAATAAGCGTTGGTCGGCTTCTGTTTATCAGTCTCCCCTCTGGCATTCCAGGCCTCCCCAGTGACATATGTTAACCATATCGCCTCGCCACCTTTAACGACCTTCCAAATCAGTTACTTACAGCGTCCCCAAAAATTCGCACCATAGCCTTTTGGTGACTGAGCTGTTTGACAAGGTTGTTTGTAACGTAATTAATCTGAAAGATGTTTCACGTCGAAATAACATATGGAAAACTACTTGTATACAAAGAAGCAAAGAGATAGCCCTAGGTCGTGTGGTTCTTAAATGAAATTATCACGTTTGATGCGTCACAACCGTTATATTACAAGCGTTATTGGTTATGGAAGATTTAGATTATTGCTCGAGTGTAATTTGATTACGTTAGACTCAGACCATTGAATTAGTCACTTCTAAATAATCACTTCTTAATATGAAATACCTCTCTCTCTCTCTCTCTCTCTCTCTCTCTCTCTCTCTCTCTGGATGAGGATGTGCATGACAGAACCGCGACAAAATAAGAGATAAAGCGTCCATCAAGATATAGGCGGGAAAAGTCACCGCATTTTCTTGGTCAGACTACAGAAGGAAGCTATTTTCTTCAAAATCTATCTTAATTTCAAGTTAAACAGAATGAAAGGATGTTTTCATCAAAGCAGTCCTTTGTTAATCTGCAAGCCACTGGTCCAGGACGCCACAGCGGACGCGTCACGATCCATCAGCTGAGCTCTAACCACCGGGGAGTAAACTATTTATACGTTGTACCGACGGCTGCCCTTGCTGCTAACAACACCACACAGCAGATGAAACAAATGCTGCTGATTACGATTCATGAAATCACGAAATTCAGATCCTTTATCTCCGTGCTGCTGTTTATATCTGGCGGGCATTCACCATGAAATAACACTTAACAACCAAGCCGGTCCCGACTGGTTTATATATACGACTACAGGGATGCATGAAGTCGTAAGAGCTCTCTGTATGTGCATATTTAGTTTTTGCCTTTTGGCCATGTCCAGTGAATTTTTTTTTACCATTATATATAATTATTTGTTGTTTCAAATTCCATGCTCAGTCCCTTCCGCCTGAAATAATGCTTTAGGCATGCGCAGTCTTCATCCGATCGCCGAATTAAGTCGGTGCCATATAGCCGGCCAGGCCCTGTATGTATAGTCAAAGGTAAACAAGCCAGAGAGTCCAATATATGAGCCCTCAATAAAAACGACTTGTCGTAATTGATAATGTATATATATATATATATATAATTTTATAAATATTATAATTTTTATGAATTATAATCATGAATACATAAATATTTGCCTCCATTTTAGTTTGTTCTTTCGGGGCGAAAATGAGGAATGATATTTTATTTTTAAAATAATTGGTTCATATAGAATATATATGGAACAAGATTATTTAGTCGATTTATTTGTTGGCTAGAAAGAAAATTCTAATCTCCGACAAGGATTACATTACATCTTCATCTGCATCCAGAACGACAAAGACAATTTGATAAACTCCTGCTTGTCCGTTTAATCTGAAATATTTCTTTAATTCATGTTTTTTTCTTTATCTGTTATAAAGTCAATCCACGTAAACCTATAATTTAGTAAACAGATGAATGTGTATAAATAAGTTGATATGGTACTCTCCTGATATTTAATTGACTTTATCCTTCCATGAGGATACTATATATATATATATATATATATATATATATATATATATATATATATATATAATGTATATATTACACAGCGAGGTGCAACATTGTTGTATACCCAAAATATGTATATGGTGATATATGGTGCGAGTCAATAACTGGGTAAACGACCAGAAAAGCTAGATCCTGCATGGCTGAAAAGCAAGCAAACGGTCGACTCTGCTTGTGCGTTCAGTTATTTTTCGATAACTTAAGTCAGATTGAAAACAAATGAACCAGTGAGATCTGATAAGATAAAATGTATCTTATATAATGTACCAACTCAATGAAGTATCACACAACCACGGCCAACAACACGGGAAAAAATGGAAAAGAAAAATATGCTATCAGTATATATGTAGATATTTAATAAGAAGCGTATAAGAAAATGGTCCAGTCATATCTGTACCCGGAAATGAAATTCACCCGGATATAAAAACACTGGTAGCAAAGTAATCTCTACAAGACGTAAAAAGCACACGACTTATCCAAACAGACCCCGTGGTCGAGGTCCTCTTGTCTAGATAGACATATCGATTTTAACTGTTGGCCGATTGCCTTTTTTCAGGAAGTGACATAACGTAATGCCTTTTGTGTGTCGTCGTCCCATGCAGCTTAATGCCTGGTGAGTTGCCGTTTATTCCTTACCGCCCCGCTGGACACGGCTGTTCCGCGGAGAACTGGCACGGAAAAAAAGGACGGAAGCAGACTTGACCTTATGCCCGGTAACAATTGTCCCGCAGGATGATTAGATAAAGAAAGCATGAATAATAGAGAGCCCCTTCGAAGGTCCTCTCTGGCTGGTCCGTTGGCGGAGCTCGGAAAAGATGGATGACTGCGGACTGTGTGAGCACTTTGTTTCCTTTCTGATTGTGGCTGTCATCACCTCCTCAATTATTAATGTAATACCCATGTAATCGCCAACATGGGCAACCTTGATGTCCAAGATAATGAAAATTTCCATTCTATATATGTTTCTGTCCCCTTTTTTCAAACATCCACTAATGAGATGAGTGAACTCGGTTACTGGGAGTCAGACCGCGCTGTTTTCGGAGAGATGGAGAACGACTCCTGCAACAGCAACATATTCATGATCCCAGTCAGGTTCTTTATATATGATTCATATATACGTCCGCTCAGCCAAATACATCAACCTGAATTATTCTTTTCTTCCATTTTCCATAATTTATTAAACACTTTAGATAGGAAAACCGTGTTTTTAAGATAAAGTGTCAAATTAATGTTTCATATGTCAAGAAAATTTTAACAAAGTTGAAAATCAATGGTTTGCCAACTTAATTAAACTAAGGTCTAGAATTCAATTCACATCTCCGCACAGCCAAATACTTTAAGCCTTACATAAAAGAGTTTATGCGTTAATACAATACAGTATAACCGGCGGTATAGTATATAATTATATAGTTACACGAATTGATATAATGGTATGCAAAGACAGAACAAACTCGTTTGTTGAATAATTGGGATATCATACGATATTCATGTCCGTCCAATAAATATTATAAATATGGCTCATATGATATACATACACACATATATGTAATAATCCACTTCACAATCAAATGGACAATAAAGAACATTTTTAAACTGAATCATTTATATGTAGGAATATGTAGTAATTTAATAATATTATTATTAATATGGAGTATTTAATTCCCCAGAAAACTACTACATGATAAATTAATAATTAAAACACCATTCCATGCTATAAACCTGAAAACCAAGCCTTTCTTACAAACTTGGCTATTCTCTGTAGCCTCTTTCCTTCCTTGTTTGTTGCAAATTGTTTAATTTCTTTATTTATGAGAATAATAATCCTTAATCACGATTGTATTCTGGCCCCACGCAGGGTTTCCATCCATGAGTTGAATCTTTGAAGACAATACCCTAGTCCACCTTTGTTGGGCCGATAGAATAGCTTGGTAAAATCAATGATGAAACACGCCTTGTCTTTATCTTATTTTCTCCTGTACTCATGTAATTTATTTCCCCGGGAACATTCAATTAGTTTGTCTCTGTGGATGACTGGACACAAAACATGCAGGGTGTTTTGTCATATATTTTTATTGTTTCTAAATCAATTACCTAAAGCCGCTTAAATCCATGATCTTATCGAAGGTAAGAATTATTAAAGATTTGGTGCAGAAACAAGGACTTAATGTTATGTATTACTGACAAGTCACTCTGCTATTATCTGTAATTACAGGGTTTTGCTGATATAGGTAATTAAGGATTAATACATCAAGGAATCAGACATATAATTTGTAAAATTTTGCTATTTATGGTCAGATATAAAGAGCAATTCTGTCTCCATGATCCATGGTATTGTGGCAACATGTGAGCAACTCATCTTTGTGGATGCAGTAGAGCAGACGGTTGAGATAAAGACCTGCAGGACACTACGTTTCATGAAGGACGCAAGCCCATGCAGTATTATTGAACAACGTTACAATACCTTCCATTTACGAGTAAAGCAATTATTTGTGTGTGTGCTGTACAATAAATATATATATATATACTACGCTACCAATTTTATTATACACATGACAATCAGATAAGCATGCGTATTGCGTGGATTATGGCTATTTATCACAATAATACCATGAGATATGTCTATTTTCTTGAGGCTCACTTCCTACAAGCTAGGAAGCCATGCAGCTAATCCCACTTTTTTGTTTCTTATCTAAAGAAGCTTAACTCTATAATCCTTTCTTCTGCTCCTGCCGAACCAAATCGCTCAAATGTTCCTTGTTCATCGAGAAAATACACATAAATATTATATCCTATTTTTTAACACTGAAAACACAGTTATAAGTACATGTATTAGCAAATTATATTCTTCATTTATACAGGAATGATACGGTGCATCGGAGCTATATATTGTCAAAGCGGGATAAGAGCCTATATATATATATCATATAGTAAAAATCATGACGTCATAATAGTAACCATGGCATCTCGAACATAATATATATATATAGACAGACAGCAGTTCAAAAATATAATCTGAGTCGCCGAATTTAATGAACTTATGTAATACATCCTTGGTACAATCCAAAATACTCTTAGTTATATGAAGGGGAACTATGACCCATGATCCAAGTGGCCAATGGCGGCCGAGGTATATTTTTTAAAACTCTCAAGCAAGTCTAAAGTCACGCGATGTATAAAGATAAACTTGTTAACATGACATGAGCACTTAAAGGTTAGATGTCAGAGTGTCTGATTGGTCAGACGTTTTGTGCAGCTTGTGAAACCATGCTCACTTGAGTTATCGTCCCTGCTTTGAGCCACTTATACCTTCACCTGCATTAAACGTCAACTTTTAATGCCAGCATATATCGCAAATTATAAACAAGGGACCTGTGGGTTTCGGCGCTCAGCTGAAATTGATTATGAGAATATTTTCATAAAAACCTAACTTACTGACTCTTTTCTTTTATTCAGGTGAGCCACATGTGGAAGATGGAAGATACGGATATACAGAAAGAGAACAGACGGACAAACACAAAGACGAGCAGACAGTGTGATTACTATGAAGCATCCGCTTATTCAAGCAGGGCCCTTACATCACACAAGGTGAAGAGCACGCTAATTGAAACAACATTTGCAAATCTGATAGCATCAATATATATCAATATATCAATAATCTCAAAATAAAGGGAAACATTCGTAAAAAATAGAATAAAATATACAGGTAGCACCACCCATCTTCAGGCACTGAAGAAACCAGTCATAATAAAACACCACGTTTCGGGACACTAGATAAAACCACAGTCGAAAAAATGACATAATTGCTATCATTTGACGGTCTCAAAAACAGAAATAAAATAGCAAAAATTAGAAAACTAGGGACTCATGGGTCTCGACGCTCAGCTGAATTTGTCTATAAGGATATTTTTAAAGAATTTTTTTCAGAATGACAGTCCTGTGACCTTAATCAATGACCTTGTGACAAAAAAATCTTAGATCTTATTATCCTTGAACTTGTAGCATTTATATTATTGTAACAATCTTTTAAAAAGTGACCTTGACCTCTGACCAGGTAACCTGAATATCTACAGATTTCCTCACTTTGGGCAAGTAAGCCATATGTGAAAGATGGAAAGTTCCAAATGAAAAGTTTGATTTACGGTGCATCCACAATCTTTTTAAAGATGTTGCTCCTGTTACCTTGAACTTTGATCTCTTGACCCTGAAAATCATAAATGAATTTACTTAAGTGGTGGGTCATTATTAAATCAATTTTAAAGCCAATCTGTCAATCAAATGTAAACTTAGAAGTTTCTATGACCAGCAGTTACAATTTGTGCCCTGCTAACGGACGACCGGACGGACGACGGACAAAACGCCATTCCTATGCCTCAGTTGACTTACAGTCAGCTGAGCTAAAAAGTGAGTCCTGTGACCTTGACCTCTGACCTCATGACCCAAAAATCATATAGGTTCTTGCTTTAGTGGTGGGCCATATGTAAGTCAAGTTTGAAATCCATGTGCAAATACAACCTGGAGTTATCATCTGGAAACAAATTTGTGTGGATGGACGGATGGATAGCTAGACAGACAAACAGACAGACAGACAGGGTGATAACTATATGGCATCCACTTGTGATCAATAAACACACCAGGTTTTGGGACACTAGATGTAATTACAGCCGAGAAACTGACATGATTGTTGTCATTTTATAGTTTAAAAAAATATTCGTTAAAATAACAAAAATTACAGGTGGCGCCACCACTTTTCGGGAACTGACAAAACTAGCCATGGTCAATAGTGAAGACAAGATTCATGACAATCCATGCATTAATCATTAAGATATTGGCAGTTTTGTATTATATTTTTTGTTATTCTGGGGGGTACTTTCAAGCCCCATAGCTCGGAGGATATAGGTCACAGTGACCTAATTTCAGGTTTCCAAGAAGATTTTTTATTGCTCTCCCTGGATATAAACTTAGAAGTTTCTAGGGCCAGCAGTAACGATTTTTGCCCTGCTAACGGACGGACGACGGACAAAGCGCCATTCCTATATCTCAGTTGACTTACAGTCAGCTGAGCTAAAAAATACAGGTGGCGCCAGCACTTTTCGGGAACTGACAAAACTAGTCATGGTCAATATTCAAGGCAAGATTCATGACAATCCATGCATTAATTATCAAGATATTGGAGGTTTTGTATCATATTTTTGATAATTCTGGGGGGTACTTTAAGCCCCATAGCTCGGAGAATATAGGTTGCAGTGACCTAATTTCAGGTGTCCAAAGAAATTTTTTATTGACCTCCCTGGATGTTCACTTAGAAGTTTCTAGGACCAGCAGTTACGATTTGTGCTCTGCTAACGGACGGCCGGACGGACGACAACAAAGCGCCATTCCTATACCTCAGTTGTCTTACAGTCAGCTGAGTTAATAATGAATTTACACAATAGTATACATGAAAGCTCACAACCCAAACTAAAACACCGTCTCCATGGACACGGGTCATTTCCTGTATTGCCTGCAAGCTGCCTGCGTCCTGTAACCCGTGCGAACCATGCTTGTGTTCATGCGGTCATAAATTCAACAAACAGGGTTTACCAATGTGCTGGGTGAAAACGGAACTTTTCTCGCTCATGTTTGGTATTATTAGAAAGTACACAAAAAAATGCTAACGATTGGTCTGATTTATGTTGATTTACAGTGTACCTGTAGGCCATGAAGCGTTGTCAGAAATTACTAAAATATTTGCATCTTCATTAATGTATTATTCAGACATAGATGTAATGACACTCTGGCGCTAGTAATCTGGTCGTAATGCCAGAGGGTCGATATGACGCTACATTTGTGTTAACTTGTGTATTGGTTCCCTAAGCAACTGCCAGTTTGCCAACGCGCGAATCGTCGTGATCGTTTCAGCCAGCGGGTACATGTATAACATTTTGACTACGTTCGTCGCGTGTACACATATATATCTATTGCCTACTGACTGATCCAGAGTTTGTTAGGCCTTCATTTTGTTTAAACAGGCCAATTTTGAAAAGCGACGTTCTGATAAACGTTAAAATTGAGGGTTATAGAGTTGAATGTCTTGCCGAACTCAACATAGGCGAGGGCCAAAGAATATTAAGACCGATTAAATGGGAATATTAGAAGCCAACTGGAAACCCGCAATATGACTGAATGAACCATGTCTGTTTAAAAAAAGATTCCGGGAAAGACTACCAATTACTGCTGACGTCACTGGAAAAGACCTTAGTTCAGCGAAGCGGTGATGTATGGTACTGACCGTCCCATAACCAGTGGAGTTTATCAGTCGATGAAATAGTCGGCCAGAGAGTCGCACTTTAGTTGTATCATTTGCCGCGAGGTGGCAGTGCCTTTTCTAAGCTTTGCGACACATCAAAGTCAGTTTTATGGCTCTGTTAGTGGGAGGAATCGTGTTTAACCATTGCATCGACTTGGCCAGTCTAGCTGGCAGATCACTATAGCTCAGTTGACTTATAGTCAGCTGAGCTAAAAAGGCATTTAAAAACATAGTACCATAAGTCCATAGAATAGGCATACAACAGCCTTTTATGATTTGAAGCAGGAATGTTAGAAGTGACCGCATTCATTATAGTGCAGTGAAATACGAAGCCATTAACCACCGTTTTATAAACCTAAAACTAAACATTTGCTCTGTCAATCCGATGAAGGACTGAACATAAATGGGATCATATGACCTAAACTCCGTAAACATATAGCTAATAGGGTTAAACATATAGTTAAGCCATCTTTTCCACTGTTATTCTTTGAATAACTTATAACCGTTCACAATTCATTCTAACAATTTTTTTCTCTTTCCAATTTACACATTCACAGCTCCGCTGGGATTTCTCTTGACATATTCTATGTTTGAAAATATAACGTCTTATCAAGCCTTATCCCGCTGTTAATGATACCAATATTAATAATCACTCGGCGTGCAGACCCTTTCTGATATAATGAATTCAATAACGAACAGCGACAAACACTGCTCACTGACCGTGCCAATATTTATATCATACACTTAGCCTCTGAGCAACATACCAACTGTTAGACAGCTGGGCAACCAAACCGGATAATTACAGACTTTATGGTAGAACCCGTGTCCGCTTTGTTAAGTTGCTCGTCAACCTGACGTACTACAGTTAAGATTAAGAAATGGCCTGCTGGTAGGATGAAGACATTTTCATTTCTCGTTTGTTTTTGTTATTTAGTGCGACACGAAGGTCACATACTTCACTCTCTCAATATGCCGCCTGTACTTCTATAATGAGCTATTTCATCGTATGACAAAAGAAATTAACGGAGCAATGCGGGTGAAAAAGAACATTTCATGCCGCACAAATAGGACGATCATGTTTCGCCTGTTAAACAAAGAATTATTCATAAATCAAGATTCAATGTAACACACCCTGTAGGAACACGGACAATAAGTTAAATACCAGTGTAGTGAATTAAACAGACCTTCAAACAAATTTATACAGAATATCTATATGCGAACAGGAAAGGTTAAGCAGCAATCGTATATGAACAATATAGATTTAATAGGCCTCTTTATTTTCTTACACCCCTTAATATAGCAGTATGAAGTAATTTAAACCAGGCTTATGTCTGTGTATTGTGCAATTGAGGGCTTACTGCACCCTAACTTTTAAAGCACCGGAAAATTTATCAAGCGATATTTGGACCAAATGTATACTGTGGTTTGCTTTATATTCGCGAGGCTGAAATTTCGCGATTTCATCATTTTTAACCTGTTCGCGAGGGTTTCATTTTAGCGATTGCTTAACCTATATAAAATCTAAGTACAGCAGTATTTGTATTGATTTTAAATTAAGAATTAATCCTGCAATACCTCACTGATTTCTGGTTCAGTTATTCACAATTGACCGGTGTCACAATCGA
Organism: Sipunculus nudus; assembly: GCA_026874595.1. NCBI lineage: Eukaryota > Metazoa > Annelida > Sipuncula > Golfingiida > Sipunculidae > Sipunculus > Sipunculus nudus. Next base: position 46,250,181 of record CM049309.1, read on the forward strand.
TATATCTCGTGTGATTACTGAGTATTTTACAATGATTAATGCTTGTATATGCATAGGCCAGTTTGGATATACCATGCACTTATAAGGTTGTGACGATATAGGTTGTTTCCAAAGGTATAAAAAGTAATCTGTTTTTGCAGATGCATCATGCTCTTGTTCATTAGATGGGGCATGGTAATCCCGATGGTTTGATATTCGCGATTAAGTTACAATCGCGAATATTGTGAAATTTAAACCCTCGCGAATAAAAAGGTATATGAAATGTTGTGCGGTTTAACAGTTTTATAATCTCTTAACTGTTATGAAGTTATGTTTATAAGAATGTACTTTGTTTTTACTGAAGACCGTATAATATCATTTGGTGCCATTTTGTAGACGTATATGAGCTGGGATAATCTACCCCCAATGGAGAAACTGGGATCATTTTAAACATATTAACAAAGTATAGACAACAGGAGCTCTAAGATAAAAAGAAAACGGTGGGAAAATGGTTTATGTACCAAATATACGGGTAATGGCACTGATACACACACAATTATACAGAAAGTGAAATGTGCTTGATGTTTAAATATAATTAAATAAAAACTATCATCACCGAGTTCACTAGAGGAAAACGTGACATGGATCTTTCATGACATAATATACCAAGATAAATTAATTTATACCCACAAAAAAGGAAGTAAAAATAGGTTGTTCAATACACGGTGTCCTGTGAGATATATATCAGCATGCAGCTGAGAAGGCCGAATTTCGCTTGCTCAGAATTTTTGTCATACGGACTGAACAGACCCATATATATTCAAACCAACAGAGAATGGTTCCTCGACCGGTCTGAGTAAAAAAACGTTGCGTGTTCTGTCATGATCTAAGTTGTGAAATAAGTGTAAATAGGTTGTGTAGAAAAGAAATCATCACATTACCATGTTAATGGTTCCATTTCAACGTATGGCATATTCACTGGTAAAACCATGAACGCTAGCCTACAGATGGTAGTGCTTTTTTATATATAACATTCATTCGAATGTCCTAGCTATATATGACTTATGAACCTTGTGAACTTCAGATATTCCTGGAAGTAATAAAATTTGTTGTGGCATATACAAAAACATAGTAAATTCTCAGTGACGTAAGAGGTTTTGTGTTCATCATTCACGTTCACTTGCACTTTTACGTGGCATACCTAATGCGATTACGACACAATTTTCCAAATGGACATTTATAGTTTCCAGGTATAATGTAATTAAGCCGTCCATTACAAAATTAACCGAACGACGAATTAACTTAACTGCTCTCATGCAATAAGTCGGATTATCTTATTAACTATTTTTATTACTGTAATGAAGGACGGGCCCATATCTGAATGAACAAAACGATGCCAACAATCCAGAAGAATTCTTAATTCCAGAGCTGGTCGCACTTAATAACACAAATTCAAATAAAAATTACTCCACGAGAAATTTCATTGACGAAAAACACTGAAACATTAACGTTGAAAACCCATGTTGTATAGACGCCATTGTAACCGCTGAATGCACGAATTCTCGTTTGAAAAAAAAAACGTTCGTACCATATATAATCGATACACCACAAATGTCTCTTGAATAAGTTTAAACTTTTAGAAAAATCGGGATTTTTCTCTGGATAACAAAGCCGTCGGACAGATGGATGTACGCTTCTTGGTTAGGATTCACATCCACCCATGCAAGCACAAAGAGATGAGACGAGGAATAATTAAAGTACTTTTCCGTTGTGTTAATGACTTTAGGACATCTGGCTGTAATTAGTTTCCTAATACAATTGGCTTAATAACATAGGCCCCTTGAGCGACGGTGTGGTGATGAATTATTCATACAAATTGCCTGGATAAAACATACCAGTTTAGTTTTATGAACTTTTAAAGGAATTGGAATGAAGTTCTCGGGATGGTAATTAAGTGAGGTACTTACTTGTTGCCGGCCGCATCTTGAATCAGTGATGAAGCGATGAAAGTACAAAACATCCACAGTATCAAGGACATGGTCACAGTCTACGTGGAAACGCTGGTCCGTCCACTGTCCACAGGATACATCCAACCGCTGTTTAACCCACACGAAGTGTCCACTTTCAGGTACACTCGCTGAATGAATTAATGCAGCACGGAGTGTTGTACCTAACTCTACGATACTGTACGACGATGTACACTCGGGTATCGGTGCCCGGTATGTTTACTACGCCGCAGCAGTGTCCAGTGCAGCTTTACTGTGGAACTGAAAGGCTACATAAATACATGTTTAGCGTTTGCGGCTTGATAAGCTCGCACTTGGGTGCTACTTTGACTATCTGATAGCCCGGGTCCGCTTTTTCCTCAGCCACAGCACAGCTACACTGATACAAGGTATCAGCAAGTGTGATTGACAATTTCTCTGTGCTCAAGTCAGGCTTCCAGCTTATCAGTGACACACGTACATGCTGTAATGCAATGCTGTATGACCAAGCATTCTCAGATGATGCGGCATTACGTCAAACAGTGATGTGTCGCAGGTTGACAGGTACATATCACCGGCAGCTGGCCGGTGCAGCATCACATCGGCGGTCAGTGCTGGTTCAGTGCTGGCCGCACCATTAGCGGACTTGTTTCAAGCCGTAAGAACGCCGCGTGTGGCCAGTTGTCTGTTCCAGTGAGCCCTGTTCGGTCTGTTCAACTGAAAGTCAACGGCTGGTGAATTTGTAACGCGGCACGGGCTCCAGACTCCTGATTATACATGGAGTAAGTGCTTTCACCGTCGACTGCTCCTGTAAAGCCATTCTTTAAGCCTCAGACACTGGGCGCATCTTTCGTGGACCACTGGAATATTACCCAAGCCGGTTGTCTGCGACAAGTCGAGTCTTCAGCCTCACTATCATTTGGCGCCAGGGAAAGGCAACGGGCCAAGACGCCGATCTGCTGCAAAATAAACCACTTGAGGGAACAGAAAGGCGTCTAGGTTTGATAAATGACAGAGAAGTGTCACCTCAATTTAGGAACGAATAGCCTTCAGGTCGCAGCACTGGTCGGTGCACGGGACGTCCTCAATCTCTGCAAGCCCATAAAACATATTATTGTCCCGTTTTTAATCGTCCCCGTCCTGAAATGAATGTTCTTTATATACAGTTGATTGTACCATTAACCGTTTCATAATGCAATTAATAACCTGAGATGGACAGCGAGAGTCAAATAACTAAGATAAATGATTAAAACACTAAAGCAATTTTGAAGAATGCCTCGCCCATATTTAAGGTCTCCATAGAAATTGTAATGAAAGTGTGTGTTTTTCTCTCAGCGAGTACTAAGTCTATACTTAAGAACTCTATAAATCCTGACGCCAAAATAATTTTTTGGTATAAAGTCATTTGTCCAAGTATTTATTTCTGCTGGAAGCATAATTTGGCTCTCAAGGACAGGAAAGATAAATTTCAAAATTGGGTCTGCTTTGCTTACAATAAATACAAATAACGCGGCCCAATATAATCAGACCTTGAGCATAAAAACAATCCCAGCTTATTATTGAGTCACAGAATGTTGGATTTATGATGGACGGCCCCATGAAGATAAACGTGACTGGAATTTCATACCAAGAAACCGTTGATGCATTGAACGGATTTACGGCAGGTATAGGTCCTGCGTTCATTATGGAATCAATCCCGTTTCAGTTTAATGTTGTCCCAGGGCACCGAAAGAAATACCACACCTCATAACTTCTGCGGAGGTTGTAACACCAATAGACGAGATAATTAAACAGAGAAGGCCTGCCTTAACACTGGATTTACGTTTCTAATCAGAAAGCGACGGTAACGTCTTTTCATATGTGCTTACTGCCATGGCATGTCTGAGAATTATACTAACACTTAATTATATCAGTGCAAGGCAAAACAGCTAGAGGTACCAGGACATTAGTAGAGTTTGCTAAACAGTTACACTTGAAATTATGCCTGTTCTGGCATACACGTACACACACGGGCAAAACACAAGGGCAGATTTAGAGGAGGCACAGGGGGCACGCCCGTTTTCATTTTTTTTCGACCAAAAAAAAAAAACCATGGAAAATGGGTATATATACGATTATAGAGAAACGCTGCGAGTTTGTGCGAAGCATTTTGTGTCTGGTGCCATTATCTTCATCCAGGGACACTTGTTTGCCTTTGGCTGGAAGTTGAGCCCCTCTTTTCCAAGATTGGGTGTCCCCTCCTCCATGAAAATATAAACTAATACACGTGTGACGATGACTACAAAAAGGACTTTCTAATAGGCAAAAAAAGCGATCCCGTATAAATCGCAATGTTTTCCGATAGAGTATCACTAACAGATGATAGTGGCATGGTTTACCAAAAATATGGCCAAAAGTAATGTGCATGAAGGCGCATGAGCGACGCAAGTTTTCCGTCTGTAGCGGATAATGGGTTTGTTGACAGGAACTCTGAAACATGAACGGCAAGGGATCCGGGTAAAGCAGCGCCAATCTGTGCATGAGCAGCAGTGGGTCCAGAAAAAAAACGCCTACGCGTGAGCGCCAAAGATTCAAGACGCAGAAGCGGACACGTGAGCGGCAGTGGTCAAGAATCAGTAGCGGACACATGAGCGGAAATAGATACAGAAACAGTATGGTTTCAAGAAACGGAGGCTCAGATTTACGTGAGCGGTAATAGGTCTAAAAACAGAGGCTCTGATGCGTGAGCGATAATGGGTCTAGAAACAGAGGCTCTTATACGTGAGCGGTAATAGGTCTGTAGCAACAGAGGCTCTGATACGTGATCGGTAATAGGTCTAGAAATAGAGGCTCGGATACGTGAGCGGTAAAAGGTCTAGAAACTGAGGCTCTGATACGTGAGCGGTAATAGGTCTAGAAATTGAGGCTCTGATACGTGATCGGTAATAGGTCTAGAAACAGAGGCTCTGATACGTGAGCGGTAATAGGTCTAGAAACAGAGGCTCTGATACGTGATCGGTATTAGGTCTAGAAATAGAGGCTCTGATACGTGAGCGGTAATAGGTCTAGAAATAGAGGCTCGGATATGTGATCGGTAATAGAGGCTCTGATACGTGAGCGGTAATAGGTCTAGTAATAGAGGCTCGGATAGGTGAACGGTAATAGGTCTATAGCAACAGAGGCTCTGATACGTGAGCGGTAATAGGTCTAGAAACAGAGGCTCTGATACGTGAGCGGTATTAGGTCTAGAAATAGAGGCTCTGATACGTGATCGGTAATAGGTCTAGAAAATAGAGGCTCTGATACGTGAGCGGTAATAGGTTTAGAAGCAGAGGCTCTGATACGTGAGTGGTACTAGGTCAAGAAACAGGGTCTAGAAACAGAAGCTCTGATACGTGAGCGTTAATAGGTCAAGAAACAGGGTCTAGAAACAGAAGCTCTGATACGTGAGCGGCAATGGTTATATAGATACAGAGTCTCTGAAACGTGAGCGGAAATTAGACTAGAAACAGAGGCTTTGATACGTGAGCGGTAATTGGTCTAGAAATAGAGGCTCTGATACGTGAGCGGTAATAGGTCTAGAAATAGAGGCTCTGATACGTGAGCGGTATTAGGTCTAGAAACAGAGGCTCTGATACGTGATCGGTATTAGGTCTAGAAATAGAGGCTCTGATACGTGAGCGGTATTAGGTCTAGAAATAGAGGCTCTGATACGTGAGCTGTAATAGGTCTAGAAATAGAGGTTCTGATACGTGAGCGGTAATAGGTCTAGAAATAGAGGCTCTGATACGTGAGCGGTAATAGGTCTAGAAACAGAGGCTCTGATACATGAGCGGTAATAGTTCTAGAAACAGAGGCTCTGACACGTGAGCGGTAATAGGTCTAGAAACAGAGGTTTTGATACGTGAGCGGTAATAGGTCTAGAAACAGGGTCTAGAAACAGAAGCTCGGATACGTGAGCGGTAATGGATATATAGATACAGAGTCTCTGAAACGTGAGCGGTAATAAGTCTAGAAACATAGGCTCATGGTACGTATGGAAGCAGAAGCTCTGATTTACGTAAGCGACGATGGCTCCAGAAATAAATGAAGCGCTTACACATGAGCGGCTGTGCAGGCAGAAAGATGCAGAATCACGGACATGTAAACGTAATAAGGCGCCGACAATGAAAAGCTGACACGTGAGCGGCAGGTCTGCACACATGCGCTAATACATAAACGACTGTGGGTGCGGACACAAGACAATTAATGTAAAGGTTCACACACGTGATGACAATAATATCTCCGGTTTTCAACAAATGATATTTACTGTAATGATGTCTTAACCGTATGGTTTAACCAGAGCCCTGTTTTTTCATATAAACAATTTTCATATAAATTTTTAGGTGATTATCGCATTTTTTTGCGCCCCCCCCCCCTGCGGGATCTGGGGACATTTGTTTAGGTGTTGTTATAAGTTCTCCTGGGCCTGACCCCTCCTTTTCCTAAAGCCTGGATCCGCCTCTGCACTTGTAATATACAGTAGAACGCCTGCTTACGGCCACGCCTCAATAACGGTCAATACGTCTAAAACGGTCAGATTTTCAGGTCCCGAATTTTCGACCGTTATATTTCATAATCATTTTGTTGTCTATTACGGTCACTCCTCTATTCCGTATTACGGCCAGGTCTCTTGGTCCCGGAGGCCGGGAAACGCCTCAATTACGGTCAGGGGCATTCACCCCGTGACATAGGCTCAACAAATCGAGCGGCCACTTCTGACCTCAATATCATTACACAAGTGTCCGCTCTCACATATTCCTGACTGTCAATGAGTGCCTGGATAAAGGTAACCACTCGACCGTGACTGAGTTGTTTGAAACGTAGCCAGCGTCGTACTACCCCACTCAGCCTCATTAGTATGCACAATTGTAAGGCATATGTTCCAACCTGCGTGTATGTCTAGATATCAGTCGTGCGAGCCTGATCTCAATCATAGTGTTTGTCATTTAATTAACGAATGACAACCAGCGGGTCCCGAAGATTATGTCATCAGAAAAAAAAGTTAGGCTAACTGTACATCTTTAAACTTTCTTTAATATCCTTGTGAACACATACATCAAACGAAAACAGTGCGGCAAACATCGCAAATTTACTCATACATGAATAATTATGAATGCAAAATAAATATTGTTACATGCATAAAATGTTACGCATACTCTGTCCCAATCACCAAGAATAGACATGAACGTGCTCTCAAAGAAAAGGTAGATCTGATCAGGAAGAGTGACGGGAAAAGCAGCCGACAGCTAGCAGAAATATTTTATTTTTTATTGATAACAGTAGTTATACTAATACTGCGTATAAACGTTTATTTTGTTGAACGTAAAAAAGATTTGAACTTGGTTTCGTGTTACATTTTAACCCCCCATCCTGGTCAAGTCCTGTATAACGGCCACTCCTGTATTAAGGCCACTTTCTTCCAGTCCCGATGGTGACCGTAATACAGGCGTTCTACTGTATACGTATTCTGTAGAAATTCTCTGTTCTCTGAAACTTGCTGTTCGTCGTGACATATTTAGGATAATTCACATCCCCACCCTATAGATATATGTTATATTCTTCCTGTGTATGCGTGGAATGCACAAAGAATGAACATGTACATCTATATATAGGAAGAAATATTATCATGAAAAAAAAAAAGTTTATTTTAAATGGCTTTACGTTTAGGATAACGTGTCACGTGACATCACTCTTTTTGCATATCTTATGATTGATGAGTACATGTATGCATGCATGCATGCGGCATTATAATATCTACTGTTAACTCGGCATTAACCTTGACGTAATGGTTTTACATCAGAAGCGGTTTCACGGTACGCAAACAAAATTATGTTATATTTTATCAGGCTGTCAAACATTTTGCAATTACAATTACTCAAAAGCATTTATGAATGAGGCGGAAAACAAGTTTTGAATGTTATTACATTACTATTAAATAACTTGGCTCTACGAGATGTGCTTTAGAAATTGTTCAATCCCCATTTATTCCAGATTTATTCCCCAAAACTTCAACAAGAAGTCGCAGTAGAATTAGTCGATCAATTTATCATATATGGGTTCCCTTTACAGATATATGAAAACATATCAATTATCATTCAATTATTTATATAGACATAGAAATGTATAGAAAATAGTTCGTCAGCAGTGCAACCAATCAACCTAAAATCAGTGGTCAGCTTTGGAGCGGATAAGTCCATGCATTTCCTTATTATACAATCCTAAATTAATAAATTTATTCCAGCTACACATGGCGAATATGACAAAAGTGAAAATGCTATATAGATAACATTTAAGTAGTAGATATTATCTATTTATGAGAGCTGCCTCGAATAAAGAAATATCTGTAAAAGTGAACAAAAAGGTTTACATTCTACACCTTGAAACTTGGATCTTGTAATATATATTAGAAGGTTTTAGTTGAGTGTTATCCATGGCCTGTCGAATAGTATATACTTCCGTGGTATAACGTTTTCATATTTATAGAGGCCGCATGAACACATCGCATAATTCAGCATTTTTATGTTGGCCATTCATATTTTACTCAAGAGATCGAGAAGCTGAAAAAAAAATAATAAATGAAAATCATTGAAATTTTTCAAACAAATTCCTTTGGCATCAATTGATTGACAAAAGCACACTAATGATTTTCAAGAAATCTTATCAACTTGGGGTCATCTACGTCTGGGTCATCTTTATACGTCACCAATTTATCTTGCCAATTCTCTCTGGTTTTCTTGTTTGAGGCCAGGGCAGTATATATACTATCCAACATTACTCTTTTAATGCACCTGAACTGGTTATATAATGGTTAAATAACTGGTTGGCAATCTTTTACCAACACCGATAGGTTAATTTAACAGAAATACACCTCCTCTTGGTATCTAGAAAGGTATTTTATGTTGTTACCTCGGTTGATTACTTGGTTGGTTAAGTACAATGTTAATGCTCTTGTACCTCGCAAATCTCTTCTTACCTGAACACACATAGCCTTTCAGATTTTGCAAAAGATTATTTTCTTTTAATGACATTAATACCAATGGAAAAGTTGTAATTTTCGCAGAATTTAGAAAAAAGTGTAATATCGTGGAAGGAAGAATAATACAGACTTGACTGAAGCAACCGGCAAGTTTTGGTAATACTCATTTAATATTCAATTGGTATTACTCTTTCTGTGAAATATTATCTCCAGATGCACATGTTAAAGGAATTGCACCACTCACTGTTTTCAAAACAACTGACAAGAGATGAAACACAATGTTTTTTTTTTCTTCAGTCGTCGTGCAGACGCGATGGTTTCGGTAATTTTATTTATGTCCCAGTGTTGTCTACAGAGAGTAAAATTCTTGTACATATGATACGAATTAACAACCACTTCTTTCGTCGTTTATTAGTAGAGAGAGAAAAAGAATGGGGGGGGGGGGGGATTTCCTTGGGCGTCCATAAATAATATTATATGTTTGAAATTAAACCGTTATAAATGTCAAGTTACGTCGATTTATATATGTTTTTAAGGATACTTTTTACAACCGGATATATAATAGTTTGGTGTGGGGGAATATATATACTAGCCTCTTACAGATTTTATGTCCAAGCAATATGCAAAGTAAATAAATAAATATATACAATAAAATTAAAATTTCGTGATTTTAAAGAAAATATACAAATTTGCCTTTAAATAGTTATGTCTTCTGAGATGAGTCACTAGACAAAACTCACTAAACATGCAGACTTGACAAGGATATTTGTTAAGGATCACAATATAACAGACAAATATACCCGTGCTTGACAGGTCCGGGTTAATTGTGATTTTTATAGCTGTACATGCCTCATATTTTATACATTTCTCTGTTTTATGGCATGAATTATCAATCACAAATCACTCTTATATACAATAATATATAATATCTTTTAGGATATTTCACCTCAGATAAACAAGTAAAAAAATGTGCCCCTACAATGAGGCGGGAACTGAGGCCGCCTGAAAACTTCAATACACCATATATATCTAGTGAAAACTCTCCCCCTGAGAAACATTTGCTGGCCATCTGCAGTTGATGTGTGTATTCCTACATGCTTTGCGGGGGTGAAAATGTATACAATGACAAAACACAAAACTATGCAGTAAACATCTGTACCCGCTACACATTCTTCTGTCAGAATTAATCTTTCATGGAGTCGCTGGGGGTATACTGACACATTGTTTGTCAAAAGTAAATTTTTTCCCTCCCTGTTACATTTTTATTCATCTGGATGCCAAAGGGAATGTTGATTGGGAGGTTTATGATGAGGTGTTATTGTTCAATGGAAGGTTCTTATTTGAAAGACTCCGTGGCATCTGAAGTCGCCAGGAAGTTGACATCAGATGCGCGGGGTGGGGTGGAATGTGACAATGCGTTGGTATACATGGTTTCCGCCCCCACTCAGGGGTAACTGCAAGGAGTGGCAGAGGGCAAGCATGACGCCGGAACAGATGACAGTGTCAAAGGATGTAACTGCACCCGTTAAAAATAGCCCCCGGCCTCTCCCTAACCTACCAAGGCTGTATCAGGGGTTCAGGAGGGGTGGTTTCCGAAACATTTTCCGTGATCACACCTCACAATTTTTCACATGGAATACTGATTATTCAGTTTCCAATCAGTTAAGTTTCAGTCGCCCATAAGTGACCTTATAAAGCCGTTACAAGGGATAAAATTCAAAATTACTATCATATAATAAGGAAAAGCATAAAGGTGTCAATTAGGCCTAGTGCATGTTGAAGGTGCTTTCAGATTTCAAATGAGTGTCAAGAATTTTATGACTGTGTTTAAGAAATCCAAACAATAATAACACAAATCATTTGTTATTTGATAATTTATATGATTATTTCATTGGGGGGGGGTGGGGGGTGGGGGGAGTTCAAAGGCCCCCGGCTACACCCCGGTCCACCCTCCGAGCTAACAAGGGCTTTTATTGTAAAAACATCAATTTTAGGAATTTAACCCGTTCTGCTACCTTAAAGCATAAAGCAAAAGTAATGAGGCCGGTATCAATAAGTGGCTAATATACTAAGCCGAGGAAAAGGGGGGAGGGGAGGCGTAGCAATCCTCCCCAAACGGCTGGGTAACACCGTTCAGCTATATAACGTTACATTCTGACACATGTCGCGTGCTTTTGAGGCATGTTTGAAGTGTGCCGGTAAACATATACATGTATCTTGTCGTAGACTTGCGTACATACCAGAAGCATCTGATGTCAACATCCCTTGATCCCGCGTGTGTGAGTAAGGATATAGGTCTCTGATGTACCCGATAACCTTTGGTGATGAAATTCTTCAAGCAGACGACAGGCTTCATATGGCGCGGAACATGGCCTGCTATTTGTGAAGCTGCAGCAGTTATAAACAGTCTTTACAAAATGGAGACTTTACGATCAGAATATATATATATATATATATATATATATATATATATATATATATATATAGTTTATAATACATGTATGTATTTGCTAAACTAATTAAAACGCACGATAATCTTCTATCAATAACATAAGCATAAATACCATACAAATTTTCCTTTAGGCCTTTGACAGTTAAGTGGTATTCGCTGGGCTCTCTCCGGTTGAGACCCGGGTTTAATTCCCGGCGTGGTGATGAGAGTGGGTTGTAGGGTCCCGTCCAAGATGGGTGGTTTTCTCCTGGTCCCCCGGTTTATTGCACGCCATACACAAACAAGTGAACGCCATCATCTTAGCTACAGTGTGAGCCTTCGAATTAGTTATCATAACTATTTGTACAGCCCATGTTAAGAAAGTCCAGTAAATAAATTTGTTATTTCCTAATTATGTCTTCTCTAATACAAATTATCGGTATGTTCCCAGGGGCGGATCCAGGATTTTAAATCATTAAGGAAAAAGGTGAGGGTCCAACCAATTTTAAATCATTAAGGAAAGAGGGGGGAGGGTCCAACCCAGGAGGACTAATGACAAAGCCTCTATAAGGGTTCCCAGATCCAGAAAAAAATGGCGGGGGGGGGGGGAGTCAAAACTGCAAAAATTGGTCTCAAACCCTTAAAAATGCTTCCGGTGGCTGAAAGGGAGGAGGGGGTGACCCATTTACCCCGGATCTGCTTATAGTTCTTCAGTTCAGTTTCAGGATTTTTTTTATTTTGCTCTTTACATTATGCACCAATATAATGAAATCTAAATTATTCTTAAGGAACAACTGTCGTTTCTTTGGCCAGTATTAGTGTTTGACATCAACTGATAAAGACATTTTATATAGTAAATCATAAAGGTATACATGTACACTCTATAACCTTCCCTACATATCGGCTTTCATGAACGAGCACTGATTGACTCATATAAGCCATTAAAGTGTTTTATTAATTTGATGTTCTCGTGATCCATGTGTTTGTGTGACAGGAGGTGTGAGGGGCTGGCAGGCAGGAATGCTCTGTCACACACGCATAGGTCGTAAAGAAAGTTATCCGAAACCACACCTCAATAAAACGGGTATTCTGTGACCCTTTTACATACGTACTGAGTGACATCCCCCAAGTGCATGGATGAGACTTTTTACTTTGGCTTAAGGCAACTCTTACTATTTCTATCTTCTTAATTAATTAAATCTGTGTGTTTACTTGTTACCATGGGTATGTTGCTAGTACTTTACGAAAATATGTCGTTTGTCGGAGAATATCGTATAGCACACGTGTCTGACTGAAACCCTAAAATGTGATTGATACGAAGAGCCGTACGTTTTACAATTTTTTTTCTGTCAAGTTTTAAAACCTTTTATTCCTCTCCTGCGGTGTTACCTGATATTCATCTTAGAGTCGTTATTATACACATGCAGAGACTATTTACCTGGTATTTTAGCTATTAGGGAAGACCCATGAATCTTTTTATATGTTTGATCGTTTCTATATATATTTAGTGTACTCGATTAAGCTTAAATAATCTTGTGGAAATACAATTGGACTGTCAAATATGTCACCTACCCTAATACTGTACTCGTGTTCTTAGCCTCATTTGTATTAATTGTATCTTATGCTTCAAATTGTAAAAGGACCTCACTATAAAAGCTATCCTGTTCAATATATTTGTATTTATACTATTAAACCATTTCAAGCCATGATAAATCTGTAGCCCATTGGGATTTAAGGTCTGTATTCATGCAAATATATACAGTTTTCAGTATGCTTTCATATACTGCATTTGCACAATGTCGTTAATTTCAATGGAAATGTTTATTGTATGGTTGCTGTATATGGCAGGTGAATTAAACGATGAAAATACATGCACCATCCATGAACATGCAGGGAGGGGGAGGGCCCATGGGTACTCGTCTTAAGCCAACACTATATACTTTTTTAGGGTTTAAACCAGTTGTTCCGGCCTGGACCCCTCCCTTTCTGAGTCAGAGGGAGTTTATTTTTTTAGAATTTCTTATAAGTCATCCTGGATTGGTCCCTCCCCTTTCAAAAATTCTGGATCCACCCCTGAAATGATATACTGCCCGGGGATGGTGCTAACCCGTTTATATATATTAATTATATTGTCCAGCACAATTAACAAATCGGTCCGTGGAAATGATTAGCTGTTAAATTTAGGAAGCTTTGTACCCATTCATTCAATTTGGTCTATCCGACGTCGTCAATGGCAACGACCATGATAATGTCCCTCATACAGATGAACACATTTGACCACGAGGATGACATTGTTTTTACAATCATAGCTCTTACCGAGATGAACTGTGCTGAAAAAAATGGAGAGGAAAAGACGGCAATGGGTCTATACCTTATTAATCAAAGATGAACACTATAAGTGACTTATATACGAATTTATCAAGAGCGCTATAAAGATGAACGATTTTCATACAAGATTTTCCAATTCTATACCAAATTGAGCATTTCGACTTCGTCATCAACTATATATATATATATATATATATATACTTCGGCTTCGCGAGGCATCACAATATGCTCCTGCATGCTATAATAATTTAAGGAAAGAATATATATATATATATATACATACATATATATATATATATATATATATATATATAAATATATATATATATATATGACACAAGGTTTTTCAGGCCTCGGTTGAATCCTGGGTATTTTATTCCGGTCTGTTATTTCGTATCATATAGCTGCATGGTATTACTGTGCAGGAAAGAATATTTCTGTTGCCATGTCGCTTTATTCTTGTGCCTCTTATTGTTTTTTTTTTAATATTGTCCACATTTCAATCCAAAGATTGGAAAATAAAGACCACACGGCTGCATGAACAGCAGCCTATACATTCTCAACGTTAGTCGCAATTACATTAAATTCCAAAATGAAAATTTTGCGATCTCTTAAAGACGCCAATAATTTGCAACGCTGGTTAAGACAGATATCGTTTTATATAATTAAGGAGAAAGAAATTGTCTATTCTTTTCCATAATTTAAACCAAATGGGACCCATTGCTCCGCAGTCGCCATATAATAGATTGGACTAGAGTCTGTGCATCTTTATCACAGAGAGCACATCGCCTACTCGCATACGTAGATTGATATACGGCTTTCATCTCGGGACCCGCTGGCCCATCTATAAAGAGTATAATAAACATGTGAGCACTTCACTAAATCTAAACGTCTGCTTATAGATAGCTCAATGACGGCTTTATAAGAGGTACAAACAATTCCTAACAACATCTTTTACAGGATATGTTGACAATATAATCTTTAATTTCTCCCTTGCCTAGAAGGTTTCGGTCCGACATTCAGCCCGTATAGTCCCTATATTGCTGCATGAAAACTTGGATTCTGATCTGGGCTTTAAATACATAATAGAGCCATGGCTGACTGACAGGTGAAGATAGAATAAAAAAGCCAGTTGGGTTACGATCACCTATTCTATAAAGCTTACATTGCCATAACCAAAGGTTTATTCAAATAAATATATCTCCCCATATGTGGGAAATAATTTAAGAAATATATTTTTTTTCTGGTGAAACTGAATTTAAACCAGATTCTTCAAATAGTCAAACATGTAACCTTTTCAAATTTGGATAAAATGGTGTTTTATATATATATATATATATATATATATATATATATATATATATATATATATATTATATATATGCCCATCATGGGCTACCTTTATAATTTCAAACCTTTATATATATATATATATATATATATATATATATATATATATTCATCCAGTTTAGAACTGGCTTAGTCCAGATCACGACTGGGATCGTGGCCAGATCGTGATTGGTATCTGTTCTAGGCCAATTCTAAACTGGACTAGTCCAAATTGTGATTTGAATCTGGACTAGGCAAAGATCAAAATCCATCATCTCAATTTAGATATGTTTTAGGACTGTTGTAAACTTTACTTGATTCATTTGGTGTTAATATGACTTACTCTTAACGGTATATAGGGCATTTATTGTAGAAATGAGGTAATAAAAGGTAGCTGATAAAAACATATCGCTAATAGGTTTTGTCACAGTGAGTGAACTTTGATCAGAGGAGAGGAAATGTTTCTACCAATTTCTGAGGTGTAGGCTTTTTTTTACCTATTACTGACTTTAATTTTTAAAAGGAAACTTTTTTAATATATGACATTGTGCTTCTTGCACCTTGCAATGATATAGCATAACTGTTGACATGAGTATAATTTGCATAACTATATTAATTATAGTTTCTATTTTGAATTTAAATGGTTTGACAAATGCTTTCCATTAAGTATAAACTAAATTAAATATGTATTAAATCAATTTTAATATTTATTTTGATCTGGCCTAGTCCAGACCCAAATCGCAATCTGGACTAGTTCAGATTAGAAGTGGTTTGGACCAGAATTAAATTAATTGAGATGTTGGATTTTGATCTGGCCTGGTCAAGATCCCAATAGCAAAATGGACTGGTCCAGTTAAGAATTCTTCTTCAGAATTAAATTGAGGATTTTTATTTGGCCTTGTCCAGATTCCAATCGCAGTCTGGAATATTCCGGTTTAGAATTATCCTAGACATGATCCTAATCGTGATCTGGGCTAGGCCATTTCTAAACTTGACTGGATATAGATCTCTCCTCCGATATATATATATATATATATATATATATATATATATATATATATATATATTGAATATATATATATATATAAAACAAAAATCAGAAGTAAACCTAAATAAGGCTTCAATGTCTGCGTTATCGAAATGGTTGAACATTTATTGTACATTTTGGTTTATGACAGCTTTGTCCTGTCTTGAACTAGTACACACTGATAAAATAATTAAAATAAGGTACGTAAATTCTTTACATTTAACTTTGTCATTTCGGTATCCAGGGCGATTTCATTCAGGCGACCAAGTTGCCCGAGCGTTTCTATTTCCCTGAGGGAGTTAATTTTCTTCTAAAGGTGAAGGATGCAAATGAAACAGAACCTGATCAGCTTAGAAGAAAAACACTGTTATCTCAGGTGGTGGAGCATCACCGTAATTAATGATGAAAGAAAAACCACACACTTCAAATTAAAGGAATTACGCATCGCAGGCTGTACGGCCAGATGTGTGATCGTCCTTGAACTAGTGTAATTAATCAACTAAATACTAATTAACCGTCGAGTACTCGTTTTATCTGCGCACAAGATTGTAATGGACGTTGACAGCCTTGAATTAGCTACCAATTACTCAAAGCCAGGGGCGACGTAAAGATGGTTCAGCCTTGCTTCTTACAGTACACAATCTTATAAACTGAAGGGTAAAAACATGGATGTTTTAACATATTCCGACTCTTACTACATAACCTCATGTTAATGTTGAAGAAGATGGTCGATTTCACTTAAGCTCCACAAAGTGCAGACACAGAAGCGAGTAAGAATTTAGCATAAAAAAGGGGACGGATGCGGGTCCGTTTATGTTTTTGTCTCCTGATACACCTGTCTGCATGCTAACCGTATGCAGTTCCTTATATATCTGGTTGTACTATTTTCATCCGCTGAGACAGGGGGATCTAGAGGAAGGGAGGTTTGATTAAGAATATTAAGGGGACCTATTCCCATATACCAGGCATGTTAACTATTCTTGAAATATATTGTTTCCTCTTCAGAATTGGAGGAAGGGAGGTTTGATTAAAGGGACATAATCAGGAGCAATATTATTCCTATTCTTTCAAAATCAGTTCAATTCTGCTTGAACAAATGTTTCCCAGCAAAACCAATCAAGCACAGTCTTATTTCCTCGCATAGGACTGTTTAACACCTTGTTATAGCCCTGCGTGTTGGTAAACACAGTCTGTTTACCATAACAAGGCCGTGTGACCGGAGGTCCGATTTAGAGGGGCAACACGCGGTGTTTCAGCCAGCGGAAACATGTATCACATTTTTTTGGGCCAAGTCAGTAAGGGCACCTCCTGTTTTGCACGTGTTTTGGCTCCGCGCAGCACACGGCCCGACGCACTGTGTTTATGTTTACACCTCGATCGCGCCCGGTTCACTGTTTTTAACACTCGTTTACAGGAGTAAGCAAACGGTTTAAATGCAATATTTTGGCAGGTACAGATTTATTTTAAGGGGAAGAAGCTATTGTTTGTGTTAACTCAACATGCTGTATATGTGATTGGGCCCCTTTAAGAATATGAAAGAGACCTTTTCTCATACCAGGCATGTTAAATGTTGTTGAAATATATTGTTTCCTCCTCAGAACTGGAGGAAGGGAGGTTTGATTAGGAATATTAAAGGGACCTATTCGAAGACCAGGCATGTTAAATATTCTTGAAATATATTGTTTTCTCCTCAAAACTGTAGGAAGGAAGGTTTGATTAAGAACATGAAAGAGACCTATTCCCAGACCCGGCATGTTTAACATTCTTGAAATAAATTGTTTCCTCCTCAGAATTGGAGAAAAGGACCTTTGTTTAGGAATATTTAAGGGACCTATTCACATACCAAGCATACTAATATTCTTGAAATATATTGTCATTCCTCGGAATATTATGGTATCTAGTTTCCTTCTAACACCGTTTTCTTTCTCCTGTAGCTTGCATTAGGCGCGATCAGTCATATAAAACATCAACATAGCGCGCATACCACCTGGCGAATCAATATACTTTCAAGCTTCAAACTAGTGTTTCTTTTTTAATGTTTCTTCTGTTTGTTTGAGAGTTGTTGCGCATGCGCAATATTACACCTCTGGTTGCGCAGTTTTGTTGTTATAAACAGGTAAATATATATTGTGTTTACTCACACGCAGAACCATAAAAAAACGTATAAAACAGGTGAATTTGAGATAGTAAGTCCGTATCCCGGGACGGTTTTGTTGGAAAACATCTGAATTCAACCAAAATGAACAAATAGTGTGAGTTAATATATATACATATATATATATATATATATATATATATATATATATATATATATATATATATATATATATTACTGAAAAGAATTACGTACCTTTAAGTAAGTCACCAATATAAAGTTGATCATTAATTATACGGAAGTTTCTTAATCACATCCGTTGAACCAGGCAGTTAACATATACAACATTGTATATATATATATATATATATATATATATATATATATATAACAACAAATATTATACTTCGGACAAGCCACTATATTTTCATTGCACTATTTTAGCTCAGCTGACTGTCTGATATTCTCACAGACGATATATAACATAAATAAAAGAAATGAGCACCCAGTCAAATTCAGCTGAGCGACATTGCCCATGGGCCACTTGTTTAGCCCTAACGCCCTTTAAAGTTTAGCTAACACTCTTCATTGCACTGATTGAGAATTTAAACATGCTCTAATGTCTTATTTCTTTTTGTGTTAAAGATTACTCTTATTTCTTAAATCCTGTGACATTCTGGGCAAACCTTTTTTCTTTAAACTAAAATCCCATCCATTTTGTTGTATGTACGTATTTAGAAAGTCTTTTCATGCCCTATTTCCTATATATATATATATATATAAGTTGTGTTCTAAAAAAGCTCTTATTTCTTGGATTCTGTAACATATTGAAGTCAGCATAAAGCCCATTAAACCAAAGTGGCGATTAAAGAAGATGTCAGTATAACCAGCGATTTCAAATAAATAACTCTGCATGTACATTGTTAGTATTAACATAGTACCTATATTTTATATAATTAATGTAAAAGGTTAATGTTTGGTGGAACACAACCCTGGTGTGAAAGTACATCTGGAGATAATTTATAGTACAAAGAAGGCGGGCCCAGGCTGTATATGTAGCAGCAGAAATAAACATTAACGGAAACAGCATCAGGAGATCATTCGTGCTACACGTAACAGGAACAGAAATACAAAGGCAGGCTTGTTGCATTATTAAGGAATACACAGGAAGTCATTCCGGTGACTTCACCTGTGTGACGTTTTATTACTTAAGATCACAAGACCCTGTTTTATTTTCGTTTCACCTGCATGGCCAGATAAAGGGACGGATCCAGGATTCCGGAAAAGGAGGGGTCCAACCCACGAGGATTTATAACAAACCTAAACAAATAAAAAAGGTCCATGCAGGTCCTGAAAAGGAGTATCTCCTTTGAATAAGTTTGAATTGGTTTAAGACCCTTGCTTTAAGGGGCGGCCGACAAAAGGGGGGGAGGGGGTCAGGACCCCTGGATCTCCCCCCCCCCCGGATCCATTAGGAGATTCTTAAATGTATGGTATACACAGACGTATGCGACATACATGCCTGCATGAGTTGAAACTACCAATCTTTGAATGTTTCCCCTTGCATGTAGGCCTGTACATGTATACAGAACATATCAAATACAATGTTGTAAATCTTTATCAGAAATAACAGTTCCACCTGCTGAAACTAAACCCCTCTATTTGTTTTATTTAGACTTTTCCTTAATGGACATCTTAGTATACTTGATACGTGATAGGACTGCTATAAATACAGTGAAAAAAAAATACTGGCTCTCTAGAGATATATAGCAGGTTACCGACAATTGTTTTACAGTCGCTCCTGGGTCCGTTGCCATGGTGTCCGTTTGATTAGATAAAGCCTACCTCGAGTGATGACTGATTATATCTATCTGACACATGAGGAGAGATGGGACTTTTGTTATCCGTTGTCCATGAACACGCCCAAGACCTCGAGGTCAGTTGTGGTTTTCTTTTGCAAGTCATATATTTTTATTAACAAACAAGAAATCAACTTAATATTAGTTCCTTGTATTTATATCACATGTAAATCTGTATCTGTGGAAATATATGGTGCCTCATTCTCGAAAAAAAGAGTTAATTGTATAGTTGCTCTGCATGTTGCTGGGTCTGTTTGTACATTTTTCTCAAATTAATGTCAACAAGATAATGTCAATGGTGCTTGGAATTGTCGGGTCTGTATGAATGAGGCAAGGATATAATAGTCGAGAGGCAATGCTAAAGAAAAAAAAGGAAAAGAAGAAAACTGAGTTTACGAGGGCATTATAGCCTCTAATAGTGCCGTGTTTAGTTGTTTTGATAATCCTTTTTTTGCATGTCATCATATATAAAATAATATGAATAAATGACATAAAAAATAAACTGAATGACATATCAAAATGTATATATTTTCATATGGTCCTTAAAGGGGTCTATATATATGACGTCTATGTTAAACAGAGACAATCCATTTGACGTTTTGTGAAAAATAACCCGAAAATTGTCGATCCGAGGTTGCACAGGCTGTCAATTTCGATAATATCCATGTGTTTAAAACATGTGGGGGCCCGCTAAAATGACCGCCGGTTATGATTCAAATAAGGAAATCTGGAGGTCAATCAGACAAACAATAGTTTTATAAATGCATGGCTTCCGACGACTTCAATATTATATATATATATATATATATATATATATATATATATATATATATATATTCTTATATTTTCCTATGAAAAAGATGTTTCCTAGAATTGCCAATAAGTCCCAACATTTAGACCTTAATATCCTCTATTCTCCTATATTTCTCCCCTGCAATATCACAATTCCAATATAACTGTTAATACTGAATAGACGTAATTACTGTAAATAGACCTGCTTTTAACTAAAACAGTTATCTCTGTTGTAAAACTGAGCATTTTCAGTGTTGCAGTCATATAAGTACACGCAGCTAATTAACCGTATTAAAACTGATGGTCTTGGCAATTAACCGAGTAATTAAAACACGATTATACAGTGAAAACTCATATTTTCCCCATATTTCTGGCTGAAAATACTTATTAACTCCCACATTTAGTCCTCAAGTGCTCCCATAAATGTCTTATATTCTTCAGATTGGATCCCTGTTTTTTACCAAAGCGGTTGCATCATATATTCTCACCATATGGTCTGTTTACTAAGAGCTTGTAGATAGACGAGCTCATATAAACCTCCGTCACACAGGCGTTGTAAGAAGACTGAACCTGTCCTAAAGTAGAAATAATGTACTCATTTCATTGATAGGCCTACTCTAGTATCTCCGCAAAGTAAGCCAAAAGTTACATCAATTCTACAAGTAAAACTGCTAAGGAAATTGATGACGTCCGTATAGATAAATATACCTGGCGTCCGATAAATGGTCAGGTATATACCTGCATGCAGGCCTAAACTGCGATTGCACGCTAGACTGGAACGTGTTGTTTTTTTGTGAGTAGGCATATAATAGTTTGTGTTTTTCTTAATATTACCTAGTGTTGCTTTTGAGATCACTTGACATCGGCATATGCTGACAGCTAAGAATGTACTCAGTTCAAACCTTTTGATTTTTCGAAATCGATGTAAAATTTTTCAACGGGTCATGACATTCCATTTAAATATATAGGGTTGTAATTCAAGTTCAAATTCGGTTTATTAGTTTTTGATAATATTAAATGAGAAGAATTTTGCCTGCGAAATAAAAAAAAAGAACATAAATCGTGTACGTTTCAAACTTACATTGTCCATAAAACAATATTTTTTAAGGGAACACTCAAATATAAACCCCAGAGGGGAGAGGATAAAGAATAATGCTTAGCATGTAGGCCTATCTAAATGCTGAAATACAGGTTCTGTTTAGTGAAATATTATAAATAAATAAAACAAATATTTTAAAAATATTTACATAATCAACCACTACTGGGAAATCCAAAGTTTCAAAATATCACAATGTATTAAGCACATTTTTTCTCAAAAATTTCATATATAATGTGTTCAGGGGTCTCATATATCAATTGTTTTGTAAGATAAAGGAAAGACTGAAAAATCCCCTGAGCGTACACACGCTTACGCTCGTGAGACACTTACTTTTATAAGCCTTTTATACACACGGAAGCTGGCCGGGAGGTTTAAAGCTATAGCATTTCATACATGCGTATGGCGTACTAATGCGTATGCAGTGACGTGTTAGCAGAGCACTACAGAAAACGACGCCTGTGATTCCATTCATACAAAACAATACAAAGTTTTATTTATAGTCAGTTTTATAAAAAGTACATTAAATTAGCCAAAGGATACTATCACCAACTATATAGGTACACACAAAAGATGAATCAAATGATGATATCTTCTCCACACACAGGCACGCTGAGATGAATCATAATAAATTGTATAATTGGATAATCACACAAATACGGTAAAAAGCGTAAGAGCCTATAGATGGTGAAGACAAACTAATGAGATTTGATTCTGGTTCCGTGATTGAATATGATAAAACTATATATATATATATATGAGTTGGAACTATTATATATAAAAGTTAACTTACTCATAGCTCAATAACATTTAAAACCACTCCAGATTGAAATATATTTTCTGAAGACTGTAAAGACTGTTAGCTCTTTTAAATTCTACTGGCAGTTGGTTCCATAATTTAGCTGCAAAATATCGAATCGGGTGTCCATAAGTTGTGGTATGAGCAGTCGGTATAGTCAGATTTCTACCGCTCTGTCTGGTTTGATATTTATAGTTATTTATTACATACCGGCTTTCAAGGAACGGTGGTGATAAACCATTTAAAGCTTTAAAAATCTCAATAGCAATAATGCTTTGTCTATGGAGCTATAGATTTACCAGGCCAGCCTTATCAAGTAACCGGACATATAATAACAGCTTTAATCATTAAATACAATTAACTCTCATGCAGAGCTCTTTTATGGATCCTGTCTCTTTTGTTTTTTTTTTTTTTTTTTTTTGTTTTTTGTTTTCTACCACAGATATGCCACACAATAGGACAAAAACTAAAATTTGAAGTTATAAAAGATCGAAGTATTGTTAATTTTGAATCTGAGTAGCAGAAGTGTTTCAATCTACCTAGAGCATTTAGCTGACTTGCAGTTTTTGAACACAGTTTACTTGTATGTAATATATTATTCATATACTGATCTATATTCACGCATAAATAGTTTAATACTTGATCCATCCCTGAGAACCTTTCAATTTATATTTAAACTGAAATTGACAAGTTCACTTGGTTTACAGAGCAATATAACCTGATTTTTTTTCGGGGTTAGCTTCCATCATGTTTTGTGTAAACCAATATAAAGCAACAAAATAATCTTTATCTCCTGCACAGTATCAGCAGTACAGGAAAGAGTGTTGTCATCAGCGTAATTAAATATGGTTGCCTTTTTAATGAAACCATAAAAATCGTTATTAAAAAGGTTAAAGAGTGCCAAGCCTTGTGGCACACCTCTAGGTTTTGGTAGCCAACCGCTGTGTTTATTTGACACCCTTACCCTTTGTTTCCGAGCCGTTAGGTAGCTGGTAAGTAGCTAGCTCTAATGAATTAGGATGCATTCCATACGCTGATAACTTATACTGATGAACAGGGGAAAAGGCATACAGTCGAAGGCCGTTGATAGGTCCATGAATACTGTACCTACGTATTAACCTTTATCAAGTGCCAGTCCTCTGTAGATGCTTCAGAAACGATTGGCAACTGTACTGTCGCCTGAAAGCTGTAATATATTCGTGAAAAACGCAGTTCTGTCATTGCTCAAGTTGTTTCCCTATGATTTTCTCAAAAACTTTAGATACAGCCGTAAGTACACTTTATTAAGGCCTGTATTATTTCAGAGGATTATCTTTTTTTGTTTACAGGGTACATAATACATACATTTATAATCCAAACATGTTTTCACTGTTATCAAAATCCTAAGTTATACATTTGATACTACAATAATCTCTAACAAGTGTAACTGAGTCTTATATATATATATACTGTTTAATGTTTCAGTTCCTATAACCAGAATCAACAGTATCTTTCCCAATGTTTGGCGCTGTGTTTATATAGAAATTATTCATCATGTCCGCAACCCGCTTGGGTTTGTAAATATACTATTTTTATTTTGTGTTCAATCATTAAATCCTATGAGTTTATTAAGCCTTTATTTGTCACAAAAAAGTTCATTTTTTGTCCGTTTTCAGCCCTTTCTTTAAAGTAGGCTCTCGCTGAAGGCTATTGTATCTCGGTTGTCTTGTTCCTCTGCATTCTATAGACATTCCAGGTTTTAGATGTAGGATAACGCTTGTATTTTCGCCACAGTGGATGCTTGGTCATTGTGGCTTTACGTGCAGTCTACCGTTCATGAATGGATTAAACGTATAGATCTGACCTCCTTCTGCTTCATTAGTGCATGATCATCAAGAACTTCGGAAAATAACTTATAAAAGACCTAGTAGCCATTATCTGGGTCTAGCAGAATACCGCAAATGTGAAAAGGAGCGCATTGAAGGTCCCTGAGGAAGGTCTCTCTAGCGAAGTTTTTAAGACTCCGATAATTTACTGTTTTGGGCGGCTGCCGCGGAGCTCCGCTCTTCAAAACACAAACAATTTATATGCATATGACCATCACTGAAATGCGTGTGCACCACGCCAGGCTTACTAAATAACGTCTCTTGATTTGTCAAAAGACATCCAGGTGCGAGGACCTCCTTTTGCGGTAAAAGGTGGGTTCCTCAAACAAGTTTACTAGCGAGTACAAGTCACACAGGTCATGAATCACGGCTGCAGTCTCTCGATCAGCCATGTTATAGGTTATATCACGTAGTATATGGCTACTTTCTCATAGTCTAAGAAAAGTTTATCCAACACATTATTAGTGTCCTCAATGAATATTGCTTTCTTTTTAAAGGGGATCTATAAGCAAAAACAAAACCCCATTTCAGTTTACCGATCGATTAAAGTTTCATTTACAATACTTTCCATATATGTCTTGTTTGGAAGTTCAGACGTCTGCAGGGTATATCACTTCTTACATATGCAAGAAAACCACTTTTAAATACACTGTTATCATTTGAAACATGCGAAAGTTTTCAAAGTTAAACTGATACTTTAACTCCGGGAAGAATGTATCCCAGCTTGGTCTCTGTGACACGAAAAATGTGTAAATTGCAAGGCAGCACATTTGTATCTGAAGCCTTTTATATTAATAAATCTAAATATACACATAGACTTATTTTGATTTCTGATATTTCTTAATGTGGTTGTATCCGAGTTTGCATACGTAGGACTATGCGTATGCGGTGCGTATGCAGCAAAATCGGGCCTGTTGTATATAGATTCATGAGTAGAGATCGAAGTCATCTGCCAATTAAAGGAATACCCTAGCTATCACTGACGTCAAAGTGTTGAATTTCCCCGTCCGTTAGCATGCGTACCTTGAGCGATCGAAACGTGCTGCATACCCATATTTATTTATACGAATTCTTACTGCATATATATATATATATATATATATATATATATATAAATATATATATATTATGACCAGCAGCCCGGTCGTTGAAAGGGGAGGGGCCAACGCAGAAAACCTACTAAGAAAATGGATAGAAAAGATCCTCCGATCCATATGGGGAGGGGGAGGGGGGAGTCCAGGCCCAAAAATTGGTCTGAACCAAAAGGAGGGGTCCAACTCGAGAGGATCGACTAACGACAATGCCTAAAAAATGTCCTTAGCTCCGGAAAAAGGGGATCCAAGCCGGGAAAATTGGTCAAAAGCATCTTAGAAAAGGTAGCAGCGGCTGAATAATGGGGGATGGGGGGGGGGGGAACCGCAACCCCCTGGACCCTCCCCCTGGATCCGCTTCTGTTCCCATGTTATTTTCTCCTGAATTTACAAGAAACACTACAGCAGCAAAGCGGCTGTGTTGGCAGTGTCGCCATCTATCGGGTATGTAGTTTATCATATATTGTCCAACAGGTAGCGCTGGTGGTGTTTGGTGCCGGGTACAGGTGAATTCGGCCCATTTCTAACCCGGCCCGTACCAACCGGGCCCGTACTTGCCAACCCGGCCCATTCAAATAACCAACCCGGCCCGTACGGCCCGTACCTGGAATTTGCCTATACAATAACGATAATGTATATTATAATATTAACAATCACAATTTGTCTAATCCCAATATTTTTTTTTATTCATATTTTACTTTTTTTATGAGAGAGACCGAGAGAAAAGAGAGAGAGAGAGAGAGAGAGAGAGAGAGAGAGAGAGAGAGAGAGAGAGAGAGAAGGAACAAGAACTAATTTTACTGATTAATATTTGTTTCACCTGTGACATTATAAATGAGATAACATAAATAATGTAGAGCAATTTGTTCAATATAAACTGCACTTTTAAATGAAAGTGTCATTAAATAACTATCATGTATGGTATCAAGTTATATCCGTGAAGAATAATTAATATTTAATATTATATAAAATATATATATAATATTTAATAATTAATATTTTTAAAATCGACAAACATGACATTAAATTTTACGATAAACGTTATAATCATGTAAACCTTGGATGTTACCCGAAGGAAATATTAAATAGTTGTGATGAAATGTAATACATTAGTTACATATGTATTTGCGCAACAAGTGTGTTTCAACGGAAAGACTTATTCATAATATACATATTTAGGCTGCATGTGTAAATGACAGGAAACGCACATAAATATTCAAAAGTTATGCATATGTTGAATAGTATATAATATTTTTGTAGTAGTTTTTTATTATGATTCTTAATTATTCTTATTATTATTAAGAGAGGTAAATAAAAAGTTATGGATTCGATAAATATTGTGTATATTATTTATGTGTATGTATGTGTAGAAACAGAGAGAGAGAGTGAGAGAGAGCGCGCGCTAGGCTAAAACCTTCCTCTAAATCTCCATTAGTTTACACCCATTTTAATATTTTAGACATATGTAAATTTTCATATTATAATATATATTGATTCACGTTATTGTATAGGCAAGGTCCAGGTACGGGCCGGGTTGGTAATTTGAATGGGCCGGGTTGGTAAGTACGGGCCGGGTTGGTACGGGCCGGGTTAGAAATGGGCCGAATTCACCTGTACCCTTTGGTGCCGCTGAAATTATTTGGTAAGTATAAAGTTCATTAACCCCATGTTTAAGTAAAATACTTCATTCACGTTACGTACAATAGGTCACCGGTTCCTTTAAGTGACCATAGGGGAAGTTCATAAGTATGTGTCTTTTTATGTTGTGACTTTGCCCCAACCATGCAGTATATTATCCATTTATCGCCCAGCAGTGAATGGACAGTTCAGTCTCCACACTACTGACACTGTGACAGTGACAGTAATGATGTGATGTCAAGGTCTAAAGAATAAAGAATACACATTATATCGTATTGTTTACACTGCTAATATTCAGATTAGAATTGAGTCTACATTTTGGAACGTGAAAATATAAATTAATTCATTACTTTCTCATGTTTATCTCCTTTAATAAAGGCTTTATGAATATGTATTCCAGTAGATACATCATGAATCATTTTTGTCATTGGACCATAAGTTGAATTACATTAACATCATGGAAACTTGTTGCACCGAATGGAGAGCAAGCTCTCTCGAACGATAAAAAACAGAAAAATACTCCAGATTACTGCAGATTCACATTAATTGTATTAACAAATGGTTTCAGCATATTTATTTCAACAGTTTCAGACAAAAAATGGTATTTACTCGATTTTGCCTAACTCACTGTATGACTATCCATTTGTCGACTGACTGCTGTCATCGATGAACCATCATTCATCTTCTGACCATGCATGCATATAATTAAGCAATACAACCTTTTCACACTAGGCAACGTGCGCATTCCCCATAGAATGCTTTGGCCTAAAAGTGTGTGTCTATCTTAAATATGTGTATTATTTCATCATGGAAAGTTATCAGTGAATTGTTTGGTGGGCTAAAACAAGCTTTTATCAGTTAGATCCTTTTATTCATGATTTACAGCAATTATCTGACCTTTGTTTATTATCTGATAAACTCCCCTGTTGTTTGAAACATGTGCGTTTGTTGTCAGTCTATCCATTTAAATGAGGCAGCTTGTTGTGAGACCCTGGCCAATAGGAAAATGGCTTGCCGGGATAATGGTGAGCAGAAAGATCAAGATTTCTGAACCCATTTAGGGTTGTAAAATAAGATTGTAATTGTCAGATATTGCGACAGGTATCATTTTCTATCCGAACTTGCTAAAAATATCCATGGATGGAAAATGATGTATAATATATACATTTTTTGTCACTTTTTCATTGAAAATTTAGGTTGCACAAATGTATTTTGTGGGACGCATATTTTTCTCCTCAGAAAATTAATGATTTTCCAAGACTGAAGTAGCCAAGTCACTTCAGTCTTGATTGAGACTAGAGTCACTTTAGCTCATTCTGACATAAAATGCCAGTGAAGGCAAGAGGTCTGAGTTGAGAAACAATCCTACAGTCTCTTTATTCAGGAGTCACACATGCTTTTTTTATTATCTGAGCTGTGTTGACATTAACAAAATACTAGTGGGATTTCATGAATCAAAATAAATACTATTAGATCCTGCCCTGCAAGGTTTGTTCCCTGCCTTGAGGTGCAACCATGCCAATAGTGCAAACCATGATAAGGAAGCCACCAAGGGTGACTAAAATGTCAGTTTATCTGAGGGTACATGCTAGGGTGACTAAAATGTTAAATATACCTGAGGGTAAATGCAAGGGTGACTAAAATGTTAAATATACCTGAGGATACATGCATGTCAGTGGTGCATGCATAAATTATGATAATAACCAGGATGTGACATTATGCTGGCTTCAACATCAATGTCCTTTTGAGTTATAGAAGAAGGGTTATGTCTCAAATGATAATAAATAAATCATCAAGAAAAAGGAAACAGGAACATTTATGAATATTTTTATTGTACAACGGCATATCAAATTACGTATATGCGCACCTGACAATTTATTTCCTGTAAGTTTTGTGCCGCATGCCGCAAAAACTGACAAAAATCGGACTTGCTAACAGAAAAACATGTAGCGTTTGGGTCATGAGGTCAAATGTCTGGAAATATGTGGCAAGGTTATAATGTTATGCGTTGGCTAACAATTTTACTAAATAATTATTTCCCCGACTATTTTGTCTTATTTTCGGGTATCTTATTATTGACTCAAACTTCCATGAACGTCTATGATGGGACTGTTGGGGGAGCGGGCATCATCATGCCATTGTGAACTTTCTGAAGTTTCGCCATGATTGAGGTTTTAGACCGAGTATCTCCTCCAGTGCTCACAAAACCTCAAGCTTTTCATGGACCCTTAAAGGTGATTTCCTGTCACAAGTAACGTTTGGAGCTCGTGCTTCATACCATCTCAGCGAACCTTTCACTGTGGTGTAAACCATGGCCTTGCAAAGGCCAGGAGTTCATTATGTGTGACATGTGATCGCAAAAATTGCCCTTGTTAAGGAACGAAGAATTGCAATGTTCTGGATTACCATGGTATCTTAAGACATTAATTAGCTAAGTGACGGGGACGGACCTGCATGCATCACTGCACTTGCCTGCCACGCACAGGTGGGAGATGAGATCGTTTGATACGCCTGCCCGATTACAGGCTCTTGGCCTCGTTGATTGCCGTGTTGGCGTCTTATGTGATCTTAACTGTGATCTGGTATCACTGCCATGGGTTCCAAGCATGACAATAAACGGGATTATGACAATATTCCATGATATTAAACAGTCAGATTTACCATTATTTATATAGAAAATGGTTTGGAATTTCGGATTTATGTGACAATAAGCGGGATATTCTATTAACCGATATGACACAAAGTGGGCTTGACTGTATACCTGAGGGTACATGCAAGGGTGACTAAAATGTAAAATATATCTGAGGATACATACAAGGGTGACTAAAATTTTAATATATCTGAGGGTACATGCAAGGGTGACTAAAATGTTAAATATACCTGAGGGTACATGCAAGGGTGACTAAAATGTAAAATATATCTGAGGGTACATGCAAGGGTGACTAAAATGTTAAATATATCTGAGGGTACATGCAAGGGTGACTAAAATGTAAAATATATCTGAGGGTACATGCAAGGGTGACTAAAATGTTAAATATACCTGAGGGTACATGCAAGGGTGACTAAAATGTAAAATATATCTGAGGGTACATGCAAGGGTGACTAAAATGTAAAATATATCTGAGGGTACATGCAAGGGTGACTAAAATGTTAAATATATCTGAGGGTACATGCAAGGGTGACTAAAATGTTAAATATACCTGAGGGTACATGCAAGGGTGACTAAAATGTAAAATATATCTGAGGGTACATGCAAGGGTGACTAAAATGTAAAATATATCTGAGGGTACATGCAAGGGTGACTAAAATGTTAAATATACCTGAGGGTACATGCAAGGGTGACTAAAATGTAAAATATATCTGAGGGTACATGCAAGGGTGACTAAAATGTTAAATATACCTGAGGGTACATGCAAGGGTGACTAAAATGTTAAATATACCTGAGGGTACATGCAAGGGTGACTTAAATGTAAAATATATCTGAGGGTACATGCAAGGGTGACTAAAATGTAAAATATATCTGAGGGTACATGCAAGGGTGACTAAAATGTTAAATATACCTGAGGGTACATGCAAGGGTGACTAAAATGTAAAATATATCTGAGGGTACATGCAAGGGTGACTAAAATGTAAAATATATCTGAGGGTACATGCAAGGGTGACTAAAATGTAAAATATATCTGAGGGTACATGCAAGGGTGACTAAAATGTAAAATATATCTGAGGGTACATGCAAGGGTGACTAAAATGTTAAATATACCTGAGGGTACATGCAAGGGTGACTAAAATGTAAAATATATCTGAGGGTTCATGCAAGGGTGACTAAAATGTAAAATATATCTGAGGGTACATGCAAGGGTGACTAAAATGTTAAATATATCTGAGGGTACATGCAAGGGTGACTAAAATGTTAAATATACCTGAGGGTACATGCAAGGGTGACTAAAATGTAAAATATATCTGAGGGTACATGCAAGGGTGACTAAAATGTAAAATATATCTGAGGGTACATGCAAGGGTGACTAAAATGTTAAATATACCTGAGGGTACATGCAAGGGTGACTAAAATGTAAAATATATCTGAGGGTACATGCAAGGGTGACTAAAATGTTAAATATACCTGAGGGTACATGCAAGGGTGACTAAAATGTTAAATATACCTGAGGGTACATGCAAGGGTGACTTAAATGTAAAATATATCTGAGGGTACATGCAAGGGTGACTAAAATGTAAAATATATCTGAGGGTACATGCAAGGGTGACTAAAATGTTAAATATACCTGAGGGTACATGCAAGGGTGACTAAAATGTAAAATATATCTGAGGGTACATGCAAGGGTGACTAAAATGTAAAATATATCTGAGGGTACATGCAAGGGTGACTAAAATGTAAAATATATCTGAGGGTACATGCAAGGGTGACTAAAATGTAAAATATATCTGAGGGTACATGCAAGGGTGACTAAAATGTTAAATATACCTGAGGGTACATGCAAGGGTGACTAAAATGTAAAATATATCTGAGGGTTCATGCAAGGGTGACTAAAATGTAAAATATATCTGAGGGTACATGCAAGGGTGACTAAAATGTTAAATATATCTGAGGGTACATGCAAGGGTGACTAAAATGTTAAATATACCTGAGGGTACATGCAAGGGTGACTAAAATGTAAAATATATCTGAGGGTACATGCAAGGGTGACTAAAATGTAAAATATATCTGAGGGTACATGCAAGGGTGACTAAAATGTTAAATATATCTGAGGGTACATGCAAGGGTGACTAAAATGTTAAATATACCTGAGGGTACATGCAAGGGTGACTAAAATGTAAAATATATCTGAGGGTACATGCAAGGGTGACTAAAATGTAAAATATATCTTAGGGTACATGCAAGGGTGACTAAAATGTAAAATATATCTGAGGGTACATGCAAGGGTGACTAAAATGTCAAATATACCTGAGGGTACATGCAAGGGTGACTAAAATGTAAAATATATCTGAGGGTTCATGCAAGGGTGACTAAAATGTTAAATATATCTGAGAGTACATGCAAGGGTGACTAAAATGTAAAATATATCTGAGGGTACATGCAAGGGTGACTCAAATGTTAAATATACCTGAGGGTACATTTTAGTCGCCGTCCCATCAGTGTATGCCCTTGGGTGGGATTCTAAGCTCAGTATGATCTGTGTCTGTAAAAGGGAGAAAACCTATCTGTCACTACCGGGCTAATGCCAAGGTAGCACTTCAGGTGCTATTGCCATAAATTGAGTGCATAAGTGACACAGTGAAAGTTTCACCAAGATAAACCTCAAACAACACACCACTCTATTATAAACAATGCCCTCTTAACAAGTGTAAACAGATGTTAAAAATTACTCCTTATCAGTGTGCAACTCCTCAAATTTTGCCTGGTCAAAGAAAATTTAATAAAATTCTGCCCCTTTATAAATAATAAGGCTTTTTAAGGAATCAGTTATATGACACCCAGATGACCAAGCAGACATGCAGGACCAATTCTAAATATGTACCAGAAATAGTATTTGGTAATACAAGTCAGTCATATACTAATTCAAACGGATCAACACAGAGCCAGTCACATACATTTCTGAAAGTTTCTATCATCTGGTTTGTTTTGTCTCTTGCTTCATTGGTATAATATTTAATTAAACCATTTAAATGATTGAATATTTTAAATTCTTATATGACTTGGTAGGAATTTATATCAAACATAAAAGATACCTGTTGGAATTATCTTAATATGTTCAGCAGAATCAAAGATACCATTTTTTTCATGGAAAATTGTAACTTAGAATTCCAAGCTCAGAGGGAGAACCCAGGTGCTCCTAATTTTTCCTCCTCTGCTCAAACACGTGGACATGTGGACAAACTCCAAAGGGTGTCCGCCCGGCTATCCGCTTCCCAGTTATCCGCTTCCCAAATATTTGCTCACCAAATATCCGCGTGCCCAGATATCCAAGTGTGAGCGTTAATGGTCGAAAACAACCCCGCACGGTTCATATATGCAACAGTCATGGAAAAAGAAGATGAAGGAAGACATCAAGAAACATTTAAATACAGGAGCTACCGGTTTTTGAAGCATTTTTTTACCAGATCGCGACATCGCTGTAGAGGCTGGTGTCCTGAATTGGGTCAACCGATTACTGTATGTGTGTGATCACTGAACCGCGACGCTCCAAGCGAACTTGTACGTGTGAGGCCATCCAAGCCTTAGTTAAAACACTGCTTTTATTAAATTATCATTAATCTTATGTTTTTTTGTGTCAGCTTTATATTCATTCTTGCAGGTTTTTATTTAGTTACCCCGAGCGATTGTTTTTGCATCATTCATGACACATATATGTTGACGGACAGACAAAAAAACTGGTTTTAAATTTGTTGTCATACAGGTGACTACAACAGATTATACATATTCTTTAACAATATGTTTTTACCTTAAAATTTACAAATAAGCTGTTTCGTGCAGTCGAAAATGGCTCTGCCGCGAAAGGGTTCTCTTTAAGTGTAATACAAACATTATTGCACCCTTGATCATGTAACCTTGATTTAATCATTAAGGCAAGTACACCCGTAATTATTGGGAAATGTAATGTAAAAACATTCACAGTCAGTAGACATGGACATACCAGGTATCAATTAAATAATGTAGATGTGTAAATTCACTGATTCCAAATTGTAATCAGTTATGGTTTGTATATTGTATCTTGCAATGTTTACAAGGTATTACACACATTTGTGTTTACCTTGTGGTAATACAGCTTATGCTAATATGTTGTTAAACAGAGCCAAGCTGAAGACACACACAAACAGAAGAACAGATGGGTTTTGCAAGCAAACTATGTTTATTCACCCCCATCAATGACTGTGTACTGTAAGATTATGCCTAATTTTCTTATGGGAGCATATGTTCAAAGGTTGTTATCACGCATGCCAGTTGTATGGTCATACAGTGAGTCACACTGGTTTCTTCATAAAATTGCTTACAGAGTGAAGTTGAAACAAAACAACCAGCCTAGGAATGACCATAGTACTGGGAATCCAATTTACTCTGTACATTCTTGTATTTCTGTTTATTAAACGTGTTATGTGTCTTAAATTTAAAAGGAAAACATTGTGTAGGTTTATCTCAGCAGCAGGAGGCCGATATTCATTTCACCTTGATAAACCTGTAGGTTCAAGCACAATATCTTGAAATCCAATTGTAAACATTACTTTATTTTTTTATTATTGTTATTTTTATTATAATTATTATAAATATACTATTATTATTATTAATTTATTATTATTTTATTCATTGATATTAATTATCATTATATATATAATTTTTCAGACTGATGTTTTTAAAACTGGATTGACAAGATGTACTTCAGCACAGCCCACAAGGTGGCACTGATGGTGGCTGCACCAACCATGTGTGTGTTCTTGTATCTGCTGCTGTGGTACAGAGAAAAAGGTGATGTCGTAGTTGCATTTTCTTATATTAACTATTTCAGTCATGTCATTAGCCATAATAAACCAATTTATTGTAGTTTTCATTATATAAAAATGCTTCATAATGTGCGTGCTTGCAATATTTCCACAACTCATACTAGTGCATTACTATTACTTAATTACTAATTAACTGCAACATAAACTTTAGTAGGTGAGCTGACAAAAGTAATCAAGCATGTTAACCTAATCAAGGCCAAGTTAATCTTGGGGGTACAGAAGTGTGAAGAAGCCATGCTAGTCATGCAGGGCTCATACAACTAGTTAGCTAGGGTGAGAAGAAACCAACCACCCATTGTGGCATCACTTGGGGAAACCCTGTCCAGCATGATGCAGGTTTCTGTGCATACAGGTAGGAAACCAAGCACCCCATTTTTATGCTACTGTGCCCAAAAGGATACCAGGTTTGAGATGATATTTCCTTTTAATTCAGTCAGATATCTGCTGGTCTCTCCTTTTATAAGATTATAAGAGGTTTTTCCCATTTTCCCAATTTGAGAGGTTTTTCAAAAGACGGTAAATATTGGTATTTACCAGCTGGTAAATACCGCACTAGGAAAAACTTAACAACCCTGATTGTGGTTATACAGAACAATATAATGAACAATTTTGGACGTGCCATGTGATATAGGGGTGGGGAAGGAGCTCATGTTTTCTTAACATATGAAGAATAATTACTCTTCTGCAAACTGTTTCCAAAAGATAAGTGTTACAACTAATTCTTGTATTATGTCATTTCAGTATCTTTGGCAAGATCTTGTACTTTTACTGAACCATTGTCACAATGGTCAAGTGTTTTCAGTTATATATGTGTTAATACCATGAATTTATATGAAGTTCTCTGGCAAAAAATTCTGTTAAATAAGCATTTCTATCATTTAACCCCTGACGAAAAATTTCAGATGACGACATAGAGGAACCTGCCAAGGAGACTGTTGTAACCTCCAGACAGACTGTGATTGAGGTCAAGGTCCCAAGACATGCTGTCGGAGGGGTCATAGGGTCAGGTGGAGAGAATATCAAAAGGGTTAGTACCATGTATTGTGTTATGTTAATGTTATAATATAACTTTTATAATTACAATTTTGTCTGTGTCTGTATGTGATGTCAGCCAAAATATCTGTCACAAATTTGCACTTCTTTTGTCATGCGTGCTCTTTAAAGATCCAGCTAGACTTTGAAACCAGATGATAAAACCTGGGTCCTAATTTTGAAAAAAAAAAAATGTCAGGCATAACCCATCAGCATGATATCAGTTCCACTTTGTACCCTCACAGCTTGGTGTATAAATGAAATCATTCTTGTTTGAAATAGAGAAGTAAAGAATCTTCAACTCACCAAGAAAAAAAATCATTAACTAAAAATGTCAGAAAATTTGGAAAATGATGAATGAACTACTTCAGTAAAAAAAGAATGATTATCTTTCTTTTTATAATATCCGTTACAGATGTTTTAATATTATTTTTCAGATACAGGAAACCAGTGGAGCCAGGGTAAATTTTAAGGATGACATGGAGCGTGAATCAGACACAGAGCGCACGGTGATAATTCGTGGAACGCAGGAGAGTGCTCAGAGAGCTGAACTGTTGATCCTGAAAGCGGTGGCAGACCAGCCTCCAATTGTGAATGATTCTATCACAGTACCACAGCGATATCTAGGCAGGATAATAGGTCAGAGATTACATCCATATAAATACCATTATACTCTATTAATAGAGACTAAAATTTGCTAGAATTATGCAAGTAGGAATTAGTAACTTTACCAAATGACACATAATGACACATAATATTACTTAAAATGAAAATATAAACATATGACCAAGGATTATGTGACTTTTATTTTCTTTATTCAAGATTTACACACACAGTAAGATATATGTCATACTTGGAGATGGCAAATATAAACTGTCAGAATCCTCATGTACCACATATTAGTAAATTTTCTAAACCATGGCTTCCATGCATTGCATTGTACATGTCCATATTTTGTAATTTTCAGCTGTGTTCTCTGAATGTAAGATAAATTTACAGCATAGTTGAGCTTGACAACCTTTGCTTTAGCAAGTAACTTCTTTGCATCCTCCAGTAGACATTTTGTGATATGTATGTATCTGCAGGCAGGTCATCCTTCAAGCCTGGAATTTAGGTTACCGGTGCCGGTTATTAGCAAAGACTGACCTCACAGTGACACTGTAATATATCTTTTATTTTTCAGGAAAGGGTGGTGTAAACATTAGAGAAATGTGTCGCATATCAAGATGTAAGATAAAAGTGGCACAAGGTAACAGAGATGTGAAATTAGACAGCCCTGTTCTTATAAGCCTGAGGGGAACAACTCAAGGTATTGAAAGAGCAAAAGTAAGTATACCACAGTTCAGGGTTCTGTTTAAACAGTAGATTCTGCAAGACTGCATTAATTTGCACTTGAAGACCAGCTCAGTTTCATTCCAAATGCAACACATGGTGCTGCAATTCACTCATGTAGTACACATGGTTTCTGAGGGATGGAGCTGTGATAGCCCCTTTGAAAAATAATGTTAAATTTCACAGGATTTATGGAAAAATATGGAAAATGACCCCCCTTAGGGCACACTTAGCATCATTACCAACAGGTCAAGACCAAAAACATGCAGATCTTAGGTGTGGCCACAGAGGTGTTCAGTGACAAAGGTGGAGTTAGCTAGACAACCACCAATTATAATACAGATCTCATCAGATATCAAAGGTCATTATGACATATCTTCTATGGCACCAGTCCAAATTCAAAATCACTTCTAGGTCTTTGCAGCCAATACAGTTTTGTAGATTTCACAACTCTCATAGGAGCATACAACCTGAGAAGCCATTAACAATAGTGTTTTTTTTGTTCCTACACTCCTGCCTGCCTGTATTCTGCAATATTTCTTTCAGTTTAGAAGCAAAAAGCAAATGAAGAGAATTGTAAAATGTGTAATTTAGGGTTTTTTGCTCAATTGAATTGTATAGAATATTTACTCTGTGACCCTCCATGCTGTGCAGAAATGTTTCAGTGACCTCCTCATCACAATGGACATATTCCTGTGCTTTTGTTAATTCTTCTTGCTACAAAATTAGACATTATTAGTCACATTGTCTATCTTTCTAACCAGAAAGCTTCACAAATTTGATGAAAAATCTGATTTATTTATGTAAATGAAGTGCATTAGATATTTATAAACTAAATTAATTTTTATTGTTGTATCTGCACAGATTGTACTTAACAATGGAGATGCTCCTGTCATTCTCAAAACTGTTCTAGTATCAAGAAGGGAATTTAGGTATAATTAACTCTCACATAATGTGAAATCAGGGAGTTATAAATATTTATGTTGCGCCTTTATTGTTATTTTGTACTGTTACTCAGTTATGTCAGCCACACTGTAGTTTAGGGATTGAGATAATTTTATGTTTATATTTCTAGGATTTGATCAAGGAGAAAACAGATGAGGAAGATGAGAGCAGAGCAAAAATAACGCAGTCTGTCGCTGGTCGTCCTGAGAGGCATCACAGTAGACACGACAGTCCAGCTGTTGTAAATGGTCACAGCCATGCACAAGGGGATGTCAGGGAAAAAGAACCAGGTGACATAAGTTAATGATACATAATACATGAACATTATATGCAGAATATATAAGATATCAGAAATGTTTATAAACTGTAAGGTAAGACTGATTAATACTTGTGAGTTTACAATATTACAATAGATTATCATTCAAAACCCGTTGAATGCATAGTTATTTTTATGCCCCCGCCACAAAGTGGCCGAGGCATATAGTTTTACTCCTGTCCGTCATTCTGTCATTCCAAAATCAAACAGTTTTTTCAGAGTTTTTTTCGCAATGCCTGCAGATATTGGCCTGATTTTTGGTGTGTAGGCAGATAATGACAAGTTACAGTTCGCGTTTTGTCCCAGTTGACCTACTTTTGACTGTTTTACAGCTCCTGAACATAGAAAATTTTATGCAAATATGAACTTTCATGACAAATACATATGTACGGACCTTTTTTTCGCAATGCCTGCAGATATTGGCCTGATTTTTGGTGTGTCGGCAGATATTGACCAGTTACAAATTGAGTTCGTCCCAGTTGACCTACTTTTGACCGTTTGACGGTGCTCTAACATAGAAATTTTATAAAAAAGTGCACATGTACAGACTTTTTTGGCAGTGCCTGCAAATATGGGCCTGATTTTTGGTGTGTGGGCAGATAATGACCAGTTACAGATCGAGTTCTTGTTTTGTCCCAGTTGACCTACTTTTGACCATTTGACTGCTCCTGAACATAGAAAATTTCATGAAAAATAGAAATTTTCATAACAAATGCATATGTACGGACTTTTTTCCCTCAATGCCTGCAGATACCACCCTGGTTTTTTATGTGTCGGCAGATAATGACAGTTACAGATCGAGTTCGCGTTTCGTCCTGGTGGACCTACTTTTGATTGTTTTACGGCTCCTAAACATAGAAAATTTCATGAAAGACAGAAATTTTTATGGAAAATGCACATGTATGGACTTTTTTTCACAATGCCTGCAGATACTGGCCTGATTTTTGGTGTGTTGCTTGATAATGACCCATTACAGATGTTTGCATTTTGCCCTTGTTGACCTTCGTTTGACCATACGACACCTCCTGTTTCTAATTTGCCCCAGGCGGGGGCATTTGTGTTGTTCCAACACATCTAGTCTCTATTTGATTCATTAGGCTGTGTTGCATTTATTTAAAGCTGATCAAAAATATATCACCTCTTTTTATTTATATTCTCTGCATCTTTGTTTTTTTAAATATAAAAAAATGAATTATTCTTATCTGTTAATAAAAATTGTGTTAGAGGTTATATAGGCAATATTTTACCCTCACAGATATGAAGCATTGTGATGGTGACAGACTTGACGTAGACATGTGGCCTAAACACATGGATTTCTTTGAGGTGTACATTTGTGCTGTGGACACACCGAGTCACTTCTGGGTACAGAGGGTCTCCTCACAGTCTGCTGAGCTGGACTTACTGACAAGCAAGATGACAGCATTCTATTCCAACCCCAAGTTTTCAGTAGTAAGCCACAGTTGTAAGAATATAAATATTTTAATGGCAGTTGGTGAAAGAACATAACAGGAAAACCTGTCAGTATTGGAACTTGTAGGCACCTTTGTTATGGACATGAGGTGTAAGTTGCAAAGCTTATCATGAGATACTGTGGTTGCCTTTTTATTCATGAGGGGTTTTACTTTCTAAGTATTTGAGAATGTAACATAATAAGCGAATATGAAACCCTCAGGAATAAGAAGCCCCATCAACTAAGATGAACAAGGGATGATGCATTAGCACAAACAGATTACTTTTAAAACCTATGGAAACCAACTATAGTCAAAACCTAATCTGTTCTTGTTATCTAAACTGGCCAGTGCGTACAAGCATTAGTCATTGTACATAACACGTGGTAATCACATGAGATATATCGATTGTGACACCGGTCAAAGTCAATGACTGAACCAGAAATGAGTGAGGTATTGTAGGATTAACTGTATCCGAGTTTTGCGGTACTATGTTTTCAGTCGGATGCCGCAGCCACTGCCGCCTCATAGGTTTCCGGAGAACTCCTCCATAACCACTGGGTGGAATTTTTTTAAATTCGGATTATGATCAGGTCACAATTGAACTGCTGCGCCCTCTTTTTGGTTGACCTCTGACCTTTCCTCTCTGCCCAGCATCCATTTGTGCGTCTGTTTCTACAAGTAAACCCACATATCTCAGGAATCGTTTGATTGATCAGGCTAAAATTTTGCAAAATTGTAGCCCTTGGATAGCTTTATAACATACACTAAAAATGGTGGTGCCACCTGCAACCATTTTTGCCCAGCAACCATCTGTTCATCTGCCTTGGGATAAAATCGCTCATATCTCTGCGTTGGTTGGACTTATCCAACCCAAATTTTGCATGCATATACATCCTGGATAGCTTTCTTGATTTTATGACGTGGTGCCACCTAAATTCACGTTAATGCTGCAGACATCCAAGCTCATATCTCAGGATCTGTTTGACCAATTGGGCCAAAATTTTGCATGTGTATAGGATCTCACATAGCTCTTCATCATATACAAAACTGGTGGTGCTACCTGCAACCATTTTTGCACGGCGTCCATCTGTTCATCTGCCTTGTGATAAAAATCACTCATATCTCTGCATTGGTTGGATTTGTCAACTTGAAATTTTGCAGGTTTATACTTCTAGGATAGCTTTCTGGATTTTGTGGCAGATGGCGCCACCTTCATTTATGTTTATGCTGCAGACAGCCAGGCTTTTATCTCAGGACTGGTTTGCGGTATCCTCCTCAAATTTTGCATGTGTATAGATCTCACAAAGCTCTTTATCATACACAAAACTTGTGGCACCACCTGCAACCATTTTTGCACAGCGTCCATCTGTTCTTCTGCCATGGGCCATAAATCACTCCTATCTCAGTAGTGGTTTGAATTATCTGCCTAAAATTGTGCATGTTTATACATCTTGGATAGCTTTTTAGCCCTTAGCCTTTAGGCTGATGGGCTATTGTTGTTACCCAAGCTGTCTACCCTTCTGTCCGTCCATCTGTCTGTCCGGCGTCCGTTAACTTTTACCTCGTGAGCGGGATATCTCTAAAAGCATTCACCATAGGAATTTTATTTCTTCGCTGAAGATGTATATCGACAAAATCTCGGTCAAGTTCGAAAATGGGTGACCTTGACCTATTTTCCTACATTTTAGAGCTGATTACAGAAAAACACTTAGAAGTTTATTTCTCCGGAACCAATGGGTGGATTTTCACAAACTTACAGTGGTCATTGGGACTGTTGGTCTGTACCTGCTGCACAATTTTGGTGGCACCACCTACAATTTCTGATTTTTAATGTATTTTTATCGGATTTTTCAACTTTGGCCTTGTGAGCAGAATATCTTCTAAAAGCATATGGTGGATTGTTATGAAACATGGTACATACCTCTCCAGTTTAAATTTATAACTGAGACATATACAGATATACATCCACGAGAGAACAAATATTTTGTACTTGTTACTGTTACCACCTATAAACACTGTTCTTTTGGCTGAGGGCTTTTGTCAGTTTCTGCTGATATTCTAGTTCAATTTTATGGCAGGTGGCGCCACCTACATTTATGTTTACGCTGCAGACATTCAAGCTTATATATCAGGACTGGTTTGACAGTCTGAAATTTTGCATGTGTATAGATCTCACATAGCTCTTAGCCATACACAAGATTGATGGAGCCACCTGCCTCCATTTTTGCTGAGCCTACTTCTGTTTGTCTGCTGTGGGATAAAATCACTCATATACAAGTAGTTTGACTTATCTGCCTAAAATTTTGCATATGTATACAACTTGGACAGCTTTCTGGTTTTGTGGTAGGTGGCGCAACCTACATACACATTTCAGCTGCAGACATCCATACTAATATGCAACACACGTCACTCTATTTCCCCTTTGCTACTCAATCCATGCCTCACTTCAACCATCCCACTCTGATTTCGGCGGATACACGTAGTCGCTTGTCGACTACCCGTATTCTAGTTCTAAATTTAAAATTAATATGGATAATACCGAATTTGGATTTTATAGGTTCTTTGCAATTGCGAAAATGAAACCCTTGCAAATATTTAAACCTAAGAAATTGCGAAATTTCAGCCTCGCGAATATAAAGCCAACCACAGTATGTAACCTCTCTAATAGTGACACCCCTGTTATTTAAAATGTCTTTAATTTGGAAGTTCCACTGTATGATGAGGCAAGAATTCTTCTTTAGTGTTTTTAGTCCGACATATTGATCTTGAACCATATCCATTCATTAAAATTTAGAAAATCATAAAGTTTTCAATTTTGTATGAAATATTACAGTCTGAATAAGATATCTGTCATGTGAATGGTTGGATAGCATTATTACCATATTCATCTCCAAGTTATCACCATGAGAATATTTATTATGTTAAATGCAGACAATAACTATGCTTCATCAAAAAATAAATGGTTACTACCATATGTCTGTTACACTTTTCCATGATGAATAATAAGTCCCATGTAGTGACAGGGCAGGGTCATATATATACTATTATGAAGTGACTTGTCTTATTTTGTTAATCTGCAGAATATGTACTATGTTCATATATATATATATATATATATATATATATATATATAATATATATATATATAAACTGTGGTTGCCTTTATATTCGCCAGGCTGAAATTTCGCGATTTCTTCA
This sequence comes from Sipunculus nudus, assembly GCA_026874595.1. Classification (NCBI taxonomy): domain Eukaryota; kingdom Metazoa; phylum Annelida; class Sipuncula; order Golfingiida; family Sipunculidae; genus Sipunculus; species Sipunculus nudus. The sequence goes on from CM049309.1 coordinate 46,293,278, forward strand.
TTTTGAAAGTTTTTGCGAGGGTTTCATTTTTACGATTGCACCAGAATCCATAAAATCTAAGTACAGCAGTATTTGTAATGATATTAAATTTAGAAATAATCTAACAATGAATACCTCACTCATTCTGGTTCAGTCATTCACTTATGACCGTTTTCACATTCAGTGCATCTTATGTGATTACTGTTTGTTTTGCAATGATTAATGCTTGCATGCCTGGTCCAGTTTTGATACCATGCATTTATTAAGTTGCTGATTAGGTTGTTTCCAGATGTATTTGTGCATATACATTTTCCCCTCTTTTTCATTTTAGTTAATTGGACATGATATACCGGAGGGTATCATGTTTGCAGGGTATCATCAAAACCCACTTGAATAAAGAAGCAACCACAGTATCAAGGCTTTCAGTAGACAGAAAAAATGGACAGTGGGGGACGCTCATCTGAAACTTTGGGAGGGTCACAAAGGATTTTTGAGTGAGCCAAGGGGAAGATCTGCATCAAATTATGATCCTTTCGGTCTATTAGTAGATCAAATGAATGGACCCCTAGAACCAAGAAATAGAAAGAAATATCAAGCATCACTGAGTAATGCTTAGTAACGCCTATCACAAGATGATATAAACATCTAAAATAAAGATAAACACCCAGGGTCCTCAGTATGGTGAATATGGTATTAAAAAATGTCATATTTGGTAAATAGACTAATTATTTATGAATATGATCTCTGTTGTTTGTACATTATCATCCACAGGCAATGCCAGCAGAAAATGTGAAAGTGGGTGACATAATTGCTGCTCCATTTTCCTTTGATGATCAGTGGTATCGTGCCAGGGTTGTTGATGTGTTGGAGGAACAATATGATTTATATTATGTTGACTTTGGGGACAGTGGCTTCATTAAAAAGGACCAAGCCATGGTACTTGGGTGTGTAGCTCTTTTATTCTATCTTACCTGTGTTTCAGATGTATTTATATTGCCTAAAAATTGATAAAGATTGAACTACTCATGGAGTAAAAATGAGGTAGCTTAAATTGTAATAATTTTGCTGTTTAGAGTAAATTTTAATTTAAGAGTGAGAAGAACTGCTCAAGATTAGATATCCATGGTAAAAATAATCTACACACATTTATAAGACACATTATAAGGAATAGGTCTAAAACACATAACTCTAAGAGCTCTGTTATCATTCAGAAGAATTTTAAAATGGCAAAGTCAAATTATTCAACAAATAAGAATTCTAATAATCAAAAGGTTATACATAAACAAATGCAGCCCTTGATATTCACAGCACATCTCATGAGCCAGGTTAAATATTTAATATTTCCAGTATAAACAAACTAGACGTCTCGTTCAGACCAGCATCACAACACTAACATGATTCATTTAGTAACCATGCTCTGATCATGCCCATATATAATATGAAGAGAGATTCCTTTTCTTACCTTCTCCATCAGATACCACATTTAATATATTTCCAAATTTGTAATTCTGAATTTTTTATTTCATTCCAGGGGAGATTTTTCAAGGCTTCCATTCCAAGCATTTGAGTGTTTTCTTGCAAAAGTAAAAACTAAAGGTAGGTCTGGGGTGTGTTGCAATAAGGTGACTTAAGTCATGTAGGTGACTTAAGCCCAGGGGCATCTGTGTGTCACCATGGTAACCATTATGACGTCACAATTGTAATCATGGTATTTAGGCCCCCAACTGGGCTTAAGTCCAGTAAAATGTTATTGCAACAGGCCCCTGATGTTTAATAACAGTTATTAACAAAGAGACCATCACAATGTCAGTATAACTGCCTAAAAATCAATAAAAATGTAACGTGTATCACCTGAAAGTAAAAGAAGACTATTTCATGATGTGCCACTACTTCATCATCTGTTTGTGGTGTATTTTTATCCTTGTTATTTGTGATACAACTGACTTCTCACCATTGAGACACAACAAAATGAAACTGTTCTTCTCTTTCATGTCTGTATGGCTGTATTGGGAAATTTATACCAGAAAGGGTAAATTTAACCAGTGGCAGAGCACGTCACAGTGCATTGTTAATGAGGGTATCTTTTAACACTGGAGTCTGTTCTCATGCAGTATGCAAAGTTTATGGTGTGTTGGGGTAGGACAGATTAGTGGTTAAAGTGTTTGACAATACAGCAGAAGTTTTCAAGTCAGAGCCTTACAATGGTGTTATCTTGATAGCATCCCAGATATTCACTTTATTTTCAACTCTTAACAACAGGTTGCCTTCTTGCTTATTCCTGACCTCACGCATCAAAAACCTTTAAAGTCAGAGGGCATAATTATGACATATAATTTTATGATATATCATTCTTATTGTATAATTATATATATTGGTTTGGGTTTGTCTGTCCGTCAGGTTTTTGTTTCCGTGCATTAACTTTCCTAAATATTATCCTGTTTCATTAAAATTTGGGTCAGTGGTTGCTATAAGGATGGGATGGGTTTTGGTGTGTCTGTGTGATAGATAATATAATACAATAGCATCTTTCATTATTGATATGATGAATCAGCACATTTAGTGTCACTAGTCACCAACAGGTGACGCTAGTGGGTGACATATATTACTTGAATTTTTTGCAGTAACTGCTGTCTGTTGAGCATGGTTAAAACTATTCGCACTTTGTCACCACAGACTTTAAAATCATCCTAGACTTGAAGGTGGAAGCGGAGGACAAATTCCTTGAATTTTCTTGTTATATATAAATTTGTCATCTTGCCTAATATCTCATAACTATAAAATGCATATTTTTTTCTTATATTGAATTCGTTTATAACGTATTATTTTTAGAGTAAATACTTGATTTAAAGGTCTGGGTTACTCAGAGAATTTAACTTTTCCTGTTTTTCCTTTAGATGGTACCTGGAGTGAGGAAGCCATCAGGGAGTTTGAGTCTCTGTCACACCTGGCCAAGTGGAAAGTTGTAATGGCTCGTACAGTTTCCTACTCACAGGTTGACAACATCAGTATACCATGTATAGAGTTGGTTGACACGTCAGGGAAAGATGTGAGTGGTATTTACTGATTGGCTCAGACCATATGGTCAAATTCTCATTGCAGTGAATTATATATTTACTCTTTTTCTGTGCTCTGTATGTTAAAAAGTCTGATAGATGATACGCTATGCTGTTGAGTTTGTGATACACAGACACAACAAGGTCTCAGCCTATCAATAATAGGTTATAAATAGACTTCATATGATGTGACATCTAAAAGAAAAGATTAACGCAAAGTTTGTCTTATGTGATTTGCTTGGTTTCATTTTGTAAAAGACAAACACTGTGTTAAACCTTTGAAATGTTCAAGTCAACCATTGTGTCCTGTTTAATAAAGACGTCTTGAGGTCTTTCACCTGCACATGTTTATGAATATTATATGTAACGCCAGTTTATCTATTTGTAATTAATCATCATTTGCTTTTATCTTTATCGCTTTATTTTAAGGTTAAGATTATTACACATTGACAACCATAGAGTCAGTGGGTGTGTTGGTTTATATTAAATTATTTTACTGCTATCTGTGTTTAATGTGACATGTATGTGGTCTGCTGATCATGGCTGTGTAATTTTTATTCAAATTTGTATCCTTTCTGTGTTCAGGATGTGAACATAGGTGAGCAACTGGTCAAACGAGGCTATGGTGAATGGGAAGACACACCAAAGGAAGGTGCTACAAACCAATCATGAGACTAGGTGATATATTTATTCCATGACTCTGTGGAGCGGGATATATGATGATTAGCTCTGTTATTCTGTCTGCCTGTCTGTCTGTCCTTAAACAATTAAGTATTACTTGAGCTACTTCTAAACTTGTAAAAACTGGTGGCACCGACGGTATTTTTTTCTAATTAGCTCAGCTGACTATAAGTCATCTGAGCTATTGTCTGTGTGTCCGTCCGTAGATGTGGCACGTTTTGAAACTGTTAGACCTAGGAATCCAAAATTCAGCATAATGTTAGATGTCCCCAAGATCTCCTACCAAGCCAAAAACTGGGTCTTTGCGACTTCGTTCCTTTAAGAAATTAAGGAAAAACCTCAATTTATTATTAAAAACCTATTTTCACACTTCAGGACTGCCTAATATCAAAACCACTTATCTGTTTTTCCTCATATTTACTATAAATAATCCTCTATATAGTTCCTATGGACATGCCAGAAATTAGGTTTGTATTGTATAATTTAAAAAAGTTATGGGCCCAAACATAATGCATTTTGTAAATAATCAGGAAAGAAATTTGATCACTTAACACAAAACTTATTAAAGCTAAGCACTTTTTTCCCAGTAATATTACTTTTATTAATCAAAATTAAATTGTATACCCAAAATTAGATCAAAATCTTTTAATTTTTTTAAAATATCAGCAAAAAAAATTGGTAACTTAAATTTTGCCCAACTTTGACCATGGCACGTTTTTTTCCTGTAACTGCTGTGGATTTAATTTTCACATCATGTTTTTATTAGCATTTCAACTGTTAACACCAAAAATTTGAAACCAGTTGATTAAAAACTGTAGATTTTATTCAAGTTTTCAAGCACCATGTCACATATTGTTTACATCTAGCTAGTGTTATGCAGTTTGCTAGAGCTCAGCTCCCGAGCTTCAGCTCTAAGTTCCTTAAATTTGGCACACAGTTAGATGTCTCCAAAATCCCCTATCATGCCAAGAATTTGGTCACTAGGACTTAATTCCTTCGAGATATTAATGGAAAACTTCATTTTTTCCATTAAAAACCCATTGTTACACTTTTAAGACTGCCTAATATCAAAACCACTGATCTGACTTTGATCATATATAATATACATATTTTTCTATACATTCGCTATGCACATGCCAGAAATGATGTCAGTATTGCGTTTTTTTTTTTAAGTTATGGGCCCAAACATAATGCACTTTTTAAAAAATCAAGAAATATATTTACTCACCTAAGATGAGAATTGCTGAAGCTGGAGACTTTTTTTCAGGAATATAACTTTATTTAATCAAGATTCAATTTAGTTTACCCAAAATTAGATCTGAATTTGCAAATTTTCAAGTTATTAGCATAAATAAAAAAACCAATACCTTAAAAATGTCCAACTTTGGCAATGGCACGTTTTTTCCCTGTAAGCGCTGTTGATTTAATTTTCACAGCATATATACATAAGAATAAAATCTGAAATTTCAAAGGAATTGATTGAAAAGAGTAGCTTTTATTCATGTTTTCATACACCATGTCAAGTGTTGTTTACATCTAGCCCACCTAGTAGTAGAGCCTTCACTTGCATTATGTAACCCACCCCAGGCAGCTTGCCTATGACCAGCTTGGCTACTACTAGCAGGCTTCCCCTCTGCCCTGCACCCCCCCCCCCCCCCAGATGGTGCATTAACTAGATGAATGTTATAATTTTCTGTATTTCATTTTATTATTGGCTATGCAGTGCTACATTTTAGATTTTGTATTTTCCGCCAGGGTTACAATGATTAAAGTGCACATTTAATTGTGTCCACAAAGTGGTGTATTGCTATGAAAATGTGGATGTGCATCAGATAAGTAATTCCTTACTTGAGAAGAGTAAAAACTTCACCAGGTGTGAAATTGACTTAATTCCAGTAATAAATTATAGCTTAGATTGTAATTAGCATAATGATATTGTTTGTCCCTCATTCAACCAACAGTGAGTATACTTTATTTGAAAAGATGTTTTATTTTACCAAATTTACTGAATCTTTTATTTTATTTCGGTGAATAAGATTAAGCATGTACTGATAACTCCAATGTGCAAAAGTTTTTAATAGTGATTCAAGGAATAATCTTTATAGATGCCATGTTGTGGCATTATTTTCTTTTAAATTCAATTTAAACATTTGTGATTTAAAAATAATAAAAATATATGTGTGTGCATAATATGACCCAATATGAGCTACACTCTAGATATACAATGCTTGCAACTTAGAATTCTAATATTTTAACTTATATTTTCAGTGTTTTTTAATACAAATTTATAAAACTTGTAAATAAAAAAAATCAATCAGATAAAAACTATTTAAAATATATATAAAATATAAGGTTTTCATAATATGACCCAATATGAGCTACACTCTGGATATATGATGATTGCAACTTTTGCAACAATTCTAATATTTAAACTTAAAGTTTCAGTTTTTTACTCTGTATATATAATGAATGCAACTTTTGCAACAATTCTAATATTTTAACTTATATTTTCAGTTTTTTTAATAAAAAATTTTAAAACCTGTAAATAAAAAAAATGATTCAGATAAAAACTTCTTAATGGAAAAAGTGGATATATAAATAATAGGCTTATATGTAAACTTAAATGCATTATTCCCTTGAAAGTGAAATAAAGGTATTAGTCCATGTCCATCTGTAAATTTTTCATATGCATCACAGTATCTCAAAACTTTTACTTTTTTTCTTCATGTCAGTCTTGTTAGAGTATTAGTTTGCAAGTTAGGAGGGCCTCTTTCCTCTTAGCTTCTCATATGCTAATATAAATGAAAAACATTAAAATAGAATATTTTGCATTTGCAAAAATTTCAAACTTAAGCTGAGCGCTGTCCCCATGGGTCCCTTGTTTTTTGCTTTGGTTTTATATAGTGTCCCCAAGTCCCCAACCTTAAGAGGAGGGGGGGGGGGGAAACGTTATCAGTCACATCATCTACCGTTGTCTTCATCAGTCCTCACTTTTAGGGTATCTTACGCAATTACTTTTGAAGCACTGCATATTTCCCAAAAAAAAATTTGAAACAAATTATCTCAAAATTAATTATTGGGATCCACCTCTGATTAATAGGCCTTGTTTTTTTACGGGTCTTCTTACCAGATTTGCTTTACATAAGTTCTTGGTTATGTCTGTGATTTTGAATTCTATGTTGGGTAATTTTGTCAAATTTCTCATGCTGTTATATCAGCCAAATTACACATTTCTCATATTCCCCTTTAATGGGGTATTTTGTCCTCCAGACTTTTATCTAGTTTGTAGTGGCATTTATTTTATTTGACCTTTGTTAAAGTCCTTGGCTTCGATAATTTTTTTTTATAATAATCTTTCAATGCAAGAACAGGAAATGCCTGGAAGGATCACTTAAATTTTCTCCTACAGTCATGGAATATCTTGTAAAAATGTGTTATTAACATTTAAGCATTTAAAGAAAATGTGAGCTCAGGCAGGTGATGGAAAACTAAAAACAGTTGCTTTATTATGGAACATACAGTATAACAAATGGTTTGATCGTTTATAAATACCAACAAAGGTTGTATGATCACATATTCTTTCAGGTTTCAATGGAAAGGAGATGAAGAGGAGAGGCAGCAGGAATGCTGGAGGATTTGGCAGCATCATGGACTAGCTGTGTGGATCTCATCTTCATGACAAGTTATTTTGCTCATACTCAATCAACAGTCAGCTCACAGCCAAAGATGATATTATATCAGAAAAACACTTTCATCTAAGTTGGACATATTCAGTGAGCGCAGACCTCTACCAAGGCAGCTCATTACCCCCATATGGCATTTTCAGAAATGCAGCATTTTTTCTTAAAAACATTCCTGGATCCAGATGGTGATCCGGATCACCCCTGAAATGTAATCAATGGTTTCTTGTATCATTGCCGAGGTATCCTAAGAATTTAATCAAAATCTGTTAATAACTTAAATAACAAACCAACACAGGCAAAAACATAACCTCTGCCCCTTGGTTGAGGTAAATGTTATGGCCAAGTATGAGACCATTTTTCCAAAAGTAAAACAGATTAACAGAAAGAAATGTTTTTCCAGTGGGTAATTATACCTGTAATGATGACACTTCTTGTCTCAGTGCTATATGGTATTATTCTTCCTGTTCGAAGTCATAATTTTGCAGTGTTTGTGTGACTTTTGAGGGAACATATATGTAATATACCATAATATCAGGTTTACAGCTGCAAGCATGCTCATTTATCACAGGAGGAATATCCATTTGCCACAACCTTTCTATGCAACAGAACTATGCATTTATTGAACGATACATGTTAGCAGGACTTAGTTAAGTCACCCTTTGTGACTCATGCGCCCTTTTGTGATAACCATATGTTGTTGAACAAATCACAGAAAGTGACTATTTTATAGAATATTTTACCTGCCATTCAAGAGGCTGTTATTCTGTCTCTCAGTAAGGCCTGATCAGTAAAAGTTAATGATTTACAGGATGTTGCAGTATGGTTACGCAAAAAACTAAATTTTTCTATAGATTCTGGGCCCTAAAATATTGAGGGAGAGAAAAAATTAATAATAATTGCAATAGGACGTTAATTTACTGGTTAAGACATGTACTTGCAATTTTGCCTTCTTGCTTGAAGGATGACAAACTGCTTCATTTTCTTGAAATGGTGCTAATGAAATTTTTATTCAGTGATACTTATATTAATTAAAATTTTGAGTTATTCACAAATGTCAAGATTTTTTAGGACGGGAGGTACTTTAAAAAAGACTTGGTGTCCATTTGTGAAAAAATTGCAACAAAAATAGCAGCAGTTCTATACAGCAGACTTTGTTGGCATGGCCTTATTGTTTAAGGAACACTTCATGATGATAGCTACACTTATGAAAGAAAATGGTGCTTAAGGAGTTAAAGATGGGTTTATCTTATTGAACTTAATTTATTCTTTTAAAACTGTTCGAAATTCTTTTTGTTTCTGCATTGAATACATACAAGGCACATCTTATTGAATAAAGTTACATTAAACCTGAAAGAATTTGTATTATTCTGAATTGAAGGAAGGGATGGTTTGTTAACGTTTTGTTGTAATAAAGCATATTAAAAATAATGAATTTGTGCTGTCAAATAAATAATACTTATTAAATACAGTGAGATTATCTAAATTTGATTGTTTGTTGAGAAAGGGTACTTTCTGCAGTACCAGATTCAGGGTAAACAACAGTGCTTGAGGCATAAGACAGCCTTATACTTGATGCAATTTCAACTTTCAGTTGTTTTTTCATTGCAGACAGACTTCATTCAAATTTTTTGTGTCATTTTAAATATATTTGTTTGATTTTAGATGGACTTAGATTATTAAGGTTATTATATGTGAATGATGAATGTTTTTGTTAGTTAATTATTATTCCATAAGCTTTTTTTTGTTTGTCATTAAAAATACTGATTTCACAATCCAAAATGCTTGATATTCAGTATTTGTATATGTGATATTTGTAATAAAATACATTCATATATCTTGTATTTTGTTGTGTAATACCTTGGAAGATGTTTGCCAAAGACAGGAACCCCCCTCCCCCCCCCCCCCCTTTGAATAAATATACCAATCTTTAAGAGCTTATTTCCTTCAGTTTAGTGTACATATTCTTCATGTCGTTGTAATATTTCATATAAATTTTTGGAAAAATTTTTCTTTGTTCTAAAAAAAAATTTAAAGTCGAGCAAAAAATCCTGCAAAAAGAAGCATCTTGGTATGTACAATATAATTTATGCTTGGCGTGTTTTTACTACAGCCACATACTGGCAACGAACATGCATCTTAAAGTCTGCTAAATGAATGTCCTAGTAGATGTCATTGCTGTATTCCAATCCTCCCACAACTGCTGGCTGCTTCATGAATTCATGAACTGCTTGCCTGATAAGCATCATTTTCAACTTGGGTTGTCCATTAGCAGTGCACTTTTACATACTTTTAGGATATTAACTTGTTTAATTACAATTTGCATGTATGAAAAAAATTCAAACAAGTTTTCTTACCATATCTGTAACTGCAATGCATGGGCACTATGTCATGACCATTCCCATTTTTCCACCATTGAAAACTGATTGCAAACAGGGGTGCATCAAATTCATCATGCCACATTGAAAAAACTAAGATAACCCCATTGCCCCCCCCCCCCCCAGGCATTGCTTAACTTGGAACTCTCCCATTTTGATTTACCACTAAGAACACAAAGGATGTTCAAAACATCTGAAAAAAATTACATTTTATTGCAAAGGTCTTGCATACACATTTCGTACATTTTGTATACAGTCATATCAAATACAATGTTTACAATTTATACAAAAATATGAAACCTTTTATATATCTCATTTTATTCTGCCATGAGTTTGCAGTAAAACTGAATGATTTAAAGGGGCCTAAACAGCTGTAAAATTAAAAAGTGTTGAATAAAAAAAAAAAAAAATAGCTTCTTCCCTTTCAAATGAATCTGTATGTGCCAAAATATTGCCATGAAACCGTTTGCTTGTTCCTGTAAACAAGTGTTAAAAACAATGGACCAGGTGCGATCACAGGTGTCGACATAATGCGGTGCATGCCACCATGGGCATAGAGGAGCCACAATATATGTCAGTCAGGAGATGCTCTGGGTAACTTGGCCAAAAATATACCAGTAATATATATTCTTGCCGGCTTAAACACAGCGTGTGAGCAACATTGGACCTCCAGTCATCACAGCCTTGTTTTGGTAAACAGACACCAGTGGACTGTGTTTACCAACACACAGAGCCATAATTACCAAGGTGTCAACAGTCATATGCCAGGTACTGAGACTGTGCTGGGATGGTTTTGCTGGAAAACTTTTGCATAAAGCAAAACTAAATTAATAGCATGAAAGAACAGGCATAATAAAATGCTACTGATTTGACCCTTAAACAATATTACATGGAACAGATGGTCAGAGAATTGAGAATTTAACATTACAAATGCATTTAATTAAATTTTCCTATTGTAGACTTACAATGAAATGCTCTTTCAGAGCAGAGAGGAAAATCTTTATTAACATATCCCTTAACGTTTTATGAATAAATGTGATTCTGTATAATATTTATATTTAATTAATAATAAATTACATATGAACAGTTTTATATTGTACATTTTATTTAAATTAGTATTATTTTTTATATAAAATCATGCAGCTGTCAGTATTTAAGGCTTGCAAAAATATTATTTTACAATAAGAAAACATGAAATGTCCAATGTAATGAATAATAGCATTGATGAAAAAAATATTACTGATACAGAAGATTGGACTCGATTTCTATACCTGACATCAGGGGGCGTCCCTGTCGTGCTTTTTTTTTCCTTCATTATCGCTCAACCGTAACCCAGCATTTGACAAGGAAAGACGCATGGTGAGTGCATAATTTGTTGGTTAGTTTGTATCGAAAAAAAATCAGGTTGCTGTGTTGACAGCCAGGTAACAGACTTCCTAAGTATTATTATAATCAAATACGAATGTAGGAATAATAAATGTGACTCACTCATAGATATTTTGGAACTTCTTTTCCATCTTCTATGAACCCAGCCCGGACAGGAAAGCTCTATTAAACAAGAATAATTGAGATTTGTTGGCCTTTAAAATACCTTATTATATCGGCATTTTAATGTGAAATTGAAACGTATGTTTAACTGCGTCATAAGTCAAAAGTAGCAAACCAGTTTGATGGGAAGTGACATGAATCTTAGCATTGATGTTTGATACCAACTCCAGTGCAGATCAGTGACAATATATAGAAATGACATACCGGTGATACTAAGAGTACGATTGACCTTACCCCTTAGTCATGTCTTATTTTTTCTTGTTAAGGTGCACTTTTGATGATTGATAGGGAACATATATATAAATCAACAACACAAAAACAATAATTGCATACCCTTCCTACTCCTATTAAATAATATATAGGTCGAATTTTTCTCCCTCTGTGTTCCCACTTCATCGACCAATTATGGTAATAAGACCATTTAATCGTAGCCTTGTATCTGTTGCCAGGAAAACAGATAGGCCTAGCTACCAGCCCAAACCGGCTTATGTGGCTCAGGGGTAGAGCACAGGACTCAAAGCCGGGAGATCATGAGTTTGAATCTAAGTCGAGGCAGTGAGATTTTTCATGGTCTGCTCCAACCCAGGATGAGAGCTCTGCAGGCTTAATGGGAAGACATGCCCAATGGCCATGTTTCACTTACAAACGAGTGTGCCTTTCAGGTGTTCCTTGGTGGTATGACCCAGCAATGGGGACAATTTGAAGCACCCAGGCCCTGCAGGTGCATTAGTCACCAGACTTGGTTGATGCCAGGATATAAATGTGGAGGAAGCATGTGACACTGCCCTGTCACGTAGTCCGATGGAATTCTGCAGTCGTACATATACATAGTTAAGTTAGCATTAAAAAAATGGAGGCGGTTACCTCAACTAAAAAGAATATGAAAAAAAAACAGATACCAACCCAGCGAGGAGTTCCAGTGTTACATTTCGTTTTGACAGACGAATCACCAGCCCGGCAGCCTGCATGCACAGGGCCCTGTGCCTGGATTTTCTTCATGCGATTGTGGCTGTGGCTTTCACACGCGGGTTGCAGGGCCAGTTAGCTGTCAGTCAAAATGTAATATTAACATTGGCTCTTGGCAAGATTCTGAACTCCAGCTACTCTTATGTTTCTCTCCAGTAAAAGAAATAATAACAAAAATTTGCATTGTTATGTGTGTTTAACTTGTTTTGATAAACAAATTTGTTATTATCATATTGATCCCTGATCATGTGAAATTTTAATAATGTAAAAGACAATGTGAATGTGAAAATAAAAGCCCTCCTATACTGATTCCTGAAAAAAGTGCCTGAGAAACCAATCATTTTTAGCTAAAGTTGATATCTGAGGAAAAAAGGTCATTTCAATCAAAATGCAGTCTGTGACAATGATCAGAAGCCAAATGTAGAACATATAATGTTAGGTAAATAAGAAAAATGGTTACTATCAGGATTATAATGAAATAGTGCCAGGTAAGTCGGATGATGTTTTCTGGTATCTGCATTGCACTTTCATGGCGTAAAATGTAGAGGTTTATCAGTTCGTCAGATGACCTAAAATGCAGCTAAAAAAGATTCATGCATAGGTGAAGAGGTGAAAGTCCCAAAGTTAAAAAAAACAAGTTGCTCACTATTTACTAGTTAAAGCTTAGTAGACGGAAAACAAACTTTTCAATTATAAATTTTAAAATGACCCTCAGGAGTTTGTTGATAAAACTCTTTCTCCATATATTCATTGTATTGCTTATTCAGAGTGGATATTAATTTATATTCCTAAGTATGTTAAATAGATACTCATGAAGGGGTTTCACCTCCATCTGTCAAGTCTGTACTAAGAACGTTTTAGTTATTATAATATATAAATAATATTTCAGACATGGCTGCCAGAGGACGACGCAAATTTGTCCCGAGAGCAGGGTTCCAGGCGCAGAATGAGCAGCATGAGGGGGTGCACCCCACAATGCTGAAACAAGCACGGCAAAGTGGCCATCTTAATCTGTCTAACAGGAGCCTTAAAACAGGTAAACCAGCAGACTTCTTATAATTTAGTCCAACGTTGATGTGTAGGCTCTCAATATGTAATGATCAGGCAATTAGTTTTGAGTAGAATTTATATTTAAACAGTAAAGCCTTGCCTAAGATTACCTCAGATTAGCGACCACCTCATGATAATGACCACTTTTCATGGTCCCTATTCTCTTTAGCACTTTATATCAGACCTCACTTAGACAACATAATTCCTAGGTTTCACTGTTCTTGATTTATTGGCCTGTGATAACAAAAATACAAGAAGAAAGTCTTGAAAAGGACTTGGAGAGCGTGCAGAAGAAGACTATCAATCCAGTGCACTAATGATGATGTCAGCGGTGATGCAAGAAGGAAGAGGAATTTAAGAATCTTTCCTAGTACAGATAAATGGTTCTGTAAAATAAACCTGTTACCCATTGATTCAGTCTTCTCAGAAAATGTTTAGTCACATGTATGTGTAAGGAAAGGGTTTTGTTTCTATGCATCAGACTTCATCTAGGTAGAAATAAATTTTTACGACACTGAAAATACTGCAGTACAAAGATAGTGCTGGCCCTTCACAGAATCTTTCATCTCAACTGAGTTGTTTTGAGATTCAAAACAAATAAAAATTGATTTGAAGTAAATGGTTATGTTTTATATTTGGTGTTATACATTAAGCCAGCAATGTTGAGGTTTCAACCATAGTTTTGTTATCTCTGTCCTTGTGTGAACGTATGCAGATTTTAAAATATTTGTATTTATTTAGAGAGTTAATGAAGGTATAGAATAACTGTAGTCCTGTACCTTGTAGTTCCTAATGAGGTATGGAGGATTAACATTGATGTACCAGAAGAAGCAAGACACATCACGTTAGACAACACTGAGGACCGGTGGTGGGAGCAGGTTGACCTGACCAAACTGATTCTGGCCTCAAACCAACTCACGTCAATCAGTGGTGACATCAAACAACTACCAGCTCTTACTGTCCTTGATGTAAGCACAGTCTGTGTGTGACTATATTCAGTCGTAGATGAAACTATAATATAATTATCTCTTGGTTTAATTGTGTATTTCCAAGCTTAAATGCTTAGAATGTCTTTTTCTGGTTTTTTTGTAAGAAAAAACTGAAATTTCTGACGATCTTCAATCAGAAACTGAAAGGGAATTGTAATTCCTTGTAATCCTTTTCATAGAATTATGTAGCTAATAAATTGAAATACACTGTATTTTATGCCAGGTATAACTGCATTTTGGAATATATGTCTCATTTGTAAATACAATACAGTCTATATCAGATCTCCTCACTCTGAATCTGTAAAGGAGTTGAAATTCCTTGTAAACCTATTCATAGAGTTAAGTAGTTAATACATTTTTTACATTGCATATTTTATACCAGGTATAACAGCATTTTGAAATATATGTCTCATTTGTAAATATGTTACAATCTATGTCAGCTCCAGATCTTAGTATTTATAATTTTATCAACAAAACTTATCTTTTCATTATTTAGGATATAATTACATTACAGAAGTGAGCCAAAAGACTGTATACTTAGTTTTAAAAGCATGTTTGGATGAAGAAAAAAGAATGTATATCATGCAGGTCTGTATATTGCTGTAACCAGCCCTCTGTTTTGTATATTTTGCACCCAGATACATGACAACCAGTTGGCTGATTTACCAGAAGAAATCTGTGGACTCAGCAACCTGACAAACCTCAGTCTCAGGTAGGGGCCCAACAGGTACAAGAGGTATGCAGCATATTAATGATTTCATATATCAGTGTAACATTCATTGCAAAGCCAGACCAAGAAGTCTGGCATACTTTGGTGGTGGTTTTGGCCCTTTTGCAACCCTTGCAGCTGTTGCAGGTGAGTGGATGAATAAAAAAATAATTTGGGAATGCCTTTGAATTATTTCATAGACACCGGTATAGGCTTTCATATAACATGCATTTTAAATTTGTTTGCCAGCTTAATTTTTGTGCCCATTTTTTTAATCATGAATTTTATTGGATACCAAGGGATCCTTGATGCCAGCCTTTTCTGGTCGACTGTAGCTACTTACATAGAAATGCAGAAATATGTGTTTAATATAGACAAATCATTGCATATTCAGAAGTGTTTGATTAAAAATTACCTCCTTTGTAATTCAGTCTCAGTGATTATAGAATCTATTGAACATTTAAAGTTTAGTTTTATAATCATTACACTCATCAGTTATATTAACCATTTACTGCCAGGAAGGCTCCCCAGAACCCCTTGATACTGACTTCTAAAATGCACTCATTTTTCTTGAATATCAGAGGTTTAACATGTATCTTTATTTTCAGTTCTACAGATTGTCATTAACCTAAAGCTAACCATCTTTGTTGACTATTTGTTGACAATTCGGTAAAGATACCATGAAAAACAGAAAGATATTATCTATTATATAAAAAGAAGTGTGTATCAGAATATATCTTTAAAAAAAATGAGTTTTAATATATAAGAGTAATACAGCCCTGTACCAACCTGTTGTGGTTCGTTTTTCAAGTTGTCGAGCTTTTCATGGGTGAAAACCTATATGAACATGCAGCTATTGTGTCTGGAGAACAAATTCGAGAAAGTCTTAAGTCTATAACTAAAAGTTAACCACTAGTGAGATAATGAAACCTACACAAAAACGGCAAACATCAAATTATATGCAAATTTATGAAACTTCTTCCTTAAGAATCACAAGACTGAGTCACATATGTAGAATTATTTTGAGCTCTTATCCTCTGCTGCCTTCAGAAGTCACATTTTCGTTTGTATTTCCTACATTGACACAGTTTTACTTTGTGATTACAGTCATAACAAGCTGACAGCTCTACCAGCTCGGTTTGGGGAGCTGCGGCAGCTCATCACTCTCCAGCTGCAGCACAACCTGCTGACTGATCTCAGTGACTGGCTGGGCTCAATGGTCTACTTGAATGAACTGGTAAAACTTACACAGCACTCATGCTCAGCAGGCTTTCTACATAACTTTAAGTCCTTATTAAATCCTTCTATATCACTCACATCTGTAGCCTTTATAAACCGTTTGCCTTAAACCAGACAGCTCATTCACAATCTGTTTCAGAACAGACATGATTTAATCACCAGGTTGGCATTTAAATTTGGTAGATACAGGCAACATTGTATTAAGATGCCAGATTGAGCTGTCAGTTATTAGTAACATCTCCAATGAGAGAACAGGAACAATTGTTTTATAGGAAAGAAAATCTCAAAATAAAGCAACAAATCATACAGTTTATCTCATCCTGATTTGAATAATATAGTTTATTTTGACAGGATGTTTCCAACAACTGTCTGACTGCTCTGCCTGAGAGTGTGGGAGAGATGACGAAGCTGTTCAAGCTGAACATCTCCTACAACAAGATCAAGGTCCTGCCACATGGCTGTGGCTACATGCCAAGTAGGTATAACATCTTTATTTGACTTATATTAATGTTTTTTATTATGTGGCTTACTTTAAAGACTAAAATCCCATCTATAAATGCCGCAAAGGAACTACTAAAATCCCATCTATGTATGCATCTGTTTGATCACGTGAAATAACAAAATAAAATAGGTATTTATGTTGGATTTGTATGGTGAATTAAGGTTTTTAGTTGTCTCATGAGGAATTTATGCCTCAATGCATTGGATTTAAAAGACATCAGGATTGCCGGTATGTAAATTGAGTGATATTGTATTTGTTAATATTTCAGTTGCCGATAAACAAATTAGGCATGTTGCAGCCATACAAGGCAATATCTGATATTTCATTTATACTCACCTATAAAGCCAATAGGAATTTTTTTCTCTTTCAGGGAAAGCAAGTCTGTCAGACTTTAAATTTAAGTGACAACACAACAGCCAAGGCCATGATTTTGATGCAGTGAAAGCTATCTGACTATAAAATATAATCAGAGATAAGACAGCTCTCACATGTAACATGTAGACACTTAACTGGTTCATCCAAAATCTGAAGCTTAATCCAATGAGTGTTTATCCTCGTTTTGTAGATTTACATATTCTTGATGCTACCCATAATTCCCTGCACACCATCCCAGATTCGCTTGGTCAGCTACGTCAACTTGAGCAGCTGTATCTAGGACATAATAATTTGACACAGCTTCCTGTACTGACCGACTGCTCAAGGCTCAAGGTTAGTACTGACTAGACAATCAGTGACCTGTTGCGTCTCTCTTTCACATGAAAGCACATTGTCATTATTCACAGCATGGAATACTTAGTTTACATAGGGCAAGGGCTGGTGCCCAACATTCACAATTATTTGCTTCCCTGGATGCCTCCACTAGTAAAGGATCAATTTAGTTGAAAATACAACCAAAAGGTGGCAGCACAAGAAAGCAAATTATTGTAACTGTATCAGGGACCATATGTTGCAGCTCTATTGTCTAATAATATGGTAAGTGAAGGTCACAAAGGGCATTGTGGCAAAAGATATTAACATGTGACACTTTGGTCCTGTGATCATTTGAAAAAGAATATACATACATTTGAAATGCATTTAAATCTTTGGGGTTAAAGACAGTTGTTAAAGACATGCATCCTTTTGAAAAATATTAAAAGTTTTGTCATAATACCAAATATGCATAATACAGAAATAAGCATATATGCTATTATATATTCTGTGAAAGATTTGTCATAATACCCTAGAAATTAGCATAAATACCATTATGTATTCTGTCTTTCAAAGAATTGTTAAATAAAACAACTTTGATTGATGGCATCATCACATAGCATCATTTGTAGGATTTTGAATTACATACCTTGGTGTGATACTTTTATAAATTGATATCATGAAAATGTTACATGACTGATTGACAGGAACTACATGTAGGAAATAACTCAATCCAGCACTTGACACCTGGCCACCTGGAGGCCATGACCTGTATTAATGTCCTTGACATCAGAGACAACAAGGTCAAAGAGTTACCCACAGAGATCACAGTATTACAACAACTGGAGAGACTGGTACTTGCAAACAATGACTTGGCAAAGTAAGTACAGGGAAATAACTTTATATCCAATACCAGGTGTTGTGGTTATTAATGAGACCAAAGATTGCTTGTTATTGTTCTGGTAATCTGAGGTGCATTTTGGTGATTTGTTTGGTTCTTGTGAACAGAAGCTGGTTGCTGGATTGCACTAAAACTCTACTTTGTAAAAAAATGACATCTCTGAAACAATGAAATCAGTATCAACATTTGTCTGGTTTCTTAAAATTGTGAGGGTATTTTTTTATGAAAACGGTTGGTAAACAGATATTAAGATCTACAATGAGATGGTTTATCTGAATTTCTCTATTAAACTTGTTGTGGTTTTGTGTTTTCAAGGCAAAATTTAGAAACATCCTGTGAAAACTTGCATCAGAGAATGTTTTTAAAAATGAGATAACCAGGCTGTCAGGTGATCCTGTTTTTCCTTCCTTCTTGTCATACTCTTCAAAACATCTCATTTTGAGTGACATTCAATTACAAATTACTGTGAACTTCTGTGAAATTGATCTTGTTTTCTTATAAATAAACAGTTATGGGCAGTTTGGAGCTCTTGTGTTATCACAGAAGTGCAGGTAGAAACTGAGAACCATATAAATCTTGTTCAATATTCACCTCAACAGTGTCCTTTTCTTTATTTCACATGTGTTTATCAAGAATGAGCATGAATGCATTTGTTATATTTGTGATTTCTGTCCTACATTTGTTCTACTTTTCCCTCAATTTTCCTTCTTTGTCATACTTTTTTCTATATTTTCCATTCCTACCTTTATCCTTCTGTACATGTTCCATTATGGTGTGCCTCACACCCTTGGTTATTAGAAACTGTTTTTGTAACTCCAGTGTCTTTGACACAAATGCACCCCAATGCTGCACTTTAACATATGGTTTAAAGCAAAATAAAAGCTGAATGCACCATTCCATGTCATCTCCAGGTTACCATATGAACTTGGCACACTTCAGAACCTGAAGGCCATTGTCTTGGATGGGAATCCCTTGAAGAGTATCAGGCGTGACATTATTATGGTAAGATAGCCATTACATTTTTGTACGACACATTTAACTGAATCTTCACTGCTCTGTGGACCTCATTACAAAACATAAGAAATTAATTCATTGAACGGCCGGTTCAGAAGTCACGCTGAAGGGGGGATTCTTGTGCTGTATCATTTAGCGCTAGGCTTTTCAGCATGATCTCTCTGTGCCTTTGAGCAAGGAGTTTTATGAGCCCCGTCAGCAACATTTGATGCAGCCAGACTCAGTTGGGACTCCATTTGATATAAACACCTTGGCTATACATAAAGCTGACTTTTATCTCTGTAATTTCATATATATGACCTCAGAATCAAGTTATGTTCAGGTTTGAAGAGATATTTAAATTCAACATCTAACTTGTCTTTAAACTTGTTTTATATAAATTTAACAGATAAATATAACCAGGGGGTATTATTTTCAGAGTCAATTTATTCAAATTCTAATCCAGTTGAATTTTTTAGACCTGTGACTATAAAAGTATGAATATTTCTTCAGATTACAGTGAATTTTACATGGAAACAACAGTATAGCCTTCTATATTTTCCTTCTCTTTCATCATTCTCAATTATAGTCTAGTATATAACTTGAAAAAGAAATTAAAAAACTTCAGCATTCAGCTTAGTCTCATTGCCCATGGGCCACTTTTGCATTAGTTTTGACCTATGACTGTAGTATACAGTTTAATCTAAAAATAACTTTTCTGTGTTTAAGAGAGGGACCAATGAACTGAAGAAGTATCTGAGAAGTCGGATGGAAGAGGCTCCCCCTGTAGAACAAAAAGCAGTAAAGTCTGGAGGGGGATCAACAGGAATTATAGGAGGAGGAGGGGACACAATTGATCCCTTCACTGTGTCCAACACAAAGTCAGTCACTTACAGGTAAGGTCAACAGTATAACATGATTAGGATGTTTTATATTGTCTGATAGGTTAACATTGAAATTATAAAAATTTAAAATATGAAGAAAAATATGTATAAATTAAATCTCAGTTATTTATTCATAATTTTCAGTGGTAGCTGTTGTTCATTCTCGAGACAATTTTTTTTTATATTTATTGTTTACATGAAATTGAGGTTTGTATGATATGGCAGAATAATAGACTTTTTCCATGAGCATGTGTATCCACTTGATTACTGTCCACTGGGTTCAGGACATAATTAGTCAGTAATGCTCGTGTTGCCAAATACAATTAAATACAAGCCAGAATTTCAAAAAGGTAAATTAAGGTGAAAGATAAGAAATTTTACCTTTATCATTGAAAATAATACAAACTAGAATACAGGTAGTCGACAAGCGACTACATGTATCCGCCATAATCAGAGAAGGGCGGGTGAAGTGAGGCATGGATTGAGTGGCAAGGGGATATAGAGTTACATGTGTTAAATATTATAATGGATCTCTGCCACATAAACATGATTGTAGGTGGCACCACCTGTTATTTGAACAAGCAACTATCCAAGATATAAACACATGCAAAATGCCATGTGGAAAAGTCAAACCACTGCAGAGTTATGAGTGATTTTATCCCACAGCAGACAAACAGCTGGACGCTGTGCAAAAATGGCTGCAGGTGGCGCCACCATTTTTGTTTATGTTATAAAGCTATCCCAGGGCTATATTTGTGTAAAAATTTTTTCCGGTTCGGTCAAACGGTTGCCGAGATATATGGGTTTATGTGTGGAGCGTTAATGTGAATGTAGGTGGCGCCACCTGTCATAAAATCAAGAAAGCTATGCGGGATGTATACGCATGCCGAATTTTAGGTGAATTAGTCAAACCACTGCAGGGATATGAGTGATTTTAACCCCAGGGAGATTAACAAATGGACACTGTGCAAACATGGTTGCAGGTGGCGCCACATTTGTTGTGTATGTTATAAAGCTATCCCAGGGCTATATTTGTGTAAAAATTTTTTTCGGTTCAGTCAAACGGTTGCCGAGATATATGGGTTTATGTGTGGAGCGTTAACGTGAATGTAGGTGGCGCCACCTGTCATAAAATCAAGAAAGCTATCTAGGATGTATATGCATGCTGATTTTAAGGTGAATTAGTCAAACCAATGCAGAGAGATGAGTGATTTTAACCCCAGGCAGATGAACAGATGGACACTGTGCAAACATGGTTGCAGGTGGCGCCACCTTTTGTTGTGTATGTTATAAAGCTATCCCAGGGCTACATTTGTGTAAAAATTTTTTCCGGATCGGTCAAACGGTTCCCGAGATATATGGGTTTATGTGTGGAAACAGACGCACAAATGGACGCTGGGCAGAGACGAAAGGTCAGAGGTCAAGGTCACTAGGTTAGGCACCAGTTCACATGTGACCCGATAATTTGTGTAAGTTTCGGAAAAATCTGTCCAGTAGTCTCAGAGGAGTTCTCCGGAAACGAACACAGGTGGCAGAACCCGGTCAAAAACATAGTATCCCCAAAACTTTGTTTTTGCGGATACAAATATCTGTTTTTGTCAAAATATCAGGCCCAAACATTCAGTGTCATTCACTGCTGGCAGGTGGCGTAAGTGAAATGGAAAAGGTCTATACTTGTCTGATATGCAGGTTTGCTCCTGTCTGAGGAAGAGGAAATAGTTTTTACAGGATAAAGTAGCATAACACCGTTGGGTATACATGAATGCATATGAGACAGTATAATAACACCACATATTGCATCTTTTTTTAATACCCTTTCATACTATAATACCTACCATAATTATAACTTTTGCGTATCATATCAGAACAGAATAAGCAACAGCCATAAACAATGTTTGTGTGGTTTCGGAGTAGTTATCTCATTATCTATCAAGATATATCTGGAGTCATGTCATTTCAATTAATTTTATTGCCACATGAATATATACATTATTCATAAACAGTTCATTTACATAATTGTACCTTTGCCAAAAAGGACTGACCCAAAGAGTATATGTCCTTTCAGTATTAAAATTAAATATAGTAGGTTAAATGGTGCAGACACTATGCAGTAAAAAAACTAAAAATTACTTTTCTCAATATAGAGAAAACATAATAACAAACATTTGATTATGAAAATGAATTTAAATATAATTTTTCTGATTCTTAAGTGGAGGAAAAATATAATATCAGATGAAGTTTAAATTTTGATATTGCACAACAAGGATCAATATCTTTGATAATATTATTCCAAATTTGAAATCCTTAAAATTGCATAATTTTACTGTGGGTTGCAGTTTAACATGCTAGCACATAGGAAAAATGCATTCTTCTTGTTCTGTAATGATGTACCTCTAAGTTTTTGCAAAATAATTCAGATACAGTTAAAGGTATCATTTCATAACAAACCTTATACATAAATAATTACACTATAATTGTACAGATTTATAGAAAAAAATATATGTTGAGGATTTTGTGTTATCCTAATTCTATAAACAAATTAAATGAACCAAAACATACAATGTATATCAAAGATATTATCTTTCCAGAAGATCCCACATAATAACAATATTCTCTGCATTCTCATTTATGTAAATAAGATAGGTCTTAGATATTTAGTTATTGGTAAATTAGTTGTAAATGAACTAACAAAGTATTGATAATGTATGAACCGCTATATGTCAGGGAGGAGTATAGAATATCATTCACAACTTTTTTGTAAATATTCAATGACACTTGTCCTTTTTAGGACCCTTTCAATAAATTTTTTATTCTGTTTTGCACAGTGAAAAGAAAGCTAGTGAGATTCCCGCAGATATATGGTCACTGATGTCAGAAACAGAAATAACTACAGTCAACTTCAGCAAGAATGCTCTGACAGCATGGCCTAGCAAGTAGGTATATAATATAAGCCTGATTAATGTTATGCCACCTTCTATAGATTAATGTCCAGAGCTATACAACTGAATTTTCTCCCTTTTTTCCTTAAAAGAATCATAACAGTGTGTTTGCTATGACTAGTTATGGAGTCCTCCATCTTGCTTTCCTTCTGTTAAGATAGACCAGTGGCTATATTTTTAATTGTCTGTGGAAAAAATTTGAGAATAACTACTTCACATTAGAATTTTATTATATCCTTTTATAAGCACTTAAACTCCATATTTCCATGAGATGTGGCACTGTTTGGGCATGGAGGGAGTGTATGTTAAACTTCAAAGTCTGATACATTTGTGATAAGGTTATGTCCTTTAATATTTTCTAACTGCTTTTAAAACCTGTCTCTGGTGAACATGTTACATATTCATATGAGGGCACCATTAAATCTGTAAATCATTAATTAGGCTAAAAGCTTAATATCAGGACATTCATATCACTCAGACTAATAGTCTTCTCTTAAAAGGCAAATAGAAAAACATTTGTGTAGCAAGCAAAAAATCACAGCTGGTTTTGGTGAAGATATTGAAATTCTGACAGTTAGGACTGTGATTCTTATCAGTGCAAGGAATGTTATAAATGTTTCATGGACATTGACTTTAATGTGTTAAGAAATGCTGTCAGTAGTAAAATATCCCCTGTCAAAAATAATGAGTACCTAGCTTAACGTCAGACCTTCAGTTTAAAAAAATAGTGATATAAATTGCCTGAGTGAACCCCCCAGTGCTCTTATTTTATGGTTATAAGTCTGTTTCCTTCCAATATGCAAAAAAATGAATTGTTGCTTAGATTTCATGTTGTTATTTTATTTGTTAAAACAAATGCAACTGTGTAAAGTCTGTTAAGATATAGTATTTATATGTACCAATGTAAGCAGTGTACATGATTACTTTATTAGTAATAATTTGGCAGTATTTATATACCAATGTAAGCCATGTGTAACTTTTCTGGTAATAATTTGTTTCTCTTTCAATCTCATGTTATTAGTCTGACCCTGGCAGCCAACAGCCTAATCAACCTGAACCTAGGATTTAACAAGCTCTCCTTTCTTAGTCCTGATGCTGGGCTCTTCTTACAGCTCACAGTGCTGGATCTCAGGTGAGTGGAACCTCTACAGGAACAGGAATGATATAGAATAGCATCTTACCCATTCTTGTATTGCACAACTTGACTAGGATTTCCAGCTGGTTTCGGTTTGAACCTGTCTGACTTTTTAGCGAACCTGTGAGCTTATGCGATGGTGCGGCGTCGTCCGTCGTGTCGTGCGTCGTCTGTACGTTAACCGTAGCTATCTCAAAAATGGCAGGAGCTGGCATCACGAAATTTTTACAAATAATCAGTCATCCAAAAACTATATCGGATTTTGTTTATTTTTTTTTACTGCATTTTCATAGATTTTATGGAGAAAAGCTAAAAAATTTTAAAAATCTTCTTCTCTGAAACTGTCCAGCCAAATTGTACAATATTTCACAGAAATGATCCCTGGAACAATCTTTCTCAAGTTTGTTCGAATGGTTCCAGTTTGGAGATTTTTGGCCGAGTTACAGGCGGTTGAACTTTGTTAACTGTGCAAAAAAGCATATTAAAATTTAAATCTCAGTGCAGCCAGGTACATGTCAAAAGTTCACTCAGTCTAGCCAGGTGCAGGTCAAGAGTTCACTCAGTGCAGTAGCTTGAGGCAGCAATTTGTCACAGGTCACTCAGGGGCAAGTACCTTACTTACCTAAGCCTTGTCAGCCCAGTGCATCAAACTCTGGGAATGTTTGATGTATTGGACTAATATTTTGACCTGTCTATGCGTCTTTGATGGTATTCTCATTAACAAGACAGGTGGTGCCACCTACATTGACTTTTGCAGTGTATGCGCCTGCTTATTTCTACAGAGGAATTTGATACATCAGCCTAAAATTGGGCATGTTAATACATATCGGGTAGCTTTATAATGTACAAGACATGTGGCGCCACCTACAATAATTTTTGCACAATGTATGTCCCTGCTTATTTCACTAGAGGGGTTTGACATATCAGTCTAACATTGGGCATATTAATATATCTCTTCGTTGTATACAAGACTGGTGGTGCCAGCTACAATCATTGTATCCGCCAAAACAGAGTTTTGCGGATACTATGTTTTCAGTCGGACGCCATCACCGCATAGGTTTCCCGAGAACTCCTCAATAACCATGGGGCAGAATTTTCTTAAAATTCAGAATTATGATCAGTCACATGTGAACTGCTTCGCCTTCATTTTTGGTTGACCTCTGACCTTTCCTCCCTCCCAGCGTCAATTTGTGCGTCTGTTTCCACACATAAACCCACATATTTTGGGAACTGTTTGACCAATAAGGCTAAAACTTTTGCACAAATGTAGTCCTTTGATAGCTTTATAACATACACTAAAAATGGTGGCGCCACCTGCAACCTCTTATGCACAGCGTCCATCTGCTCACCTGCTTTGGGATAAAATCACTCATATCTCTGAAGTGGTTTGACTTATCGACCTGAAATTTTGCAGGTTTATACATTCTGGACAGCTTTCTTGATTTTATGACAGGTGGCGCCACCTACATTCACGTTTACTCTGCAGACATCCAAAGTCATATCTCGGGAACCGTTTGACCGATTTGGCCAAAATTTTGCTTGTATTTAGATCTCACATAGCTCTTCATCATAGGCAAAACTGGTGGCGCCACCTGCAACCACTTATGCACAGCGTCCATCTGTTCATCTGCCTTGGGATAAAATCACTCATATTTCAGCAGTGGTTTGACTTATCCACCTGAAATTTTGCAGGTTTATACATCCTGGACAGCTTTCTTGATTTTATGACAGGTGGCGCCACCTACATTCACGTTTACTCTGCAGACATCCAAGGTCATATCTTGGGAACCGTTTGACCGATTTGGCCAAAATTTTGCTTGTATTTAGATCTCACATAGCTCTTCATCATAGGCAAAACTGGTGGCGCCACCTGCAACCACTTATGCACAGTGTCCATCTGTTCATCTGCCTTGGGATAAAATCACTCATATTTCAGCAGTGGTTTGACTTATCCACCTGAAATTTTGCAGGTTTATACATCCTGGACAATTTTCTAAATTTTATGACAGGTGGCACCACCTACATTCACGTTTAAGCTCCAGACATCCATGCTTATATGCAACACACCTCACTCTACTCTCCTTGCCACTTAATCCATGCCTCACTTCACCTGTCCGGCTCTGATTTTGGCAGATACACATAGTGGCTGGTGGACTACCCATATTCTAAATGTCCTAGTCTGAAACTTGCAGGTCGTAAACATCCATTTTGCTGAAATCATAATGACTAAGTAGGATATGCAGGACATAAGAGGATCAATATTAAATTTTAAAATAAACCTCAATTTATACTCTTAAACTCTGCACAGGTTCGCATTAGGCCTGTAGGCCTTGTTAATGTATACACTGGCATAGTTTCTGATAGATTGAATTGCAACAGCAAAATTTCTCAAGATTATTTTACAAAATTTAAAATTTCCCCCCTTAGCACACACTATGTTCCTGACAGTTCAAGACCAAATACAGGGAAATCTTGAGATTGTGAGCAGTTGTGTGATAACTGTATAGTGCCACCACCATTTATGATAATGTATATTATTATAGGGGCTGGGTATGCATACAGATTTTGTATTGCAGTATATTGCGATATGTTGTAGTATATAGCAATAAGTATTGCAATATTTTCATTGTATTACAATTAAAGGTAATGAGTGTAATATATATATATATATATATATATATATATATATATATATATATATATATATATATATATATATATATATATATATATATTATCATTAATAAATCTGTATCTGGTTAAATGTAGTGAGCCAATAAAATATAGGCAGATCAATTTATTTCAAACACAAAATATGACATGCATATTTCCATGGACGGGCCTTTACCCTATGTTATATCAGGCCTGCTTCAACATTTCCTACTTAATATCTAAAGACATGATAGGGGATGTTGCTTTAAGCCTGTCATTAATCAAAACCCTTCAATTTGTAAGAGAAACATAATTTTTCTCTGAAAAATTGGTTTTAAGGCACGTTTAACAAAAAATTGATATTTGAAAATTGTATCGCGGCTAGCATTTTGTTAATCACTGTATCATGATATACCAATATATCAGTTATATCACACAGCCCTATTAGTTATTCAGTATATAATTATCATGCTCTCCAGAGTAAATAGTTGTAGAAAGTATGTGTCTTGAAGAAATAGTTAAGTGACACATACAGTTCAAATTATCAAAAAATTATATGTATTGTCGTGGCTGTATTGTGCCGAGTGTTCTGTTGCTAAAACAATCCCATGAATATAAAAGATTTGTTCTTCTCATAGATCTTTTGTTCTCAGTTTTGTCTTGTATTATAATTAGATATTCCCTGTTACTTTTGTCCTTAACATTTCATCACTGCATATCTTCATAGTGACTCATTTTCTGATTTCAGGAACAATATGTTGACAGATTTGCCACAAGAAATGAGCTCACTGCAAAGGTTGCGAGACTTGACCATTTCTGTCAATAGGTAAGATCATCAGCTTTAATATGAGACAGAATAAAAGGAACTAAATACTTAGGTTCACTCCATGCAAAAACCTAGTTGATTCATTATGGTGTCTTTTACTGTAAATAAACAATTCTGAGGGTTTTCAATGATAGTAAAGCCTGGTGCAGCATGTTTGTGTGCTGGAGAAGACAAACCAAGACATTATTGGTTGTCTCATACTTTGTGTAGTATAACAATGAAAGATGTTTATATACCAGTATGATTCCAGTTTGTTTTACTTATGATGGGCTTTAGGTAGGAAACAGCCTAGTGGTTAAGGCTTTCTACAAATAAGCTGGTTTAATAAAATAACTATTTTAATACACAGCCACTAACATTTTGTGAAAGTTTGTCCCAGAGACTTCATCAGACTGAGTTGACTCAATACCACTTGGCCACAAGATGCAGGGTTGGATCAAGGATTTATGAAAAGGAGGGGTCGAAACCCAGGAGGACTTATGACGAAGCCTAAAAAAGGTCCCCTGGTCTGCAAAAAGGGGGGGGGGGGTGTAAAGGCCACAAAAATTGGTCTGAAACCCCAAAAAAAAGCCTGGGCCTCTGGATCCATTTCTTCTACTCTCTTCTACTCGATACTTGCACCCATGGCACCACCTAGTGGCCAGTGGTATTGAGTCAACTCAGAAGGATGAGTTTGTAGATGTTAACAGACAAATATGTTACAACAATAAGTTGATAGTTGCTGTATTTGAGAACAGTTTTAGTACAGTGGTTTTGGCGTAGCACACTAGGCAGACTTGGACTAACTAGAGTACAACTCGGCTGTTTAGGATTGTTCAAGTCAAAATCGGACCTCCACAGTGACTGGGGCTTCGCAATACACCAGCGGCGTAGGTATAAATATAGTCAAGAGAACAATGTACTCATTCAGGTGTTTTGGATAAGAATTTTTTCAAGGCAAATAACATAAACATGGGTGTTTTGTGTAATGGACTTATGGAATGAAAAATATTTTGTAAGCATGCATGTGTGATATGAAAACTGGTGTTTCCTTGAAATGTAACAGATTTTGATTTCAAAGTTAGACAGTTGAGACAAGTAGTCCCAAACGTCCTTCAGTGCCTAGACAGAACAGGTTCGTGTGGAGTAGTCACAACCTCTGGCAGGAGCAGATGACGTAGGACATTGTAGCTGAGGGTCTCCAGTTTTAAACCCATTGATGCCTCATTAGTAGAACAGTGAAATTTCAGGGGTGGATCAAGGTTTTGGAAGAGGAGGGGGTCCAATCTAAAAAAAAGGTCCCCAAATCTGGAAAAGATGGGGGTCCAGAATTTGCTTCTGAATATGGATAGAATCTGAGAGAATCAACCTAATGCCTCAGTGACAGTTAATGACTGCTGGATTATTCCTATCCCCATGGATGTAAAAACCTTAAACCCAGAGGACATCAAAAATAAAGTTATTCTTATTGTATGGTTACCTTCATCCTTGCTCAGTTGATCGCGCCACAAACAGACCATGAACCTATCCATTAAAAATAAACTTGTCAGGCCAGCTTAAAAGTACAAAGCCCAAAGTTGACCTATGTCTGTCTGGGGCATGGACAGTTGAGGGGTAAAACAACTCTCTCCACTGGCACTTGGTTCAG
This sequence comes from Sipunculus nudus, assembly GCA_026874595.1. Classification (NCBI taxonomy): domain Eukaryota; kingdom Metazoa; phylum Annelida; class Sipuncula; order Golfingiida; family Sipunculidae; genus Sipunculus; species Sipunculus nudus. The sequence continues at coordinate 46,322,696 of CM049309.1, forward strand.
TTCCCGGCATGGCTATGATAGATGGTTGTTGTTGCCAATCAATGGTGGCTGGTTTTCTCTGGGTTCTCCGGTTTCCTCCACCTCCAGAGACTACTGAAGGCCACCATCTGAGCCATGGAGAGTGCCTCGTATTAGTTACTGTAACCTATTTTATAATCCTTATATTATCTATTTCAGGTTCCGAGATATTCCTGCTGTAGTGTATGAGATGGGTAACCTAGAGAACCTGCTAGTCTCAGATAACCAGGTCAGTAAAGTCCATGTTCCTGGATTACTGAAGCTCACAAAGCTGGCTACGTTAGACTTCAGTAATAATGACATCATGCAAGTTCCTCCAGAGCTAGGAAAATGTACCTCCCTCAGGTAAGCATAACAGGAATTAAATCTAAAATATTATTTACTGTTGGTTCTTATTATGATCACTTTATGATCACTCTTAACTTTTGTCATTCAGCATCTACAAAACCCTTAAGTTTGGGCTTTTTATGAGGCATTTTCTTTAACAAAATATGTTTAAACTTTAATGTTTCTCCTTTTCTTATACTTCTCCATAAAGTAACAATAAATTATATTTTAAGTTGAAAATATTCCCAAAATGCCTAAAACCATACCCTCTCTGCTGTCAGGTGTATCATCTGTTTTACCAACAGGTTGATGGTCCCACCAATGGTCACATCTTTCCCATGATGAATATTTTCATATACCTGGAGTTTTGATAGCTTGCACACATGTAGAGTCCGGAATCTTCCAACTACCACCTGAAAACTCAGGTGCATTAATTACTGTTTAAAAATATGAACCACACATTTTGCATGGTCAGTCAATATTGCTTGGTTCATGGATAAAAAAAATCATTCAAGTATGATCCCTGTATAAACAGATCTTCTTTAACTAAATTTTTCGTTTCAGGTCCCTGCAGCTAGGAGGTAATCCATTCCGGCAGCCTCGCCCAGCTGTTCTGGCAAAAGGCACACCAGCCCTACTAGAGTACCTGCGTGATCGCATTCCTACATGAGAATCAGTTGCTTTTGTACAGTAAAACCTCAAAATACACCTCCAGCGGGACCTTGATAAAGTGGTCGTTATTTTGAGGTGGTCACAAAACATAGGTGGTTGTAAGGCGAGGTTTTACTGTACATGGTTTATATTTTCAAGACATCCCTGCTCATGACAATCCAGCTTAAACCTCAGATGTGCTTAATATTACCACCAGTTGTTATGTCTATAATATTACAGATTCTATGCAAAACATTTCTATCATTGGAACCAGTTGTAGTTTAGAAGTGTATCATATTTCATGATGGACTAGTGGAAATTTTTTACATCATAAAATGCAGTGTGCTTATAGGCATTTGAAGTTTATAGAAAGGGCATTGGAGTTAGATTCATACTAGGTGCTTTCAACATGGTTTCACCTTGTTAGCAATGTAACATATTTTTTTAATTTATATGTTTAAATCAGACTTGCCATTATATAAAGTGCTGTATTATATAGTTTACTGTATAGAAGTCAGTGTATCTGTAATTCTTGGCACAGAAATTCAACCTTTGTAATATTAAGTACAATGATTACCTGAAAGTTACCTGAACTAAAGAGTAAAGAAGAACAGTTCCTGAAACTTGCAGAACTGATTGTAGTTGCTAAGAAAAGTTCCAGTGTCTAATGTATTTTCATGATGTATGCAAGGTTTACATTGAAATGAGGAATATGTATGCTTTGGTAGATCACTAAATCTTACCTGAGAAGTCCAGCATTTCTTTTATGTGAAGTACCGGTAGATTAAAATGAAAGAATTTTCAGTCATGACATATTTATCTGTGATATGTTTTGACAACATATTTTTTTCTTTTCAAGGACTTGGCCTCAGATACTGCCAAACAACCAATGAATAAACTAAATATTAAAATATTTTGTTTGAATAATTACAGTGTGACTAAAGTCCAACAGAAAACAGCTCTGTCACATATTATAAAGAATTATGTACATGTGCCAACTACCAACAGAATATTACATAATATCACTTTATTTACCAAATTTGGCTCAGCATTGAGAGCTATATATGTAAATAACCATTATATAAAAAACTTGTGTGAATTTACTTGAAATTTATATGATAATCTGAAATTCCATTTTAAATTGCTTTTTACGGATATTTGTATTTGACTCGAACTTGATAGTGGACTCGGTCTTGCACTAAGACTCAGATATAGTGGACTCAACTACATCACTTGAATATTATTTGTTACTTCCATGTATTGTAGTTTAATCACAAAGTCAACCTGTTTCATGAGAAAGCACAAATTCCCTGTAAAAAATTCCTGTTGAATGGTTTAAATTGGTCAATAAAATTATAAGGATTTATATTTATTTCACTGGGGAAAAGATGAAATAGAAATTCCTATAATAATGAATTGGTCACATTGTGTCATAGATGTGCATTTGTTAACTTGATTATGATTTAATATATATATTGATGTATTTTCACACAAATGCATTTTGTTACTTTTTTAACAAAACAATGTATTACATTCTTAAATGGATGCAGTTGCAGCTGATAGTATTACGTTTACATTTGTTTCATTCTGATAAAATAAGTGATTGAAAATGTGATGATGTTGTTTCATATGTTATCCCAGTCAAGTGATAATGCTATTGTTAAAAACAGTTGGAATATATTAAGAACACAGAGTTTATTCAGAACTGGCTGGTTTAGAGATTGAATTTACATTTCTATATAAAACAACAACAACAAACATCTGTTAGTGACATGTTTATTCTATGACTACACAGAGACAGCCTTGTGTTTTCATTTTTCAAGTTTTTTCAAAATTGTGCAATAACAATTCGGTGATTTTCACATTTCAAGATAATTATATGCACCAATAAATGCAGCAGTCATTTCCATATATGGTGGTAAGCTAAGGCATAAAGCAGTGACATCAGTTGTCATGAAAAAGAACATTAAAACATGACCTTCAATTTACATTCAGACTGGACCATTCATACAATATGATCAGAAACCATAATCATGATTAATTGCTGACATACATTACTAATTCATTCCTAAGGCAAAAAAATATTACTTAATTCACTTTAACCAGGACGTAAGATTGACATAATTTAGAGATGGACCTTTTGTGCATCCTAATCAATACATCTATGCATACAAGATTGGATGGGTGGAGATATAATAACAGAATTCTAATAAAGTTAACAGCGGCAAATGGGTTTGATCAGAAAAAAGGGAACTGCCTGATTTGTCTATTACAGAATAACCATGAAAAAGAAAGTTCTCTTGTCTTATAAATGAGGGCAGTTGACTTTTATCTTATTGCAATATTCAAATTCCTGGCATGTGCATTTTATCTAACATCTCTTGAATCCCAGGGTTTTGTTTGCAGACCTTTCATTGTAACATCATGCTTGTCCCATGCCTTCTGACTTGCCTTAAATGTGATCACCATGGCCACTATATGTAAATGCAATAATTTGCATTTTTGGTCAATCCTAATGCTGTTTATGCTAAAAGCATGATCTGTTCCTTACTCTGAACCAATTGGAATAGAGCGAACAAGAATTATTCTACCCCATGACTGTCCGAGGGTGAAGCTTGATATCCATACTTCAAAGTCAGTAGTAATATTGCTATAATGATACAATGTCTCATGATTAGATGTATATCTTGCCTATAATGCTATAATACATATTACCTATACTTATTTATTCCAATGCATAACATTTTCGAAATACCAAATAATTAAGCGGCTGATAGGGGTTGATGAGTTTATTCCTATATCAATGTGTGGGTGAAAACTTCCCAGGATGCACTCGGTCTTTTCTTGCGATCACTATGGCAGACATCTAGATGATTATATATTCGAGACGGGCCCCTTCTCATTGTGCTGTTTTAAATGGTTACTGAACAATGACTTTTCACTTTACATCCCTGATATTGCCCTGAGAGATATCACTTTCAGTCAGATATCATTAACATACTGATAGAGGAGCACCTGATGATACTGGTACAACATTTGACTGTATTGGTGCACCAATATATCATTACAACCCCAATGATCTCATCACCACTTCTAAGGTACGGAACTGCTCACTAATTCATTACTGGGAACATTTTATGACAAATGAACCAAAACTGGTCATAAATATATATAACCTTTGCGGAAATAAACTTTGATAAATATATATTATTGTATATTTTTTACCTTTCGTCCAATAATATATATATATTTTATATATGAACTGGTCTGAGCTTCATATATAAACTATACTGCTCAAATATATATTTAGAAATACCTGTACTTTGAAAGTCTAAAAGTAGAAATATTTTTATAATTATATAGTTATATAAACATAAAACTAGGTTTATGGTATAAAGGCATAATTCCAATCTTACACATGTATCTAATTTATTACACTTTACACTGCGAGAGTGGGATTTATTTGGTATATTGGTTCATCAATAAATGCATATATTTGGTTTTCTCTAGGATATGGTTAATCAGATTTTGTGAACTACATTTGTACAAACTGATGTAACACTACATTTTCTCATATATACAAATTTGTATATACTAAAATTCTCATGTACATAAAAATACACTACATATACCTGTACTATCCCCCCCCCTTCTCTGGACAGTGGTCATGAATGCTTCCAATTTGCCAGATATACACAATATTGTCATATTATTAATCAACATACAAAGCTATACTAAACACTACACTATTATTCAATATTTGCCTTTCTTTTAGCCTGTCCTTTTTTAAGGTAAACAAAGGTTGCTTGATTGTGATACAGGCAAGTACAATGGGTGTCATCATCACGGCTTGGCCAAATGGACCTTGTTAAGGACAGTTCAAGTTGTCTGTGAAATTTTGCTATGCAGTGAATCTTATTGTCACATTTTCATTTTATAACATGACATTCCTACAAGTGAGACTATCACCTTACTGTTAGCTGACTGCCACACTTACCTTATTAGTTACGCAGGGAAAAAATTGGGTATGATGGTACAGTTTCCAAAATTCTAGAAGCGTTATTAGCTCATTCATCTGTGTACTTTACTGTGCAAATACTAAAGTTATCTTAAAACTTCTTCAATGTGCAGTTTACATCTTATACAGTTAAATGAGAACAGATGATGAAACTTAAATATTTTGAATATAAAATTTCCATTGCTTTTTCAGGATTTTAATAAATATTTACTTATTTATTTAACATGGATTGTGCATATAGCTATTATAACTAATCAAGGCACTCTCTATGGCTCCAATGATGGCATTCAGTAGTCTGTATGTGTGAAGGAGACCGGAGAAAACCACTGGCCATGGACAGGTAACTACAACTCACTCTCATTGCCACACCGGGGATCCAACCCGGGTTGCCAGCGGAGAGAGCTGAGTGTTTTACCCCTCGACTGTCCAGGCCCCTCAAAGTTTGGATAACTCGATAAGTTTCAATAACTCAATAAGTTTCAATAACTCTTTTTTTTTTTTTAAATTAAAGAACCTTACAACCTTATGTTCATGCTATTTTTTACCACCAAATTATTTTCCCAACCATCCCTTTCCCCTGTGTCAGTTGCACTGATACAATATTCTTTTCAATCTACCATTATCCCATCATCTATTTATAATATTACAACATTATCCTGGTATCCCTCATCACCATCATGCTACTATTATGTTAAACATCACAAAACTTTCCCATATAATGCTTAATCCAGCATATAACACTTTGGTTATGCATATTAATTTACTGCTCGTACAGCTTCCGACAACACAGAAACAAAAGTGATGACTGTATACAGACATGTATAAAACTGTGTATGAAAACATAATAAACGTGCATGATTACATACAGACATTACATTTAAATACAGGACACTATCATGTGAGAATTCATGACACTGTCTGTGATGAATGGTGCTGGACTACAGTTCATGACCTCATAACTCTAGCTCTTCTTGTATGCAGCAAACACCTCTTTCACAGCATCAAATACCTGCAACAGGAGGGAAGAAATACTGAAAACTACTGATATACACTAAACTACCTGAATTATTATACTGTGTCAACTACTTACACTCGCATATATAAAAGCTTAAAAAAAAATAATTATTATTGTTATAATATAATTCAATACAAATATTCATGACATAATACATTAATAATAATAATAATAATACTAGAAATTCAACCACATAAAAAAAACGTTTTTTTATAATTATGATTATAATAACTATAACTGTCTGAATAATAAAAATATGGAACATTAACTATAAAATTTTGGTGAAAAACTATAAATCATTATACATTATATTTATAAAATTAATTATTTCTTATAAATCAAGAAGTACTTGATTAAAAATAATCATATCAGCAAGGCGAAAGAAAGATTAGTTTCTCAGACACTGCATGCTTCGATTATGACCTTGTAGATAAATATTTTTTATATTTATTATAAGTAGAATTATTATAGTTTAAAAAAAATTGATTTGTTATGATGTACTGTAACCTGTTTAGCAAAACTATTCAGTTATTATCATATGTAACTTTTTTTAAAAATTATTATAAAAAGGTAAAAAAAAAAACAGCGCCGCAAGTGGTGCATTATACGCCAATTGTATATTTTTTTTTACCTCTGACCTTATTAAATATGCGGGAATTTGCTGAGAATTCCTGTGAGAAACTGAATTGTTTAATACTCATGATGAGTTATAAGATATTCCATCAGATTTTTTGGAAGTGTGATGACCTCTGACCTCATTAAATATGCATGAATTTTGCTGAGAATTTAAATAAGGAGAGAAACTCTATTGGTAAATATGTATAATGAGTTTTATGAAAGTCCACAGGACTTTTGGAAAGTCACCACAGTGCCTCTTAAGTGCGATGACCTCTGAACCTCATTAAAAATGTGTGGATTTTGCTGGAAATTGAACTTAGGTGAGATATTTTATTGATTAACGTTTCTGTTGAGTTTTGTCCAAATCCATCATATTCCTTGTAAATTATCATGGCGACACCACAAAGTAGCCTGGTGACCTCTGGCCTTATTAAATATGTGTGGATTTTGCAAATAATGGAACTCTAGTGAGATGATCTATTGGTAAGTAGTTATGGTGAGTTTGTGAATATTGATCAAAGCCCTGGTAAATTATCGGGGCAACACCAAATGTTAATAAACAGACAGGCGGATGGTTAGACGGAAGGTGTATTACCATAATACATCCTGGCATATATGGGCGTATAAAAATAGGTCTCCTGCACTTATATATGAAAAAAGTACCAAAGAATCCAACTTTTTTTTGGTGTAAAATGCTCATTTATTTAATTATAATAACTGATGAGGACTCACTTCTTCCTGAGAACCATGTGCATTAATTGTCTTGGTAAGGCCCTGCTCACCGTAGTGGTCAATTATTGGTCGAGTGCTCTCATTGTACGTCACAATCCTGCACGTGAGAAATCTTACAATGAAATCAAGACACTAGAGCCTGTAACAATCAAAGAACATACAAATTAATTAATCTACAATTGGAAAACACCCACAAAGTTCCACTCTAACTGGCTAGAACACTCACTTCTGTGCCAGCACCCTGGCAGCAATATATGGTAAAAGTGGCTTTTGCAGGTGGTGGGTAAGTGGAATGGGTTGGACTTAATGTTACATGACCATAAGAAACCAATTGTAAAGTTTGGTTTGTATCTATGAAAGTCATATAGCAAATATATGACATGTTATGCTCTGACCACATTTATAGGAAATAAAACACCTCATAATGCACACATGCAGAAACCTAATATAGTATGAGAAGCTTAAAGTAACATCCTGTTTTTAATCTGCATAGGCCCATCTTAGTTCTCTATGCTTAACATACATTATGTAATGAGGTTAACTAATTTCATAATTTATTAAATTTATAATGCTTTCATCTGGCAGAGTTTATTAACTTACAATACTGCCCCACAGAAAATTTTGATGTATAGGAGTTACATTACCTTTTCTTTATAATCTCTTCATTGTCATCTGAGCGGCCACTTCCTGCCTGACCACGCGACAAACATCTTTGGACACACACCTGCAACAATGATCAATACAATATACATTTAAAATGATGGTGGTGTCATGCAAGCATTGTCACACAACAGTTTTGAATAGGTTATTAAAGAAAATCCAGCCAACAGGTCACTGTCACCCTGAATATGAAACATGCATGCTGACCTCCAACTGTATCAAAAGGGGTCCACTCAACGAAACCATTTACAATGATTGTAACCACACAACAGGAATCTTAGTACTCTGGTAATATACATGCTGACCAACTTTGTTGGTGCTTCACCTGTGTAATCAGCCAGGTGTTGCAGATAACAGAAGACAGGAGAAATGTCATCATGAACTTATATTATAACTGACAGTGGTTTCCTTTGTTGGTTGTTGTGCTACTCCTCAGTGGCATCAATCCTGAGAAATTTGACATTATTTTGTGAAGATTGGTTGCCTTTTTATTCGAAAGTGGTTTAATTTTCTGTTATTCACGAATGGGAAATAATGGTAAATATGAAACCCTTGGGAATAAAAAGCCAAATCAACTAAGATGAACTCAGAAAACAACTTCATCAGCAACCTAATGTTTGCCTGGTTTCGTAAATGGCCCATGCATTAGCAGAACACACAGACTGTGATACATATCGACTGTGATTAAAGTCCTTATTTAATTGACTGAACCAGAAATTAGTGACTTTTGTAGGATTTTTTTCTAAACTTTGAATCAATACAGATCCTGCAATGCTCAGTTTTTACAAGTTCTGGTGCAATCACCAAAATTAAATCCTCGGGGAAACGTTCAAAATGAAGAAATTGTGAAATTTCAGCCTCAAGAACATAAAGCTAACCACAGTTTCAGAAACTGGGCAGTGTATTTTGTTGGTGAACTTGCAGTGCCATCTGTCATATTTGGAATGAAACTTAAGTGATTTTCAAATGCAAAATAATGAATGGGTAATACTCTAGTCAATCCTATAATAACTCACATCTTCAGAGCAGTCAAAAAATAGCACAAACTGGAGGTTAGTTTTGTCTCCCATCTGTTTGTTCCAACCGTCCAAGTTGTCCTTGTTACGAGGGAAACCATCAATCAAGAAACTGTCCTGCTCTTCATTGCGTTCCATGGTTTCCTTCATGGCCTGTTAATATTTATAATATGAAATATGAGTGTATTTCAATATTATACGACAATTTTACAACAGAATTAAACTTGAACTTATCTTCCTATATATGCCAGGTAGAAGTGTATATAATCTTACTTAAGTTCAAGTGTGTTTTATCTGTAAACATATTTGTAATACTTCCTCATTTTAAGGAGAAACAATTTCTGCAATACACCTGTTGAATTTATGTTATAAAATTTACATTAAAAAGTAACATTATATTATACATAACATTATATTTACATTACAGTTATTTATGAAACATTTTGAATCTGATCATGGGTTTGGGTAAATGGTGGAATATTAGTTACCATGAGATTTCTAATACATGAGTGTGTGAACCTTCATTTGGTTACACACTGGCAATTATTTTGATTCCAAATCCATTTAAACTTGCATTCTAGAGTATATTGAGAATATTGATACCTTGGTGTGCATAAACAAAGTAAGACTTGATGTGTTCTCTTTGTGACAACTAAATTGATGCCAAAAGGAAAGATTTGTGTTTTGAACATACAGCAGTAATATAGAATATTTCAACATGCATACTGAAAGTGCACACAAATATTTATGTCTAATATTAAATAATGTAATTACTCTATATGTTCGTGCAATGATATGAATGATCATGCACACATGTACACTAACATTCATGGACATTGCTTAAATATAATAACAATAGTATCAATGAAATGTATCATGAACTAGAATCAAGTAGTCAACAAGTGACAATGTGTATCCGCCGAAATCAGAGTTGGACAGGTGAAGTGAGGCATGGATTAAGTAGCAAGGGGATATAGAGTGAGATGTTTTGTATATTAGATGGATGTCTGCAATGTCAACATGTCTGAAGGTGCCGCCACCTGATATTTGAAAGAGAAAGCAATCCAAGATGTAAACATATACAAAATTTTAGACGAATAAGTCAAACCGCTGCTGAGATGGGAGTGATTTTTCCCCTAGGCAGATGAACAGGTTGACACCATGCAAAAATGGTTATAAGTTGAGCAGCCAAATTTATAAAAGTTGTAGAGCTATGTTAGATATATACTCATGCAAAATCTAAGGCCGATACATCAAACAAGTCCTGAGATATTAGCATGAATGTCTGCAGCATAAAAGTGAATATAGGTGGTGCCACCTCCCACAAAATCAAGCAAGCTATCCAAGATGTACACATATGCAAATTTTTAGGCAGATAAGTCAAACCACTGCCAACTTAGATATGAGTGATTTTAACCCACAGTAGACAAACAGAAGGATGCTGTGCAAAAATGGTTGTAGGTGGCTCCACCAGTTTTTCATATGGTAAAGAGCTATGTGAGATCTATACAAACTGCAGGTGGTGCTATCTGCCATTGAATCCAGAAAGCTATCCAAGATGTGTACACATGCAAAATTTTAGGCCGATAAATCAAAGCACTGTCGAGATAGGAGTAATTTTATCCCACAGAAGATGAACAGACAAACACTGTGCATTAGTTTTGTGTATGGTAAAGAGCTATGTGAGATCTATACAAATGCAAAATTTCAGGAAGATACATCAAACCAGTTCTGAGATATTAGCTTGGATGTCTGCAACATGAAGGTGAATGTGGATGGCGCCACCTGTCATAAAACCAAGAAAGCTATCCAGGATGTATACACATGCAAAAATTCAGGTGGATAAGTCCAACCACTGCAGAGATATGAGTGATTTTAACCCAAGGCAGACAAGCATATGGACTCTGAGCTTAAATGGTTGCAGATAACACCACCAGTTTTTTGTATTATATAATGTAGCCATCCAAGGGCTACATTCGTGCAAAATTTCAGCCTGATTGGTCGTAAGAGTCCGAAGATATGTGGGTTAATGTGTGAAAACAAACATACAGATGGATGCACTGCAGAGAGGTCAACACAAAATGGTTAGGCACCAGATTGTAGGGTCGAGTTTCAGAAAAATCAGTCCATTGGTTTCAGAGGAGTTCCCCAGAAAAAATGTGGCCACAGTTGAGACAGTAGAACTCAATAAAAAATATTGTATCCATAAGACTTTGTTTTGGCGTATACAATTATTATATTTAATATATAAGACTCAAGTACTTAAAAACATTAGTCATACCATCTCAAGCAGTGAACATGTGATCTCCACTGGTACAATGGTCCCGTTCTTGATGTGAGTGTCTATCATGGCTCCAAACTCTGACCCGCGTTTCTTCCTCTCCGCTCGTAGGAGGTCACCAGCAGACAGATGAACATACCCAAACTCCTGTAAATATAAACAAAGCTGCTTCAGTTCCATATTATCAGCTGACCAGCTCAACAATTGTGAAATTCTCAGAATCGTATATATATTACAGAGAATTCGAATTAATTATTTTAATACTGTAGTTAAACATTGAAGTGAATTTCAATAAATATTTGTAATATCTGAGATGTAGGACCATACACAGACCACAGAAAATGAAAAGATATTACATAACAACTGTGTGGTCATTCCAAATGCACAGGCTTTTATTACAAGTCATGATATGAATAAATCAGTTAAATTTCTTACTTAAGTATGAATTCTGCACAATATGTGACAAAAATTTCCTTATTTATACAGAACCATATAAGTTGATACTTGCCACTGCAAGCTTTCAATCCAAATCTGCTTGTGTATCAGATAAAAAAACTGAAAGAATATGTATTTTTTTCCAACAGGCAGTTATAATCATCTGCACTGCTCTGGCCAATAAGCCTATTTACCTGGTTTTGTCAAGTGATCTTTAAGATTCCCATTCACCTTACACAGTGACAAAAACATTTGTGTGATTTCTGGCTTCCTTTATGTAGGTATTAATGATCTAAGAGTAATTCTGGTTATGAAAAGTCCTTATATCACCTCTAAGAAGGAGGTATGAACTTGTTTATCAACGTGTTGACAAACAGGAAAACATGTTAATATTAGTGGGGGGCATTGGTTTTAAATTCATAATCAATAATTGAAAAATAAAAACAACCAATGATTTTTTATAAATCAATTATTTTATGTGCTTTCTATATTACCTTGAAATCTTTAGTATACTAGTTCCTAAAATATCAATCGGTCGTAAACAGTATGACATGTACATCAGTATTCATAATGAAACCATTAATATACCTGAATCCAAGTTGACTTGCCGTCAGACGAATGTTGGCTGCGTAGGGTTCTGTTTTGATGCTGTTCGTAACTTTGTATTCTTATATCTTAGACATGATTAAATTCTTCGCATGTGTGTACATTATCATTTTTAATTGATTATGCAAAAATGCAATCAATTTAATTGATTTTGATAGAAAATGACAAATCATCAATTTATTCGATTAATCAGCATACCACTACTAAACATAAGTTTATCTGTCTATACTTAAATAAACATAAGCTCTGTTCCTCACCTTTACAATATTTTCACACTGAGTCCCTTTGCCTGCTCCTGGACCTCCCAGCACAAAGACGACATTTGGTTTCTTGGCCATGGCTGTCAACTGTTTGTACTGTTGATACATGAAGAGTCCTCTTATAAGAGGTGATGTTTTGCGGAATGTGAACAAAATGGTGACAGTTATAGCAGTACCAACTCAGAATATAAACCAACACCACCACAACCAGACTGTGAGGTCCGTAGAGAGAAGATCCACAGGAAGGAGAGTCTACAGTCTACAGGAAGCCTGAAAACACACAGAGAAAACAGAAAATAATATATGTACAGTCAAAGAATTTTTGTTTAGCAGAAAAAGATGTAAATTAACAGGAGAAGAAAAGTAAATCTCAAGCCTACAGGAAGCCTGAAATTGAAAACACACAGAGAAAACAGAAAACAATACATGTACAGTCAAAGAATTATTGTTTAGCAGAAATAAGATGTAAATTAACAGGAGAAGTAAATGAAATCTGCAGCCTACAGGAAGTTTGAAATTGAAAACACACAGAGAAAACAGAAAACAATACATGTACAGTCAAAGAATTTTTGTTCAGCAGAAATAAGATCTTCAAACCAGAGATGAAAACACCAAGAGAAATCATGACAGGTAACAACCCCACAAGAGTTACTGTAATTTTAGAAATGTTGAGGCCTTTCCAGTGACTTTAGATAAAGCTGGTTATTCATTCTCCTACAAAGCACTGGATTAAAATATATTTTGTTAATGTAGTGAAAAGTCTTATTTCTGAGGACTGGGCAAGTCAAAAGTCAAGTGTATGAACTTAATATTAATGTGATATTAATATTGACAGTGAACAACTGTACAACCAAGGAGAAATGATAAATTAAATGAACATAATAGTTTGACAATGACAACCACAAATAAGTCAATCACATCACCATGCAGTTTTTAACTGCCTCATTGAACACTAAAGTAGAAAGTACATATACGTTAACAGTAAAATCATCAATAAACTGGCAGTAAATGAGGAGTTATGGCTAGGTAATTGTACTTGTACTTGTGTGCCAAATGTACCCATTTCAGGGTATCTGTACCTGGACATCAAAAGTGGCAAGTACTTGGCATCTGTATCTGGGACTAGAGTATCTGTTCCTGGTATATAATATATTCCAGGAACACTGTGCTTTTTTTTATCTTTTGTTATCTGTTCATACTGTATCTTCTGCAGCAGGTGACAGAATATTCAGCATTACTAGGTGTTCAGACCCAACAAGTGCCAGCTCACTTTTGCCAACTTTAAGTGTGTGATGTTGGCACAGTGTGATGAAATTACCCACCAGTAAAATGCTGTAAATTACTTACAAATACTTAGGGTACTTTGTGGACTTAGTATGTTATAAGTACATTAGGCATATATTAACTGTATTTTATCTAATATATATGAGAAATTGTATTATTTTCTAATCAGAATACACACTGCACATGACTTCAAACTTGTTGATAACTGATTTGGGCAAGTTCACTTTTATACAAATAATATAAGGCATTATCAGTATTTAAGTGAAAATAATTATTATTCCAAACATACAGTTTAAAACAAACTAATTTATCTGTGTTGAGTACCTAAGTACTTTCTTTGCCTGTACTTAATTCTTTTATACTAGATATGTTTGTTCTGTACCTGTGCAAAGGTAATGTCTAGGTACATGTCACACGGTCCAGCCTGGACTGACCCTGAGTGTAAGTGAGATCAAAGTCTGCTCAAATATATATCATTATATGTTAACCAAACATCAATTTGGCCTGCTCCTTATCTCAGATATATTTGCTCAACTACTAGAGAAGATGAGAGATAAATAATGATATATAATCTCTACTGATATTGGATAATAAATACAATATTGTAAATCAAAAGCAAACAGGTAAGACTGGTATCCTGAGGAGTTGTGTGTTCAAGATAATCTGAAAAAGACTGCAATGTGAACATACATATACATAGAAGCACTGATTTAACCTGGAGCTGTGGTCGCTGGTCATACACCACAGGCAACAACAGGAAGTACAGCTGTGATTCACACGTGTGTTTAATAGATTATGAGTGTATAATCAATAGAAGTAACATGACCTTGATATGATCACTCTGCTATAGCAGAATAAGCAGACACCCACATGGGTGTAAATCAATAGATACACTGCAGTCAGATAAAGTCATCCAGATATTTTGTGCTGACAAGGTTGACCATTAAAATACATTTCAGTTGTACTCACAACTTTTTATTCAATTTTAACCACTGACTGATACATACTCATATGAAGGTTCACATGTGTACACTGTGTAATCTATAAAGAAGCCACATATATCAGTAATAAAACATGACATTAGCACTGGTCCTTCTAAGAATTTAATACTGAGTCTGACACAGGAATAATCGAATATATAAACCCCATCCAAGAGAATGAAGACCTTTAGACATAGTAATACTTTCTTGCTTCACAGAAATTTTACTCCAGCATATTTTACTAAAGTAAACTAACATAATTTACTAAAGCATATAGGGGGGTGGGGGTGGGGGGTGGGGAGGGGTTCATGCATGACAGGGTTAAACATAAAGCCTTACATACTTCTACTGAAAATTACCTTGGGTTCTTTTTCCAGTACTTAAATCACTAGCATTCACCTGCTTTATGTGGAGTCTTGTGTGTTGTTTCCATCAAATGTTAGCAACTTAGCATTGCCAGGAAGGCATCGAGAATCTAGCCAATTAAATAAAGCCATATAAGCCAGTCCTGTTTCTGGTACATTGTGTTCTTGCACAGACAACCTGTGATCAACTGGTGCGTTGCTTGCATTTTGTTTGTTGGATTTGATTGGCAGTTGTGATTTTGGTCAGAACACTTACAAGCTTGTTCATTATTCATGAAAGAGAAGGCCATAGAGTTGGTTGTATAAAGATGCTTCTTCTATTCTCTCCTGTGTGACTGTGTGGGTGTGGCATATGTGAGGGGTATGGATTCATGAGAGGTCATGCTTTGATGCCTTTGTATATCAGGATGGGGTTTTAGCTACTGATGCATCTTGCCTCTCTAGATGGTCACAGTTAGGGGTTGGCTTCATCAAGTGGAAAGTGAACATAATTGTGCACATTACAGGCACATTTCTCTAAAGAAACCCACTCATTTATGATAATTATCTATTTAGCTTGGTGCCACCAGTCAATTTTTTTTATATTCCACTATCAAGTGATATGAACATAGTATAAAGAAATGAAAAGTTAACATTTTTATGCAAGTCTCTAATTTAAGGCTAAGAATACTGTTACTGAAAATACTGAATAGACTAGATATGTGCACTGCTAAATCTAAATTTTTCTTTAATCCCACAGTTGTCCTGGACTCCATATCAGCCAGGCTGGGTTGTCTGGCAAAATATCAGTATTAAATACCAGTATTTACTGGAGCTGAAACAACTAATCAATTGGTACTCAACCACAGTGTAGCCAAACGTGAAATTTGGGAGTTGTTTATTTGGACATTTGCGAGGCCACCTTGACAAATTGCATATTTTAGTAATAAGAATAGCTAACATAATGACAATATTTCACTTATTAGTGCACTGGAGCAAATATTTAATTATGTATGATGTTCCATCAAATCACTTTTACATTTATTTCTAGGAAAGTAAGAAATATATAACTCCAGTTATTAAATGTGGATGCTGCTCTTGAATATATAAATACAATTATAATAATAAACATACAAAATAACCTTGATGTTATGGAAAGAAAAAAAGGAGATTAAAATACTTGGGCTTGATTTCCTTTGTCAAATGCCCACATAGCTGCTGCTTAGGGACTGGAAGTTACTTTGGTGCCATGTCTGTAGGGATGTCCAAATGACATTATATGCATTTTTTATTGACATATAATTATAAACTAAACCCTACAAAGAATTCCAGTAAACATGTAAAAGAACTACAAATAGAACAGTTATGATAAAATACTGCCATACTGAGCAATTTCTCGCATGGGGATTCAAAACCTCACTTTATAAATACAACATTTTTGTCTGAAACTAGTGAAAGCTGACTTTATATAATTAATGATTATACTTGCATGTTAAAGTTAACATACATTTCTAGTGGCAGATGTATGGATTAACTGTTTTATTACAATGTCTGGAAGTACTGTTATTTACAGTGTCTGGAAAACTTTAATTAACCTTTTTGGTAATATTTATCTCCAAATTAGTTTGGTAAAATTTTCTGAATTTATATTCAACAGCATATATTATATGGATGGAAGGAAACCAAGAGCAGACAGTTTTGCTGTGGAGTTTATCATGAAAAAAACTCTTCCAATCAATATCAACAGTTGAAAAATCTCTCTGTGGTATGTTCTATATGCAACAGACTAAAATATCTTGTTTATAATTAATACAACACTTATTAGCTGTTATATCACAATTTTATGGTTAAGTGAAATTCTCGATTCACCTAAAAGGATCCTGCAGGGTTCTTACACTGTAAAGAGTAGTGAGAAGGATTGTGGGTGCCAGGGCAATAGTAAGAAGTATAATTTTATAAAAAAAAAAACTATGGTATGATCTGGTAAGGTTTGAACTAGTCCAACTTGCCTGCCTTTAAGAAAAATAGAAACACTGGCACAAGCCACCATTTAAAGTAACAAGGGACCCATGGGTCACGGCGCTCAGCTGTTATATATGATAAAAAATATGATTTGGGAAAGAGGCATATGCTGGTTTTGTGTGGTAATAAATATGAGCTTTATTATGAGTTGTTGGTGTTTAGCTTATGTATGATTTTGATAGTATTTTTGGAGACAGGGAAGAGGATTGATTTCATTTATTTTATTAACAAATGGAGTGCTATTGTCACACAGATTTTGACCTGGCCATATAACTTATAAGCAGCACATAAAATAAAAGAGTTTAACTATTTATTAAAATTTAATAACAAATGTTGTGCCAATATAATATTTATTAAAAATAACAAGAGAATCATATGATTTTTTTAATAAAATATAACTGAACTAATTATTAAATTAATATTATAGAATATATGCATTCATGAATACATTTTGAAAGTATTTGCACTGGTATTCAAATACTTTCATTTTTACCTGAATTCCCATTCTTATGCAAGAAATTTTATAATGGAGTACATATTCATATTCATATTCATATACATTTGCAAAGTATTTGCACCATGTCTGGTATTTATTCAGTTCTAGCCAAAGAATGCTGTTGAGAATCCAGAATATAAACAAAGGACCCATGGGTCATGACAAAAGTTTGAAATTTTTGCAAATGCAAAATATGAAAAATATTCTATTGTAATGTTTTATATTTATATAAGCATATGAGAAGCTAAGAGGAAAGGGCCCTCCTACTTGGTTATAGTAAAGTTCTCAATATATGATTGCAAACTAATACTCTGACAAGACTGTCATGAAGAAAAACAGTAAAAGTTTTGAGAAACTGTGATGCATATGAAAAATTTACAGATGGACAGGCAAGTGGACAGAATGGACTAATACCTTCATTCACTTTCAAAGGAATAATGCATTTAAGTTTATATATAAGCCTATTTTTTTAGCATATCCACTTTTTTCATTAATAGTTTTTATCTGATTCATTTTTTTTTATTTACAAGTGTTATAAATTTGTAATATAAAAGTGAAAATATAAGTTAAAATATTAGAATTCTAAGTTGCAATCATTATATATCCAGATTGTAGCTCACATTGGGTCATATTATGCATACACATGTATTTTATTATTTTTAAATCAAATGTTTAAACTGAATGTAAAAGAAAATAATGCCACACATGGCATCTACAAAATTATTCCTTGAATTCCTATTAAACAGTTTTGCACATTGGAGTTTTCAAGACAAGCTTAATTTTATTCACCGAAATAAAATAAAAGATTCAGTAAATTTGATAAAATAAAAACATCTTTTCAAATAAAGTATACACACTGTTGGTTGAATGAGGGACAAACAATATCATTATGCTAATTACAATCTAAGCTATAATTAATAACTGGAATTAATAGTCAATTTCACACCTGGTGAAGTTTTACTCTTCTGAAGTAAAGCATTACTTATCTGATGAACATCCATACTTTCATAGCAATACATCACTTTGTGGACACAATTAAACGTGCACTTTAATCATTGTAACCCTGGTGGTACAATCCAAAATCTAAAATGTAGCATGTCCAAGAATAAAATAAAATACAGAAAATTATAACATTAATCTAGTTTATGCACCAGCTGGGGGGGGGGGGGGGTTGAGTGCAGGGCAGAGGAGAAGCCTGCTAGTAGTGGCCAAGCTGGGTCAAGGCAAGCTGCCTGGGGTGGGTTACATAATGCAAGTGAAGGCTGTACTACTAGGTGGGCCAGATATAAACAACACTTGACATGGTGTATGAAAACTTGAATAAAAGCTACTCTTTTCAAACAATTTCTTTGAAATTTCAGATTTGAAAAGATTAAATCCTTATGTATATATGCTGTGAAAATTAAATCAACAGTGCTTACAGGGAAAAAACGTGCCACTGCCAAAGTTGGACAAAATTTAAGGTATTAATTTTTTTATTTATGCTAATAACTTGAAAAATTTGCAAAATTCAGATCTAATTTTGGGCAAACAATTGAATCTTGTTTAAAAAAAGTTATATTCCTGAAAAAAAGTCTTCAGCTTCAGCAATTCTCATGTTAAGTGAGCAAATATATTTCCTGATTTTTAAAAAATTGCATTATATTTGGGCCTATAACTTCAAAATAATAACCAATACTGACTTAATTTTTGGTATGTGCACAGAAAATATATGGAAGAATATGAATACTAAATATGATCAAAAACAGATCAAAGGTTTTGATATTAGGCAGACTTGAAGTGTAACAATTGCTTTTTTATGGAAAACGGAGGTTTTTCCTTAATATCTCGAAGGAACGAAGTTCTAATGACCCAATTTACGGTATGGTAGGAGATTTTGGGGACATCTAATAGTATGCAGAATTTTGGATTCATAGGTCCAACGGTTTTAAAACGTGCCCTGTTAACGGACGGCCGGACGGACGGACGGACGACGGACAAAGGACCACGACTATAGCTCAGATGACTTACAGTCAGCTGAGCTAAAAATTATGTTATTTTGGCGGAAACATGTTGTATTCATGATTAATAAAAGATATTTAATGCATTTGTGCCCAAGGCCCTAAGCAAACCACGTCTTGGGCAATTCTCTCTGAGCCTGTGGCCTGTTCAGACGGTTACGCTGGGGGATGAGCTGTCACTCAAAAAAAAAATGAATATGACTGGCTCCGTGTACTCCTCGCTTGGCTTTGTCTCCCAGCACAAGGTCTCATCTGATTGGACAAAAATACAGTGCTCCCCTCTGGTGTTGCAATTCAGGATACGAGGTCATAACAAACACACCTTACGATATAGGTAGTAGCCCTATATGTAAAGCGCTGTGTAAAGAGCGTAAGGTCATGTAGTCCACTTGCCTCCAATTTCAAAGGCAGTTTCAAGCCATGGGTTATTGTCTTAAAAGTGATTTCAGTCTTAATTCTTAAACACAAAACTTAGCTAAATTCCATCATGATCCAAACAAATTACTATTTTCTGCCAAGAATACATAATTCTCTGTCACACTGCTTGGATTTATAAAATGGCCATCCTCCCTACCACAGGGGGGAGGGTGCAGGAAGAAGCCTCCTTTCTGATAACCCCCCCCCCCCCCCCTGATGTGAACTATCACGCTTCAGCGCACTAGAGGGACTGATGTATCTACACTTGGAAATACAGGAAGGGGTCTGCTTTGTGCAAGGGGATCTTGCAACGTAGTTGAGTAACACATTCAACACAGGGATAAGGAACGAACAGAGTGATTGTAGGCCCCATGTGTAAAACTTTACAATTCTTGTTTGGACTGTAGCCTGAACCTAAAGCTTGGTCATTATGACTGCCTTATAGTTTGTGTTAATGTTATGTAACACAGGTTAAAAACGCAACCCTTGAGGTTGGACCCTGTCTTACAAAGCAGGTTAAATATATTACACGGGGCATCAGACCCCTTTTGCACAAAGCACTCCATTTAAAAATGTTTCCAAGTAAGGATTCTAAGACCTTACATTTATTCAGAACCTTCTTAAGCAGGTGGTATCCAGAATCCCTGATAACCACACCCTAGATCTTCTGCTGCATTTTCCATGTATATAATATATTATATAGTGAAGTCAATGATTGGCAAGTTGTGGTAATATTAAAAATTAATATTTAAAATATATATCACCATAATTTGCAAAAAGGATCACTTTAAAAGGATTCAAAAGCTTGTGCTATATCTGTCAACATAACAATCTCAAAACAAATTTATCTATTTGAAGGTAGGATTATATTACATTGATAATATATAATGATGAGTATATGGATATAATTTATTGATATTCACTTATTTCAGATTTTTGTACGTATTTCTGCTTTTGTGTGAATATTTTAGCGAGTGTACACAAGTTATTTTAAGATGCATGTTTAACAAGCCCACATGCCTGCCACATTGAAATACTTCAAGATCACGGAAATATAACTCGTTGCCACGACAACACGGGGAGGTCGGCAAGTACCAATCATCAGTCCGAGGCTCAAATCAAAAGTATTATTTCGAGTGCAAGTTTAGGTATCGATAAATGATATCTTATAACCGCATCGTCATAGTTACTTATTAAATTATATTTACCTGTAATTCGGCTTAAAAGTGGATAAGAATAAAACTTCCGTCGGTATGTACCGGCTTTGTAAATGGCACTATTGCTTCGTGACAACGTGTCAGGTGGAATGCCCCGCGAAGTGTGGGCGGTAATAGGGGGATCTCCCTTAACGCGGATACGCATGCGGATGCGCGCAGTACCGCAGGTTTCCTCATGTTACCAATTTCTCTATACGCGGACCAGCACGAACCTCTAAAACAAATCCATTTCCCAATTTTCTTCTGTATATCAGATAACAAAGTATAGGAATAATAACTGCATTTATTATATTACGGACGTCAGTCACATTCCGGCACCTCGATGAAGTTACACAACCACTTCTTTATAAAAGAACTCGATCGTAAGCCCTAAATCATTAAAATAATTTAGGCAACATTTGATTGATATTAAAAATTGATGGAAATAAGCAAATGTCAGTTTACAGGCTTAAAGATTACACAAATCTTGTTTGCATAACGAAGCATCAGAACAATAAAAATTAGTATGGATATTAATTAATGGCATTAACGTAACATTGAGAAAATTAGATATTATAGACCAAGTCCAGTTTGATTAATCAGTGTATAGAGTGTCTTTTCGATGTCATCGCACTTATAAAGCTACCATTATAGACTCATTTTCCAAAGTCATAGCAACGAGGAAAAACATATCTCTATTTTATATTTATAAAAATCACTAAGTCTTATCATTTGATAGCTTAAAATAGTAAGATATAGAATAAAATAGTAGTACAGTCCAACCTGTCTGAACGACCACCTGTGAAATGCGGGCACCTGGCTATTACGACCAGTATATATCAGTCCCTTTTGAAATTCCGTTATATTATCTATAGATAAAACCTGTGAAATACGACCACCTGGCTATTATGGATTACGGGCAGTTTTTCCTGACCAAAGTGACATATTACTAATTAATTGACCTGCCTAATGCGGGCACTCTATGTGCTACTCACTGACCAGCGCTGATCAGTCGGTGGATTGACCATGCGTGAAATTGCGGTCACTTGCACCGCTGCTATTTGTTTTACTGGTGTGCGTGCATGTGTACGGAGCAAAGACGGGTGATTATTTGGACCCTGGGCCGAACCTGGGCCTGGAGCCCCAGGCGGGCAACGTGACTGGCTCACACCACCTATCAATCCACATGAATGGAGGTACCCCTAAGTTAATCTTTGATCTGTGCCTCTGAGATCTGTCTTTTATCTATTTCTAAAGTGCATTACATCATATTACGCAGATAAATACATGTACATTTGTGTGCAGTTACAAATCACAGGTAACACCAAGATCGTTTCCTCCTGCAAATATGTTTTTATTCATAGTCATAAAGATGGTCTAATATGTTTATTTCTGTCATACATATCAGCTAGATTTTCTGCAGTTACTAATGTTCAGAACCTGTCAAATACAACCACCTGTCTATTACGACCACTTTGCCCAGTCCCTTGGATGGTCGCATTAGACAGGTTCGACTGTATATATTAATTACGGGATAAGCATTAATAATCGTTTTTATAAAATTATTCGAAACACATACCATTAGTTTATTTTTATATTTCGAAAGCGGATGCCATAATGTAAGCTATAATACATCCTCTTTCTGGTTGCTATATAGCCCCATGGAGAATGAATTTTTAAAGGTTTCCAAAAGATGACCATGTATGCGATTCAGTATGACGATTGTGATATACAAGTTGCATTATAGGCCCCCACTAATATAAATATGTTATGTCAAATAAATTAAAAACTGTCACAAATTAAACAAAACTGCACTCACGGTAAATCACCTGCATAATGGACTTGCCTTTCGCATTAGCAGCTGTTTCATCCGATATGTTTATTGATGTATGTTGATTTATAGGAATCCCGTGTTATTTCTAGTTCGCAAATCTACGTCATATATAATTAAGGTAAGTTCTATATAATAGATGATCAAAACATAAAAAAATATAACTTTAATGTTGCATTTCATCAATTAAAATAAAAGTAATAAATATTTCCCAAACATTTGATAAACTAAGGTGTAATATTCCTGATAGTGCGATATGTTGTATAGGGAATAATAATTTTCCGGCAGCCGACATTGGTCCGCAAACGGCGTGCGGATTCGCGTTTAGGTAAATCTCGTGATGATCTGGTGTACCAGAAATATATTTTACCATAATAATATAAATGGCCCCTGGTGGACGCTCTTATAATAATTTACACAGCGCTTTACCCATAGGCCAACTACCTATATCGTAAGCGCTGTTTGTTATGACCTTGTATCCTGAATCTCTACACAAGAGGGGAGCACTGTGGGGATACATTTTAGTCTATTGTGAGACAAAATTATTTGGATATTGTAATCTTGTACAAGCTTTTCGAAATCAATAAATATGTGTTTACCTTGAAGCGATTTATAATTTGAACAGTTCTAATAAAAGTGTACAAAAAAAAACTTTATTCAAAATATTAATTTACGTTGTATATATATGTATATTCATAAGTATATAATTTAATATACATTAAATCTTACGTACACTATATTCATTATATATTCATTAAATTTTCATTATATATATGCTTATCTGTGATATATATATATATATATATATATATATATATATATATATATATATATATATATATATTACTCTGTTGTTATGAAAACTAAAATAAAATTATCTTATCAATAGGCACATATTTAATATTTTTTTATGGATAAATTGTGACTTGTCCATATTTCAATCCTTGATCTTACCCCACGCGGGATTATAGGGTGTGTGCCCTTACATATATACATTAATTATGTATAACAAATATATTAACAAATCATGAACTTTTACCCATATACTTACCGTTACATTTCTTCATGATATATTAGATCTATATCGGTTACTAAAAGGTTACCATTTTATGTTTGACTTATTTCTGGAAATAAAATAACAGAGAAAATGGCAGAATCTTTGTAGTGTTCAAAGAGTAACCATTAATAATACCACTTAAGGTTACCTCGATTTCGTACAGTATCAAAAGGGGAACAAGGGGAAATTTTGCAAATCCATTATTTTTCTATGATGACTTGGAACAAAGGACATGTTGATTTAATTCATCTAAATTATAAAAATTTACTCATCTGAGATATTAAACGTGTATTCAACAATAAAACTAAATAATTGTCTACGATTTGAAAATGTTCGTTTCAGGCCTTGAATTTCTCACATATAATAATGCCAAAGAAAGTTGATCAGTTGATCATGCAGTCAAATGCCAAAGAAAAAGAAATAATACTCGTAATTTTACCTTTATTGTAAATATATAGAGAAGAAAATGCTTTTACATAATTTTAATTTAATACTCACTGAAAACAGACAAATATGTTATGTTTCAATTGACAGCAGATTTATATAAGTCCGGTTCGTCACCCGGCCGGACTTGGCCTCCGACATGAGTCCCCCGACACGCGACTTCTGGGTTTAGGTCGGTACCTGGTTGTTTATACATGTGAGCACAGGACAGTGGCCTTAGTGCGTACTCCGGCGAACACAATCAAATCAGTAAATTGAAATTACCTGCAGCTTCTGATTAAGTCTGTGTTCGAGATGGCTGGTCGAGGAAGGGGCAGAGGAGTGATGCAGCTGTCTGGGTTACGAAAACCTGGAATGAAGGTGGTACCAGTACCTCCCTCCCCTTTTTGGCCCGAGTATAGAATCCGGCCTACATTGCCAAGATGGGTCTAAACTGACTGGACTGTCTCATATTACTTGTAGTAATCAACATAAGCCTTGACATGCTTGATGATATGACATCTACCAGTGTGTCTACATGCCTCGGAGCCACTATAGAACGCGGGCATCGCTTCTATTGAGGAACATATGAATAAAATTGTCTCCTCTCATTCCCTATTTTAACTCCTACTTTTCCCTGTAGGTGGCCCTACACTCAACTCTTCTAACATAATCAACTACTAAGCATCAAAGTCGCCTGAACCGGGAATCGAACCTACGATCTGTAGACTAGGAGCCCTACACGCTACTAAGTGAGCCGTGAAGACAAGATACCAGCAGGAGCAAGTTTTGTTCATTTATATCTGCGATTGAAGAGGCATCTGTCGCGAAAACGGGAAACCATTTACTATTTTAACAGGAAAATTAAGCTTTAGCACCCCCCGGTTCAGACGGGGAACCCAGGTTCCCCGAACCCCTCCTCCTCTAATATAATAAACTCCAGCTATGAGCAAAATTAAATACGGGAATTCTGAGGAAACTGATATTTATCGGCCTTTTCCAGGAAACAATTTATTATGCGACACCCGTTGTACCGGCGGTAGGCCCATGCCTCTTCTTACTTCTCCATTACATAATTGATGAATCCTAAACATAAGTACATTACGTCCTTCCATATACACCCATAACCTTGTCCATGTAGGCTGGATCTATACTCGCTCCCTAAAATTATGTCATGACCAAGCAAACATTTTGTCCAAGGCATGCCATATGATATCACACTTACTTGACAAAGGAAAAATTCTCTATTTTTATAGCTCAGCTGACTATAAGTCATCTGAGCTATAGCAATGGTCCTTTGTTGGTCGTTTGTCCATTAACAGGACATGTTTTGATATCGTACATCCAAAATTCACTTCCACACAGTTGGATGTCCTTTAGTTCTTCTACCAAACCCAAAACTGGATCCCTGTGACTTGGTTGAATCATTTGAGAAATTAAGGGAAAAGCCTATAATATCTCCCTCAACTAACCAACAGTGATTTGAAAAGGGAATTTTTAATCAATTTGACTTAACCTTTTTTTTTTATAAATAAAATTAAACATGTTTTTAAAGATTTTTTTAAGGAATAATCAAGAAGATGCCATGTTGTGGCATTGTTTTTTTTTTTATTTTATCTGTAAAAAACAATGTTTGTTTAAATTAAGTATAAGCATTTTATGATTAAAAAAATATGTATTTGTATGCATAATTTTACATGACCAAACTAATAATGCTACAGCTTATAATTCTAAATTTACGTATTTTTTATATTGCAAATTTGTAAAATCAAAACAAATCAATATTTTAAATTTTATTCATTAAACACATTCTTATTATACTACCAAAAATGGACATGCTGAAAAAGATAGGGTTTAATAAAAAATTAAAATTGTTATTTCCCTGCCTCAGCAGAAAGTGAAATAAAATTATCAGACCTTATTGTCCACATGTCTGTCTATCTGTAAATATTTCATATGCAACAGAGTAATAGAAAAACAGACACTGGTTTTTCCATGGCTGTCATGTCAGAGTATTGGTTTGGTAGTCATATATTCAGAGTTTGATCTTTAGATTTTTTTTGCACTAGCCCGTCGGGCTAGTGGCTGTAATCTTGCACTGGCCCGCACCAATTTGCACTAGCCCCCTTTTTGGTGGTATTTTTTAAGCAGTATTTCTCTAGTATGTAGTATTTTATGTGGTATTTTAATTTCATCAAGAACACTATAATTGTCTAAATAAAAATAGTATTTGAATATTTAAAAGTGTTTAGTGATACTAGCACATGCAGCTTTGAAGCTCAGCTGTTACGTGAAACATAACTCCTCTCTCCAACAGTAAAGCTGGTAAAACAAAGTAAACATAAGTGTATTTCCAAAACAACTTTAATGTCTTAGGTGACCACTTCAGCTGGGGCAAACACTTTCACCCCTCAGCATTGTCTCAATCACTTAATTATACATATAAAAGCAGTTGTGTAAAACATCAGACCATACTAAAATTTGTAATATTACGCATGGACATTAATTGAGGCTTATTTCTCATATTTTTTTTCAAGTATATATTGTCACTTTCTCATTTTTTTTTTAAACCTCTCATAAAAAAAATTATTTTTTGCTGTAATTAATGGCTTAGCGAGCAATGATGATCTCTATCAGGCATACGCCTAAACAAGAAGCGCCGTTTGGTCAGGTAAGATCAGTTTACTTCAAAGACTATTACTAAAATGAAATTTACAAAGGCAGTAAAAAAGAAACACAACCTAACAAACACGGTTGCTAAAATTTTATGCATGTTTCGATCAGCTGTGGCCTGTAGAAACGATTTCCCTGTTTGCCACAAACCCTGTCATTGTCACCACAAACTGATGAAATCACGCAATTTTTGCAGTACCAAACATCTGATTTTTATTGAGCATTAGACAACGTCAGTTGCAGTTTCCAGTAAATGGGCCGCGTCATTTGCTTTATATACTGTTGGTGCCACCGTCAACGTAGCTGAAAATTATAAACACCGAAAGTGACATGGTGTCAGTGAACATTTTCCCTCCAAAATAGTCATGAATGAAGTCACATAGGGTGAGTTTTAACTACGAACCTCTTATTAGCCTTCTGCTTATAACACGTGACAGCTCCACCAATCACAATATCTTTTGTGTGGGCCAGCCTGCCTGGGCATGTGTTTATGCAAATCAACGTGTTACATGGTTTTAATGCCCACATCGGCCGGTGACAGTGTGAAATTTAAAAAAAAATTTCATCAAATGTGACGGGGAAGAGCTTCCGCTTTATTTGTAGTCAAATCAGAACCTTTTCTAATTGCTCAATGTTTTTGCAGGCGGTTTTGCCCGCTGTTGCGCCCAAGTAACAAACATTGGTGCTCAGAATAAACGATCGGCACCTTCAGGAAATACCTTTTTATTATAGAAATTAAGAGCATCTAGGAATAACAGAAAGGCTGTCTTTGAAGCACATGAAGGCGGATTTTTACCTGGCCAGATGTGTTTGCGGCAGATTATACCAACAAAAATTATTTACAGACAAGTCCAAAAAAATTTCTCTTTTTATTATAGAAATTAAGAGCATCTAGGAATAACAGAAAGGCTGTCTTTGAAGCACATGAAGGCAGATTTTTACCTGGCCAGATGTGTTTGCGGCAGATTATACCAACAAAAATTATTTACAGACTAGTCCAAAAAAATTTCCAGCCACTGTCGAAAATCTCGATCGGCCGGGTTAGCCCCAACACAGTTTTTTTAAGGATGACCTGAGTGCCATGACCCATGGGTCCCTCATTGCTTTTAGAATTGAACACCAAATATGACAATTCTTGATTGAGTTTAAAACATGTTTTTAGCTCAGCTGGCTATAAGTCATCTGAGCTATAGTCATGATCCTTTGTACGCTGGCTGGCTGTTAACAGAGCACATTTAGAAACCTTTGGACCCATTCACTATGCTTCGGCCTTTTGAAATCAGTTCGGCAAAGTTAGAACAAAAGGCCTCACTCACACCTATGTTTTGACTTTGCCGTCCTGATTTCAAAAGGCCGAAATGTAGTGAATGCTTCGGACCTAGATCTGAGAGTGCACATAGTGCATAATATAATATCTGGAAAAATTCTGAGAAATCTCAGAATAAAAATTTGGTGCACCTGAGAACCCACTTGGAAAGTTGAAAAAGTGTTCAAACAGATCAAACAACTATTAAAGAAACTGGTATAACTCTTAATCCATACCTGATAATTGGTCCATTATCACACTTTTTCTGACAGCCAGCTCTAGTGTGTAGCATATTTTAATGCAAGCACCAAAATTAGATAAAAAAGTATGTTAATCGATAACTGTTATTGATTTAACTTCAGGGGAACAGTCCAGATCCTTCAACATTGACAGCAATGATAAAAAACTTGAATATTGAAGCCAGCACTGAAGAAGTCAACAGCATAAAAAAGACCGTCACAGAACAAGCAACAAGTAAAAGTAAACTTGAGGAAGCAGTCGCTGCCATTTATCAGAAGTGTTCCAAGAACTGGGAGTTCGCTAAAGTCGGGGCACAGATCTGTGGTCAGCTGGTAAACCTGGAGGCAGACGGTGTCAAATTTCGAAATTGTTTGTTATCACAAATCCAGACAGACTTTAAAAGTGAGTATGGACTGGAAATAACATGCAACGAGTCTCTGTCAAGGTTGGCATGCCCCTTTATTAGACCTTTAATAACAATAATTTTCTTCAACAGATAATTACCACTTTTGGTTGGAACAGAGTAAAGTAGTGGAGTGTAGTCAGTGAAGTCAAGTAATGACATTGAGGACAATACATGATTATAAATTAGTAAGCCATATGGCTGCCAGGGTGTTAATTCAAGCAGCCATAAACATAGATAAGTAAATGCGCTAAGTGAATCCCATGTATCAAGGAATTTAAAGAACTTTATATATAAATAAAAAGAAACTAGGTGCAATTATTAGTTCGGAAGTGGCCTTTGTGGTTACTGAAGTTATTAACAGAAATTTCATTGTTCATCTTTTTAACATGGAATGTTGAACATCAGGAATTTTTCATAATTTATTCCAATGGGTTATAAAAAAACACTTCTTGATTGTGAGCTCACACTGAAGAATTTTGATTTAAAGGGACATAATCAGGATAAATAATACGCCTATTCTTTCACACTATTGGTTCAGTTTTGCTTTATACAATAATTTCCCAGCAGAACCATCTGATTACACAGTCTCATTTCCTTGCATATGGCTGTTTAACACCATGTTATGGCTGTGCGTGTTGGTAAACACAGTCCATGTGTGTCTGTTTACCATAACAAGGCCACATGACTGGAGATCTGATTAAGAGGGGCAGCATGCAGTGTTTAAGCCAGAGGGAACATGTATTATATTTTTTTGGCTTAGTCAGTCAGAGCATCTCCTGATTGACACATGTTGTGGCTCCATGCTGCACACGGCCCCACGCACTGTGTTTACCGGTATGTTGACACCGATCACGCCTGGTCCACCGTTTTTTAACACTCGTTTACAGAAGTAAGCAAACGGTTACAAGGCAATATTTTGGCAGGTACAGATTTATTCAAAACAGAAGAAGCTATTTTCTTGTTAACTCAACATGCTTTATAGTTGATTTGGCCCCTTAAAACATTCACAGCAGAAATGTATACTGTCAAACCATTCCAACTTAGAACTTTTCTTTAATTAACAGTTTTTCTCATATGTGGTCACAAAAACACATACAGTGGAACCACTGATTAACAGACACCTGTGGGTCCTTGATGTTATATAAATTAGAAATGTCCATATTAGAGAAGTTACAGATACCTGTATCTCTGTATCACATGATCAGGCCATCCTTAAAAATTTCTGTGTTGGGGCTAACATTGGTCCAAAAAAAGTCATCAGGTAGGGAGGAAAAAAATATTTTTTTTAAAGGAGGATCTGGAGTTTACTACACCTTTTTTTACCGGAGATTAGCATATGCGAGGTTTATGTCAAATTACATACCCGTACTCCATTCATTCCTTGCCTCGATACCATTGAAACATGCACAACAAGGTATCTCTGAACAGATTTTGTGTTTTATTACAGGCTTAAAATCCTGTACTTGGGTTTAAAATGTTTTAGTACATGCTTTGAACATGTACATGTCAAACATTCACATATTTTAAAAGTTATCAAGTACTTTTCCAATAATGGTCAAGCATGTTATCATGGAAGCATTATAACTGATGTATATCCCATTGCACAGGTTCGCATTAGGCCTGTAAGCCTTGTTCTGGATCTCACATGAATTTGCAGACAATTTTATTTTGTGTTGTATGCGAGTGCCAGCATTGTAGGAATGAGTGCAGTTTGAGATTTCCTTTGCAAGTGAAGAGGTATAATTAAGAACGACGGTAATAAATAAACTCTTTAGTAATAGTCAATGCCTAATAAGGTAGTAGAATATATAAAATGTTTATATAAATATATGTAAAACTACTTTTTGAAAGATGAAACCATATATTGGATGTCGGTACCCTGATTAGGAATTTTATTTCATCGGTGTTGATGTATATACAAACAAAATCTTGGTCAAGTTCGAAGATGGGTGACCTTGACTTATTTCTCGACGTTTTAGAGCGAATTATTAAAAATAACCGGCGTGTGTTAACATTTACCATGTGAGGAGGATATCTCCAAAAGTATTCAACACAGAAATTTCATTTCTTTGGTGCTGATACATATCAACAAAATCTCGGTCAAGTTCCAAGATGGATGACCCAAGGTCACAGAGCTTATAATAGAAAAAAACTTAGGAGCTTATTTCTAAGGAACCACTGGATGGATTGTTTTGGAATATGGAATTGTTATTGGCCTTGATGATCTCGTGCAAAGACTGGGGCCAGCCTTACATAGTCCATACCTCTCTAGTTCCAATTCACAACTTGAACAAAAGACATATTTACAGATCTACATCCATGTGAGAACAAATATTTCATGAATACTTGTTACTGTTACCACCCATAAATACTGCTCTTTTGGCTGAGGGCTTTTGTCAGTTTTTGCTGATATTCTAGTATTTTTCTGTAATTAATGACTGATCTCTATCTCGTCTACGTCTAAACAAGAAATGCCGTACGGTCAGGAAATATCTGTTTATTATAAAAGCTATTAATAAAATGAATTAAATTTACAAAGGCAGTTAAAAAGAAACACAAGTAAAAAAAAGACAGTCGCTTATATGTTATGCCTGTTCTGATCAGCTGTTACCGGTAGAAACGATGCGTCAGACACCACGCAAAACCCTGTCATGATCGCCACAGAACTGACGAATTCACGCAATTCTTGTTATACCAAACATGTGATTTGTGGAGATCGTGCGTTACACATCGTCAGTTGCAGATTCCATTAAATAGGCCTGCTTCATTTGCTTGATATAGGCCTACTCACGGTGCCACCGTGAGTGTTGCTGAAAAATTAAAACCAGCGTAAGCGACACGATGTCGGTGAACATTTTCCCGCCAAAATAGTGATGAATGAAGTCACATGGGGTGAACTTTTACTACGGACCTCTTATTGGCTCTCTGGCTATGACGCGTGACCGCTCCGCCAATCACAAGAACGTTTGCGTGGGCCAGGCACGTGTTTATGCAAATCAACGTGTCACATGGTTTAAATGCCAACATTGGTCAGTTGACAGTATGAATGCCGAGAGAACTTTCATTTAATCAGTTAATGCGACAGCGGTAAGCTTCCGCTTTATTTGAAATCAAATAAGAACCATTTCTAATTGCTCAGTATTGTTTTTCAGCCTGTTTCGCCAGAACAACGAAATTTGATGGCGGTTTCCCGGCAGTTTTTCTACTCTCGCGCACGAGTGTAGCGATCGTTCCACGTGTATATATAAAGGCACAACCTGACTAATTGTTAGGGCTCAAATTAAACGATCGGCGACGTTGGGTAATACCTTTCATTATGGAAATTAAGTGCATCTAAAAATGTAATAGAAGGATTTTTTTTTCTAGCACATGAAGGCAGATTTTTACGGGCCCAGGTGCTTGCGGCAGATCATATAAAAATATTAATTTGCAGATATGTCCAAAAAAAAATTCCAGCCTCAGCCAAAAATCACGACCGGCCGGGTTAGCCCCAACACAGAACTTTTTAAGGATGGCCTCACTTCAAATGTATTAAATAGAGGGATGTCTGTAAATGGAAGGTCCCAATAAGAAAGGTTTTCATGTCTTTCTAATTATTATCTCAGAGGTCTGGGATAATCTTAAAAGCCTTTATTCTTCTATTTCAGGGAAAGAGCAGTTGCGCAACTCGGACCTCCAGAGATACTTGGGCTGCATGGCTTTTCTGTGCCAAGTGTTTAAATATGTCAAGACCATCAATGGAGAGTACATGAAACCCCTGGTGGAACCTGTTACTGAGGCTCTGCTGGAGCTTGTAGGTGCAGACTCCAACGAAGAGGAGATTGACTGTGGTGTATTACAGGTTTGTAATCATAAACAGAGCAAATCTGGGAAAAATGAGGCTTAAAATCAATGCAGTGGATTACTGTGGACCCTTCCAATTAGCCAAAGACACTGGCTTGATCTGATAGTTTGTCTGTTTTAAAGATTTTATATAACTTGCCATGTATAATAATTTCAGCAGTTGGCTGTGACCACCAGTTCCTGTGATTTGTAAACTATATGGGAGTTCTAAATGGCTAACATCTGCCATCCATGTATATATGTTGTAAATAGAGCTTGTTTGTGGTGTTTGCATAGAACCCCTTAAATGAGTGAAAATTAGGCTGTTTATTTACTTATTAAATCAATTCTTCTTACAATATGTTACCAATTTTTTTTTTTTTGTATGTACTGTAGATAACGTTTAATGATAGGTGTTACTTCACAATTGACAGATTCAAGCCACAGGAAAAATACTTG
Source organism: Sipunculus nudus (assembly GCA_026874595.1). Lineage (NCBI taxonomy): Eukaryota > Metazoa > Annelida > Sipuncula > Golfingiida > Sipunculidae > Sipunculus > Sipunculus nudus. The sequence continues at coordinate 46,356,289 of CM049309.1, forward strand.
AAACTTTGAGCAAAAAGAACGCTGGGAAGGTCATGCTGGAGGTCAGAAGAAGAATAATGTCACCAAGGTTAGTGAAGATACAGTGACCGGCCCCATTAAGGCTGGGGGTCTGGTTCAGTAATTCAAGACATCTTGTTCTTTTCCAGGTATATCCTTTTGTTTCATATGAAAAAAAATCTCTTGTTCTTATCCAAGTATACTCATGTAAAGTATCCATGATGTGTTTCATAGGAAAAAGTAAAATGCTGTTGTTGTGTGTTATGTGGCAGTTTTTACTATAAGGGTACAAATAACTTGCAGGTATTTTTGCTGTTGTTATTTTCAATAGTATACTTCTGATGCTTATTAGTGCAGTCTTGTGTTCTTTTTTTAACCAGTTCTCTAAAAAAAGAGAGGTGAAATTCACCCTAAACAGCACAAACCATTTAACCTAAGATGGATGGTTGCATTTGTGAGGTATGTATGTAAGTTGAAAGGTCACTAGTTGGAAATCACCCTTTGCATAACTCTTGTCCTCCTGACTTGCCATCAGATGTCTTTGTTGAATGCGTTTTGATTATTTTGGCAGCCCCCCCCCCCCCAACATATTATTAAAGGGGCCCAATCACCTATCTGACTTTTATAAACTAAACATAATCCCTTGGAGCTTTTATAGAAATAGGCCAGAAAATATGGATATCACTGCATACAGGCTGCTTGTTTAGTTTATATCAAAGTGTTTATAATATGTGGAGGCCCGCTAAAATAATCATAACAAATTCAACAAGGGCATCAGGCAGCAGGTCAGATAAGCCAGAGCTTTGCAAATTACGTTTTGCAACAAGTGACCTTTCTACCCTGCATATATGCAACCTACCACCTTAGGTTGCATGATTTTCCAATTTGTCAACAATGCTATGTTTACAAACATGTTGTTGATAAACAATTTCCTACATCTTTCACGAATAAGAACTCACAACCAAAATTACCCTTAGATCATTAATTTGTACTCAGAGGCATCTGGAAATCACATAAAATCTTTTCAAAAGTTTGGTGAATGGGCCCCTGTAACATAGATAAAATCAATACTTACAGCCTGTGTGCAGTTGGTTTAGTATTTTCTTGTCTTTTTTTATCAGATTTTTAATGAATTATCTTTAGTTTATAGGCTTCAGTTATAGGCCTGCTTAAAGGAAACACACAGAATTTAAATATAAATTTATGTGTTTGATTGCTGTTGGATAAACATGTGCTCCTGAAGTATGTGTGTGTAATATTGCTTAATTTTGTTTGCAGGACCCCAAAGAGAGTACGCTGTTTTTGTCTGGAGGTGCTAGAGACATATTTGATTGGCTGGGAACCTCTTTCAGAAGATCTACACTCTTTCTATTGTGACACTATGGCAGATATTGAGGCACAGTATGACTGAGCTACATGTGCTGCCCTCTGATGGAACATTGAGGAATTACTGTGATGCATTTGGCCACTATCCATCTGTCAAGAGATTTTTGTCCATCCCAGTAAACCTGGATGCTCGCCAGCTTTGACACTGCCTCATGGAAATTAATTGAAAATTAGAAGGCCCATGACAGTCATTATTTCATTTAATATCCCACAACTGTCGTAGGAGTATCCAATTATCAATTTTTCCTTAATAGTGAAGCAAACTGCTGCCCCTTGATCACTGCTAGTACACATTCTAAAATTAAAATCAGTCTCTTCATTATGGTATATAAGAACTTATGGAGGTTTCAAAACTGATTTATATCTTTGACATTTTATGTATTTGAACTGTACATTTATCTGTATTTTTTAACCTTTATGTGTTCTTAACATTTTATATTCACCATGTGCAGTTGTTATGATATGTTCTTATTTTTTTCATAAGTGAAATGTGAAAAAAAATGATGAAAAAAAGTTAAAAAAAGAATTACAGATACATTTCTAATATAGATATGCTTTAAAATCATAATTTTGATGTTTCCATACATATTCTGAAACATTAACTGATACTTTGTATAAAAAGTTAAAAAATCATATTTTGTTTTAAAATTCTTAATTAGTCTGTCAGTGTTAAAAAACTGAAACTTTAAGCTTTTGGTAAATGTCATGTCCAAATGGTCCAGAAGCAGCATTTTTGGTAATATTAAGGAAAATTTAAAAATGATTTAAACAGAGTCTGAAGTGACCTTAACAGTAATCAAACAGTTTCAAGATCCAGGTTCTTTGGCCATCATTGCAAATATGACATGTTCAGTATATATGATATTGTGGTGACCCATCAGTCAGGATGGTTTCCTGTCCTCAAGACTAGAGTCACTAGATCAGCATGATGGCAGTCACTTGTTATTGCATTGATATTGTTTTTACAAGTATGAATATATTTAAAATATTTTAACTCAGCAGGTTACCAAACTTTTCAAGTTACTGATGTTTTAGTCTTCATTATTATGATAAAAAGAAACACCTTGAGTACACTTCAAAAGCCAGTTTTGTCAAGTTTATGTACATGTTTATTAGAAAGATTAATCAGTTTTATTTATTATTCATGAAATAGATGCTAAGTGGCTTGATGAAGCAAAGTCCCTGTAAGTGGAGGTACTGCAGCCTTGATGGTAGAAAATGGAAGAACTAGTTAAGGCAACCATAAAAAATATATATGAATATAAACAGCTATCAGGCCAGTTAATGAAACAACCTGTGGTGGCAAAAACCCCTCCATATAAGTAATACCAGTAGAAGTGCATCTTAATATAATACTCTATAAACCAAAGCACAGAGTTCAGTTATTGGTGCCCCTTAGTCCTTTCAGTTCAGCATTGATGCATTATATATCATCATTCATAAACATGTGACAGGATTTACATGCGATAGATGATGCTGCCAAATTGGTTATGCTAATGTATTTTTTACTATAAAGAGGCCAGACACCATTTTTAAATCCAAATGTTTGGACTGATAGTATTATTATTATTAGTAGTAGTAGTATTAAAACTTAAAACAGACGGTGCTTCTTATAGCTTGCCAATCCTGTCAGCCCTTGTGGTTCAAAATTGACTGTCACCTGAGCATGAGATTAACAGGGCTGTGATAAAACGCCAGTGCACTGATACACCACAAAGTCAGATGTCATATCAGTGTTATCAGATGCTCTTGTATCGAGATATATATGATATTTTAAAGTACTTATTAACTTGTCATAATGTAAATTATCTTCTGCTTTCAGTTCAATTTAGCTTAATACAAAAGTTTCCGAGCAAAATCACCAAGGCTTACATGCTCGTTGTCTGTTTTTCACCTGTTATATATATTGTTTTGGTTCTCTTTGTTCATAAGTACAGTCTATGTGTATCTGTTTACTATAACAAGACTGCAGTTATGATATTGTGCATCCATGAAAACTTGCAATCAAGTAAGGAAGATGTATGTGTCAAGAATCAAAGATAAGGCCAAAAAAAAAGTATGGTTCTCCGGCACTTTTTTCCGAAATCAGTGGGGGCAGGAGATATTTATTTTTTCATTTATTTGTATGTTCTAGATAACAATGTCATATGATCAGGAACAATCATAAAATAACAGATTTTTTTTTGCTAAACTGGTAAAAACACTACATTTCAAGGATTCACTACATTTCAAATTGTATTATTTTATCTCTGTTGCAAGATGAAAATAAAAATAAAAAATTTTGATGCCGGGGGTTAAAATTGACTCGGGCAGTGCCTGAGAACCATACCTCTTATTTTTTTTTGCCTAAATCAGATTTTTTACTGTTAGTTGCCAACTTGATGAATGATATGTTTATGTTTATCTGTGTTGCATTAATTCTGGTGCAAGTTAATTTCTGCTGTGTATAAGTATAAGGGAATTGTTTCACAACATAGTCTTAGCAGATACTGTTATATTTCCAGGAGAGAACACTGTATTTCATACATACTTAACATTCCTGTTAAAAGAGCTGGCACCTGTAGTCACCCTACATTTAATAATAATCGGGTTAGTCAGGAATGATTTGAATAACACCTGGCTAGTTACTACTTAGTTAAACCAGTGCAAGGGGCAGTTTCAAATGCATTTTCAAGTTTTCTTTAAGATTTGGGCAACATTATGGTGAACAGTGCATATCAGTTATATATGGTTAGGATGTACAATTTTGTGAAGGAGTAAGGCGGAATATTAGTTTGTATTCTCCACTGTTATGTATCCTGTGTGTATTTATGAAAGAATAATATGTGTATGTTATACCCCCATACTGTTATCTGTCATGTATTGTATCATGATTGAAGTGTGCAGTATCCTAGCAGTATCGTTTATGATTAGTCCCACAGATTATTATGATTCCTTTAAATTCTTTCTTACCTTCTTTGTACTGACTGATTTTCAGGTCACTGTATCATTTTATTTTTTATATATTTGGTTTATACAAAGGGACAGAGAGAAGAGAAGAGTACAAGAATATGTTACATTTTCAGTTACTGATTTTTAGCTCAGCTGACAGTAAGTCATCTGAGCTATAGCGATCACCCTTTGTCCGTCGTCCGTCTGTGCGTCCGTCCGTCTGTCTGTCCGTCTGTCTGTTAACCTGGCACAAATCGTAACCGCTAGACTTAGAAACTTGTAACTTGAAATTCTGAGAGGTCCATGAAGAATCTCCTTGGAAACCAGAAATGAGGTCACTGTTACCCATATCCCTCGAGCTATGGGGCCCCAAAGTCCCCCCCAGAATAGTCAAAAATTTCATACAAAAACTTCAATATCTCATTAACTGCATCACTGATGGTCATGATTTTTGGCATACATATTAATCATGTGATCTTCCATCAGTCCCTGCAGACTGGTGGCGCCACCTGTATTTTTCGATTTTTTACGATTTTTAGCTCAGCTGACTATAAGTCATCTGAGCTATAGTCGTGGTCCATTGTCCGTCGTCCGTCAGTCTTGCTGTCTTGCCGTCTGTCCGTCCGTAGATGTGGCACGTTTTGAAAGCTTAAGACCTAGGAATCCAAAATTCAGCATAATGTTAGAAGTTCCCAAGATCTCCTACCAAGCCGAAAACTGGGTCTTTGCGACTTCGTTCCTTTGAGAAATTAAGGAAAAACCTCAATTTTTTATTAAAATCCTATTTTCACACTTCAGGAATGCCTAATATCAAAACCACTCATCTGTTTTTCCTCATATTTACCATAAATATTCCTCTATATAGTTCCTATGTACATGCCAGAATATAAGTCTGTAAAGTATAAATTCTTTAAGTTATGGGCCCAAACATAATGGACTTTGTAAAAAATCAGGAAAAATAATAACTGACTTAACATGAAAAATTTTGAAACTAGAGTCTATTTTCTCAAGTATATAACTATGTTTAATTAATTTTCAATTGTTTACCCAAAATTAGATCTGAATTTTGTAAATTTTTTAAGTTATTAGCATAAAAAAAAATCAGTACCTTAAATTTTGCCCAACTTTGACCATGGCACTTTTTTTCCTGTAAGCACCATTGATTTAATTTTCACAGCATGTAAACATAAATATTTAGTTTGTCTAAATCTGAAATTTGAAAATAAAAGCTTGAAAATTAAGCTAGTTATTGATTGTTTTTTCTGTAGTCACTTGGTTTGATTACAGATGCAGGGTCCCTCTCCAGGTCACTGGAAGTCAGCTATGCCAGGGTTTCTGATTTGTTACAGTCACTGGGGGAGATCCCCTGCTGTGACAGGTGTACAGTTATTCTCATATCACCCCCCCCCCCCATCCCCCCCCTTATAAACTTAAATTAGAAAATAATTGATGTGATAAAAAAATCAGGATTTAATACAAAAAAATAGATGCAATTGAACAAATGTGTAAACTACTGAAATGTCAACAGTTAATCGAAAAACCAACTAATGATCATGGTAATAGTACAGATCATTTGTTCACAAACTGCTCACATGCTTTAGTTTCAACATTAGGAAACACATGGTCAGGTCACAAAATATTTTTTGCAACAATTTCTTGCTCATCAATATAAACCAATCATATAAACCAATCATGGCCTTTATTACCTCTTCCTCTTACACTTTATCTCCATTAGATATTATTTTAGATTTTTACCTTCAAGGTTAACGTCAGCTGAGCACAGTGACCCATAGGTCCCTTGTTTTTCTCTATTTTTGAGACCTTTAAAAATGTGAACATCTGTTAACAAGGCACAAATTGTAAAAACTGGACCTGGAATCATCATTCTTTACACACTGAGAGACCTATGAAAAGTCCCCATGGAAACCAGAAATTGGGTCTCTGTTACCCATATCCTTTGAGCTATGGCACTCCAAATACAGCTCAGAATAATGGAAAATTTGATTCAAAAGCTGAAGTATCTGAACAACTAATGCAGAGATCACCATAATTGTTTGCATGGATATTGATCATGAAGTGTTTCATCAGTTTCTGCAGACTGGTGGCACCACCTGTATTTGTTCAGGTTTTCTTACGAATTTTTTTCTCTATTTTTGAGACCTTTAAAGATATGAACATCTGTTAACAGGGCACAAATCATAACAACTGGACCTAGAATCTTCATTCTTGACACACAAAGAGACCCATGAAAAGTCTCCATGGAAACCTGAAATTAGGTCTCTGTAACCCATATCCTATAAGCTGTATTGCTCCAAAATACCGCCCAGAATAATGAAAAATTTGATTAAAAAAAACTGCAGTATCTCAATAACTACAACACTGATGGTCATGATTTTTCGCATACATATTGATCATGAGGTGTTTCATCAGTTTCTGCAGACTGGGTGCGCCACCTCTAGTTTTTCAAATTTTTACGAATTTTTTCTCTATTTTTGAGACCTTTTAAGATGTAGTTATCTGTCAACAGTGTACAAATAGTAACAACTGCACCTAGAATCTTCATTCTTGTCATGCAAGGTACGCTCTCGAGGCAGCAGAAAACTTGCGCTTCTGAAGAAGCAACTGATTTTCACGCTGCCAGCTTTGACCGTTTATGATATATTTAGACACCAGGTGGCGGTTTGTTGTCCGCTGAAAAAAAAATGTGCGTATGATGTGACAAGCAGCCAATGAGATGCCAATAAACAAACACTCGACAGGCATCCTGGCTCCGCCCATAGCTGCGCTTCAAGCACCCTTTGATAAGTTTACGGTCCAATTTCAATTGCTCCCTCTGCATTCTCGCATCATCGACCGATTCGATTATGACATTATGACTTTGATAGCGTAGCCATGTATCTGTTGTCTGCAGAACTGAAACCAGCCAGCGAGGTGTGCACGCAGCCTTTGTTGTTACGTTTTGGTTTGAATTACAGCTCACCGGCCGGGCATCCTGTGTGCCCAAGGCTCTAAGCAAACCACGTCTGGGGCAATTTTCTCTGAGCCTGTGGCCTGTTCAGACGGTTACCGGGGCGATGAGCTGTCAATCAAAACGAAATGAACATGATTGGCTCCGTGTATTTCTCGCTTGGCAGTGTCTTCTAGCACAAGGTCTCACCTGATTGGACAAAAATACAGTTGTCCCCTCTGGTGTAGCAATTCGGGATACGAGGTCATAGCAAACAGCGCTTACGATATAGGTACTACGCTTATAGTTGAAGCGCTGTGTAAAGAGTGTACATGCAAGGAGGCCCATGAAAAGTGTCTGTGGAACCTGAAATTAGGTCTCTGTTTCCCATTTCATTCAAGCTATAGGACTCCGAAGTATCCCTCAGAATAATGGAAAATTTGATACAAAAGCTGAAGTATCTGAACAAGTAATGCAGAGATCACCATGATTCTTTGCATGTATATTGACCATTAAGTGTTTTTATTAGTTTCTGATGACTGGTAGAGCCACCTATATTTTTTTTTAGGTTTACGCATTTATTCTCTATTTTTGAAATATATATAAATGCAGACACAATCTTGGCCTGTTGGTTAATCTGTTTGATGCTTCAAATGGGTATATACTACCATTCAGATGATAAAATTTCCTTTTGCGAATCTCTTCCCAGTCAGCTGAGCGTCATGACCCATGGGTCACTTGTTATATATTTTGTTCATACAAAGGGACGGGGAGAAGAGAAGAGTACAAGATTATGTTACATTTTCAGTTACTGATTTTAAGGTTGATGCATCATCTCTCTGTACTTTTATGAATAAAAATTAGAAAAATTCAGGGATATAGGAACACTTACATAAGTCATGTATATTTAGGCCATAAAATATCTTTATATAAAAAGTGTTTATAAAATCCTAGTTTGTGTGTGTGTGTGTTTTTTTTTTTAGTAGCGAACATGTGAGCTTATGCGATGGTGCGGCGTCGTGCGTCGTGCGTTGTCTGTACGTTAACCATAGCTATCTCTAAAACGGCCGGAGCTAGCATCACCAAAGTTTTAGCAAATAAACAGTCATCCAAAAAACTATATCGGATTTTTTATTTTTTTTTCTTACTGCATTTTCTAAGATTTTATAGGGAAAAAGCTAAAAAAGCTTTAAAAATCTTCTTCTCCGAAACTGTCCAGCCAAATTGTCCTATATTTCACAGAAATGATCCCTGGAACAATATCTCCCAAGTTTGTTCAAATGGTTCCAGTTCGGAGATTTTTGGCCGAGTTACAGGAGGTTGAACTTTGTCATCTGTCCAATAAAGCATATTAAAATTTAAATCTCAGAAACGGCTGGAGCTATCATCACCAAATTTTATGCCAATGTTGGTCACATAGGTCATATCTGAAATTGAGGTATTGGTGGCGCTACCTGCATCGGCTTTTTTTGTGCGGGGTCATCAGTGCCTGTATCACACCAAGGGCTACAAAAACTTCTTCTCTGAAACCATATGGCCAAAATGTTTAATATCGCACAGAAATGATCCTAGGGTAGTGCTTTCTGAAGTTTGTTCAAATGGCTCTGTTCAGTGACTTTTGCTAAGTTATGGGAAGCTGAATTTAGTCATAAGCCATAACAGCCCATTTTAGTTCAGTGGCTACAAAGATCTTCTTCTCAAAAACCACTGGGCTAATTTCTTAAATCTCACACATTAATTATCCTCAGATGTTGATAATTCAAGTTTGTTCAAGTGGTTTTGGTTCAGTGCATTTTGGCTGAGTTACGGAGAGCTGAACTTAGCCAGTTTGTTGTATCTTCCTATATGAGTTATAAACCTGCGAAACGTTTTTCGACTGTTGCCACTGAAGCCAGTTTGTAAAATATTTTACAAGAATAATCCTTACAATAATTCTTATAATAATTGTCATTAATGGTTCCACATGAATGTTTTTTTGCTGAATTATGGAGATTGAATCGAGTCATTTTACCATATATGTTAGCTGTGTGCTGCTGTTCATCTAGCCTGGCACCAGTTTATCAGCATCTATTACATCATGCCACTAGACATTTAGATTTCAGGTTATCCTTGGTTAATATTGACAAGAAAGAATTTTTAAAGCTTTAAAAAAAATAGATTTACGATTAAAGTTATTCGTCATACCAGGCAATGTGATATTCATGGATATTCAGCTCTCTGTGGCTATATAAATACAACTGTACATGGATTATAAATTATTGGTATCCCTACTTAACTTAATTCAAGAATTTGCCATCAATGAGATATATCTGTATTTTAATTTTGCATTCAGTATGCATCTGTAATAATTTTACATGTATTCCTGATTTCTTTTTTTTATAAAAAGTCAGCTGTAAAGCATTTTGTTTTGGGAAAATTAATTTCAAAGTTATTTCAAGAAGGGACCACTTTTGTGTACAGATGGCAGCACTTGGTTTACCATGGGCAGATTGCCAGTGCCTTGATGTTGGCCATTTGCCAAGAAGATGTTAGCTCTATAAATAGTTTTGGCACAGTGCCTGGATTGGAAGAAGTGCAGCCAGGTATAGGTCAAGAGTTCACTCAGTACAGTAGCTGCATTCTATTTATAGCTTTGGCAGACTGCCAACTGTGTCAGATTATGCAACAGGTCAAGAGTTTTCTCAGAGCAGCCAAGTACAGGTCAAATGTTCACTCAGTCTAGCCAGGTGCAGGTCAAGAGTTCACTCAGTGCAGTAGCTTGAGGCAGCAATTTGTCACAGTTCACTCGTAGGCAACTGCCTTACTCACCTAAGCCTCGTCAGCCCAGTGCATCAAACTCTGGGGAGGTTTGATGTATTGGCCTGATATTTTGACCTGTCTATGCGTCTTTGATGGTATTCTCATTTACAAGACAGGTGGTGCCACCTACATTGACTTTTGCAGTGTATGCGCCTGCTTATTTCTACAGAGGAATTTGATACATCAGCGTAAAATTGGGCATGTTTATCGGGTAGCTTTATAGTGTACAAGACTTGTGGCGCCACCAACAATAATTGTATCCGCCAAAACGAAGTTTTTCGGAGTCTGTGTTTTTGACCAGGTTCCGCCGCCGCGTTCGTTCCCGGAGAACTCCTCTGAGACTACTGGACGGATTTTTCCAAAACTTACACAAATTATCGGGTCACATGTGAACTGGTGCCTAAATAAGTGACCTTTACCTCTGACCTTTCTTCTCTGCCCAGCGTCCGTTTGTGCGTCTGTTTCCACACATAAACCCACAAATCTCCGGAACCGTTTGACCGATCAGGAAAAAATTTTAACACAAATGTAGCCCTGGGATAGCTTTATAACATAAACAAAAAAAAGTGGCGCCACCTGCAACCATGTTTGCACAGTGTCCATCTGTTCATCTGCCTTGGGTTGAAATCACTCATATCTCTGCAGTGGTTTGACTAATTCACCTAAAATTCGGCATGCGTTTACATCCTAGATAGCTTTCTTGATTTTATTACAGGTGGCGCCACCTACATTCACGTTAACGCTGCAGACATCCAAGCTCATATCTTTGGAACGGTTTGACCGATCAGGAAAATTTTTTTTACACAAATGTAGCGCTTGGATAGCTTTATAACATACACAAAAATGGTGGCGCCTGCAGCCATTTTTGCACAGCGTCCATCTGTTTGTCTGCCTTAGGTTAAAAATCACTCATATCTCTGCAATGGTTTGACTAATTCACCTGAAATTCGGCATGCGTATACATCCTTGATAGCTTTCTTGATTTTATGACAGGTGGCGCCACCTACCTTCACGTTAACGCTGCAGACATCCAAGTTCATATCTTGGGAACCATTTGACCGATCAGGAAAAAAATTTACACAAATGTAGCCCTTGGATAGCTTTATAACATACACAAAAATGGTGGCGCCACCTGCAGCCATTTTCGCACAGCATCCATCTGTTTGTCTTCCCTGGGTTAAAATCACTCATATCTCTGCAGTGGTTTGACCAAATTACCTGAAATTCGACATGCGTATACATCCCGCATAGCTTTCTTGATTTTATGACAGGTGGAGCCACTTACTTTCACGTTCACGCTGCAGACATTAATGCTTATATCTCCGGACTCGTTTGACCAATCAGGAAAAAAAATTTACACAAATGTAGCCTTTGGATATCTTTATAACATACACAAAAAGGGTGGCACCACCTGCAGCCCTTTTTTTTGTTCAGCATCCATCTGTTTGTCTGCTGTGGGATAAAATCACTCATATCTCTGCAGTGGTTTGACTTTTCCACATGAAATTTTGCATGTGTATACATCTTGGATAGTTTCTCGTTCAAATAACAGGTGGCGCCACCTACAATCATGTTTATGTGATGTGTGTTTCCCCTTGCCACTCAATCCATGCCTCACTTCACCCGTCCTCTGATTTTGGCGGATATACACGTAGTCGCTTGTCGACTACCCATATTCTAGTTTTTGCACAGTGAATGGCCCTGCTTATTTCACAGGAGGGGTTTGACATATAAGTCTGACATTAGGCATATGTATATATCTCTTCGTTGTGTACAAGACTGGTGGTGCCAGCTACAATCATTGTATCCGCCAAAACAGAGTTTTGTGGATACTATGTTTTCAGTCGGACGCCGCTACCGCTGCGACTGCCACTGCCGCATAGGTTTCCCGAGAACTCCTCCGTAACCACTGGGCAGAATTTTTAGCGAACCTGTGAGCTTATGCGATGGTGTGGCGGCGTCCGTCGTCCGTCCGTCGTCTGTACGTTTACCCATACTATCTTGAAAACGGCAAGAGTTAGCATCACCAAATTTTATGCAAAAAATTAGTCATCTAAAAAACTCTATCGGATTTTGCTTATTTTTTGGCTAACTGCATTTTCTTAGATTTTATAGGGAAAAAGCTTAAAAAAGCTTTAAGAATCTTCTTCTCTGAAATTGTTCAGCCTAATTGTCCAATATTTCACAGAAATGATCCCCGGAACAACCTTTCTCAAGTTTGTTCAAATGGTTTAAGTTCGGTGATTTTTGGCCGAGTTTCAGGAAGTTGAACTTAGTCATGTGTCCAAAAAAGCATACTAAAATTACAATCTCAGAAACGGCTGAAATTGTCATCACCAAATTTTATGCCAATGTTGGTCACATGAGTCATATCTGAAATTGAGGTATTGGTGGCGCCACCTGTATCAGCCTTTTTTGTACAGGGGTCATCAGTGCCCGTATCATACTGACGTCTACAAAAAACTTCTTCTCTGAAACAATATGGCCAAATTGTTTAATATCGCACAGAAATGATCCTAGGGTAGTGCTTTCTGAATTTTGTTCAAATGGTCTCAGTTCAGTGATTTTTGGCTGAGTTATGGGAAGCTGAATTTAGTCATATGCTGTAACAGCCCATTTTAGCTCAGTGACTACAAAGATCTTCTTCTCAAAAACCACTAGGCCCAAATTCTTAAATCTCACACATTAATTATCCTTAGATGTTGATAATTCAAGTTTGTTCAAATGGTTTTGGTTCAGTGATTTGTGGCTGAGTAATGGGAAGCTGAACTTAGCCATTTTCTGTATTTTCCCATATGAATTATAAACCTGTAAAACGTTTTATGACTGACTCCACTGAGGCCAATTTGTTTAATATTTAATAAGAATAATCCCCTGAATAATTCTTATATTAATTGTCTTTTATGGTTCCAAAGAATGAATTTTGGCTGAATTATAAAGATTGAATTGAGTCATTTTACCATATATGTTAGCTGTGTGAAGCAGATACATCTAGCCTGGCACCTGTTTATCAGCATCCGTTACATCATGCTTCTAGACATTTAGATTTCAGGTTATCCTTGGTTAATATTGACAAGAATGTTTTATAAAATCTTTAAAAAAATGTAGATTTATGATTTTAGATATTCTTCATACCAGGGAATGTTTACAATCACAGGTATACAGCTGTCTGTGGGTATATAAAGATGGCTGTACATAGATTATAAATAATTGATATCCATACTCAACTGAATTCAAGATTTTGCCATCAGTGAGTTGTATATATCTGTATTATAATTTTGCATTCAATATGCATCTGTAGTAATTTTTAGCGAACTTGTGAGCTAATGCGATGGTGTGGCGGTGTCCGTCATCTGTACGTTACCAATACTATTTAAAAAACGACTGGAGCTAGCATCATGAAATTTAATGTAAAAATTAGCCACAGAAAAAATTATTCACAGAAATAATTTTTTATACCAATTCTCTCAAGTTTGTTTGAATGGTTCAAGTTTGGTGAATTTTGGCCGAGTTACAGGAAGTTGAACTTTGTCATCTGTCATAAAAAGCATACTAGAATGACAGTCTCAGAAACAGCCGGAGGTATCATCACCAAATTTTATGCCAGTGTTGGTCACATGAGTCATATATGAAATTCAGGTATTGGTGGCGCCAACTGCATTGACCTTTTTTTTGCACGGGGGTCATTGGTCATCAGTACATTAACCCATAATATCTCAGGAATAGCAGGAGCTACCATCCCAAGATTTTATGCAAGAATCTGTCACATACCAATATTGTGGGATTCAGCTTATTTTTTTGCTATCTTCATTTACTTAGATTTTATAGTGAAAAAGCTGAAAAACTTTTAAAAGGCTTCTTCTGGTAAACGGTCCAGCCAAATTATTCAATATTTTACAGAAATGATCCCATAGGCAGGCCCTCTCAAGTTTGTTCAAATGGTTTGCATTTGATGAATTTTAGTGGAGTTACAGGAATTTGAACAGTCATTTGGCCAAGTAATCATACTGACAGTGTAATCTCAGAAATGACAGTAGCTAGCATTACCAAGTATTGTGCAAATGTTGGTCACATGACTCATATTTGAAGTTGCTATTTTTGTGATGCCACCTACATGGACCTGTTTTTTTATGGACAAACCCTCATAATTTTAGCCTCTTTCGGCTTAAAATGTTTATGATGAAACTGTCAAAATGAACTGTTCAATTTTTTTAAAAGAATTATCCTAGGACATGGTTCTTTCAGTCATATCAGAAAACTTAAGTTGGTCTTATGGCCATTATCATGTCTATTTCAAACTGTGGACTGCAAAACTGTTCTTCTACAAAATTATTGTTTCAATTATAACATCTGTAACATTGCACAAAAATTATTCTTAGGTGGCCTTTGTTCAAGTTTACTTGAATGATTTTTGGCAGAATTATTGGACCTTTTACAATGAAAGGACTGCACCTTTTATTATTCTAGATATTTTGATAAAAAGTTAATGAATATGTCAGCTTGAAAAAAAAAATCATTTTAGCCAAAGTCTTTTAGTATGTGTAAACAGATTTACTAACAGGCCAATATTGTGTCTGTATCTTTAAATAGGTTGAGAAACTGCCAATTCAAATTTGACAACAGATCAAGAGTTCATTCAGTGCAGCCAGATATAGGTCAAGACTTCAATCAGTGCAGCCAAGCACAAGGCATGTGATCACCTCATGGGTGACATGTGAACACCTCATGGGCACCATGTGATCACTTCATGGGTGTCATGCCCCTCAGGGCAGGGCCCCTGCATGAGCTTATACAATGGTGTGGCTACTATTTCAGATTTGACAACAGGCTAGAGGTTACTTCAAATATATTATGCACTGTAATTGACATATGAAAAATGTTTTCAGTCAGATTTTCAATATTTTAACACTGATTGATTATACATGTATATAGTTCACAAGTAATATATTTATTAATATTTACAGAATATTATAATATTAATGTAATAATAAACATTAATTTGTACAGTAATGTAATAATTATGAATGTAATAATAAACATTAATTTTTATTTTTATTTTTGGTATTCATTGATTATTACTTGCACCTTTGATGTGATTCATGTGGTCTACAGCATTCATATCATACCAATTATTTGCTGAAAATTAATTAATCTTTATTTTTTCCCCAGTTTTCTTAACAACCTTGGAGATGTAAAAATCACCAATAATTTTTACCAAAAAAAAAATTGTAATTGTATTTAATATATGGCAATTAGAGAGTAACAAGAGGTATACTGAAGCATAATTATGAGATAAATTTATGAAGAGCAAATATAGGAGAAAAAAGTCATCCACTTGCATATTGAACCAATCATGGTTCGATAGATCAATAGATCGATAGCTAGATAGCTAGATTAGAAAGCTAGATTATAGCTAGATAGACAGATAGATATTACTTCACTATTTAAAGAGTATATTACACATTGCACAATATTATATCATATCAGAAAAGGTATGATTTCTAGATTGATTTCATAGATTAATAGATCATTTATGCATGTAAACATGCATTGAATTATATTGTTATAAATAAATGAGTTATATTCAGTCTCCTTTTGTCTTTTTAAATTACTTCATTATTAATATTACTAATACCAATTTCACTTCAAATTAATAACGAAAACAAAATTATTATGTAAATAATCAGCAGCAGCCCACATCATATATCACTTAAATATGCCGTATACAATACCCATGTAAGTTTCTTATTGCTTAGTTTATTAATAAAAATATAAATATAAAAAATAATGTAAATTATTTCATTAATAATATAATATTCTGTAAATATTAATAAATATATTTATTAATCGCATTAGGCCTGTAGGCCTTGTTTTAAATTCGGAATTATGACCTCTGACCTTTCCTCTCTGCCCAGCTTCCAGCTTTGTGCGTCTGTTTCCAAACATAAACCCACATATCTCGGGAACCGTTTGACCGATCAGGCTAAAAATTTTGTACAAATGTACCCCTTGGATAGCTTTATAACATACACTAAAAATGGTGGCGCCACCTGCAACCATTTTTGCGCAGCGTCCATCTGTTCATCTGTCTTGGGATAAAATCGCTCATATCTCTGCATTGGTTGGACTTATCCACCTGAAATTTTGCATGTGTATACATCCTTGACAGCTTTCTTGATATTATGACAGGTGGCGCCTCCTACATTCACGTTTAAGCTGCAGACATCCAAGCTCATATCTCGGGAACCGTTTGATCAGTTTGGCCAAAATTTTGCATGTGTATAGATCTCCCATACTTTTTGCACAGCGTCCATTTGTTCATCTGCCTTGGGATAAAATTACTCATATCTCGGCAATGGTTTGACTTATCCACCTGAAATTTTGCATGTGTATACATCCTTGACAGCTTTCTTGATATTATGACAGGTGGCGCCTCCTAGATTCACGTTTTAGCTGCAGACATCCAAGCTCATATCTCGGGAACCGTTTGACCAGTTTGGCCAAAATTTTGCATGCGTATAGATCTCCCATAGCTCTTTATCATACGCAAAAAAGATGGCGCCACCTGCAACCATTTTTGCACAGCGTCCATTTGTTCATCTGCCTTGGGATAAAATTACTCATATCTCGGCAATGGTTTGACTTATCTACCTGAACTTTTGCAGGTTTATACATCCTTGACAGCTTTCTTGATTATATGACAGGTGGCGCCTCCTACATTCACGTTTACGCTGCAGATATCCAAGCTCATATCTCAGACACCATTTGACTGATTGGGCAGAAATTTTGCATGTTTATAGATCTCACATAGCTCTTTATCATACGCAAAACTGGTGGCGCCACCTGCAACCAGTTTTGCACAGCGTCTGTCTGTTTGTTTGCCGTTGGATAGAATCACTTATATCTCGGCAGTGGTTTGACATATCTGCCTAAAATTTTGCAGTTTTTTTTACATCTTGGATAGCTTTCTGGATTTTGTTGCAGGTGGCGCCACCTACATTTATGTATACGCTGCAGACATTCAGGCTTATATCTCAGGATTGGTCTGACACATCCCCCTGAAATTTTACATGTGTATAGATCTTACATAGCATTTCATCATACGCAAAACTGGTGGCGCCACCTGCCACCATTTTTGCACAGCGTCCATTTGTTCATCTGCCTTGGGATAAAATTACTCATGTCTCGGCAGTGGTTTGACTTATCCACCTGAAATTATACATCCTTGACAGCTTTCTTGATTTTATCACAGGTGGCGCCACCTACATTCACATTTACGCTGCAGTCATCCAAGCTCATATCTCGGGACCATTTGACAGATTGGGCAAAATTGAGCATCTTGGATAGCTTTCTGGATTTTGTTGCAGGTGGCGCCACTTACATTTATGTATACGCTGCAGACATTCAGGCTTATATCTGAGGACTGGTTCCCCCTGAAATTTTGCATGTGTTTAGATCTCACATAGCTCTTAATCATACACAAAATTTGTGGCATCACCTGCCACCATTTTTTGCACAGCGTCCTTCTGTTTTTCTGCTGTGGGATAAAATCACTCATATACAAGTAGTGGATTGAATTATCTCCCTAAAATTTTGCATATGTATACAAATTGGACAGCTTTCTGGATTTTGTGGTAGGTGGGGCAACCTACATACACATTTCAGCTGCAGACATCAAGGTTATTATGCAACACACCTCACTCTATTTCCCCTTGCCACTCAATCCATGCCTCACTTCACCCGTCCCACTCTGATTTTGGCGGATACATGTAGTCGCTTGTTGACTACTCGTATTCTAGTTTTTTTGTGTTGTGTGCACCAATGCTAGAATTTCAGCAGCGATGTTTGTTTTATTGTTTCTTGTTCTAAGTGTTTAGTGCTTGCATTGTTCATATACATGTTACACATGTACTTGAAAAGTAATGGTCCAGCATTGAAGCAATATACCTGGTGTAATCTCATTGCACAGGTTCGCATTAGGCCTGTAGGCCTTGTTTTTATGGGAATATGACACGAATGAAAATCTATAAATTACGAGTATATGGCACATGTAATAAACAAAAACTGATTGAACTGTATCTCAAATGATTTAAAAAAAGTGATGTCTTTTTATTTCATGATATTCTTCATGATCATTCAGTTTAATCATAAAAACTAATCCTAATTTATCAACCGTCTGTTTGACCTTCTGTCAGGTTATCTCTTCGGGTCGTAGTGTAAATGTCTGAAAAAAATATCGGTGATTTTGTGGATTGCGAGTTAATGAGACACATTGGCTAGATTAAATTTAACAAGAGCACCGCAAACGAGCATAATACGCCCGTCTTATATCTTGTGACCTGTGACCCTGATTAATTATGTGTGAATTTTGCCGAGAATTAAATTCAGGTGAGAAATTTTATTTGTTAATAATTTACGAGTTTCATGAATATCCATCAGGTTTTTGGTAAGTCATTACGGCGCCACCAAGGTCTAGCAACCTCTGACTTCATAATATATGCATGGATTTGCCGGAAACGAACTTAAGTGAGATATTCTATTGGTTTATATTTCATCAAAATCCATCATATAATTGATAAGTTATCGCGGTGACACCGCAGAGTAGCCTCGGGACACTTCATTAAGTATGCGTGGATTTTGCATATAATCACACTCCAGATTATCTGTTTTGTAAGTAGTTTCGTGAGAATCCATCTTAGCTCTTGCTAGATATCGCGGCGACTATAAAAGTTTACGGACGGACGCAGGGGCGGATCCAATATTTAGGAAAGGGGGAGGGATATAACCAGGAGGACTAATGACAAAACCTAAAAAAAAAGTCCAGGTCTGGAAAAGAGTAGTCCTGGGGGCAAAAAAATTCTGAAACCCTAAAAAGGTTACAGCGGCTGAAAAAGGATGAACTGGACCGCGCGGGTGAAATTAACATCGTGCGATGCGCGATTTTTCAGCGCGTTTCTGCGCGCGGAAAATCGCACCAGTGTAAATCATGTGTCTCTTTTTCCATTCACGCGGAAACGTGCGAGGGTGAGCCTTCTTGTGGAGGTCAAGGACGCGAATGCAGTCTGCTTAAGGACGCCCCAGCATCGGCCTCTATCATGCATGGCGAGAGATACTTAACTGCTATTCTGCTTGTCTACTTTAATGCATGATTGTATATATTTTATATAACCATATATATGTGCTGCGGGGGTGTTTAATATGACGGACAGTGAATAATCTCTTATAGCCTATATATATACGACCCCCACCCGCCTGTCAATATACACTATACCGTAATAAAAACTGTACGTTTCTGCAAATATAACGAAATTTTAAATGTATACATGCATAAAGTGAACTGTACAAAACAGACACATGCTAGACATGATGCCTGGAAGGCTGTGGGACGGGGAATCCCTTGTAAAAACAAGTCACGGGAAGGGGGTATTCCGCGGAAACGCGCGCATTTCCGAGCAAATGGAAAAGCTCAATTCATCGCGGTTTTTTCATTTTTTAACTCATTTAATATTTCACAGATCTTTAATAAACTTTACATGTGCATAGGTATTGGTAAGAGGACGAAGCCTTTTCAAAATGAGGTCATGATACTAGGAGAGTGACCTTGAATAGGTTTATTTTTGGTGAAAATCACTCAAAATCTTAAATATCTCATTAAAAATTGCATGGATTGGTAAAAAAATCAGGTTGACCAAGCGTCTTGGATTTATTGGATTGTACGGAATGGGGGTGCCGCCAACTATAAACCTTTCCTTGTTTTTGAACCTGTTAATACTAATACTCGTTAATTGCCACTTTATAAGCTAAGTAATATAAGCTCTATAAGTCGATAACTAATGGACAAATTTCTGCCATATTATGCACCTGCGTAGATAGGGGTTACAGGTTGAAGTTTACATAAATTGGGGCAATGACCTCAATTTGAGCGTGGTCATGTCCTTGGATTTATCCATATTTGGTAAAAATTTATATATTATTCTCAAAAGGTGTATTTTCCTGAAAGTCAAAATGAAAGACGTAAGATGGTAAGTTGTCAGATGATTTCACAAACCAATTACCTTAACCTTGGTTTATCAAAGTCAGTTCTGACGAAATATAGGATTTCTGTGAAAGCCACAACGTTTGGAATCTGGTAAACTAGACCTAGGCTAAACCGACGGAAACATATACATTTTATTAAACCAAAACCTTTTGAAATTCTGCATTTTCATCTTCCAACCAAGACCTAAGACATGTTTGAAAACTGGTGACCCAGGTTTTTTCATGGTCAAATCTGCGAAAACATTAGTGAATCTTATATCTGTGGAAGTAGTGCATATTTTTTAGAGGTGCGGACCTGAAATTCAATGGTTGGTGCTATTGAACCATGTGCATATGTAATGAAGGTAGATTATAAGTAATTAAGACTGCTTTACCAAAACAAATGTACTAGAACCACTGTGTAGTGAAAGATATTTTGTTTCAAGTCAGATGACCTAGCTATTGTAGACATAGGCTTTGCGGTCTATAAGTAAGGTCAGCTATCTAATTATTTTTTTATTATTAATAATTTCTATATTATTATTATTTGCGTCATTTTGTAAAATTTTATTTTCACCTTGTGCAATTTTAGTTTTAATTATTATTAATAAATTTTTAGTTATTTTTAAAATATTGGACCAGACCGCTTGGACCACACATTGATTTCACCAAGATCTAGAACATGTTGGAAATTTGGTGACCCTGACATTGGTTTTAAAGATCAAATATGCAAATGTATGGTCTTTTTTTAACGCTATATATATATATAACTTTAAAGTATTGCACATACTTAATCATTTTTCATTCGCATATTGTTTTTAACCAAGTTGTAATACAAGTTCAAAAATTGGTTATTGACTCTCTCTTTCCAGTGATTTTGAACCGGTAAAGTGTCAATATTTACATCAGAAGAAGAGGGGCTGTTTTAAAGGGGGTATTCCCAATATCTGGGGATACTACAGCATCGCCGATGCCAGAAATTTCTATTTATCAATGGTACCCGTATTTGTCCAGACGATAAATGAAGTAACGTATGAACGTTAGGCTCCCATGACATCCCTTGCAAAAAAAAAAACTGTTCTTAAAGTATTTACTTGTTTTTGTTTTTTTTTTGTGCGGTTTAAATCCTGTAATGAAACGTGTTAGTTTATATGTGTGTGTGTGTCTTGAAGGAATTTAACATCTAATGGATATATGTATTTGTAAAGGCCGTCATTAATTCAAAGAATGCCACCTCATTAAAACTCTTTAAGGCGGCCACTTGTCTCTGGGAAGGCTTAGGTGGCGTGCATTGGTCCGCATCATGATCCAGCTATACTCCTACCCAAAATGTAGTAAAATCTTCCGTGCATTAAGACACATATCGTAACCCTTTGACCTAGAAACTTTTAACTTGACAACAAGGTAGGTCCTTATTAATTCTCCTAGCATACAAAAAAGTAAGTAAAAAAAGTAGTGTTCTGGTCTGCAAAAAAAAATGGTATTCAACCTCCAAATAAATTGCTTCAGACATGTCACAATAGGCCCCAGTAAAAAAATTCTATACCTTGTATGCAAAAAGTTAAAGAACGTCATTTACACGTATGCTTCTATCACCATGGAAAATTTGAAGAAAATCCATTTCATAAATTCTTCACAACTGCCACAGACACAATGGAAAAATTACTAAAATGACATGCAGCATTCTAAGTTGATAGAATTTACCAGTTCCATAAATTAACTGAGTGTTTTGACCCCTGGGCCACTTGTTTTCGAAGGGAAGTATTATATCGGGATGTGTCTGTCATCTGTGTATACTGCTGTGGATTGTCACCTCACGTTTTACCACGGTCCTTTGCCAATTATTAACAAAAAGTCAGGGAAATTTATTCATATTGTTCTAACCATACTCACTACTCGGAGAGATGCCAGATATGGGTGAAGGTTCCGCTTTTGTTAATGAGATTAGACATGCAGTGCAAGCGTTTGACGGAATGCCTTATTTTATTGTATCATGAAATATGACAGGCGTCTGTACAGACCATTAAAGGGCTACGAAAGGTCTCGATAATATAAGTAAGTAGGTAACCCGAACCGGGCAATGTTAGGTATTATGGCATATCACTGATTGGTATTTGAGCAGCTGCATGATAAGCCTATTCTTTATACGGGCCCATCCGACGTGCTGGTTATTTTTAACGGACACTGGTTCAAATATACCAATATCAATAAATAATTCATGTATAATTCTCATTGGTTTAGACATAATTAAGCGTACGTAGATTCAGGATGCTGAATTGCACTAAAACACTAGTTGATCAAAACAAAATGGCGTCTCTGAAATGACAAACTTTGCATTCGGAAAACCTCGTCCGAATACGTTGGCTTCTAACCTCGGATGTACATAGGGGGCATGTACAATATTTCGGAGAGGCAAGGTCAAGGCCAGGTCAAATGCACACCTCATGAACGCTTTCTACGAACAAAACAATGTATTTTGTGTACAGGTACTGCCGATCCTCACATATTCTACCTTTTAGCAAAACATTGATCCAAGATTTAGAGGGGAAACTCAAAGGTTTACTGATTTGGACCGCACGAGGATATTACAGTTCACCCCATGTCCACCCCAAGTGGGCGATGCATGTGGCATTTGTGATTTACTGAGTTTTCTAGTTAAATTACTGTCGAAACTTTGTCATATTTGATGTATAGCAACATATCAAGCCCATTTAACACATTATTATGTAGGTGTATCCTTGGGCCATACATACATCCGAGGCTAGAAGCCAACTTATTCGGCCGAGGTGTTCCGAATGAACGAAATTAGTGTCAATATTTATCACGTTTCTTTAAAATATGTGAATATTTTTTAATGGAAATGTTATTTTCCCTATTAAGCCTGTTGTGGTTTTGTGTTTCTCAAGGAAAAGAGCCCCTGAAGCGACTGGGTTTCGACTCGTTTGCACTCAATGCCAAATTACAGGTATGCTTGTTCCGGGGCGACGTCTACAGGTGTATTGGTGCCGAAACTGACTGTGTGTAAAACTCGGAAGTCGGAAGCCGGAAGTCGGAAGCCAAGGATTTTTCATAAATAAAATGCTAAAACATGCACAAATTACCTCTAGATCAACACCATTTTAATTTCTATTGATAGAATAAAGTCTGTTCTATCATTCCATGAAGAATCATAGTTATCTATTCCGTAGATAAAGCTTTCGAATAATGCAAGGGCTGAACATTGTGTAGTACTGAGTCCTGGACTCAAGTCTACATTTCAGGGACTCGGACATGGAGTCGAGGTTCATCCGACTCGGAGGTGAGGACTCGAGGAACAAAGGCCTATAGTGAAAAGGTCCGTCAGCGAAAAAAGGCTTTGTCCTGTAAGGCCTGATATCCAGACTGGAAAACCTACCATAAAGACCTGAATGTGCAAACTATTGATAGAATATTACAAAAACAAATTTAGACTATAGACCATGCCCAATCTCTGCATCAAGGTTTAAATGTAATTCCACAAAAAGTGAAAAAGCACGTTTAAACTAACATAGCACTAGGGACCTGCACATGATGATCTTTCATCGAGTTAAAAAATGCTTAAAAAATAAATACATTTTTGTCGAAGCTTGCACAACCGTGCTCCTTAACAATAACAGCACTGAAGAAAGTTCCAATCGTGACACCTTCCTGATGAGCTCTGCATGCAAGGTTTACAACAATGGTAACTACATGTATATTGAAAGATGCTGATTGAGACATGGATGTGGTGAGTGCATGGTGTTGTGTCTTGCTTTGTGAACCTTCGTTGGGAACATTAGGATAAGAGTATCCTGTCTTTGTTTGGAAGAATAATGACTTTAAGGCCATTCGTGAAGAGTCTGAGACTTTTGTGTCAGAAGGTTTGTGTAATTAAATTGGAACAGTATTGAGCCAGTGGCGGTTAAAATTCTGAGGGTAAAAGGTGAGTTGCCTGAATCGGACGAGACGGCTTTAGGAGAAATTGTGTTGGCTAAGGGCTTTTAGGGTTCTGTTATAAATATACCTCTGCATAACGTTTTATTAGAGTCAGAGGTGGTGTCAGGACCTGTTAGAGTTGGAAGTATGCCCAGATTACCTGTGAAAGGAGTCACCTTGTTTTTTGGGAATAAGTTGGCGGGAGGTAAGGTGACAGCTTATCCTTGCATGGTCTCTAAACCGATCGCTAGCGAGACGGGACACCATGGGTTCTTTCAAGTCTGTGCAGTCACTCGGGCAATGGGTTAAAATGATGATGTCAAGGCCGGCACGGCTGTGGCCAAAGATGTCACTGTTGTTAAAGCCGGTACGGCTGTGACCAAGGGATCCACTGATCGTAATGCAGATAGAAGTAGAGTTGATCATAGTGATAGAGATGGAAGAATTGATAAGAAAGGACAGGTTGATGACGTAATAGATTTGTCACGAATATTCATGAACGTCACTGATCATTATAATGATCGATCAGCGCTTCCTTGTTCTCAGTATGAGAAAAGAGTTAAAATATCAACGAGTGAGACATTCTCACCCGGAGATGGTTTACAGAAAAACAAAAGAAAGATACGGGTCTTAGAAATTTGTATGATTTAGTATTACCAACTGAAAAATATGATAGATACCGTCGGGTTATTTATACAGAACGGCGAATTAATGAGAAAATAGAAACGCAGGGATATTCAATCAACAGAGGATGGGGCCACAGCAAACCAAATTGTAGCTCATGACATTTATAGGTCAGAAATTATAAAGGTAGCCCATGAATCACCTTTGGCGGGATATTTTGGAGTAAACAAAACCAAAGAAAAAAATCACGAGGCATTTCTTTTGGCCTGAGATGAATAAAGACATAGTCCATACTTGTCAGAAGGTTGGAAAATGCAGCCTCGATCCGCCAAAAGCTCCGTTTCAACCTTGTCCACTGTGTTTGGTCCGATGTCAAAGACAAAATAACTGAACTCAGTATTTTGCATGTGAACCCAGACTGTGTAGTGAATATCGAAAATGAAACAAAAGTTACAGACTGGTGAGATCATTCAAGATATTGATACATGCAAAGAGCATTAGTAGAACTAATATGTTATGTCATGATGTGGATGTTTGCAATGAAAAGCCAATAAAGCGACATCTATACAGAGTAAATTCTGAAACCCTTGCAAACAAAAGAAAAGAGGTAGAATACATGTTACAAAATGAAATAATTAGTCAAAGTGAAGTGAGTTCTCCATTTTTATTGGTGCCAAAATCGGCGTGTGATATTATATTAAAGAACGTAAGAGGTAGAGATAGCAAAGGCATTATCCAGGTGTTATTAAGAGACCAGTAATGGAGTATTGATGAGTCGAAATGTTGGAGATGGATAATGGATGTTGTTTGCAAATAAATGTAGTAGTTCAAGAGCAGTGAAAGATACTTGTATGAATAATGCATAAATGCAGGAACATTTTTGCGTTACACGCAGTATAGGTCGATTGTTGTTTTAAGATGTGAATGTGTATGTTGACAGTTTTGTTCAAAGAGTTAGAGAGGTTACGTGCGTACAGTCGCAGTTATAGTGGAAGGAATATGATTTATAAAGTGTCTACTGATGTGAATATATCAAAGAATTGTATAAGCTGAAGCATTCGTACTTAATTGCATGCGTATCAAGGTTAATTATTATCTAAATGCTATATACAAAGACATCTAAAAGAATACTTGTCTTAAAATATCAAATTTGACTCATATGGTTGTCGTAAAATTTTCTTCTTTTTTTTAAAAGTGGGGATTGGGGGATGGTGAGATGTGTCCAGGCGTCTGTGGTGGGTCGTCCACCGTATGGGATGGCGGGTTCCTATCGGTGACACAAGTGTGCGATTGTGGTGCAGCCGAGTGAAACAACAGCCTGAACAGGAAAACGACTGGCCCATTGTACTTACTAAAAATGACTCGAAATCATGTTTGTTGTTTAGACCCGCTGAACCAGAACATTCCACACACATGTCCTACACAAGAAACTCGCGCTCGGCTGCTACGAATTCGTGAGCTATGTTGCAGGCCCGTTCAGTATAGTGGCAGTGTGCTGTCTGGTGTTGTATCTTTGGAATGTCTGAAATGAATTTGTAATGTGAAGTTCGTGAAACACGTCAACAACTCCGTTTGCAGCCCCAGGAGTTGTCAAGTATAACCATAATATCTATTTGCTATATAGGGTGTCTCACATGGGCCATAACTAGCCAGAATATATCATTCATTTTCTGTACACTTTTATTGTACCGTAATTATAAATATTATTTGGTATTTGCGAGTCTTGCTTGTGCTTGTGCATGATGCGTGACCAAACTTGAACATTTCTAGTAACACGTAACAAAATTTTATAACGAGTCATGCATGCATGGGAACTTATAACAGGAAGTTATTCACTTAATACCGCGCCACCTTCCAACACTCAGTGTTGCTCAGGGGCGCCTTACAATAACATGCATAATCTGAGTTAAAATTTAAAATAAGAGATAAATAAAAAATTAAAAATTAAAGTACTAAAAAAAAATATGAGAATTGACTAAGATAAGTAAAAGTCTGTAAGTAGTGAAACTGACTAGAGAAATTGTCTAATCATATGCAAAGCTAAAAAGATGTGTCTTTAGTTTCTTCTTGAAAGTGTCATATGAGTCACACATTTTTAGGACCATAGGCAACTGATTCCATAACTTTGGTACAGCGACTGCAAATGCGCGATCTCCATAGGATCTAGTTCTGGAGGCTGGTTGCTGCAGGAGTAGTTGGCTGTTTGATCGGAGATTTCTTGATGGCACATATGGGGACACAAAGTAAAAAGTACACAAATATAATACTGACACCTGGTGTTTTCAAACCAATGGTCTCCATAGAAACTTTTGAACTGTACAGCTGTTCAGGTAATTTAAAGGATACATTTCGCGCTCTTTGTAGTCTTTCTGATACTATTACGAACCTTTTAATTAACAAGATTTTTACCAATATCCCCGTCCACAGTTTTACTTTGACCTATACCCTGTCCAGCTATTTACAGTATAAACGTATTAAAACTCTTCATTTTGACCGAAACAGAGTTTCCTTTATAGAACCGGGATTTTTTATGAATCTAAGACGATTGGAAAATATCTCTCTGCGCTGTAATCATATTTTAACTATTCAAGTGACTTTTCTTCTAGCGTTGCCTTATCTGAGGTACTTGGACGGAGGAAACCAAGTGCAGAGTATGAGATGTAACCCTCCTGCATTTCTGGCTGAAACGCCCCTTCCAGTTTCATCAGCCAATACAGAAGTACCAGGTCGAATGGTGTACAAACCATCAACAGAGATCCGCTCTGTCATGCCCAATCTGAAAATGCTCTTACTTGATCGTTCAATCAAAAGCACGCATACTAACTTTAATGAAGTAAATTATAATCTTACAAACCTGGAAGTCTTGGACATATCGTATTCCCTAAGTGTAACCATAATTGGCATAATATGCTGTGCCCCTAGACTTGTTTATCCTAATACTGGAAACATAAAAATGTTGTACATAGAACCGAACGTTCTACAAGGATTGGGAAACCTTAAGACACTTGTGTTGAGCAACAGTACTCTGCCAAGGTCACTACAAAACTCTTCCATAAGCCAACTCTTCATTGAAAACACAGAACTTGAACACCTAGACTTGTCAAATACTGGAGTATATTTATTTGACTATATATTTAAAGGGCAGTCTAAGTTGAAAAAGCTTATTTTAAGCCATAACGGGCTCGACACGATTAATGCTACAGTGTTCAAGTTTCTAAAGAGCATTGAATACGTAGACCTGTCTTACAATCACTTTGTGGTAATACCTACAAGTCTTCTAACAACACTTGTAAAATTACAAACATACAGGTCTTCTGGAAACATAACTCTGGATTTAAGGTATAATAAGCTACAATGTGGCTGTTCCCACTTCCAGGTCTTTATCCTGATACCCATTATTCCATTGAACATTATTGGACTTCATTCAGCTAATGAATCACTCACCTGTATTAATGGAGAAGGAAAGAACATTAACATTTTCCTCGGGATTCAGAGACTGAAGGAACGATGTCCTGACCTGATGAAGCAAACTGTTGTTGTTATTTCAGTGATTTATCCTTTGACACTTGTCCTTATACTAGTGATAAGTCTTGGGTGTCGTTACAGATGGAAGTTGTGGTACTATCATCACCTTTACCTTAGTCGACTTCAGAGGTCAAAACGTCGGCCTCCAGACCACATAAAGTTTGATGCCTTCCTGGCCTACCACAATAAAAATGAGAAGTTTGTACATATGAATACAATAGAACCATTAAATGGACACTGGAAACTGGCGTTACCAGTTCTGCATCCATTACCTTCTCTTTCGACCTGGTTTTCCAATCATCGACAGCATTGCTGATGGAATCACCAAAAGCAAGAAGACGATTCTATGTATCTCAATGAGCTTTCTCAAATCCCCGTGGTGCAAATTCGAGGCACGTCTCGCTCATATGGAGGCCCTCTTCCGTCAAGGAAGTGCTGTAATACCTATTGTTCATTCCAAAGTTGTGAAACTTCTGAACAGGAACCCATCGGATCTTCCAATGAGCCTTTCGAATCTCTTACGAACTACGTCTTATTTAGAATGGCCGGTTTTGCAAGACCAACAGGAATCGTTCCAACTGCGTCTACGTGCGGCACTTGGACCTTTGATGGAGAATGAAGGCACACACAGGTTTCTTCTAGATGAGTGTTTACCCCGCTGCCTGAGCTGGACGACTGGGCAGTTTCCCTGTATTTTAGGTTTGTCTGTTCTACCGGCATTTGTGTATGTGGGTTTGAACTCGAACAATCTGTAAGTCATCTGAGCTATAGCGATCACCCTTTGTCCGGCGCACGTCTTGTTGTCCGGCCGTCCGGCTGTCCGTCCGTTAACATGGCACAACTCGTAACCGTTTGACCTAGAAACTTTTGAATTTACATCCAGGGATGTCGCGGGCAAGTCTCTTTGGAAAACCGAAATTAGGTCATGGTGACCTATATTTTGTGACCTACGGACCGAAAACATGATTTTGAGCACCCAGGCAATCGGACGGGGCACAAAAATGTATCCTTTAGGCCAAAAATACTCCAGTGTGATATTTTGGGAGGTCCTAGGCAAGTGTCCTTGGAAAACTGAAATAAGGTCACTGTGACCTATATTCTGCGACCTATAGGTAGAAGATGACATATGAGCACCCTGAATGTCAGATTAGGACAAATCGTATCTGTGAGGGAACCAATGGCGGATCTAGATGTCCGCTGCTATATAGATAACATTTTAAATATATAAAGTAATGAGAGAATTTTGAAGCACCTCACAAAATATGAGGAAATTCTTTTCTCGTAAATTTCTTTGCATAACGTAGTCAAATTTTACGTGTGGCGGGCTAAAATATTTATATTGCTCCAAAATTTGGATATTAACTTGAAAGTCCAAACATTGGATAGTTTATAGCATGTTGATATCTATACGGTGAAATCGCAAAATATCATACTTAAAATGCAATCCTCGTGGTAGTATAATTGATATGTTCAAATCGCATATTAATTCTGCGTGCAATTAACCGGCTTCTGTGGTCTAAGCAGCCCCGGACTCAATAGAGCACAGGTGGTGAGTTCGAGTATCCGAGGAGCAATGAATTTTTTTCACACCCCTAGCTGAGCTCTGTAGGCTAATGGGAGGGCCTGTTCGACCGTATGGGATGGCGGGGTCAGCCGTATAGTGTGTTCGGGGTCCTATCGGTGACACAAGTGTGGTGCAGTGAAGTGGTACAACAGCCTGAACAGGAAAACGACTGGCCCATTGTTCTTACTGAAGAATCACGTTTGTTGTTTGGACCCGCTGAACCAGAACGTTCCGCCACATTTCTTACACAAGAAACTCGCGCTGGGCTTCTACGAATTCGTGAGCTATATGTTGCAGGCCTGGTCAGTATAGTGGCAGTGTGCTGTCTTGTGTTGTATCTTCGCAATGTCTGAAATGAATTTGTAATGTGAAGTTCGTGAAACACGTCAACAACTAGTGTACAGTCTTAACACCATACTACCAATTCAGGTCTGTTACAGCCTTGTGTCATTTAACGAATACATGTATACATTACAACCTACTTTGCTTAGTTAATTCACAGTCCATACCAACCCAAACTATATACAAAACCGTATTCTTCTAAGGTCCCGAGTAACTCTCAGAAGATACGAATATACCATGACTAACTGAAGGCTACAGCAAAATGTTCATCGGGCACAACGTGACATAGTTTCGCTTATTAACTATACGATGGCTGTTCCGCTCTGATAAATCAGAATTACGTCATGTTCCAGGTATTGTAGCTGTATGTCTTCTATTCGCAGACTGTTACATATGGACTGTAGATAGTGAATCATCGTATGAATATAACGGCCGCACAATGGATGAGCAAAGAGGTCTGTACACTATAATTTTTTGCTTATCCCTTATATGCATGCAATAATTGTCTTTGTCTGTTCGATTGCTGGTTGGAATATATATGGACTATATTCTGTTCCAAGATAAGTCGCTACATGCTCTTTTCAACATTTTAAACCAGCATAAATTCCTTTTTAACAAAATCTTGTACAGACATGCTGTTATCATATATAATAAAGCTCCCCGCATTTCTGTGTCAGTTTCAATGCCTATAAAAGAAAAAAAAATTCAAACTGATGACCTAAACAGGCAGCCTGTTTTAAAGCGGCCTGTGAAATTTATCTTTGTTTTAAGGAACACAATGTCTCCTATACAGAATTATAGGATTCAGCCATCTTACGAAGGTTGACATAAATACACTGAATTCCCGAAGGCAGAACAGAACAAAGTATGGTAAAAATTGTGCGACAGCCTTAATGTTTTCTTTCGGTTAATTTCCATTAAATTCTCCCAGCCTCGTGATGTCATACTCATCCTTTAAAAATGTTATTTTATTGCTCTTATTGGTTTTATTTGAGTAGATTAGTTCTTCCTGCTTGTAACAACACTATATTATTTTATATTAAAAATATATTTAAAACAAAACCAACGAAAACATAAGAAGTCGGCCAAATAATGCCGCAAACCATTATACACAATAAATAAAGCATCCGCATGATACAAATTGTCCTTTTAACAACTCATATGTGTTTATAGGTTTTAGTTATTAATTGCCTTTCTTTTTTTCATAGGTAAAAATAATCATTTTTTTTTTACTTTCAGGACTGTTCGCTACAAGTTCACCGTCCACTGTCACCCAGAGGAAGAAACTAAATATTTTATCAACCCTCTGGTTTGTTGGTATATTCTTCCAATGCACAATAGCATTTCGTCGAGGCATCACCAATGTAACAGACAAGAAGAACAGGTCCGGTATAGTCACAAATGGTGTACAGTATCATAAATATGGGAAGCTGAAACAAAACCTAATCGCAACTTCTCATAAAATTAAGGAAATCGATCAGCAGCGTTGGAGTCTTCCAGTATCACACAATGAACGCACAGAGACCCATCAGAATTCAGCTGAAGAGGTACAAAAGAATATGACAAGGCATCAATCGGGAGGTGACAATATCAATGGAGATTTTTGGCTAAACCACTGCACTTCTAACACGGCGACGATGGGAGTTCATATCACGTGTGCCAACATACAGCAAATACCAACCGCAGCTGATCTGAAAAAGTTGGCCCCTGCCAACAGGATTACTTCACTTGATCTTACAAACCTGAATGTAAAAGGTGGTTTAGTGAAGAATGGGTCTTTTGCATCACTCTCGCATCTCATCATTTTACACGTTTCTCTTTTGAACGGAGCTATGTTTGATGTTGAAGCTTTTGATGGTTTAACCTCTGTGCGGTCACTTAGTTTGACACAAAGTCAAACGGACAGAAATATATTTCTGACAGCAGGTGTTTTCAAACCAATGGTCTCTATAGAAACTTTTGAACTGTACCACTGTTTAGTAAATTTAAAGGATACATTTCGCGCACTTTGCAGTCTTTCTAATAATATTACGAAACTTTTAATGAACAATATATTTACTAAAATGGTCGGCTACAGTTTTGTTCTGACTTCCAACCTGTCCAGCTGTTTACGTTATAAAGGTATTAAAACTCTACATTTTGAAGAAAACCGGGTTTCCATTGTGGAACCGGATTTTTTTTTTAATCTAAGACGATTGGAAAATATCTCTTTGCGCTGTAATTACATTTTAGCTATTCAAAGGAGATTTCTGTTAATTTTGCCTTATCTGAGGTACTTCGATGGAGGAAATCAAATGTCGAGTATGAGATGTATCCCTCCTGCATTTCTGGCTGAAACACCCCTACCAGCATCATCAGCCAAAACAGGATCACGAGGTCGGATGGTGTACAAAACACCAGTACAAACCAATTCTTTAATGCCAAATCTGAAAATGTTCTTACTTGATCGTACTATGAAAAGCTTTCATATTAATTTCAATAAAGAACACTATAATTTTACAAATCTAGCCGTCATAGACATATCGTATACCTTAAAGGCAACCATAATTGGCACAGTATGCTGTGCCCCTAGACTAGTTTATCTGAATACTGGAAACATAAACATTTTGTACATAGAACCAAACGTTCTACAAGGATTCAGACACCTAAAGACACTTGTGTTGAGCAACAGTACTCTGCCAAGGTCACTACAAAACTCTTCCATAGGCCAACTCTTCATTGAAAACACAGAACTTGAACACCTAGACTTGTCAAATACTGGAGTATATTTATATGACCATATATTTCAAGGGCAGTCTAAGTTGAAAAAGCTTATTTTAAGCCATAACGGGCTAGACACGCTTAACGCTACAGTGTTCAAGTTTCTAAAGAGCATTGAATACATAGACCTGTCTTACAATCACTTTAAGGTTATACCTACAAGTCTTCTAACGACACTTGTAAAATTACAAAAATACAGGTCTTCTGGAAACATCACTCTGGATTTAAGGCATAACAAGCTACAATGTGACTGTTCCCACTTCCAGGACCTTATCCTGTTACCCACCATTCCACTGAACATTATTGGACTGTTTTCACCCGATTTTTCACTCTCCTGTATTTATGGAGAAGGAAAGAGCATTAACATTCTTCTAGGGATTCAGCGACTGAAGGAACGATGTCCTGATCTGATGAACCAAACTATTGTTGTAATATCAGTGATTTATCCTTTGACACTTGTCCTTATAATACTGATAAGTCTTGGGTGTCGTTACAGATGGAAGTTGTGGTACTATCATCACCTTTCCCTTAGTTTACTTCAGAGGCAAACACGTCGGCCCCCAGAACACATAGAGTTTGATGCCTTCCTGGCCTACCACAATAAAAATGAGGAGTTTATACATATGAAGATAGTAGAACCATTAATGGACACTGGAAACCGGCGTTACCAATTCTGCATCCATTACCGTCACTTTCGACCTGGATTTCCAATCATCGACAACATTGCAGATGGAATCACCAAAAGCAAGAAGACGATTCTATGTATCTCAAAAAGCTTTCTCAAATCACCGTGGTGCAATTTCGAGGCACGTCTCGCTCATGTGGAGGCCCTCTCCCGTCAAGGAAATACTGTAATACCCATTGTTCATCCCAAAGTTGTCAAACTTCTGAACAGGAACCCATCGGATCTTCCAATGAGCCTTTCGATCCTCTTACGAACTACGTCTTATTTAGAATGGCCGATTTTGCAAGAACAACAAGAATCGTTCCAACTGCGTCTACGTACGGCCCTTGGACCTCCGATGGAGAAAGAAGGCACATTCAGGCTCCTTCTCGACAACGGATGACTCCGCTGACGGAGCTGAACGGCTGGGTGGTTTCCTGTATTCTTGGTCTGTCTGTTCTACCAGCATTTCAGTTTGTAGGTTTGAACACGAATAATCGAGTTGAGTGTGAAAAAAAATTCAAACGTTTTCTGGAAAATTGTTACTGTAATGAGAATTTAAAATAAATAGTTATAGTAGGGCCGAAAAGGGGGCAGCATCTGAAAGATTGCAGACCATTACAATTTGGAATGTCACTGTAACCGACAAGCCTCTGGCATAACTAAATGTCCCTGATCTTAAAGACATCCAGAAGAAGTGTGTGACCTTCAGGGAAAGAAGATATGAAAGGGAGAAGAGATGTATTTATTTGTCGAGGTGAAGATACAGGGGACATCTGTGTTTCAGAGGAAATTGTTGCAACTCCACATTTGCCCTAAGCAAGTTTTTATACAGTTACTTTAGTTTACTGTCCATTGGAATGGCAGATATGGGTTTTTATTAATTGACCTAGATGAACACCAGGTGTATAAACGTTATTATAGGATCAATATTTTCCGGTGATTTTAAATTGTGATTTTTTTTATTTGCTTGCATTATAAGTATATTGTCAAAATATTCGCTATTGTCGTGATCTGACAAATATTTTAAAACTATATGGACAAGATTGACTCCGGTGCTTCATCAAAACAGCTTTACTAATTAGCTAGGGAGCTATAGGGCGCGTTACGGGAAACACATTTTTCTGCTGGTGTACCCTGGTGTAACCTTCTTTGCTTCTGTTTTTTTTATATCCTAGAATAAATGTATCTGTCATAAACTTGACTTTGTGCATGAGAGCCTCTACTTTTGATGTTTCGGATGAAAACGCATGAATGATCCATCTCATAAATTCGTCGCAAATCAAAACACTTTACGCTGTTCTAGCAAAGCATAAATAAGTGACCATATTTCATTGATAATATCCATCGTTCATACTCTAACTCGATCACTGTCCCATGTCAGGTCAAACATGCTTTGGCTCAACGTTGTAGACGTCGGAGTTAAACCGGAAGTACCTAAAATATTTTAGGCCAGTGTCCGGCCCTCCTTTGTTTCTACAATCATTCAGAATAACGGGTTTGAAATAGTAGCAGTTTCAACTTTATGACAACGGCTTGGCTGAAATTCATCAGTCTCCTTATAGGAGCCATCATATTACATTATCCGTTGGTAAGAGTGTCATGCATGGCCTCATGGTGGCATTTTGTGATTTAAGTGTGTCTAAGATGTGTCTCTTCTTGTATTTTTGGACCTCACCACCGCGTTTGACAGACTAGATCATTCCATTTGCCTGAAATACTAGAAATGACCTTCAGTAAACACAGCAGTGTAGTTACATGGTTCATCTCATATATACCATACCACTCATTGCCAAGCTGTCGACAGCTGGCTGTCCAATTCATGTCCTTTGAGTTTTTTTCCGAAGGTTCCGTTATAGGATCTTTCCAGGTCAATTTATATTCACGACCCGTAGCTTTTTCAAATTATACATATCTGCACATGATAGTGTATTTTATAAATTTAGCTCTGTCCTGAACTGAGGATAAGCTCTTATGGATGACCATCATTGCCTCTTAGCTTTGGCTCTGAATCCCGCCTGATAATAACTGACAATGAGTCCAAAATCGTTGATGGTAGCACTTTTCCTGTTTAGACTAACGTAAACTAATTAAAAGTTAGTTTACTCATCAGTGCGCGGGCACCGATACCTATCTGTTTTAATTTACCAATATTAAAAGAATGAAAGGCGTAAATCTCCGAGAACCGTTCAAAATGCCGAGAGCTGATGTCCGCAAAGGAAACAGAAGGAAAACGCTGTATCCATTATTCACACATCCAAAATTTATTCTTTGTATCCTTATCTTCCCATACTTTAAGAATTTTATGTAAATCCAGTCAGTAAATTTAAAATATCGGTGTCACAAGAGGACTGTCACCTTTACATTCTATTGTAAGTAATATATAACCAGATGATTGTTTTTATAATTGATTGTACATTGGTATGGAGTATCATGTTAAGATGTTAGCATGAGAACTTAGTTTAATGAACACAGGTGCCTCATTTGATGTTAATTTCAGTACATTTTATATCCATGGGAACCGATTCATGTCTAGACTGTTACTTATAGGACCGTTGTTCAATATAGACATCAAATCAACCTACCTGGTGATTTTGATTTTTCTGAAGGTTTGATCTCCGGCGGCGTGTCCAATTTTAAAATTCATGCAGTAAATGACAAATCGTATAGTTCTGTGAAATGAATAGTCAGAAATCGGTCAGGACTTGTAACAGCAGCAGGCGTATGTGAGCCATGGATAACAGGACCTGGTTACAAACGCTTAAGTCAGCGCACCAGTTCGGTGTAGTCTGACGGTTGACTGCAGTCCAGAGGCGGGTTCCTGTTTGTGTCAGTGCAGCAGGGAGAAGATGTTCCTGATAGTCCATGGGCCAGGAAGTGTAAACCTCCCCCCCCCCCAAGAATTTTCGCAAACTCCTTAGTTTTCTTCCTTGAGGTTTCCTTTCCTCATTTTCAGGTGTTTCCAAACATATAAATAATGCAAACACCTGGAAATCAACTTTTTATAACGCGCGTCCTCAATTTGAAAACTTTTTTCTGCTGCGACTTTCCATTGGTTTAACTTCCTTATTATACGTCATAAGTGCCCAATTGTGGCATCAATGGAATTGAAAGAACATTAGCTTTTGTATCCCTGCAACACACTTTTTTAAAAAAAAATGACTTTTTCCAGATATTATGGGAATCAAAGGCATATTTTAAGATTTAGGCATATCCTTAGGTCTTTATATGTTTGAAACATCTTTCAGCGCAAATGCATATACATATTTAGCATTAGTTTCAAAATTTTGCAAGATTAGACACAATAAACAGACATGGAAAAGCAAGTCAAACATTTGCAGAAATACCATCTTCTCAGTGTGTTTTGCTTCACAGCTTTTGCAATTCTCAACATATCTGCAAGATCTTGATATCACTGGATTTGTAGGAACATTCCAATTGCAATGATAATAAATAAGATTTATGCATGTGAAAAACGAGATGCTATGTGCATATCTGTTACCCCCTACCCCTTATATATGGGACAGTTTGAACCATGAACTTACAAGGCCTTTGGCCGGAGAAGCCTACAGTCCTCCTGATTTTCCAAGATCTCTCTAGCTTGCTGTTTTTAGGTGTCTTTCAAGGTGTCTCCGTCCATAAAAAAGCTGTAAACACCCCGAAAGTCAACATTTTTTTACAAACCGTGTCCTCAATTTGAAAACTTTTTTTTCTGGCGCGACTTTTTAGGGGTTTATGGACAATAATTTCTTATTGTACATCATAAGTGCAAAACTTTGGCATCATTGGCAATCAGAAGAACATTAGCTTCATCATGATATTGAATCTGGCTTTAAAAAATTATATGTGAAAATTCTAGGGCCACTCAAGTTCCTCCTACTCGTTATTTTTTTCTTAAAAATTTACATTTTGGCAGATATTATGGGTACCAAAGGCATATTTCGGGATTTAGCCATATCTATATATCTGAATATGTTTAAAGCATCTTTCAGTACAAATGCACATACATATTGTTACGGAACCTAATATAAACAGATCACATATGCGTGATGAAAACAAATTTTGTAATGGAGATAAAAAAAATAGATTCTGTAACACTAGGCAGCGTGAAATGTCTAGGGGAATGAATAAAGAAGTCAGTGTTTTTTTGTTTACAAATAACTATAATTTATTCTTTAAACAACCCTAACAATACAATACACTAAATCAATACAATTATACAGTAAAACAGCGGTATAGCAACAAGTCAATACAATCACATAGAAAAATAATGTGCACAGTACCTAGATACCAACACCGTCAACACGATAAGTTCTTTAAATGTATACTCTCGGAAAATGACAGTCAAGTTCAACCTAGAAAGTAAACTGAAGTCCAAATGCATGAAATCCAGAAGAAAGTCTTTGAAAATCTATAATTGCCGCATTCGTCGGATAAAGTCCTAGAAACTGACACACGCTTCTGCGTCCGCTGGAATCTGCTCTGCTGCTCTCTCTGCCTGGTTCTAAAACACAACCCCTTTATATACCTTCACACCTCAAGCCGAGAATTTTCCACTTCTCGAATAGTCTTACGGATCCTACACCACACAGAAAGCACGCGTTTAAGGAATTCTCAAGAAAAACAGCGCTGTGTGTATCTCTATATACCAGGCTAATCACGTGACCTCGGCCAGGCGCGAAAACCCAAGACTAAACATGACAAAGAGAGTTCAACCAGTACGGATTAAACATAGAATGTTATACGCGGCCAGACAGGAGTGCCACAACAGGAGTTACGCCCGTGTCCCATAATAAAAAGAGCACCTGTAACACTCCCCCTCCTGTAAGAAAAAAGAAAGTTTTAACGGAAAACTTTCTTTTAGCGATCACAATCACAAAAATTTTATTACAACATCTCAAAATCATCTTATTTACAACATTACATAAACATCCTGTTTACAACATTTCATAAACATCTCGATAAGCAATCAGCAAGTACATTGTCTTTCCATAATGTGTATGATATCAAAATTGTAATCTTGTAGAACAAACTCCATCTCAACAATCTTTGATTTATACACTTCAACTTGTTCATGAACGTGAGGGGATTGTGATCACTGAAGACAATGATAGGCCTGACTGATGAAGTAACTTAAACTTCAAAATGCTGCAACGCCAAAATCAAAGCCAAACATTCTTTTTCAACAGTGGAATAGTTTTTCTGGTTTGCATTAAACTTTCTTGAGAAATAACAGATTGGTTGATCTATGACATCATTGCCTTCCTGTAACAACACAGCACCAGCAGCAGTATCACTAGCATCTACAGCTAACTTAAAAGGTACAAAAAAGTCTGGAGCTGCCAAAACTGGTGAACTTCGCAGGATTGCTTTCAAATTCTGAAATGCATTTTCACACTGAACATTCCATACAAACCTTGGTTTCTTCTTTAACAAATTAGTCAAAGGTTCAGCTACAGCAGCAAAATTTAGAGAAAACGTCCTGTAGCACCCAACCATACCAAGAAAACGCATTATTTGCTTTTTGTTTTCTGGTCTAGGAAATGCAGAAATAGCACTTATCTTACATCAACAGATTTTACCTGACCCTGCCCTACAATATGACCCAAAATTTTACTTGTGCATGACAAAACTCAGATTTCACTAAGTTGACAGTCAGACGTGCTTCACTGAGTCTTTCCAAGAGGTCGCGAAGAATTTGCAGATGTTTCTCCCTGGTGTCGCTGTACACGATAAGGTCATCAATTTATGCGTCGCAGCCCTGAATGTTCTTGACAACCATATGGATGAGGCGCTGGAACGTGGCTGGCGAGTTCTTCATGCCAAACGGCATAACTTTATACTGGTACAGTCCTTGCGGCGTCACAAATGCGGACACTTCTTTCGCTCGTTCTGTCAGCGGAACTTGCCAGAATCTTTTTAGCAAGTCAAACTTGGAGACATATCTGGAGCTACCGACTCTATCAATGCAATCATCGATCCTCGGAATCGGGAACGTGTCAGTCTTGGTGACAGTGTTCAGTTTTCGATAATCTGTGCACATACGATAACTTCCATCAGGTTTTGGCACAAGAATACATGGTGAACTCAAGTTACTGTTACTAGGTTCAATAAAATCATTGTCCAGCAAATAATGAATCTCATCCTGTAGATACTTTTGCTTTTCTGGATACAGTCTATATGGATGTTGCTTGACTGCGCTTGCCTCGCCAACATCGACGTCATGGCACAACATATTAGTTCGCGTTGGAATGTCACTCAACAAATGTTCATAATTCCGCAGCAGGTTCCTGAGGTCTTGTTGTTCTTGTGCGGTAAGGTGTGACAGTTTGGCATCCAGTCAGGGTCAGGGTCAGTTTTTACACAATAAACAGCAGTACCATTTTGTACAACATCAGATGTGCTATTTCTGTCATAATATGGTTTCAACATGTTAACATGGCACAGTTGTTTCTTCTTACGTCTATCTGGTGTCAACAATATGTAATTTAAAACTTTGACTTTCTTGTCAACAATTTAAGGACCAAAATACCTAGCTTGCAGAGGTCTGCCAGGGATGGGAAGTAAGGCAAAGACCTTTTCACCAGGCTCAAACGTCCTACTTACAGTGTGCTTGTCATACTTTGTTTTCATTTTACTTTGTGTAGATTGTGTAGTTTAGTGCGAAAGTCTGAGATATACTGCAGTAAACTAAGAGAATAAGGATTTTAATACAAGAGTTTATCTTTAATCAGTTTCAATGGACCTCGAACGGAGTGTCCAAAAACTAGTTCAAAGGGACTGAAACCCAAGGACTCTTGAAAGGATTCTTTGACAGCAAACAGCAATAGGTGGATTCCTTTATCCCAGTCTTTCCGTGTGTCATAGCAATAAGTCCTTATCATGTTTTTTAATGTCTGGTGAAAACGCTCGAGGGCGCCCTGACTTTCAGGATGGTATGGCGAAGAGCTGTACTGTTTTATACCTAGCTCAAGCATAACTTGTTGGAATAAGCCAGACATAAAATTAGACCCTTGTCAGACTTGACGGATTTTGGTAATCCAAAATTTGTATAAAACTTGGTCAGAGCTTTGACAACACTTTTGGCATTAATTTTGCGCAATGGTATTGCCTCAGGGAACCTGGTAGATGCGCACATGATTGTCAGCAAGTATTCATGTCCAGATTTTGTTTTGGGCAGTGGTCCAACACAATCAACAATAATCCTAATGAATAGTTCCTCGAAAGCAGGAATAGGCCTAAGTGGGGCCTTACGGGGATTCTGATTGGGCTTGCCTACCATCTGGCATGTGTGGCGTGATTTGCAATAATGTACAACATCTTTCCTGAGGTTAGGCCAATAGAAGTGTGTACTAACTTTCTGATAAGTTTTATTTATACCTAAATGGCCAGACAAAGGATCCTCATGTGCCATGCTTAGAACTTCACTGCGAAAGCTTTTGGGTATTACTATTTGATGTTTGATGGCCCACTCATCATCAGCGCATACATCAGGTGGTCGCCATTTACGCATAAGCACTCCATTTTTGACATAGAAACAAAATGGGTTCTGTGACAGCTCATCTTTAGAAACTGCCCTGGGAAACACACATGAAATATCAGGGTCCTTATGCTGTTCCGCGATAAATTCTTACCTTGATAATGCTGCATCCTGTACGGGCGAGTCATTAGACGAGTCACTAGTGACTCCCAGAGTGTTATTATCTGGACCTGTGTTTTTTTCTTGGCCATAGATCTAGTTACAGCACATGAAGGATACAAACCAGGAATTTCCTGACTTTCCAGATCAGTGTCCTGATCAAGTGACGGCTTTTCTGTCACTATTAGTACAGGGTGTACTTTACCACCTGCAACATCATTGCCTAGTAGCAACTGAATTCCCTTAAAGGGTAAAGTAGTTCTTATGCCCACAGTAATATTCCCAGAAATCAAATCTGACTTTAAATGGATACTGTGAAGCGGAACTGAAGTGTGCCTGTCTGAAAACACACCATTAACAAGTGCATGTGCACCAGTAAAGGACCTATTAGAAATGGCAAAGTGTTTGCTAACATGAGAGTCTATCCTCAACCAGTGTCCCTTAAAATTCTAATAGGGGTAGAATCTGAAAATTCACTTCAAAGTGATACAAAACCATCATGTATGAATGGCTGAAATTACTCCATTTCAGTCAAGAGAAGAACCTACTAGCTCAACCTCATCAAACAAAGAACTGACATTGAAGGTATCAGTCATAAACTCTGTTTCAGAGTCATCTCAGGAATCTACATCCTTTTTATGATCAAACTCTTCATGGGAGTCAACAGAGGAACTTTCCTCAGCAGAAACAAACTTCTGTTTGTCAGAAGAGGACCTTGCCTCATTTGAAATACTCTCGCAAGAGTCATAAAAGGACTTAGCCTTATTTAAAGGATACTCCCCGCAGGAGTCTTGAAAGGACCTAGCCTTATTTAATTCCTTGCAGGAATCAACTGAGGTTTTTACGCTGGAACCTGCTCTGCTGCTCTCTCTGCCTGGTTCTAAAACACAGCCCCTTTATATACCTTCACACCTCAAGCCGAGAATTTTCCACTTCTCGAACAGTCTTACGGTTCCTACAGAACACAGTAAGCACGCGTTTCAGGAATTCTCTAGAAAAAACAGCGCTGTGTGTATCTCTATATACCAGGCTCATCACGTGACCTCGACCAGGCGCGAAAACCCAAGGCTAAACATGACGAGAGTTCAACCAGTACGGATTAAACATAGAATGTAATACGCGGCCAGACACGAGTGCCACAACAGGAGTTACGCCCGTGTCACATAATAAAAAGAGCATCTGTAACAATATTTAACATTAGTTTCCCAAATTTAGCAATCGTGGACAAGCAAGTCAAATATTTGCAGAAATATGCTCTTCAAAGTGTCTTTTGCTTCATATCTTTTGCAATTCACAACATATCTGCAAGATCTTGGTATCATTGGATTTGTAGGAACATTCCAATTGCAATGATAATATAGATATGATCATGTACATGAGAACAACATGAAGCTGCGTACATATATGTTACCCCCTACCACTATGAGGCAGTTTGAACCATGAACCTGCAAGGCCTTGGGCCAGAGAAGCCTACAACGCTCATTAATTTTCATGATCCCACTAGCTTGTTGTTTAAAGGTGTCCCATGCCTGTTTCAAGGGGTTTTCAAACATATAAATAGAGAAAACACCCTGAAATCCCAATTTGCAACCAAAACCTCAATTGCAAAACTTTTGGAGTGACTTTGCACCAGTATATGCATCAACATTGCATAATTGACACAAACAGCATGGGTATAACATTACATTACTGTATATTAATTTCCGCTCAGAAGAATTGATACCCTATAATCCTGAATTTATTTCCCTAAAACTTAATACCTGCACATGTGCTCTTAAAGGAAATATTTACAAAAATGCA
Organism: Sipunculus nudus; assembly: GCA_026874595.1. Taxonomy (NCBI): domain Eukaryota; kingdom Metazoa; phylum Annelida; class Sipuncula; order Golfingiida; family Sipunculidae; genus Sipunculus; species Sipunculus nudus. The sequence continues at coordinate 46,399,217 of CM049309.1, forward strand.
TTTCGATGAGTATCCAAAAGAATGAAAAAAAAACACAAAACAAAAACAAATATTTATTACAGCCATTTTGTTTTCACTGTGTCACGTGATTCACACCGAAAATCTTGTAATGAGAGCAAGATTTTCTTGTGATTGACGTTGCAGGAAGTTTCAAAGTATCTTCTGACATAAGTTATTGATAAAATGTATAATTCTAAAAATGCAAGAATTTAAAAATAATACTTGGATGGTACTCCCTATTGTCAAGTATAAATTAAGGGGTCTTAACTCAAGGTTCCTTGAAGTTCAAAATTTGAAAGTTTAATTTATATGCAGTACTATTCAATTACCTTTAAACTTGTTGTGAGTAATTGAGACTGAGGCACACAAGCTTCTTTTAATTTTTCTATAAATTATCTGAAATAACTTATTGAAGTGACGATTACTTCTTCAGATAAACCAACTTTACAATATTGTACTTCCTTTATTTTTACCTCTTAGTGTTTATAAATGCTTTAATTGATCTTGTCTCTCATAACCTGGCGAATTTTTTCCTTGTATTTTCAGTTTTCCAAAGTAACTTCTCCAAAAATGCCATTGGATCAACACCGAATCTTGGCATATTTAACATTCTATACATGTATGGTATATACAAGACTCTGATATACAGAGACTCTTATGTCTATACAGTCGTCAGTGCATTCAAGAGCGTTTTGAGTTTTGCCTCGTACTTCTCTTTTTTATCCGAAAATACCATATATACCATATACTATACCATATTCAAATGTTACCTGATAAGGCATTGTTGGCATAATCTCACTGTATGAGCCTTCAAAAATCTTGGGGAAATCACCAGTTGCCAGGCAGTGGTACCCAACACTTTTAACGCATGCTGACAAAAATCATCAATAGGCGAAAGGCTGAACAATTTAGGGACACATATCCACATCATATCTTTAAACTGTGATGTAATTAAATTGTCTCAAATATGTATATCTCTGTTTCATGAAATCAGACTTCCTTCCCTTCTTTGTAGAACAGTCTATGAATTTATCAGTGGTGGCAGATGTAGGGCTCATACAGAAACCTGATTCAATTGGACAATAGTACAATAGTGCTAAAAAGTGTTGTCCCTGTTTAATGATTAAGTGATGTTACAAGTATTAATCTAGCCCTTAATGAACTAATTAACTATAATTAATATATGAACCATCATTCAATTAATCCATGATATATAAATATCTTCTACTTTCACTTAACCATGAGTGACCATCAGTTTTCGACTAAAGGACTGGCCTATAGGTAGGTTTCCTAGGTTATGTTTTATAAATTCGTCATATCCAAAGACCATATATTTTGATATTTCAAGAAAATGAAGCAAAATACATTATAATGTTGGAAATACTGATTTTTTCTGATAAAATATTTGTGACCTGACACTCATTTCTTTCACATGATTTATGGAAGTGTTAGAAGGAGCTTGTGGGCAATAGTCTCAGTTATTTACAGCACGGGTAAGATTATGGAGTAATACAGCTTAGTCCGAGTTCGGAGGTTCCAGAAAGAGTTCAATCCATGTTATTGATATTGAGGGCTTAGAGATTAGCACCATACACTTTTCTTTTTCTTCCTCTGTATTTTATTGCTCATAAACGTTGTAATAAATTACGATAGTTCGAACAATTCCAGGAACACGACGATCTGGCTTTTATAACGAGATTTGTGTGTGTGAAACAAAATACACTGTCCAAACAACACAGCTGCATTGTTGTCAAATGTAACCTTCATTTATTAAATTGTGTTATTTGTCATAATCTATAGGAAACTAATATAAAAAAATCCAAATGTATTTGTGCTAATTTTGCTAAAAGAATGATTAAAATTAAATAATGTCTGAATCGTATAAATATGTACAATGGCTGATTTATACGGTGGCTGATTTAGGACACAGAAAAAAAAATATTTATCTCGAGACATAGAATTTCGCAAAAAAAAAAAAAAATTAGGAAGCAAAATAAAAAAATTTTAGACAGCAAAAAAAATTTTAGGAAGCAAAAAAAAATTTAGGAAGGAGAAAAAAAATTATTAGGAAGCAAAAAAAAAATTTTTAGAAGAAAAAAAAAATAAGGAAGCAAAAAAAAAATTTAGGAAGCAAAAAAAATTTTTAGGAAGCAAAAAAAAATTTTATGAAGCAAAAAAAAATTTTATGAAGCAAAAAAAAAATTGGGAAACAAAAAAAAATAAAGGTAACCCTAGCTGGGAATGGGTCTTATAACGCCACTTTACGTATAAACATTTTATCTACAGGCTACTTGTACACAAGGCACTTGAGCAAGTGTTAACATACAGATAAAAACATGTAACCGAGTAATTGAAAGATCTCTAGTTGATATTCATTAGAGCATGTGAAGCAATTCAGTATTTGTCATTTACAGAACTCTGTACTCTCTGAATTGAAGCCAGATGTATCTGCCGGACGTCTTTCTATTACGATCGGTGCCAATGTTTGCACCCCCCCCCCCCCCCGACCCATGTTATAAAAACAAGTGGATATAGACAAAGACACCGCCTTTACCCGTGGGATTGGCTCATTTTTATGAAAGGTTTATTAGATTATGTTTACCTAGATTCTGTTTATGATAACCTTCACTTCTTTAATATGTATATGCAGAGTAAGCCGGTATTACAAAGATTCTATAAATAAGGCAGGTGAATAGCGACTTTAAGACCAAAGCAGAGCATTTTGCTGAAGAAAAATCATGATGAGAGATGATCGAAATATCTAAACCGTTTATTTAAGAGTATAAAACATTTATGAAGATAGGTTGCCTTGTGTACAAGTAGCCTGTACATAAAATGTTTATACGTCAAAGTGGCGTTATAAGACCCATTCCCAGCTAGGGTTACCGTTATTTATTTATTTTTTTTTTTGCTTCCTAATTTTTTTCTGCTTCCAAAATTTTTTTTTCCTTCCTAAATTTATTTTTTTTGCTTCCTAAATTTTTTTGGTGCGAAATTCTTTGTCGAGATCTCGAGATGTTATCTCGAGATCTTCAGATAAATATTTTTTTCTGTGTCCTAAATCAGCCACCCTACACTCTTAACGTATACTGTCCCTTTAATGTTGCTTTGCTTTATGTCAATTCAGCTTTCCAGCTAGTGGGATCATGAAATTACCTGAGCGCAGTAGGCTTCTCTTGCCCAAGGCCTTGAAAGTTTATGGTTCAAACCGCTCATGTTTCATGGGGAGGGGTAACAGATATGCACAAAAGTTCTTGTTGTTCTCATACATTTGGTCAAATTTATTATCAATTTATTGTCAATTTATTATTTATTATTAAAATTGGAATGTTCAAACAAATCCACTGATACCAAGATCATGCAGATATGTTGAGATTTGCAAAAGCTATGCAGCAAAAGACACTGTGAAGATGGTAAATTTTTCACTTACTTGTCAATAACTGTTAAGTGTGTCTAATCTTGCAAATTTTTGAAAATTAATGCTAAATATGTATATGCATTTGTGCTGAAAGATGTTTTAAACATATTAAGACATAAGGAATTGCCTAAATCTAAAAATATGCCTTTGGTACCTATAATATCGCAAAAGAGTCATTTTTAAAAGAAAATTTAAGGGGTAGGGGTACAAAAGTGGCCCAAAAATTATATATCATCTTAAAGCTAATGTTCTTCCAATACCATCGAGGACACCTCAATTAAGAAAACTAGAGGGTTGCGAAAATTCCCTGGGGGAAAGGAGGTTTTCACTCTCTTGCCAATGGACTAGCGTCTGAGGACGGCCACGTAGATTGCTCTGTGACGGACTTCAAAGTATATCGCAATTGCCGACGGACTGGTAATCCGGCGATGTTTATCTAATGTGAGTGCATCCATAAACAGGCCCGGGCGATTCACGTACAACTTTAGTGACACTGAATATTGTCGTGCGTGGTCATATTCAGTTATCTTGTGCTGAAAAACCCTGAGTATGTGTAAACAGCGAATGCGGACTGAGATAAGAGGTGACCATCCGATGTCACGTGAGCGCGTCGACCATGTGACCCGGAGAATAATAAACATGTGAACTTCGAACGTTGTTACTACCAAAGGAGTATACAGGACTTATTTATTGTGTTTAATTAAGTGGACTATACTGTTCATCGATTTTCACAACAAAATTCACATCAGTCTGTTTCACGGGATGCGACCAGATCATCAGGTGAATGTGGTTAGAAACAGACTTGTGTATTTACAGTGTTGTTTTTCTTCAGTGTTATACCGCTCTGGCCTAGTCTGTAGTCCAACGCCCTCCAGTGAAATGTGAATTTTAATATATTTTATTGTTTGTTAACGCATGTCTTTATTCTTCTTTTGGAGTGTATGTGAGTTTCAGCCGGTCTGGTTTACTGCTTAAAAGAACTTGGTCGTCCATGCCTTCGGGGTGTGACATTAAATGGCAAGCGTGTTTCCAGGAATTTTCGCCATATTTAATGGCAAGCGTGCGTTCAGGATTGGTTGAGCCGTTTGATGGCCGACAACTTGTCAGTTTTATCACTGAATTTTTTGTGATTTTTTTTTTATCTAACTTCTTTGAATTGTGTAATGTTTGGCAATATTTGATTATGGGTCAGTGCTGAGACTTGACACATACACACTCCACGAGTTAATGCAAGTTAATGCAAGTTTGGTATGGTTAACCACTTATATGCTGGATAATTACTCAGAGGTTTGGTAAACCACTGTTATATGTTTGTTTATTGTTTAGAGATTTGAGAGTTAGAGCTGTTTAGGTTCATTTATTACCTTGGTTTGTTGTGATTTGTTAAGCGAGGTCACACGACAGGCAAATGTTTCCTTTTGATAGAGTACTCAGAATTTAATATCATATACTTAATGTTTATCTGTTCATCCGTCCGTGCGTCTTTTGATTTGGGTTGCAATTTAGGTTTGATTGTAAGGATACCGCTGGTTCACATAGTTAGCGTTTACTGTATACGTTTGCGAATTTAGTGTGTAGGTTTCTGGGTCACTAGCATAGTCGGTCAGTATATTCGTAACCATGAGTCCATTCTCGAATGTGGACGAGCGTTAGGGTACAAAGACGATGCTCTGTAAGAGTTTGTTAACAAGCGTGTCGAAGCTTTAGAAGACCAGCAAATGTTTAATTAAGGCTTTAAAAAAACATCATTCCGGAAAATACATAAAGAACACTAGACCATTTTCACAGAGTTCATACCATGGTCTGTCATATTTATGATATTGGATCACTGTGACCTATTTCTGAAGTGTCTCCAAAGAAGTTATATCTAGTATCTCTACTGTAACATGAAACAGAATATTTACAATTTGGTAGTTATTCATCTTTATAAAAGATTCATTATTTCTTCTCATTGACTTCGGCCAGTATTTGTCCTAGGATAGGTCCCATACGAATAACTGCATGTCATAGTAGAAAAAAAGTCTGGTGAATTAATTTCCTAATGCAAAGTAGTTTAGATATAAAACAGCACCTGCTTATTGAAATAACTGCACGATATGAATGTAACAGGAAGTTTTCTTAATTTTGCCTCGTATCTTATTGTTTGCTACCATATATTCTTGGGGCGGTATGCCTCACAATAAATATCACAATAAATCGCTAGGATCAGCGATACAGTTCATGTTCTCTAAATATTGTGTAAAGCACTGACTAATAAAAGAGTGTGTGAATATATATGGTTTTTATTTTATGAAAATATATTGCATATTAAGACCTACAACAAATAAAGATATACATTTATATATCTATTATTAAGTCCCTTCGCTTTCGATTTTATAACGGAAAAGGTAAACAAATCCATCCTTATCTAAATGTGATATCTTGATTTATGTTTTCATTTGAGTTAATTACTTTTAAAATTGAAATAGAACCACTGACTCAATAAAAATTGAAGGTAAAATGAAGAAAGTCTTTAAAGTATAAGTAGGCTGTCTGTTTAGTGTTCCATCCTATCTCTATGGTTATAATTTTTATTGCATTGATTTTATTATATCAGACCTTTATTTCTTTATAATTTATCCTTTATGTGATATTCCCTTGGACTTTATCAACGGCATGGTCTGTTATATCGGGTAGGCCGAGCGGGAAACTTTCACATCACGGGGCAGGTTGTTCTCACGATATTTTCAACTGCTTGGGTAGGTGGGCAAGTGTTATATTTGAGCCCTGCTCTTGCCAATATACATAAAACTGTTATTATTGGTAAATTTATATCCTAGTCAGATTAAATAGCCAGGCAATAATGTGCAATTGAAAATCATTTAAATGTTCAATATTCCCTGATCTCTATGACCCTGCGTCCCTCAAAATACGCATCATGATGTTATTTTTCTCCTGCTTTTATTTCTCTATCCTGTATCTGAAATTCCCTTGGACTGTCTCAAGGGTATAGTCTGATAAATCGTAAGCTCATGTTGCAACTTTCAGAGAATGGGGCAAGTTGTTCTCACGATATTCCAACCCCTCAGGCAAGTGGGCAAGTGTTATTGTCGAGCCCTGCCGTTATCATCGGTAAATTTACATCTTAGTTAGACTCAACAGACAGACAATGAAGAGATCTTTCAAATAAGTGGTCACTCATAGGGATAACGATCAAATTTAATTTGATAATGTGCAGATGAGTAAAGAAAAAACTTAATAGTTAATTAGCCTAATAAAATCATCAAATTAAATGACTTTTCCCAAATGAGACTTTTTTTTGGGTTTTTTTTATATGTTATTCTCCAGAAGTTATTGAGTTAAATACAACTGGTTTCATAACTGTTGCAATTTGTTCCGGGTTCATTCCTACTTTTGCTACACTCAAATGGTGAGTCAGTTCACATCTGACCTCATGAGAGAAGTTAGCCGTGTGTTATCCGTAAAGCAGCTAACTACCACACCATATTACCTGATGAGCAACAGGATGGTGGAAGGATTCAACGGTACACTGACACTTATGTTAAAGCGTATGTGCGCGGAGACACCACGAGATTGGGATCGATATTTGATCGCAGTGCACTTTGCGTAAAGAGAGACACCACAAGAGAGCATAAGGTTTTCTCCTTTTGAGTTGCTCTAAGGACGTGTTGTAAGAGGTCCCATGTGCATTCTACGGGATCTGTGGACCAAACGCGATGCGGTTGAGGAAAAAAAGATTACGTATCAACACGTGCTCGATCTCCAGGGTAAGTTGAGCGATAGCGTTAGCTCGCGAAGCTTTGAGTAAATCCGCAGATAGACACACACAGTTCTATGACGTATATAAACGCAACCGCAAATTTGATATCGGAGATGAAGTGTTCCAACTCCTCCCGACGGAGCTTCTTGTTCAGTGGAATGGCTCCTACAGCGTCGTAGGTAAAGTGGGTGACTATGACTATCGGGTCAAGGTCGACAACAAGGTCAAAACCTTTCATGTGAACATGCTGATACGATATCACACCAGGGCTGATCCTCAGCATGTCTAAGCGGCGGTCATTTTGTGTACGGACGAAACCATAAGAGAACCGAATAATCCGAATTGTGAATCCGAATCTCCCCTAGACGGATAACTAAACCTCGAGGGAGCAGACGAAACCTTCAACGTGTCGTTACCGTCAACGGTGCGCAGCCAAACTTAACGTGACGTACAGGTTTATGCCGAACTAGGCAAGCGAGATACATGATTTGTTGAACCAGTATGGGTGAGTATTTACAGAAGTCCCCAAACTCAACGATGTCATCAGTATGGGTAAGTATTTACACTAGTGAAGTCGAGACCGTATCCTGTTCTGTTTGAGTTGAGAGAGACTAGGCAATATGAATTCAACGAGATGTTAAAGTTAGGTATAGTCGAGAAATCGGAGTCGAGTTTTGCGTCACTATGCATTATGCTGCGTAAACCAGATGGAAAGATCAGATTCGTAATCGATTACCGTAGGTTGAACCAGTCGGTTATATTCGACCCAGAACCAATCCCAGAGCCGGAATCACTGTTCACGGAAGTTGCAAAAGCCGATACTTTACCAAGATCGATTTGACGAAAGGATACTGGCAGATTCCGATGTCAGAGGAATCTAGAAACAAAAAGACATTTGTAACGCCTGGCCGACATTACCAGTTCAGGGTAATGCCATTCGGTTTAGTGAAGGCTGGGGCAGTGTTTACCCGCATGATGCGAAAGGTGTTCTGCGACATGCCGAACGTGGTAGTACACGCGGAAACGTGGGACGGGCATGTAAGAACACTCAGAGAAGTGCTAGGTGGACTAGAGAGTAGTTGTTGAGGGATTAAGATACCGTAAAGAGTCCGGACCCATCTTAAATGGTTCCCATAAGTAATGTACAGGGGCCGGTCCCCTGACGTCATCCCCAAATGGGGACTCCCCTTTTGGGAAGGGGTCCCCTGTAGTTAAGCTTATGGGACCCCTTGGCCCGTGATAAGGCAGTTGTCCTGAATCTAGAGCAGTAGCCAGATGGGACTCCCTGGACCTCTAGCTGCTTGCATCTGATTGGTTGTTGGGTGGTGGTGGACTCTCTCAGGGTATGGGTCCGTTATGGGGCGGAGTGAGTCTCGTGAGGAACTCTGTGTGTGTGTGATGTGAGATATATATGAAAGCAGTGGACCGTGTGTTTTAATTTTCCTGTGGTGGGTTTCTGTGGCGGCTTTTTCCTGCCTGAGGCGGTCGGCCACCCAGCTCAGGACCTCATGGTGGTCTCGTCTCTTTTGTGCTTTGTCGTCATCCGGTAGGACCGCCATGATTTCTGGGTAACAAGTCAGCCTGACTTTTATATATATATATATATATATATATATATATATATATATATATAAACAATTATTTAAAAAAAGGACTACAATGATCGATTTTTAATCGACTGTGTTATGCATTGTTTATATTACCTTGAAATCTGCTGCAATCCTTAAATCCTAACAACAGTGCACAGTGTGGCATTTATACGTCCATTTTCATCTTTTATCCCAGGTCGACTTGCCGTTTGTTAATTTGGTGTTTATCTCTGACAGGTTTAAATTATTTGCGTGCGCATACATGTTCGTTTTGAATCGATAGCGTAAAAATGTTATCGACTAAATCAGTTCATCGAAATTTGAAATAACATGTCATATGTATGCAAGGTGTACTCTCACCCAAGTTACACAATAATCATAGATGATTTATTAGCCTGCACTTAAAGGAAATGTGAACTCGTGTGCATTCAAGCACTTAAGTACAAAACGCATCCATCCGTGTCCGGACTCTTTATTGGTAAGAAAAAAAAAGTAATATATGGACTCATTTTCTTCATGACTGTCCAATTTTATAAGACCAAAGACCCTTTACAAAAAATGTATAAATTCCAGAGTCTGCTGTGTCGGGCATCAGTCTGCTGCTGTGTATCCACTCAACATGTTTCCCACCACCGTCTTGAAGAAGATGCATAAATGTCCAGTTTGCAAACATTTGTTCTTGACTGCATCTGGATGGCGCAGACACGTGAAATCTAAACATGCTGACGTCATTTTATACAGCCATGAAAGGTATCAACGAATTAGGTTCAGGGCTAAGTTTGATACCCAGCCAACCACCACCTATTTACCTGTTTCAATTGAGAAACAGGAAATAAAACGGAAACTAGCGCCATCACCAGCCGAGCCTGAAGCGGTAAGTCGAACAATGTTCAATTGATCAAGTGTCCTACATCAATAACTCTAGTTAGTTTAAGCTTTACTCACCAGATGGCAGCACAAATCAGACATGTTAATGCATAATCTCCCCTGTGAGCTTAAAAGTTGTTCTATCGAGAAATCATGTTTTTATTTGACGAAAAATTAAATAAGTATAACAATGTCAATGATCTGTAATGGTAGATTTAGCACTAAGTCTTGGTGTACAGATTGGTAGAATACAAGTGCTGTGATGGTGAGCGTATGCTATATTATTGAATTGGAACCAAACTGATAACTAATTAAGTTTTCAAAGGAAAATGCAATAATCGTAGTAAATGTTAAGAAAGTAAATTATGTTTTATTTGATTAAAATATTTATAGGTTTTGTTCATACATTGCAGGTGCAAACATATTAACCGCTTTTACATACAATCAAATGTAAAATATTAATGTATTTATAGAAAGTACGCCGAATACCAGAGTTCACTGCGCGTTGGGAAGTAACATGTACAGTTACTAAACCACGCAACAGTGAACAAGCCGCAAGGATGGTTGGGGTTGTCGGATCAACGCAGGAGCAGTCGGTGAACAGGGTGAGTTTTATTATAATTCAAACAATGGTTTCTCCGCCTGACAATTATGACATGGGCCTTTTAAAAAACTGTCATAGTGGTTCAAGTGGCCTTATACTGTCTGACAAATTAAATGCGCTTCCTGTTCGTTGTTATTGTATTGTTGTGCTCAGCCGTCAAAAATATTAAAACTACGTGTTTTTTTGGCTGTGTATATTCTTTCATGCATATAGGTTATTTATTTACCCTTATTAATAAATCCATGATTACAGCCCAAGTACACCCTGGCTCCAGTGACGCCGGTGTCTGCAATGCCGGCCAATGTCAAACCCTCAATTGGTGCACCTCCAACTCCGATGCCAGCCATTCAGACAACAGATGGGGCTAACTTGGCTTCCAAAACAGCACACCCAAAAGCACATGTGAGTATGATTTTACTTGTAGTCAGATAGCATTACACGTCCGTGTACACAAAGATGACAACTCTTACACATTGAAATTTGTTCGTAACTATAATAATATCATCTCTTACACATTGAAATTTGTTCGTAACTATAATAATAATAATAATATTTTAATAAATTGAATTTTGTTGTCATTGTAGAGCTGTCGAACCGGTCAGGAGGAGCAGGTGGTGACGCAAGCAACCTCCGCCACGGGAAATAGTCCCACCATTCCACCTACCAGCCGGCTAGACAGTCTCCTGGGGAGTCTGGATTTTACACCAAATCCAGACATAGAGCTCCAGGACGCGCAGGATATGGAAGCGATGGAGTTCGATGCGATCATCCATAGTAGCGTAATAAATAAGAGGATCGCAGAGCTCCAGGAAGTCAGGGAGGGTATATATCGGACCTACCCCTATCTGAGGATAACGTCGTCGCCTGCCACCGCATGTAAATATGATATAATATTGCCTTGACTCGTTTATAGTAAATATTACCATTAAACTTTATGGTCGGATAAACTGTACACATACACACACACACACACACATATATATATATAATTTAAGCAGTTGCTCTTTACTATAAAATAATACTATTACAATAAGGATATAATAAATTTGATTATAATAAAAAATATTTTGATATGACCCATAGTTATGATATTTGAGCACATTTAAACAGTTGTGTTGTTTTCACGATAAAATAATACTATTACGTTAATAATAAGAATGAAATAGATATGTCGAATATGTATATATATATATATATATATATATATATATATATATAAATATATATATATATATATTATGACCCATAATAATTAGACATGATTGGGCTTTGATGAATAATAATGAATCATGTACTGTCGTAGAATAAAATCAAACAAGAAGAAAAAAGCATGGAAGATTGGTTACAAATGAAAAAAGAACTAAGAAGGAAAGAGGTAAGGGCACACCCACGGGCACAGAGGTCCCGCATGATCGGCAGAGGAAGGACGTGGTTAGACAATATGGGTACGGGGGGAACAGTGCTGTAGAGGCCCGTCAAAAGGAAATGTTTTCAGACATACGCAGCTTTTACGATCAAGGCGCCACCATGTGGCGAGAACAACAAAGACAAAAAAGGAAAGCCGCAACACATTCGTATAATTTTGGTTTACAATTTGGTGAAAGCACAACACCCGCGTTGATAAGAGCTCAACTGGAGCACATTTGGGATGATATGCATTCAAAATTCAAAATTCAAATTGGGTTAGGGAGATTGTTGCGGAACACTGAAACCGGAGAAATAAGGTACTGGCGTGCTGAACACGATACCAAGTATCTATTAGCTGAAGGGTCCGCAGGGGAGGACGTCTCTATGACCGTGTCACGCATGAGTGACCTTGAAGGGGTAATAGACAAATTTTTTGAAAAAGATATTCAAGCCTACCTGACCAGCGGTAGGGATGATTCAAAGTGGCAGCTGTTATTCCCTACAAACATTCGATATTATGTATTTGAAACCAAATTTTTATTAAAGGGGAAACGCAACTTTGAAATGCCTCAGTTCCTTAAGAATTCCAAGTCCATTGTAAATTTAACGCACCACCCGTACAGTGCGTATCCAAAATACAATGACAGTCTGTGTTTCTTTCGTTGTTTGGCTTACCATAAAGGATTAAAAAACACAGACAAAAAAATTATCAATCTAACACAGGACACAAAACAGTTATGCCTGTGGTGGTGCCAGCGTCAGACTGACTTTGCCGGTAACATGCGACCTAGACACCAGTTAATGACAGATTCCTCACCCGTCCCAGTCCACAGCTTAGATGAAATTCGTACCCAGACCATTTTAGAAAAGTTCGAAGGCATGGACTTGACAGACATGCAAGACGCCGAATGTTTCTTTGGTATAAACATAAACATATACCACTTGGACGAGACAGGCAATGTGCTACACATATACAAGTCTCTGGATCAGTTTGACGATTCTGTATATCTCAATGCCTATGCACCAACACTCGACGACCTGGACGATCATTTTCCTAGTGGGCATTTATCATATATTACAAATATTGACTCTTATGCCAAACAGTACACCTGCATAGGGTGCAATCGCGAGTTTGTGCAATTATGTAATTTGCATAGACACGAGGCGATTTGTGATCGGCAGAAAGAGCCTGTGTACAAATACCTGGGCGGGTATCACAAAATTCCCAGCAACAACCCAGGAACATCAATACTGTAGAGATTTTGAAGCTTTTGATTTTGAAGCTTTCAATCAAAGACCAGATGCAGGGCAGAACAAGGCAGGAGAGAAAACTGACATAACAGGGACACAAATCCCAGTGTCCTTTAGCCTACATCCTTCCTTCAAAAACATGAGACAGCCTTTTTTCGAATGTAACACTGACCCAGAAGCCTTGTGTCGAAAGTTTCTAGACAAGCTACTATCTTTCCAGCGTATATATGAAAGTTGGCAAAGACACAAATATCAATATGTATTTGACCAGTTGGACAGACGGTTACAGGGCCTCAGTGTGGAAAATGACATCAATTCTGGCGTCCCTGATAGCATCGAAACTGTCTCCGAAAATGAAGAAAATGACGACCAAAATAACGATGAAGACGATATTGCATCTGTGGACACGATTAAATAGGAGACGCAGTGGGTTGAAAACTGGAGTTACTTAGAGCAGAGTTAAATGCGCACTGTCATGACATAAACATATACCACTTGGACGAGACAGGCAATGTGCTACACATATACAAGTCTCTGGATCAGTTTGACGATTCTGTATATCTCAATGCCTATGCACCAACACTCGACGACCTGGACGATCATTTTCCTAGTGGGCATTTGTCATATATTACAAATATTGACTCTTATGCCAAACAGTACACCTGCATAGGGTGCAATCGCGAGTTTGTGCAATTATGTAATTTGCATAGACCCGAGGCGATTTGTGATCGGCAGAAAGAGCCTGTGTACAAATACCTGGGCGGGTATCACAAAATTCCCAGCAACAACCCAGGAACATCAATACTGTAGAGATTTTGAAGCTTTTGATTTTGAAGCTTTCAATCAAAGACCAGATGCAGGGCAGAACAAGGCAGGAGAGAAAACTGACATAACAGGGACACAAATCCCAGTGTCCTTTAGCCTACATCCTTCCTTCAAAAACATGAGACAGCCTTTTTTCGAATGTAACACTGACCCAGAAGCCTTGTGTCGAAAGTTTCTAGACAAGCTACTATCTTTCCAGCGTATATATGAAAGTTGGCAAAGACACAAATATCAATATGTATTTGACCAGTTGGACAGACGGTTACAGGGCCTCAGTGTGGAACATGACATCAATTCTGGCGTCCCTGATAGCATCGAAACTGTCTCCGAAAATGAAGAAAATGACGACCAAAATAACGATGAAGACGATATTGCATCTGTGGACACGATTAAATAGGAGACGCAGTGGGTTGAAAACTGGAGTTACTTAGAGCAGAGTTAAATGCGCACTGTCATGACTAGTAGTATTGGGTTTCAACAGCGCCAAATACGACTTGAACCTGATTTGGACACATGTGATCAAATATGCTATGGAATTGAGTAAACAAGACAAAGAAGAATTTCAAAACAGAGAGTTGACAGAGGACAATGACGACGACGATACTGACGGTTATAAAGACAGATACAAAGTGAAACCCATTAAGCAGCAGTCGTTCTATTCCAGTGTGCAGATATGTGACAAACTGCTATTCCTAGACATGTATAAATTCTGCTCTCCTAACACGAGTTTGGATGCCTTCTTAAAAGCGGAGGGTACGACATTGAACAAATCCTTCCTTCCTTACGATTGGTTTGATTCCGTTGAAAATCTCAACCACCCCTGCCTTCCCCCTAAAGAAGCGTTCTTTTCCAGACTGAAAAACAAAAACACATTAGGTGACACAGACGAAGACATCAAGAACAATTACAGGAAATGTAAAATGATTTGGAACGCTCATAAAATGACGACTTTCAAGGACTACCTTCGACACTACAACAACATGGACGTGGTTCCTTTTGTTCAGGCCATACAGAATTGGTTAACATATTATCATGACACATACAAAATGGACGTGCTCAAAGAATGTATGGGTTTGCCAGGCATTGCACGAAAACGCATGTACCAGGCCGCTAGTGAGCATCCAGGTTTTTTGGGGTTTAGTTTGACCAACAAAAACCATCCACATTTAGAGGCGCTCATTAGTCGTAATTTAGTGGGGGGGGGGGGGGGGGGGGGGGCGTCCATCATCTTCAACAGATATCACGAAAAGGATCACACCAACATTAGGGATGGGGATAACATATGTGTAGGGCTTTTGGGGTATGACGCAAATGCGTTGTACCCCTATGCCATGTCCTTGCCTTTGCCGACAGGGTGCCCTGTGTACTGGTGTCCCCCTACTACAAACAGTAAAGTGGCCGAAAAACTGTCCACCGGGTGTATGGTGAAACTTTGGAAACGGAAAGATACTTTGAGCCCATCGACGTGAACGGTCCAATGTCCAGGTTTGAGCGAGATGTCTTGGTGGTGATGTCCCGCTCTGGGGACATACAACACCAGTTCAATACTGGACGACAGATTCAGGTTGGGCCGTTCAAGATTGATGGGTACATCCCAGAGGATCGCCTATTTGTCGAAGTGAGTAGATTTTTTATACAAATATCACTTGTATATTATATTATATATTTCATAGCTTTCAATAATTAGACTACAACAATAAGGTTCTAACTTCTTACCAAGCATAATGTCAAGAATGTATACAAAGTATTATATAATATGTAAAATTATTATATATGCAAAATAGTATATATTATAATGTATATAACATGCGTCATATTAACTCATACACTCATTTCCATATCACTGCAGGTCCGAGGTTGTTATTTCCAAGGCCACCACTGTCAAGAGAACAAGGTTATGTCAGACCAAAATAGGGCCTTGTTCGACAAAAGAAGAAAATACACCCAAGAAAAAGTTAAATTTTTAAAAGAAAAAAACGGGGCATTTTGTACGCGAAGTGTGGGAGTGTGAGGAAAATAAAAGAAGGGATAGAATGAAAGGGGGAAATATATATTTTAAAAATTTGCCGGCTGCATACAGAAAGTATAAACATAACAGATTAAAGGGGGCGGTGACAGCATCATCTCTGTTACACCTGGTCAAAGAGGGCACCTTTTTCGGGGCGTTAGAGGTGAAGGCTGAGGTTCCAGAGGACAAGTATGAATACCTCTCTGAAATGTGTCCTTTTTTTGTGACAACCGACGTGGACCCCATGAACGACTGCGGCCCAGCCAAGAAGGACATGATTGAACAGACTGGTGGAAGTACCAAACCGACTAGGACTTTGGTAGGGGGTGTGAAAGTGGACCGGTGTCTAATCAGTTCTCCTTACCTTAAATGGCTCATGAGCAAAGGCATCAGAGTCATCACCGTATATCAGACGGTGGAATGGGTGCCGGCCCGATGTTTAGAAAAGTTCGTCAGCGACATCGCCAACGACCGACGTGAGGCATCAAAAGACGACCGTTTGAAAGCTGCAGCCGCTAAACAAAAATTGACGGCCAACAGTACTTATGGCAGCAGTTTGATTTATAAATTGAAATATCGTCACATACGGTATGCTGATGACGCGGGAGCGAGGGTCTTGCATAACGATCCGCGGTTCAGAATGAGTCGAAAGATAGATGATGGCCTGTACGAGTTGGAGTTTGCACACAAAACGATTCAATACGACATCCCAAAGCAGGTGTGATACTTCACGTTGCAATACGCAAAACTTCGCATGCTCCAGTTTTATTATGACTGTTTGGACTATTATATCCTTCGCAGTTGTTTTGAACTGGTGCAGATGGATACAGACTCGATGTATTACGCAGTGTCGAACCGACTGCACCCTGAGTATGGACAATTTCTAACAGATGGGGGGTCTACAGGCGATTGGCACCCTATTTTGAAGGAGTGGCACCCCTGGACTGAACTCGTGAAAACAGACAGACTAACTCAGTTTAATGGTTCAATATATGGACACTGCAATGACCAATGGCAACCAAACTTTGACACAGACTTTTTCCCTAGACAGTGCTGTAGCAGACATTTTGAATACGATCAGAAGACACCAGGTTTATTTAAACTGGAACAGACAGGTGACAAAATCATAGGACTCAGCAGTAAATGTTACTGCATGAAACTGTTGCCCGGAATAGAGAAAAGCGCACTCATGGGGATCAACAAAATCCTGACGACCGACATATGGGATAAAATGAAAGACACTTTGGTTAATAATACCAGACACACGACTGTGAACAAAGGACTAAAAATGATAAGTGGACAAATGTGTACATACGAACAAAATAAGAACACCTTTGCTGTGCGGTACCTAAAAAGAAAACTACTGCCAGACGGACGAAGGACTAGACCTCTTGACATTTGGTAGATACCCCCGAAAGCGGATGATGAAATTTTACAACCTGGGGAGGGACAAATACCAAAAGATGGCGGGATGGACATATATAGACGGGGTCAGGGTTGTGAACGATGGACATGACAATGACGTACTTCGCGACCTTGAGATAACAGGGACCTCAGCTGAGGAACCTAGCACAAGCGGGATCAGTTGTGATCGGGTTGGGGGTATGATTTTATAGTTTCATTTTTAAAACTGTACAGGGTCATGTATTAAATGTGATAATATGTTTATGTGATTTGATATTTAAAGTTACGACTTCAAAACAGTTGTTTATATATTGAGTATGTTAGTAAAGTAATATGATTGAATATTCAAATAAGATGAATGGTTAACATCCTACTCAAAAAAAAACAATATAGTTTTCATAATTCTGAAACGTTTATTCATACGTAAATACAAAAACCCCTGTTATAATCCAACTGTGATGTTTATATATGCTTATTCCAAATGTAATCGTCAGCTTGTAAACATAATGATATGACAGGATTGTAAAATAAACTGAATAAACTATTAATCTTGTACAGAAAACAAAAAATTTATTTTGACTATTGTTGAAATGTTTTATTTATATGTAAATAAATATCATCGTAATAATCTAATTTGGAATTTGTTTTAAACCTATTCTGGATATTATCGTGTACTTGTGTTGGTCTGGTCAATTTTCGACACGCCCATTTCCTTGTGTAATTTGTATGCAATCGGGCGGAAAACCTGGTGTGAAAGAGGGATTGTTTAAATGTAGTCTAGCCAATATCCAGCTGCTGACGCCATTTAAAAATATGACCTCGACGGTAATGTGACAGTCAAGCCCTACCACTGGCCGATTTCCTTATGTAAATTGTATGCCAACTGGTACAAAATTAATCATGTCTGATTTGAACCCGCCTGAAATATTGAAATGTGTTTGTCAAAAGAAAGTAAGAATCCTTGTTTTTATCCCATCTGTGCAGTTGTCGTGAGTCTATTCTGGATAAAATCGTGTACATGTGTGGGTCTGGCCGTGTTTCGACACGCCCATTTCCTAATGTAATTTGTATGCAAGCGGACGAAAAACCTGGTGTGGAAAAAGAATTGATCCAGTGTCGTCTATAAAATATCCAGCTGCCGACGCCATTTGAAAATATGACCTCGACGGTAATGTGACAGTCAAGCCCTACCACTGGCCCGTTTCCTTATGTAAATTGTATGCCAACAGGTACAAAATGGTACATTTCTGTTTTGCACTTGCCTGATAATTTAAAGTTTAATAATTAAAATAGACTCATACTGTCCAGTGTTTAACTTGTCTTCACATCTTACCCAATGTACACATGAGGTGTGCTCTAGAACCCACGAGACCAAAGAAATTAATTACCATTCCCTTCACGCAGTCAACACCATTGTATAGCTGCCACTTCCCACCGAAACGGCTACAGTCCCTGCACGCATGTCCGGTCCTCAATGCACTCGTATGTGTAGCAAGATGAAATGTGATACTCTGATTTTGATGGATTACAATACAGAAAGTTTGAACCGCAAGATGGTGTTTAATCCGTGCAGGCACATCGGATGATCCTCAATGTGTAAAACCGAACAAATTATATTTTAAGTTTGCATAATGATTGGACAGTTTGCAAATTTACAGTTATAAGTCGGGACTATTAGACCCCTGCTGCTCGGGATGTATACAAAGCTGTGCTAAAAGGTATTGCTAATATCCGCTGTCTGGGAAGAGAACAGGTTAAACAGGTTTATCAGGTAACTACCCTTCTCTCTCAAATAAGAGTTGATAGGTTATGTGAATAACGCGCATCACACTGAAGGATGTTGTTATTTATCTTTAGATCATGATTGGTAAAATTTGTTTCATGTTATTCTTCACATTCGATGGAGAATAATATGACCACTTTAATTTTTGTAAACTATGAAATACTTTGTCAAGTCCCCTGTACATCATTCAAGTCAAAACGTCTAGATAGACGAGACAGTATCGAGTTCCTGTAAAGTACTCTATTAGATGGTCATCATTGGTGTCTCTGCATGTGGTAGCTCAGTCATACAGTATTACTGATAACATGTGGAGAGTAATAACAGGGAAAAGAACTAGATAAAGATAGAGGTGTTACAGCTCAAAAGCCCCTTCTGAATTCGCTACTGTCAAGACATATGTACGTGTCAATAACGGTCATCGTTTTTCTTAAGTATCTTTGTGACATAGGTGGGAATCCATCACTTTATTTCCGACATGACAGTATGGACATGACATACAGCATTATTATATACAGCTAGTTTCCACCCCCGAGGTAGCGCCGACCGTATTGATGACACGGCTGACCTCAGCTGTTTCCTCTATGTCGATAATTCCGCTAGCAATGTGCAGTTTACCTTCTACATAACGTTGTTTACTCCATCTCCTTTCATAATAGCACATTCAATCAAGAATGTAAATTTTGGATAGAAGTGTACGTAGATGACGTTACATAAAGGTTCAGTGAGGATATTCACAGCATAGAGACATATTCTCTTCATATTGTCAATATTATATTATCATTTGTTATTATTGTCAATTTATATTGGTAATTATATGCATATGACATGTCATTTAAAGTTTCAATGGACTGCTTAAATCGGTTTCATTTTTGAATAATCGAGTAAAAAACGATAGCGTATGCACATACAAAGAATCCAATCCTGTCAGAGTTGAACAAACTCAAAGTAACGGACACCATCAACATGGAAAGGGAGCATGTCGCGAAGGTCACATAAAGGAGCCCCACCCCTTCGTGCATTCACGCATGATGACATACCTGCCCTCGTGTTCACACAAACAGTTTAAAACAAGACACACACACACATTTAAATGTATTGTTGATGTGTAGCGTTTACAGAGAAAAATCAGATTAGCTTCATACCAAAATTGTCATGATGTGTGCATCTTTTCCTGAACTGGTGAAGTAAGCCTCTTGAGTCATTTCATTCCAACTATGTACATTTATTTAGATGTTTCCTTCATGATGTATACCGTCGTATGATATGTTATGCTATCATATACAATAAACAGTTGTTCGATAATGCATACATTTATTATTTATTGTACAACATAAAACCTGTGTATTGTGCCAGGTTTTACATTGTATTGTGCGGGTGCGGTGTCGTTGATTGTAATAATAATGCTGACAAATAGAATAGACAAAAGACCCTCATTTCAATGTATAATACTTATAATAATAATGATGCTAATACTACTACCACTAATTGTCACATTATTCATAACCATAATAGTAATCACCAAAATCAGGATGATTACAATAGTATAAAAACACACAAAATAATGGACATAATCATAATAATGATACTAAAAATAAGGAAACTATTGATAATGATGATGAAAATAATTAATGCCACACCTTTACGTTACTGCAGGAACATCGTTAAAATCATTTTAGACAAGGGTAAGGCAATGTAAGAACAATATGATACTCCTCAATAGATAACTGACCTATATTGAATCAAGGGTAATTTTCTCCTGTAGGCTCCGTATCTGCTACCGACATTGTTGTACTACGCATATGTACTATGATAATTTGCAGAATTAAATAATATAGTGGACTTAAATATGGATTAATTAAAGCTAATTATTCATTAGCTTTTTATATAAAGTTTAAAGTACCTCGGATACTAAATAATCAAATTGGATCAGGTTTAACGTATGTCGATATAAGATTTGTTATATTTTATTGATAAAATGCATACATTATGCAAATTAGACTATTGAGATTAAAGACCGTGGTTTTCGCATTTAAACATCAAAAGTTGGCTTAATAATTTACTTATTAAAAACTCTCTCATTAATTTCAATTGTGTATTAATTGTTTTTTTAATTTTAAAGTTAATTTACAGTTTTGTGTCATTTATTTTTTAAAAATTATATAAAGGAAAATTTGCATTTCTCTCTCTCTCTCTCTCTCTCTCTGTATATGAGAGATTTACCTAGGAGCGCCAAGGGTCGGTAACAGGTAGAGTTCTTGTTAACGGTACTGATGCTTCACAGTTAAGTCTAAGGTCAATAATAAGATCACGTGAATAATCCACAACCACAGAAATTTTCACGGCTTTCCTTATACACCTCTTTAGGAACCCCTTATTCAAATGCAAGTTATTTTATTGAGTTGCACACCCCCATACAGATTGTATATTAGCTGTGACTTAGAATTTTAATTTACACTTTTGAGTGTGATTATGTTTACTCTACCGTAAATATGTTGCTCATATACAGACTAGTACCAAGAGTGCCACTCTTATTGTAAGACCTTCATGTACGCGCATTCATAATCAGTGGTCGCCACGCTTTGCATTCAGAATGATCACTGTCTTGTTAATCATATCAAACATGTACAGACTATATGTTTATATCCCTTGTAGAGTATGAAGGATAAACAACATCAAAACTATGAGTTCATATTAGAAGCCCATCGTATGAGTACAAACAATAACTAAGAGTGGTAGGTTAATTAGGTGGTTGTTTCGCAGTAAACACTGGTATAGTACAATCCTAATCTCACTCTTTGTTAAGGATGTATGACATCAAACAAATGTCACTCACGCCCTTCGATTTCAAACTTAGCCCATGGGGGTCTCATAAGTCCCGGGGGCATGCATGATTCTACGTAACGGTCTATTTTCATAAACTCCCCACACAAGTCGAGTACGACATCAACTAGTTCACCAACCGGCGAGTGTTCCTTCTGTGACCATCGTACTTCGCGTAGAATGCTTTCCAGGACAACCTCACACAGTTGCTGTACCTGTCTGAAGCGGCGTAATGCTTTCTGTTTTTCGTCAGGTAGCTGGGCGTACGCCTTCATCATTTGATCGTGCGTACCTCCAGACTGACACACATGGAACTGATCTTTCTTTAATGAAAAGAGAACAGTGTTCGCTGTTTTAGCATGGTTGTGTGCTATTTTCAATGACCGCATGGCCTTATCTATACAAAATTGTTCATGACTGTCAGGCTGCACTTCGTATCTACCTTTGTGAACTACTAGGAATGTAAATTCGTCGAGCTCGTCGGTATCATGATAAAATCCACAGAACATATGTTGGTATGCTCTCTTCAATTCGTAATGAGCAAAGTTCATACGCTGAGCAAGCGTATGTTGTGCAGCATCTGCCATTTTGTAACTTGTGGCAAACGTGGTGGACAAACAGCATAAAGCCTAAACTCTGACATTTATACATTTTTTTTGGTAAAGGGTCTGTCGTCATATAAAATTGCACAGTCATGAAGAAAATGAGTCCATATATTACTTTTTTTTCTACAAATAAAGAGCCCGGACACGGATGGATGCGTTTTGTACTTATATGCTTGAATGCACACGAGTTCACATTTCCTTTAAGTGCAGGCTAATTAATCATCTATGATTATTGTGTAACTTGGGTGAGAGTACACCTTGCATGCATATGACATGTTATTTCAAATTTCGATGAGCTGATTAAATCGATAACATTTTTTTCGTTATCGATTCAAAACGAACATGTATGCACACGCAAATAATTTAAACCTGTCAGAGATAAACACCAAATTAACAAACGGCAAGTCGACCTGGGATGAGAGATGAAAATATTTGCACATGCCACACTGTGTATACTGTTGTTAGGATTTAAGGATTACAACAGATTTCTAGGTAATATAAACAATGCATATCACAGGCGATTAACAATCGATCATTTGTAGTCTTTTTGTTTAAAAATTGTATATATATATATATATATATATATTTATATGGATATATGAGATGTGATTCTAATTCATCCAGTACATTGAGGTCGAAGACAAATAAACTGTATAACTTCTACAGTATTTTAGTAGGTGTCCATCGACCATATCCGATACGCTTGCCCGAGGGCACTCAACATGTGCCTGTTAAGTGCAGGGTTCCATTTCAGTGACTGACCATTCGGATGAAATGTCATTGTGATAAAATGTGATTTTTGTGTATATTAAACTCCTATAAAGACATTATCATAGAATGGAGGATTGTCGGATATATATATATATATATATATATATATATATATATATATATATATATATTCTGAGCTGGTAACATCAAAGAATCATGATATAATGTTACATGTCTATCAATGTGTTGGTATCCATTAGTGCTGGGTATCCATGCATGTATGTGACCAGTCGCGTGGGGCTGTATTATTATGCAGAATGAACCCTTAAAATAAAGGGTACGGTAGGGTGAAGATAATCTCCACGTGTCCCGATAGAATTCCACGTGGGACTGAAGGAAGGGCCAATAAACGAATTATATCCGTACCGGTACATTTAACCTCCGTTTGTCCATCATTTATTTTCCCTCCACTCTTAAGGCAGCAGCAATATTTAAAAAATAGCTTGAAAATGCATAGAATGAGTAAACAGAGAATTTAAAACATAACAGAACTACATGTAACACTCGTATTGAATAATTCTGTAAAATCATATTTTCTTTTATAAAATATAATGAGAAAATGGGTCTACGGCATAAATAGGAGTAAAGAGAAAATGGTTCTACAGCACGGCCTTCTCTCAAACAAACGCAGACGTTATGACTATAACCGTGCTGCCGTCTATCGGTGGATGCTCGCACTAATTCGAGCTAACCCATAGCAACCCCCACCCCCCCCCCCCCCCCCAAATTGAATTACCACGAAATGTTAGCGAAATGAACCAGAAATTCCTACAAACGTTCATAAACCTCACATAAACGTATTTTTAACTTAAACCACTCAGCATTGTAGCAGAACTCACTGTAGGAATATGCCAAGTTACTTTCAACCTTAAAAATCTGATCCTTTAAATAAAAGTACGATCCTATGATTTAAAAGTACCAGAACCACTGACCAATGACTTACTCCCAGTAACTTTCCACTTAATTATTGATTTTGAACCTCACCTGTGATAGCCCCGCTGCAAAATTCACGTTAAATTCATACACAACTTTCACCAAGCGTTCTGCGCCTGATCGACGTTGTTGATGATTCGTCACCGGGAACCACCTGGTTACGCGCGGCGGCCTCGTTTTTCTGACTCGCTGTTCCCTTTATAAACCATTCCCCTTTTATAACACACACTAGTCCTTCTATTTATTATGTTACGAAGTAATGTTAATATGTGTGATCAACTAAAGATATCCCATACCTACAAGTAAATAAATATTACCGAGGTAGATTTCTTGAATTTCCTAGGGGAGATAAACAACCATTAACCGTCCCTCCAAATATAGTGGGATACCCCCTTCGTTCTTCCATCATAGACTCCCAGAAAATAACCACCCCGAATGTTTTCACTTAGAAATGTACTACAATCATTGGTCATATTTATATTCTATCGTATAATAGCATAATTACTTTGAATGATAATAATATAAAACATTATGTACTTAAGAATGATACTTAGCCTAGATGTTTCACATTTGTATACTTAATGTATTTATTATGGATAAAGATATAAACCAAGTGAAATCTTAGTGGTATTGTTTGTGTATAGTTGTACACAAACATAATTTGTGTATGAATAGTAAAATGTAAAAAAATATAAATTAGATGAGAGTATGAGATAAAGATTGATAGATATGTATAAATAAGATGTAAGATAGTGTGAGATTAGTTGTTTAAAAGATATGTATAATATCATGGTTATAGCGAGGACAGATATTTAGATAAATCAGATAATAAGGTTAAAATAAACAAACGTGGGTCTTAACTGGGTGTGTGAACCATTTCTAATAAGTGAAAACAAGAAAATTTGCAGGTGGTTACCAGCCCCGCTTGGAATCATTAATTGTTTTGCTTGCACTTTCTGTTTTATTCACTAGATGGCGCTATTTTAGGGACCAGGCAGTTAATGTTATGCTTGGAATTAACTTGGCCTTCCATTATAAATGAGCCTGAAACCTAACAGCCAATCTGAGGAAGGAATTTGAAAACCGGTTTCTCCCTGTGTCCTTGACCCTAAAGCAACACGTCATGCTTGGTTAGAAACATGGGAGCATCGCTTCTCAACTTTGTACCTGGATTATATGTTTCATTTTCTTAGTTGAGCAAGAAAACCAGTAAGGAGTCGTAGTTAAGGGTATGTTAGCTAGATTATGTTTGGTAGTTTTGCCAAAGGAGGGACATTTAGTAATACCAGACAGGGCACCACAAGAATGCATGCAGTGCTTTCAGTCTCTGTATTATAGAGACGGACACTCTGTCTACCGTCGACCATATCCGATACGCTTGCACGAGGGCACTCAACATGTGCCTGTTAAGTGCAGCGTTCCATTTCAGTGACTGACCATTCGGATGAAATGTCATTGTGATAAAATGTGATTTTTGTGTATATTAAACTCCTATAAATATATATATATATATATATATATAAATATATATATATATCCATGCATGTATGTGACCAGTCGCGTGGGGCTGTATTATTATGCAGAATGAGCCTAAAAATAAAAGGTACGGTATAGGGTGAACACTGCACTGAATCGTCCAGTGCAAATGACTAGTGTCAAGGAGGCGGATCGACGATCTATCAAACAGAAGAATCACTCAGGTAATATGAATTTTCCTATCCACATTTCATTTTTATAATATATATTAACATCATAGGGATTTAAGACACATTTGAAAATATAATTTCACAGGTTTCGACAGTATACGGGAGAATGTCTCCATGCTGTATATATTCCTCAGTTCGCGAAGGTCCCATTCTGGAGCCCCACCCCTTCGGTATCCGAAATATGGACGAGGTAACATGCCGCGTGCATTCACGCATGGAAAACATACCTGACCTCGTGTTCATATACAAAATTATTTCACGTTCGTGTTAAAGTACTTCTTATGCTATCCCTTACCATATCAACGGCTTGGAGTCGAGTGACCATTTGTTCGGCGATGTATAAATGCTAGTTTAGCATAGAATTGCGATGTATAAATTTTTATTATAGCATATTTCAGCAAGGATGTACCTTGTGCGCGTCCAGTGTAAATGATCAAAAGAATACTTACTGAGGTATGGACATTAAAGATTACAACTTTCAGATAAAGTGGCCTTTCAGAATCGTTTAATAATTATAATAATAATAATAATAATAATAATAATAATCCAGAGAAGAAAAATATAAATTGACCGTATTAAAATTTATGCTCAATCCTAAGGATGATAAAGAAAAACAAATAAATGAATAAATAATAAAAAAAATATTAGTAAAATCAGCCCTAACACTTTAACACACAAACACACTTCCTCTTTGTGTCTAGGCTATATCTACTTAATCGATAGACTCTGTCTCTTTGTCTGTCTGTCTGTCTGTCTGTCTGTCTGTCTGTCTGTCTCTCTCTCTCTCTCTCTCTCTCTCTCTCTCTCTGTTTCGATGACGTCACTCGACCGCCCCTGGTACATCACCTCTGAGTTACCAATGTGTCTGGACATGCGCAGTCAGTGACCCTGTCAGCCGTGACAACACGGGGTCCGCACCGTGTATTTCACACACAGAGACCACATACACACACACGGTACATTAGAGATTAATAATCGATCATTGGTAGTCCTTTTTTCCCCAATAATTGTTTATATATATAATAAACCCCCATGTTTTTTTTTCATTTTGTCTGTCAATCCGGAGTGACACTCGAGTAAAGTCCCTCCAGGTCAAGGGTCATTAAACGGTTTCCCTTGCGTAGTATGTCCTGCATACGTGGCCGGCGAAAATCCTGGGAGAAAGAATACGTATGTTTTGTCGGACCGGTTTTGGGGTGGTTTGGGCGATGAGGCGTGACAGCTCCGGAACGTCCACGAGGTCTCGGAACTGTCACGTTAGTCCAGCCTTGCTCCTCTTGTTGGCAACAAGCTGACGACGGTCTTTCTTCTTCAGGTAGGAACCGTATATTATTGCCCCGATACCCTAAAGTGAAGGAATAATTATTATTAATGAATGTTTCAAGGCCTAGAATGTCAGTTTAATCCCAATATTTTGGTTTCGCCTTTCTTGTATGGTTAAAAATACATAGAATATGTCAGTTTTTCCCATGTGTATCCTATATTTTTAAGAAATAGAACAGTCAGTTGTCTTGTGCAGGCATCTCGTATATTGCGCCCATTTATATGTAGGGTCAACTGCAAGGGTTTAGTATAAATTTCCCAGTCTATTTTCCTTAAAAATCGGCCATTCGCCCTAGTAGGCTGGTAAGCACGTGTCTCGTCCCCCCCCCCCCCCCCCCCCCCCCCCCGCTGCAGGAATATCGTCCCCCCCCCCCCCCCCCCGCTGCAGGAATATCTTTAGCGTCAGTTTCGGTCGGTATGCCGTCAACCGTTCACACCAGGGGTTATTCCAGCCACAACTATTAACCAGTTGTACTGTGACAG
This sequence comes from Sipunculus nudus, assembly GCA_026874595.1. Classification (NCBI taxonomy): domain Eukaryota; kingdom Metazoa; phylum Annelida; class Sipuncula; order Golfingiida; family Sipunculidae; genus Sipunculus; species Sipunculus nudus. The sequence goes on from CM049309.1 coordinate 46,426,774, forward strand.
AACCGCCTGCCACGTATTATTATAGATAAGTATATTTTTTGTCTCATAAATATATAAATAAGGTTAGTCCGAATGCATCGATTAGGCCAGTAGTCAACAGAACCGCCATCTGGCAGTCAAGAGTGAAACTAATGTACGAATCACTCTTTCATCCCCGCGTTTCGCATACGGGATGTATGTATTATTATTATTACGAAAGGTTTATGTAAATTCCTTCTATTGGAATTCCATCCAAAACATTCAATAACATTCTTATTATGGTTTTAATTACGGTTCACGTGAATCCCTCAGTGTAACATTTTACCAAGCGAATGAGTCCATTTGAAGTATTATACAGTCCTGTTACACGATGCTGCCGGTGCTGCCATCTGACCGCCGAGGTTTGTACTAATCCGCCTTCCAGCTCCCTTCGTTAAACCTGAATTCATAGTGCAATATCACTAAAACTTTCAAATCCGCTATACGGGATATAGTTTACTTAAACCAGATTAATCAGTTTTATTATTAAGTAATAAAATAAATGAATCATCAGTTTAGTAGTAACAGCAGCGTTACATTGCTATTCTTCTACGTTCATTTAAGAACAATAACATTACTGATACGAAAGTTTCACAAGTGTTACGATAGATTTACTATGACAGCTCATGGAAACCCCAAATCCATGTTAGATAAGGTATTAAGCTTTTTAACCAGATTAATCAGTTTTATTATTAAGTAATAAAATAAATGAATCATCAGTTTAGTAGTAACAGCAGCGTTACATTGCTATTCTTCTACGTTCATTTAAGAACAATAACATTACTGATACGAAAGTTTCACAAGTGTTACGATAGATTTACTATGACAGCTCATTGAAACCCCAAATCCATGCTAGATAAGGTATTAAGCTTTTTAAAGATAGTTTTCCTACATGGTAACGAACTGTCAATAATTTTAAAAGAATTTAGACAAATGACTAGGATATCACTTACCTCTCGCTCATCGCCATCCAGCTGAGAACTTTTTTTCTATTTTGTTGATGCATTTTTTGTTTACCTTCCGCCAATCAAAGTAGTGCGCTTAAAAGAGCACTGTACAAAGTGATGCCGGTTTAGCTGTATAGATTCACGCCTCTAGCTTGCTTCCACGCCTCCATTTCACCTCGATTAGTAATTTGCTTATCCATATTCCATACCTATCGCTCAGATCCTAATGTGTTTACTTTTGCGGCAGCTTAACTTCTAGCACGATTCCTCAACGGCCCCCTCACTGGCCGAATTACGCGCCAAAGACAGGTGTCTCATAGCCTCAAAACCTATTACCCAGATTAATATATTTAATGTGTAATCATGATGTTTACATCATGCTAAGCCGGGTGTTTTTCCATTAGACTAATTTCACAGGGAATTATGAGACCCTACGTTTCTTTAGGGTCATGATCTAAGTGGTATAGAGAAGATAGTATACGCCGTAGTCTATTGCATTGAACAGACATTCTCCCTGACGGGCCCGCCATCTAACCTCCACGCAATCATTTATATTCGTTATAAATATTATGAAGGCACCAAACCCCACCTCCTTAAATTTAGAACGTTTATTACGTCATAAATATCCATAGTATATCTGATAAGGGAAACAGATCATTTAGATAGGCCCGTGTTCAGATTATGATGATGTGAGGTATGTATTAATGCTATGTAGGATTAATTGTGAAGTCATGTCATACAGAGATGGTTGCATTAATAGATAAGAGTATAGCTATCATATGCCATATGAATATATTCAAATCAAGTGTATCTATGTAAAATACGTGTATCTATGTATAATGTATAATCCATGTATAATGGGTGAATGAGCTACCTATGCGATTTAAGATTAATATACGTATGAGATATATGGAGCTTACACTACACAGTCAGCCACAAAACTTAATTAAAACTAAAATATTTGTAGACTAATATACGGATTAATTGTAAATTGTAAAGAGCAAAATATCATATTGTAACCTATAATTCACTAATTAAATGAGACTTACCTGTAAGTTGAAATTTGATGAGAATTCTACTGAGGTATAGCCAATACGGAGGGGTCACGGGAGATAGCGCGAGATCTCGCCCGAATCAATCTTTAAAGAGTTGTGAAGTGGACACCCAACTGGAAGGGTGGGTAATCAGGGAGGGCCCGTGACCCCTCCGTACTAGGCTATGCCTCAGTAGAATTCTCATCAAATTTCAACTTACAGGTTAGTCTCATTTAATTAGTGAATTCTACCTCAGCATAGCCTATTGTACTTCAGGGTCACGTGAGATGTTCAAAGTGTGTCCACAAACAACCAACAAGTACATATATACCAATAAGTTTAATAATAATCACATTATAATGCTGCATCCAGTAAACTCTCAGAGAATGAAGTTTCAATTATAGGCTTGTCATAAAATTTAGCAAATGTCTTGCAGTTTTGATGATAGTTTCTAAAGGCACATCACACTGTTTGCTTTACTAGTCGCTGCTGCCCTGCAGCTATGTACTGTGAAGTTATTAAAGTCTATACCTGATTCACTAAGTGTGATTTTAATCCACCTGGTAATTGTGTCTTTAGATACAGCAACATGGGGTTAAATTAAGGAAATAAAGAGCTTGGCCTCATAACCTCTTATTGTTGCAGTTTTGTCAAGGCAAGTCTTCATAGTTTTAACAGGACAAAGTAATGCATTATGTGGATAGGCTTTAAGTGTTAGATCATGCTGTTGTTTACCTGCTGCTGATGTTTTGAGTAAGGCACTCACTTTTATGACACATGATTCAGATGTAACACAGATATCCCTAATATTTAAGCTCATTAAAGTCTTTGTACGTTGGCCTGTTAGCAAAGCTAACAGAGTTGCCAGTTTCAATTTCAAAAATTTTAGATTTACATCAGTCTTTCTGCTAGCTATGTACTTAAGGACTGTACTAGTGTCCCAGATGCTAGTATTTCTTGGTAAAGCAGGCCTAAGTTGATATACCCCTTTAAAAAATCTTACAACTAAGGGATGAGACCCTACTTTAACTCCTTTAACTGTGATAAACGTAGAGAGCGCTGAACGAGCATTATTCAAGGAACTGTATCCTAATCCTTGTTCATAAAGTTCTGTTAGAAACTGCAAAACCTGATTTAAAGGTGGTGCATGTGGATTTGTATTTCTTTCACAGCAAGATTTAAGCCATTTACTTATGCAAGAGTCATATTGTTTTGTGTTCCTTTCCGCCAAGAGTGCAAAATCTGTAATCTGTAGTCTTTTCTGGAATTCCTTGGCTTTGGAGACATTCCCGGACAGGCGCCAGGCCCCTAGTTTCTTTAACCCTAATGGGTGCACCGCATTGTCGTCGTGTGGTAGTTTCAGGCTTGTGTGTGCTGGAGGTAACAGAATCGGGCATGCGACTAGTAGCCTGGTAAGCTGGGCAAACCAGGTCTGTGTTATCCATACTGGACCGATCAGGATGATCTCTGCTTTGTCTGTGATAGTCTTCTCTATCACTTTGATGAGTAGGCTAAATGGAGGAAATGCATATATTAGTGGATGGTCCCATGACATAGTTTAGGCATCAATAGCTAGTGCACATTTGTCTGGTTTCCATGAAACACAAGTGTCACACTGATGATTCACTGCTGAAGCAAACATATCAACTGTCGGCAATCCCCATAAGCTAACCAGTGACACAAAACATGATCTATCAAACATCCATTCTGTATTGTCATGCAGAGCTCTGGACTGTTTATCAGCTTCCACATTGTTAACTCCTGGTAAGTGGGCAGCACTAACCCAGATATCATGTGTTTCAGCCCAGGTCCATATGTTGGTGGCTACATCATTAAGTTCTTTGTAACTGCCCCCCATATTATTTATGTAGGCTACTGAGGTAGTATTGTCCATTTGTAGCCTAATGTGAAAATGAGAGTATGTATCACAAAAGGATTTTAAGGCCAAAAATCCAGCTGTTAGTTCCAATATGTTTGTGTATCTCTGCTAATTCACTGTTCCAGTTAGACCCTGTCTTTTTTGTTCCACACACTGCCCCCCAGCCTAGTTTTTATGCATCTGTTTGTATGATCATGTCTGGTTTACCTATTCTAAAACACCTAGGTTTCAAATTGGCGGGATCACTCCACCATGAAATGTTATCTCTTACCCTGTCTGTTAGGACAAAAGGGCCTGAATAGTCCCCCTTACTTAACATCAAGTCCTGTGCTTTCTGCCATTCAATTTGCCTATAATGTATTCTGCCATACTTTACCCCTTCACTGTATGCCACCATCACACCAAGTACTTCTGCTATTTTTTTGGATTGAAGTCTTACTATTATTCAACAATTTCTTGCAAGTGGTTGTGATATTATCACATTTTTCTTTTGTTAAGGAGATGCACATAGAAACTGAATTCACTATGAATCCTAGTATGGTGAGTTGCTGCGAAGGAATGAAGACAGACTTCTCAGGGTGCACAATAAATCCAAGTTTCCTAACCAGATTACACATGGCAACAATATTGCTAGCACATTCATCTTTTGTTTCCTCGATAAGGAAGCGGTCTTCAATATACCCAGCACTGATGAACCCTAATTTCCTAAGAGAAGCGTACACTGGTTTCATCAGTTTTGTAAACACTCTCGGTGCACAGGCTAATCCGTTTGGTAAGGCAGTAAACTTGTAAAGTTCATCCTTAAATTTGAATTTTAACAGCTCTTGGTCAGTTTCATAAACTGGCACTGAGTAATACGCATCCTTTAAGTCAATAGATGCCATGTAGCAAAAAGGTTGTACAAGACTCAGCATGGTCTGCAATGATTCCATTTTAAAGTGTTTACAGGTTATAAATTTGTTAAGGCTAGAAAGATTGAGAATCAGCCTATGAGAGCCATCCTTTTTCTTCCTGGAAAAAATGTTGGAGATATACTCTCCTTTCTTATGTTTGCAGGGCTTTATAACTTGTTTATGCAAAAGTTTGTCAAGTTCATATTGTACAAAGGTCTCCTCTGTTTCAGTAAATTTAATCACTCATGGCACAAATAGTTGTTTCGGTTTACTGTCAAACTCAAGCTTATATCCCTGTACAGCACTAAGTATCCAGGTGTCTGATGTAATAACAGTCCAATCCGAGTAACACTGTGCTATACTGCCTGCCTTACATGAATTAGCCTCAGCAATGAGTGTTTTAGAATCAATCAGGTCTGATATAAGTGAAGCAGAACTTACAGTTCTTACCACCTTGTTTGTGCAGTTTACGGCCTCCAGTAAGTCTTGCTCCGGTATGGCTGCTTCCCCCGTCCCCTGCCTCTCTGTAAAAAAATGGCTCTTTGAGGGGCGGTATGAGCTGTTGTAATCAGGTCAGGGCTGACCGCAGTTTTAAGGACGTCCTTCGATTTAGGTACGTACTTAAATCGAAGTACGGAAAACAGAGCCTTCGTCTTACCAACTGGCGATCACTTTATCCATATTTTCCCATATGAAGTCAATTTTTATTGGTCAGTTTTTGCTCAGAGCTACTGCCAATGAGTCGGGCAACCTGATTGGATACCAGTTGACAAGAATGAATGCACTTTAAGGCCGACACGAGACGATCTTAGACAGGTTCCTTGCAGAGTACGTTAAAATCATGCTATAATAAGCGTATTATCACACAGGCAACATCAATTTTATGTTAAAATGAAGAATTAATTACTTTTTCAACGGAATTAGTATAGTTAAATTAAATTCTATTGCCGATTTAAAAGCAATACACTTTTCCATTGCTTGTAAGTTGTATACATTCACGTACTTGAAACGAAGTACGCCAAGCGTACTTAAATCAAAGTACACTTTTATATCTTTCTACAAGCATGCCTTAAAAAATAACAGTTAAATCCCCTGATTTAAAAATTTAACATTTGTATATCCAAATGATGTAAAATATACATATTAAGGTCTATGCGTCAGCTATTTTGTGGAAATTAGGCCTACTTATTTTGTGTATTTAATAAATCCAATCATATATTATATACACTTACTATATCCTCTTCGTGTTGCTGAGCACAGTATATATATATATATATATATATATATATATATATATATATATATATATATATATTAACAGGGTATATATTTTTTATATGTAGACCTACCGCTGGTGTAGCATTTTTTTTATATAAAAATATTGTATACTAAAATATATATATATGAATAATTTACCCGTGCAGGAAATATGTAATCAAAATACATTTATTTTCAACATTGGTAATACAAAAATTTACATGCCATTACAGTTAATATGCATTACATTACACAAGTTAGAACGAACATGTATATAGTTCTCTCGAAAGACTATTTTTGTTGAATAACTGGCATAATTTCAAACATGTGCCTCCCCGATTTTGTATGTAAAAAATAACAATATGCTATAAATTAATTATCATCTTGTGGCAATCACGCTCCCTATCTCTCTGACATGCGCACATATAGATATATTTATATACATTTATTTTATTTGAAATGGGTTATGTTTATCCTGCAGGAACAAATGATAGCAGCTATACATTTTCACAGCTGTGGTCCGGCAGCAAACCTTGGTGTCGAATTTCAGCATGTCTCCTGCCTTCCGATGAACTCCCATACTTCAGATTTTGAATCTCTTTCATTCCTCATTCATTAAAATCCATTTGTGTTTATCATATTTTTATGTTTCTGATAATAAAATAAAACATTGTGGTGGTTTTATTTGATATTTCAGGTTTTTATATATCACATGGATCAGAAAATTAATCATAATTTGTCTTCATCTGGCTTTGTGAGCTCTTGAATTAAATCTGCAAACAAAGAGACACATACATGAACTCTGGTTGTTTATGTATTTATCTTATTTTAGGTCATTTACGAATAAATGTACATTGCAAAAACAAATGTTGCCAAGTTTCTTTTTGTTTCATTACACATAAACCTAGTAAACTACTGTATATTAAAATATATTTTATATAAAAGTCGCTTTAAGAAAGAATTTCAGAAAACCCTTTTCCCAGTTTAATCTGGTGTGGTGCCTTTGTACTTCACATAATGTTATCATTTTACTGTAAAAACATAATTCTTAAACGAGTCAAATTCTAATCAGCAGAACTTATATATAAATACATAAACTAACTCAAAATATATTTATGTAGTATATTGTACATAAATAATACTTCACAGGCCATATTCTTCAGTCATGTCATGAGACTCCATAACATTCAACGTTTGGTCACAAATGCTTTGACAATTCTTGATATAGTCACACTTATACATTATTTTAGAGACGTACTTCAAAATTAAATATCAAATTATTTATTCGTATATCACGACACGAATGATTTCTATATAAATAAAGCATTATTTACACCCTTCAAACGTAGGATTCATATGTTAATATCAGTACCTTTGGGTTTCCTTTCACTGTTCTTGAAAAAGAATTCATACTTATATGAGTAGTTATACTAACTTATAGAAGCGTACTTCGATTCTAGTACGCGAGGCGTACTTCGTTTTCAGTACGCGAATATATACAACTTACATGCAATGGAAAACGGTGGATTGCTTTAAAATCGGCCATAGAATTTTTTATTATCTATACTAATTCCGTTAAAATAGTAATAAATTCTTCATTCTAACATAAAGTTGATGTTGTCTGTGTGATAATACGTTCCCAATAGACCGATTTTAACGTACTGTGCAGAGAACCTCGTCAAAGATCGTCTCGTGTCGGCCTTAAAGTGCATTCATTCTTGCCAACTGGCATCCAATCAGGTTTCTCGACTCATTGACAGTAGCTCTGAGCAAAAACTGGCCAATAAAAATTGACTTCATATGGAGAAATATGGTTAAAGTGATCGCCAGTTGGTAAGACGAAGGCTCTGTTTTCCGTACTTCGATTTAAGGACGGCCGTCCTTCCTTTAAAGTACGTACCTAAATCGAAAAAAAAAATTAACAAATCCATTTGCTATAACTGTTTTCAACACATTTCTGCTTTGCACCTTTAAACGTTTATTCTTGCCAACTGGCATCCAATCAGGTTTCTCGACTCATTGACAGTAGCTCTGAGCAAAAACTGGTCAATAAAAATTGACTTCATATGGAGAAATATGGTTAAAGTGATCGCCAGTTGGTAAGACGAAGGCTCTGTTTTCCGTACTTCGATTTAAGGACGGCCGTCCTTCCTTTAAAGTACGTACCTAAATCGAAAAAAAAAATTAACAAATCCATTTGCTATAACTGTTTTCAACACATTTCTGCTTTGCACCTTTAAACGTTAATCATTTAGAATTATAACTATGCAAAAAGGTTTTCAAGTAATACCAAGTGTCCAGTCTGAATGTGTCTAACTCTGAAGTGGGAGGAACTTACGATCCCATTTTTAAATAAAGGTCAGTAAACAGGTCCAATGGTAATCAGGTCACCTTGCTACCATGGCTTAACGAATTATTTTATATACATACACATATTTTTACACAAATTACTAGGAAATTAAGAAAAAGTTTGATAATTTCAAATTAGGAGTCAATGGTTTAAGCTAACCGTAAAGGTAAACGTTGCTCTCCGCAGGGTTTGGCAGCTTTTTTCCTAGCCCATAAGAATGAACTCCTCAATTGCTTTTTTTCAGTGACTGACGCATTGTGGAGTCCATAGATTGCACCTGCAGTTAACTGTGATTATAACACTTCATACACAACTGTGAGATTTAACATATATCCATTCATTAATGTTCAGTACATCTATGTGTATTGTATATTTGACCACTGGAAAACAATACTGTTCTCAGCCCTATTTTGCACAAAGGAAGTTAAAATGTGAACATAATAGTACACGGGCCTAGAGCCTTATACAGGACTGCCACCAAATGCAAGATTGTCTACGGGGCTGTTAATGCTTCAATTCTCTTTGGACAAATACTCCCAGTTGCTGATGTTACAGGTGCTATATGCTTTCCAGTATGGTTATTTTTTATTACAGGCCTTTGAACATACAACATTTGCTAAAACCATAGGAAATATTTTTATTTAATTTTCTTTCTAAGAGTAACAGATCGTATCGTGCTATAACCCAAGTTAGCCCTTTGGTGGGCCGGCGACGCAACAGAAACCTGAAACCTGTTGCGTCGCCGTCGGCGGCTACTTTTTTCCCACAAGCATATATGGCCTTAAATATGTCCAAAATCCTGTTCTTTTCTAAATGCTTACCTAAACTTTTATTTATAAATTCAAAATTTGAGAATTTAATTTATTAACCAAGTCAAACGGAAGTAAAACATACCAATAAGATTTTTTCAGAGGAACAATCACACTAAGGTTTTGCTGTCTTGTCTTACACAATACAAATTAAACACAAAATGCTATCGGATACATTAAACATAAACAAATTTTATAACATTTCAAGAACAATTTAGAGATTGAAATGATGTAACGGTTTAATTTTAGCAAGACATTTAACTAAAATTTCATTGAAATAGGCAAGGGCGACTCAATGTATCTACGGGAACATTTGTGTTAACGGGTTCCCCGGGGCTTGAATCGGACCTGTGGGCCGAGTGTTTCTGGGACCAACCGACGGCCTTGGGGCCGAGTGTCGCTAGGTCCCCATGCTCAGGGGCCGACTGTCTCTGGGGCCGAGTGTCTCTTAGGCCGAGTGTCTTTTGGCCGAGTGTCTCGGGGCCGAGAGTTCCTGTTACCGGACGCAGCCTTGGTATTGAAGGATTTCGCCGCTGTGTACCTTCGGGGGCTTGTACTTGCATAGCCAGATTCCATCAGATTTGGGGTGAACTTGTAATAGTCTTCTACTTGTTTGACTGTGCTGTTAAAGTCTGCACCAAATAAGTACTGGCCATTCTCTTCGTACAATTTTGCATTGCAAATTGGTTTGAATTTGTCCCTAAGGGACGGTCTGATCTGTTCCCTTCTGACTTAGTTTAGTCCTTTATGTGCACAAGGAAGCAGTGTCGTGGCGTCCATAAGATTTTTTACACAAGTTGCCACTTCGTCAGTGGTAAGAGGGCAGCGAGTGTTGTTCGCGACTTACAATTTGACTGTTACCTTTACCACAAGCCTCATAGCCAGCATCACACTGTGCTGTTCTTTCTGTACACGCAGGTCCGCTGATTTTACGTTTCTGGGCAATTTGTTCCATACTTCTGGGTTGACTTTCGTGTTCACCATCGAGTCACAATTAGCTGGTCGAGCGTACTTTTCTTCCAACTCCTTCATTTTGTCATCAGTGCACGCCTTGTGAACATTAACATTAACCAGTTCGGCCAGTTTTGGTGTTAATTCGTCTCCCAATGTTACAGTTTGTAAATAGTCAGTTTCTAAATCCTGCATTAGCTGATCACTAACCTCCCCGTCTTCGGGTTCTGACTCCATGAGTTCACTATCTATATTATTACCCACTTTAACAGTTGAGCCGCCATCTTTGTTTACACCGCCATCTTGGTCGCCGCCATCTTGTGGCATCACGCCTTCAGGGGCCCCCTCGCCCCCTGTATCGGTATCATGATCACTATCATCGTCCGATTGAATTTTTCGTTTCTTTCTTTTTCGCATGAAGTCTTTAAGGCTGGCTATTGATGAAGACATGGCGATAAGCGATTGTTGTCGTTGTATGTGCAGCTGTTGCATATGTAGGGCCCACTCCGGCAAATTGTCCGTTGGTTCCCCCATTGAAACTGGGGCAAGCGTGACATCGTGGTCGCCATCTTGGCTGACCTTTTCAGTTTGGCCGGCTTCGGCCTGTTTACCTGCTCGAATGTTCGAGTTTTGCTTCGCTGTTTCAGCGGCAATTTTTCCGGAGCCTTCTCTGAGGTCTCCGTTGTTCATTTGGTCGATCAGCTGTCCTAGCAGATCTCCAGCGGTCTGTTTTTCTGTTGGCAAACCAGCTTTGTCTCTGCTCCCACGCACCCGAGGTCGCGTATTAGACATGGTTGGACTTTCTTGGCAGGGTACGTGCGGGCCGCTTTATTCCCTACGTATTTGATGGGACAGTCCTATAGTGTAAAGATCCAAGTGTTATATCCGAAAATGCGTGATTAATTAGTATGCTGAGGTAGAATATCAGTTCAGTCATTTGAATGTGGAGTCCAGCCTTGCTCCTCTTGTTGGCAACAACCTGAGGACGGTCTTTCTTCTTCAGAAAGAAAGTTCATCCATCCACCTTGTCTTGGGTTCTTCTTGTGACATGGGGCGGACCTGCCTTACCCCTGTCCGCGACATATATATATATATATATATATATATATATATATATATATATATATATCGAATGTTAAGTCGGGAGAACAGCCGGCTTGTCTCCCCTGCGTAATATTTCTTCTCTTTTCCTTCACTTTGGCATTGTTGGCATTGTCGTCTTGGTTGACTCCCCCGAATAGAAATAATTTTTCAGATTTATCTTTTTATATAAAGTTCTATATCATTAACGTTTAGATTTATATTTAATAGATTTATATTTATATTTAATAAAGGTCAGAATAAAGGCGATATCAATACAATTATGTATATAGATCCTCACCATCTCGGGAATGGCCGAAGGTTTCCGATACTTAACGGCTATGTAGCATGAAACCTTCCCTGACAGGTTTTGAGAAACCTAAACGCAACAATAGGACAGGTCGCATGGCATGGGTACTTGGGCGTGACGTGCCCCTACTGACGATCCCGTCAGGGACATCAGGTCAGTCCTGTCTCATGTCATGCTATCGACAACACGTCGAATCAGATCTTGTCCACTTTGTTGCAGGTAGGTAAAATTATTTCAAAAATGTTGTAGATAGATGCCAAAGTATAAATTGAATGTCAATATAATATTCCCTAATTAATATTAATATATTTTCTATCTTGGTGCTTTAATTATATATCCATGTAATATTATCGTTATTACTACGGGACCCCTGAACCTTCGACCTCGAGTTCTTTGGTTGCACTGGAAACCCCGTGAAATATTCCTGTAAATCTTTAAAGTTACCCACACCACAAGTCAATATGCCAAATTATTGATGACCTCTAAAAGAGCATTTCCACGTGTCCAAATAATTTCCACGTGTCTAGATAATCTCCACGTGTCCCGATAGAATTCCACGTGGGACTGAAGGAAGGGCCAATAAACGAATTATATCTGTATCGGTACATTTAACCTCCGTTATTTCCGTCTGTCCATCATTTATTCCCCCCCCCCCCCCTCTTAAGGCAGCAGCAATATTTAAAAATTAGCTTGAAAATGCATAGAATGAGTAAACAGAGAATTTAAAACATAACAGAACTACATGTAACACTCGTATTGCATAATTCTATAAAATCATATTTTCTTTTATAAAATATAATGAGAAAATGGGTCTACGGCATAAATATGAGTAAAGAGAAAATGGTTCTACAGCAACGGCCTTCTCTCAAACAAACGCAGACGTTATGACTATAACCGTGCTGCTGTCTATCGGTGGATGCTCGCACTTATTCGAGCTAACCCATAACACCCCCCCCCCCCCCCTCTCTATTTTATTGTTGACAAATTGAATTACCACGAAATGTTAGCGAAATGAACCAGAAATTCCTACAAACGTTCATAAACCTCACATAAACGTATTTTTTAACTTAAACCACTTAGCATTGTAGCAGAACTCACTGTAGGAATTAGCCACCAAGGGTGACTATAAAATGTTAGATATATCTGAGAGTACATTTTATAGTCACCACCCCATGTATGCACTTGGGTGGGATTCTAACCTCTGTATGATCTTGGTCTATAAAAGGGAGAAAACCCCTCAGTAACTCGAGTATCTCATTTTTAAAGACAAAATTCTGTTATGATAAGCTAATTGCATAAATACCCTGCTTAATTATGTCTATAACTCTTACAAAACTGGACCAGTACACATAACAGTGTCGCCGCTACATATACATTCTAACTGCTTCTGTCGTGGCGTTTATGAGCAGAACGACTCGTGTCTTCTTAGACCAAAATACACAACAACTAAAGTAAAATGCACTTACAGTTGCCAATATGTTGCAGTTGTATTGAAAATAAGATACTTTTGTCATAGTGAAGAAGTTTTAATGTCACCCTATCCGTGAAATTGAAAATAAAACAGTCTTTTCCGGAAAATACGATCGTATCGTGGTCAAATACCACTTATCTCTATATATGGGGAGGCGACGAAACAGTCGTCCGTTAACGGTGCAAGACGTTTCGTCGCTGCAGGCGGCTATGTAGGAATATGCCAAGTTACTTTCAACCTTAAAAATCTGATCCTTTAAATAAAAGTACGATCCTATGCATTAAAAGTACCAGAACCACTGACCAATGACTGACTACCAGTAACTTTCCACTTAATTATTGATTTTGAACCTCACCTGTGATAGCCCTGCTGCAAAATTCACAACTTTCACCAAGCGTTCTGCGCCTGACGATGTTGATGATTCGTCACCGGGAACCACCTGTTTACGCGCGGCGGCCTCGTTTTTCTGACTCGCTGTTCCCTTTATAAACCATTCCCCTTTTATAACACACACTAGTCCTTCTATTTATTATGTTAAGAAGTATTGTTAATATGTGTGATCAACCAAAGATATCCCATACCTACAAGTAAATAAATATTATCGAGGTAGATTTCTTGAATTTCCTAGGGGAGATAAACAACCATTAACCGTCCCTCCAAATATAGTGGGATACCCCCCTTCGCTCTTCCATCATAGACTCCCAGAAAATAACCACCCCGAATGTTTACCATTTGTGTGTGTGCGAGTGGGCCACGAACCAGATGCAGACCCCGCCTTACCGCCCGCCCGCGACATATATATATATATATATATATATATATATATATATATATGAGATGTGATTCTAATTCAACCAGTACATTGAGGTCGAAGACAAATAAATTGTATAACTTGTAACATATTTTAGTAGGTGTCCGTCGACCTAGCCTACTTAGTAAGCCTCCCAGCTTACGAGCACTCTATTGAAAATATTGGTGTGCGAGCAAGGACACAGATATTTAGATAATCAGATAATAAGCTTAAAATAAACAAACGTGGGTCTTTACTGGGTGTGTGAACCATTTCTAATAAGTGAAAACAAGAAAATTTGCAGGTGGTTACCAGCCCCGCTTGGAACCATTAATGTTTTGCTTGCACTTTCTGTTTTATTCACTAGATGGCACTATTTAAGGGACCAGGCAGTTAATGTTATGCTGGGAATTAAGTTAGCCTTTCATGATAAATGAGCCTGAAACCTAACAGCCAATCAGAGGAAGAAATTTGAAAACCAGTTTCTCCCGGTGTTCTTGACCCTAAAGCAACATGTCATGCTTGGTTAGAAACCTGGGAGCATCGCTTCTTAACTTTGCACCTGGATTATATGTTTCATTTTCTTAGTTGAGCAAGAAAACAAGTAAGGAGTCGTAGTTAAAGGTATTTTAGCTAGATTATGTTTGGTAATTTTGCCAAAGGAGGGACATTTAGTAATATCAGACAGGGCACCACAAGAATGCATGCAGTGCTTTCCGTCTCTGTATTATAGAGACGGACACTCTGTCTGCCGTCGACCATATCCGATACGCTTGCACGAGGGCACTCAACATGTGCCTGTTAAGTGCAGCGTTCCTTTTCAGTGACTGACCATTCGGATAAAATGTGATTGTGATAAAATGTGATTTTTGTGTATATTAAACTCCTATAAAGACATTATCATATAATGGAGAATTGATATATATACTGTGCTGGTAACATCAAAGAATAATGTGATATAATGTTACATGTCTATCAATGTGTTGGTATCCATTAGTGCTGGGTATCCATGCATGTATGTGACCAGTCTCGTGGTGCTGTATCATTATGCAGAATGATAATAATAATAATAATAATAATAATAATAATAATAACCAGAGAAGAAAAATATAAATTGACCGTATTAAAATTTATGCTCAATCCTAAGGATGATAAAGAAAAACATACATAAATAAATAAAATAATACAAAAAATATAAGTAAAATCAGCCCTTACTCTTTAACACACACACTTCCTCTTTTTGTCTAGGCTATATCTACTCGATCGATAGACTCTCTCTCTCTCTCTCTCTCTCTCTCTCTCTCTCTTTGTTTTGATGACGTCAGGGGACCGCCCCTGGTACATCACATCTGAGTTCCCAATGTGTCTGGACATGCGCAGTCAGTGACCCTGTCAGCCGTGGCGACACGGGGTGTGCACAGTGTATAGCACACAGACCACATACACACACACGGTACATTAAAGATTAATAATGATCATAGGTAGTCCTTTTTTCCCAATAATTGTTTATATATATATATATATATATATATATATATATATATATATATATAGGTATATGAGATGTGATTCTAATTCAACCAGTACATTGAGGTCGAAGACAAATAAATTGTATAACTTGTAACATATTTTAGTAGGTGTCCGTCGACCATATCCGATACGCTTGCACGAGGGCACTCAACATGTGCCTTTAAGTGCAGCGTTCCATTTCAGTGACTGACCATTCGGATGAAATGTGATTTTGATAAAATGTAATTTTTGTGTATATTAAACTCTTATAAAGACATTATCATATAATGGATATATATATATATATTGTGTTGGTAACATGAAAGAATCATGTGATATGTTACACCGCCCAACAAAAAGGTATGCTATGATCATGGGCTAACCGCCCAACAAAAAGGTATGCTATGATCATGGGCTAACCGCCCAACAAAAAGTTACCTTTTTGGGCGGTTATCATGGGCTAACCGCCCAAAAAGGTATGCTTAATGGGCTAACCGCCCGAAAAGAATCATGGGCTAACCGCGGAAAAGGTTTCATTGTCTAAATTAACGCCCAAACTTCATGGGCTAACCGCCCAAAGGGTATCATATCATAGGCTAACCGCCCCAAGGTATCGCATCAAGGGCTAACCGCCCTAGGGGATCTTGGGCTAACCGCCCAAAAAGTTTTCCGCCCAACAATCGTGGGCTAACAGCCCAAGGTAACATAAAAAGGGGCTAACCGCCCCAACAGATTCCTGAGCAACCACCTAAAGGTAACATGTTCTAGCCAACCCAAGTAATAAAACTACTGGCCCCAGTATCATAACAACTCAGAAGTACCAGGGACTGAATAACAATTCATCATGCCTGACTACTGGCCCGAAATTACAAAGATATAAGATGATAACTTTAAAAAAGCAGATAAAATAGCAGGCATATATTAACACAATGAACTTGAATTAGGCCACTGGTCTACAGAACGTTTTGAACGATTAAGCCATACCTGTATTATATAATATATAATTAATTCTTGAACTTATTTTTTATAATTTAACATAAAATAAACTGATACATACAGAAGTATAAATGTAAATTCAAATTACCAAAAGATAGTGATCATCACCCAGAGTTTAACAATAAATGCTTGATCGCTGAAGGAGGGTTTTGCATTAAAGGTATAAATTGCGAAATATATATATATATATATAATATACATATATATATATATTTATATATATATATATTTATATATATATATATATATATATATTTATATATATATATTATAACAAAAACCAAACAATTGTGCTTTGGTTTACTTGCATTTTACCACGATCGCCCGTTTGATGCTACAAGCAAAGGATTAACTTTTTAGCATTACTGGTATCGTCACCCTTCTTAATTAAATTAGAAACTGACGCTAAGAAGAGCGGAAGCTTTTTAACAAAGGAATGTCCCAGAACTAAAATTTTGACGGCCGAACGCGGCCTTGATTGTATCCCCTCAGCCATGACGGGTGAACAACAAAGACTTAATACTCAACGGAGTGCTTATTGACACACGGTCCGAAAGTCTCGGTTACCTCGATTTGGAAGTCTCGGTTACCGTGTTTTGCAGTCTCGGGTACTTAGAATTGAGAGTCTCGGTTACCGTGTGTCACCAGTGGTCAGTCAAGCGTACCGCAATTAAGCTGGCGCACCGTTGCTCCAATTAATCACTTTGATCACTGGTGTCCTAGATCAAAGGGCAAGATAACTTCAAAGGCTAGCAGGGAAATTGGGCGTCATGAAATGTGATGGTTTTTTTATCATTGCGAAGACGTTATGCATGACGTTGATATTGATAAAGTCGCTAAGAAAACGTTGCATTGCATTGTACAAGCTATATATATTTGACTAATTTGAGCACATTTAGTCAATACATATATAATATGGTAGTTATTCTTATATAGATATCCATTTCTTCTTATTATAGAATAAAAAAAATGAAAATAATGCGTCAAATATAATAAATGAAACAAACCTTTAAAAATTCTCTAGTTGCATATTTACCTCATCCAGGGCCCCTGCATGGCAGGGCATGCAGAAGATTAGGAAACACTGTTCAGAGGTGGAGAAGGATGATACTGAAGAAGACTGTTTTGGAATATTTAATTTTATATGGAACTTGCTTGAATATTTATGTACGATATATTTTGTATATTATAAAAATGTGTATGCATGTTTGTGTCCGTATCTTAACATGTTTATATTGTGTATATTAATTGTGTATATTTTATATAGCATGATGAATTATTTGGATTTTCTTTCTTTTTTTATTACACAAACGTTGTACATGCATAACGGAACAGTACATACATACAAACATACATATAGAAATAAATATTTCAATAACAATTTACATTGAATCGTGAAGGTTATTTATGTAGAGGAGAGCAGGTAGGTAAGGTTTTCCCATTTTGAATACATTTTGAATTTTATACATCCATGACAGTTCAGTAACTTTTTGAGACATCTGCAATTTTAAACATACTTTTATACAACCAGTGTTAGCATATTTAACCATCTATGTTCGCTTTAACCTAACAGAACTTCAGATACTGAAAACTTAACAGAGGAGTTATAATGACGAACTATTGAAAACCTCTTGTAATCTTAACCACAAGTTAGCGACAAAAGAACAATTAAAAAAAATGTGATAAAGTTTCTCTTTCTAATTCACAAAAGATACAAGTAGGAGAATCTATTACATTCAGTCTATTAAGAAACGGGTTTAACGACACCCGACGTTGTAGTACATAAAACTGAAAATTCCTAAGTGGTACGAAAAATGTGGTGTGTAATAAATCTTGGAGAATCCAATATAAATAATCTATGATATATCAATTAAATCTTGTTTCAATTTCTTAACTACTAAGTCTGGAGTGACTAAATGTTTCTCTTGTTTTCTCTTGTTTGGGTTTTCTTTGCAGGATTTATTAGTAGTTTATTTATAATTTTAATGATATGTTTATTATATAGTCCCCTTTGGGCTTATATATGTCACCTCAAATATAAACACAGTAAATATACTTAGTGGTAGATAGTGAACATCATAAACATCATTAGAGTGTACAGGTTGTGCTTTTTTTCTAACGGCGTAAAAGTAAATTTTTACACTTGTTTCAACGGCGGACTAAGTATTCTACCAAAGGTTTATCGTCATAATTTATACAATAAACCGATTGAATTGTTTTATCAAGTATAGGAAACTGCGTAATTGTGTAAGATGTTTTATCATACAGAATTGTTCGGGGTTCGTAATATAGGCAGAACATTCAAAACCATTGTGCCTCTCATCTTCGACGTCACCGTTTTTACATATGGGACAGCCCCTTGCTTCAATTTTTAGGTTCCTGTATTTATTTGGTGGTATCAGCCTATATATGGTGTCTGAAATCTGTCAGTTTCACTTCTCAGCGCAAATATCCCACACCAAAGCCGAGCAAGTATAGGCCTACTGAACTTTTCTGTCGTCGATCGGGCCATATACTTTTTAAATATATACTTAATTATGTACCGTGCACGGAGTGCTGAAGAAACTGATAAAAAAAATCTAAATTTCGGAACTGATCGGCATTGTTCAAGCCATTTATGTTGATTATCAGAACATAACTTTTGTTTCAGATTACGATGGCAATGCGGCGCTATTACATTATATGTGTGTATTAATATATATCAATGGATTCGAGTATCTTACTTCTTTGCATCTGAGCACTGCAGTTATCCGCGACTTGCAAGGTTATAATCCAATATGAATACTTTCTTGGTTAGACTTGTATAATCCATAGTGATTCCATAGTGATTCCAAAACCGTAACATCTCAATAAAATGATATTTACAAGCCGTTAATACATATATCCTATAAACAGCGTGACGGTTTATATCGCCTTGTAACTCACAGGGTACCCCAAACCAATTTGTGAAAATATTATTACTTAATCATACATAAGCTGAATAACTACTATATAAACTTCTTATGGTGTTATAGATTTTGTAATCAATTTTTAGTCCAAACAGCCGCGAGTGCAGAGTAGTTTCCTATATTAACCCATCAACAGCCTTTTTCCTGCATGTATGCTCACTTACTATATAGGGCGACGTGTTTCTATTCTTTGAGGCAAACGATTACTTAATAATGAAGTAACTGAAAAATATGATCAGTACAGGAGCGTCCTTTTCGAACCTCTTTCTGATCTTTGGCTATAAGGTTAAGTTTGTTAAAGTAAGACGCGTTATTCTATAATCGATCAGGCCACGATAATGAGTTGTTGATAAAGAAATGACCATTCCATGGCTCGTAGTAACTTAGCCAATTTAATTTTCGGTTTGTTCCTCTGATTTTGAACATTTCCACTTTAAATCGTGAAAATCTGGAAAAGTATATATTTCATAAAGAAGAATGTGACAAAATTCTAAGTAATTACGTCTGTATTATAATTAGAGTAATAAAATATCCACTTCTCCAGGTTAACAGCAATTATTTAATTCTTCAGTATCGATGTGCTTATAAAGTTTGTATATTTAGTCATAAGAAACTATGATTAACTTACTATATTTAGTTTTAATTTCAATAAAGCTTATTTGTTCCTATTATCCTTTTTTATTATTTTCTGATTAGAAAAATGATATTGAATTAACAAGAGATATATGTATGTAAATTTTATTTTATTTTTAAATTGTTGAATATACTTAAAAAATTGTAAAAATGAGATAAATAATTTTCATCAGGGATGTAATTTTCATCCCCGAAATTTGTAGTACCACACCTGACAAAAATAGGCCCCTATGTTTTATACTAATTATTATACCTAGGGGATGAAAGTTATAAACTATTATAAATGTTAAACATTTGTGTCAGAGATCAAAGGACTCCAATGGTCACACCTGATTAGTCCAAAGCCACCACCTCTCCTATACGGCCGGGTAATTAAGACCTGCTTTAATAACAACAACTCGCGTTATTGACACACGGTTTCGGGTATCACGACGGGGGTGTTAGTGACACACGGCGAACGCCCTGCCATCTAGATGGTGTGACAGATTTGACGCATGCGCAGTCAAACCGTGTGTCAATAAGCTGGACCTTTTGACACACCCCGTGTGTCAATAAGGGCGGCCAATACTCAAACCTTGTTAGAGATCCTGTCAGACTTCGGTGAAGGCCGTATGCGTAACCAGGTAGCTTGGAAACGTATCAATGGACCTCAAACAAGAAGAATCTTCGATTGGTTTTCTATTGTCCAAAATCTGCGTGTGTTAAGATCGGCTGAGATGGATCTGACTGACCACAAAGGACTGTCCAGCTAGTGGGGACGCTATTGCACAGCTTAAGATTGGCCAGAGCCATTAGACCCCTGAAATACAATATTGTACCATCCCCTTTACGGGGGTTAAAAGTAACAGCCAAGTATGTTTGTTGGCCCTTCTATAAATTGCTTAAGGGTGCGGCCACCCTGAAGCATTATATATATATATATATATATATATATATATATATATATATATAAATATATATATATTATATATATATAAATATATATATATATATATATATATAAATATATATATATATATATATAAATATATATATATATTCTGTGTTGGTAACATCAAAGAATCATGTGATATAATGTTACAAGTCTATCAATGTGTTGGTATCCATTAGTGCTGGGTATCCATGCATGAATGTGACCAGTCACGTGGGGCTGTATGAGCCTAAATATGAAGGGAACGGTAGGGTGAACACTGCACTGAATCGTCCAGTGCAAATGACTTGAGTCAAGGCGGCGGATCGACGATCTATCAAACAGAAGAATTACTCAGGTAATATGACTTTTCCTATCCACATTTCATTTTTATAATACATATTAACATCATAGGAATTTAAGACACATTTGAAAATATAATTTCACAGACTTCGACAGTATACGGGAGAATGTCTCCATGCTGTATATATTCCTCAGTTCGCGAAGGTCCCATTCTGGAGCCCCACCCCTTCGGTATCCGAAATATGGACGAGGTAACATGCCGCGTGCATTCACGCATGGAAAACCTTCCTGACCTCGTGTTCATATACAAAATTATTTCGCGTTCGTGTTAAAGTACTTCTTGTGCTATCCCTTACTATATCAACGGCTTGGAGTCGAGTGACCATTTGTTCGGCGATGTATAAATGCTAGTTTAGCGTAGAATTGCGATGTATAAATTTTTATTATAGCATATTTCAGCAAGGATGAACCTTGTGCGCGTCCAGTGTAAATGATCAAAAGAATACTTACTGAGGTATGGACATTAAAGATTACAACTTTCAGATAAAGTGGCCTTTCAGAATGTTTAATAATAATAATAATAATAATAATAATAATAATAATAATCCAGAGAAGAAAAATATAAATTGACCGTATTAAAATTTATGCTCAATCCTAAGGATGATAAAAGAAAAACATAAATGAATAAATAATAAAAACTAGATGTGTCGAAACGACAAGAATGCCCCCGCCTGGGGGAAATTAGAAACATTTGTTAAATTTTGTTAAATTTTGTAAAGTTTGGGAGGTGTCGTATGGTCAAAAGTAGGTCAACAAGGGCAAAATGCAATTTATCTGCAATTATCTGCCAACACACCAAAAATCAGGCCACTTTGTGGCGGGGGCATCAAAATATTAGTAAAATCAGCCCTTACACTTTAACACACACACACACTTCCTCTTTGTGTCTAGGCTATATCTACTCAATCGATAGACTCTGTCTGTCTATCTGTCTGTATCTCTCTCTCTCTCTCTCTCTCTCTCTCTCTCTGTTTCGATGACGTCAGGGGACCGCCCCAGGTACATCACATCCGAGTTACCAATGTGTCTGGACATGCGCAGTCAGTGCCCCTGTCAGCCGTGACGACACGGGGTCCGCACCGTGTATTTCACACACAAGAGACCACATACACACACACGGTACATTAGAGATTAATAATCGATCATTGGTAGTCCTTTTTTCCCCCAATAATTGTTTATATATATATATATATATATATATATATATATATATATATATATATAATGTAGCGAATGTTAAGTCGGGAGAACAGCCGGCTTGTCTCCCCTGCGTAATATTTCTTCTCTTTTCCTTCACTATGGCATTGTTGTCATTTATCATTTTTATATAAAGTTCTATATCATTAACGTTTAGATTTATATTTAATAGATTTAGATTTATATTAAATAGAGGTCAGAATAAAGGCGAGGTCAGAATAAAGGCGATATCAATACAATTATGTATATAGATCCTCACCATCTCGGGATTGCCGAAGGTTTCCGATACTGAACGGCTATGTGGCATGAAACCTTCCCTGACCGGTTTTTGAGAAACCTAAACGCAACAATAGGACAGGTCGCATGGCATGGATACTTGGGTGTGACGTGCCCCTACTACCGATCCCGTCAGGGACATCACGTCAGTCCAGCCTCATCTCATGCTATCGACAACACGTCGAATCAGATCTTGTCCACTTTGTTGCAGGTAGGTAAAATTATTTCCAAAATGTTGTAGATAGATGCCATAGTATAAACTGAATGTCAATATAATATTCCCTAATTAATATTAATATATTTTCTATCTTGGTGCTTTAATTATATATCCTTGTAATATTATCGTTATTACTACGGGACCCCTGAACCTTCGACCTAGAGTTCTTTGGTTGCACTGGAAACCCCGTGAAATATTCCTGTAAATCTTTAAAAGGACCCACACCACAAGTCAATATGCCAAATTATTCCTGACCTCTAAAAGAGCATTTCCACGTGTCCAAATAATTTCCACGTGTCTAGGTAATCTCCACGTGTCCCGATAGAATTCCACGTGGGATTGAAGGAAGGGCCAATAAACGAATTATATCTGTACCGGTACATTTAACCTCCATTATTTCCGTCTGTCCATCATTTATTTTCCCCCCACTCTTCAGGCAGCAGCAATATTTAAAAATTAGCTTGAAAATGCAGAATGAGTAGACAGAGAATTTAAAACATAACAGAACTACATGTAACACTCGTATTGAATAATTCTATAAAATCATATTTTCTTTTATAAAATATAATGAGACAATGGGTCTACGGCATAAATATGAGTAAAGAGAAAATGGTTCTACAGCAACGGCCTTCTCTCAAACAAACGCAGACGTTATGACTATAACCGTGCTGCCGTCTATCGGTGGATGCTCGCACTAATTCGAGCTAACCCATAACTCAATTCACAAATTGAATTACCACGAAATGTTAGCGAAATCAACCAGAAATTCCTACAAACGTTCATAAACCTCACATAAACGTATTTTTTAACTTAAACCACTTAGCATTGTAGCAGAACTCACTGTAGGAATGTGCTAATTTACTTTCAACCTTAAAAATCTGATCCTTTAAATAAAAGTACGATCCTATGCATTAAAAGTACCAGAACCTCTGACCAGTGACTGACTCAGAGTAGCTTTCCACTTAATTATTGATTTTGAACCTCACCTGGGCTATAACCTCACCTGTGATAGCCCTGCTGCAAAATTCACGTTAAATTCATACACAACTTTCACCAAGCACGATGTTGATGATTCGTCACCGGGAACCACCTGTTTACGCGCGGCGGCCTCGATTTTCTGACTCGCTGTTCCCTTTATAGACCATTCCCCTTTTATAACACACACTAGTCCTTCTATTTATTATGTTATGAAGTAATGTTAATATGTGTGATCAACCAAAGATATCCCATACCTACAAGTAAATAAATATTATCGAGGTAGATTTCTTGAATTTCCCAGGGGAGATAAATAACCATTAACCGTCCCTCCAAATATAGTGGGATACCCCCCTTCGCTCTTCCATCATAGACTCCCAGAAAATAACCACCCCGAATGTTTTTACTTAGAAATGTATAGAATCATTGGTCATATTTATATTCTATCGTAAAATAGCATAATTACTTTGAATGATAACAATATAAAACATTATGTACTTAAGAATGATACTTAGCCTAGATGTTTCACATTTGTATACTTAATGTATGTTATTATAGATAGAAGATATAAACCAAGTGAAATCTTAGTGGTATTGTTTGTGTATAGTTGTACACAAACATAATTTGTGTATAAATAGTAAGATGTGAACAATTATAAATTAGATGAGAGTATGACATAAAGATTGATAGATATGTATAAATAAGATGTAAGATAGTGTGAGATTAGTTGTTTAAAAGATATGTATAATAACATGGTTATAATAACATGAAGATTTCAGGTAAACCTACATTAACATATCTTGTGTACTTGTTGCAGATGCATAAATTGCATTTGAGCATATTTATATACATTATAATAAACAGTCCAGTATTTGTAAACAATATGTTGAGTACCTCTATGATAATAAGCAGTCCAATATTTGTAAACAATGATCAAGTGAGTCCGGCCTCATGTCATGCTATCGACAACACGTCGAATCAGATCTTGTCCACTATGTTGCAGACAAAGAATAAAGTTGTCAAGTGTCAGCTGCGTATCGTTTACCATTTGTGTGTGTGCGAGTGGGCCACGAACCAGACCCCGCCTTACCGCCCGCCCGCGACATATATATATATATAGATATATGAGATGTGATTCTAATTCAACCAGTACATTGAGGTCGAAGAAAAACATAAATAAATGAATAAAAAAAAATATATATCAGTAAAATCAGCCCTTACACTTTAACACACACACACTTCCTCTTTGTGTCTAGGCTATATCTCCTCTTTGTGTCTAGGCTATATCTACTCAATCGATAGACTCTGTCTGTCTATCTGTCTGTCTGTCTGTCTCTGTCTCTCTCTCTCTCTCTCTCTCTCTCTCTCTCTGTTTTGATGACGTCAGAGGACCGCCCCTGGTACATCACATCTGAGTTACCAATGTGTCTGGACATGCGCAGTAAGTGACCCTGTCAGCCGTGACGACACGGGGTGTGCACCGTGTATTGCACACAGACCACATACACAAACACACACACACGATATATTATTCAAACAATCACTTTCGGCTGTATATTGTATTGAATAATAATAATTATAATAATCATAATACATGCTGGTGTCATCGTTTTATTTCACCTCTTTTTCTTTCAAATACTTGAGTGGTGAGCGAGTATTTATGTGTTCACTTTAGGATGTACGGATGGGCCTTTGTGACGTCAGCTAAATTCCCCAGCCGTGACCTCCCTGCCCAACCACCCGTATCGCTTCTCCCATCCCCCACCTTCCCTGTGTACATACATTCACCCAGTAGCCTTGCTGTGCAACAGGACGTACTTCTCGCACGCTCTCTCCACATGGATAGCCGTGACAACCCGACTCAATAGGCAATCGGATAATTGGGCTGGTGATACAAGCGATTCCAAAGGCTGTATCTCAGTATCGCAGTGGTCTTGCATTAGGGTGCATTCATATTGTTGTAAACGGCCTTTAGTGTCAATATTATGCTAAGAATGATAAATTTCCACAATAGTATACATGATGTGAGCTCACAACCCAAACTGAAACACTGTCTCCATGGACACGGGTCATTTCCTGTATCGCATGCAAGCAGCCTGCGGCCTGTAACCTGTGCGAGCCATGCGTATCGAGAAAATACTATATTATTTTAAAGGGGGGGGGGGGGGGCTGTCAGCAAAGGGCACTGACCACCAGGCATTGGCTTAAGGTGATAACCAATTGGATGAAACCATCTGGATAAACTCTAGGCTTGTTTGTAGATTCAGTAACTTGGTCAGTATGCATTGTAACTTGGTCAGTATGCATTGGAACAATGGACACGTAACCCATACGACTTCCCTTTTTTCTGAACATGAATGAGTTTAATTCGAGTGCTAATGTGTGCATTATATATATATATATATATATATATATATATATATATATATTACTGAGTTGATGTTGTGTTGTACAGGAACTGATCTTATTAATTTATACTTAAATGCACCAAACAATCATATTTTCTGTTTTGGGATTATTAAAACCCCACTCTTTCTTTAAATATGCTTTATATGGGTTTTGCCATTTATTTTATTTTTTTGTTGAAAATTGTGTGAAATGTATTATTTGATTTTAGAGATACTGTCTTAAACGGTGGTTAACATGAACCGGTACCGGAACTGGTTTGTTGTTCTGATCATGAACTTCCTTAAAATGAATGTAGCTGGATAGCCGCATTAATTGCGAGAGAAATCTCATTTATGATAAAGACTTTAAATTATTAAGTTTCATTCTCAATTCAGAAAAAAATTAAGTTATAATTTAAATATACGAACACGTCAAAGGGTATAAGAGGGGGAGGGGTAATGTAGAGGGCAAAATGAGCATATCCCTTTCCCGCTTTGTTTGACAGTAAAGTAACAGTAATAGTAACTAGCAAATACCCGTTTTACGCACGGTTTGGGCCGAACAAGACAATCCGTTCGCTGGTATCGGAAATCCACGGAAAATCCGGGGATATGGAAAATCACACAAATCGCGTTAGGCTATTAATATATAGATCCATTATATCTATGGTGTTGTGGATAAATATCTTTAGGAACAGCGTACAGTCGCACACGGTCACCCAAAGCCATAGCCTCACATGTGGTCGGGGTCTTTGACAAATAGTCACCTACACATGTACCATGTGACATGAGAAACTGTTCAAAAGTATTACATATACATACAAAAGAAACCGTCCACGTAAAAGACCTAAGAAGAAAATGCGAAAAATACCAGTTTTATTTGGGAAAATAGGTACAATAATGGTCATGACTTATACGTAAATGAAAGAATTAAAAATCTTTAAAAACAAAGACTATTATATAAACATTATTGAAAATCAGATGGCACATGCATGTAAAAGAAACAAATACCAGTACACATGTATTAAACAAATACCAGTAGACATGCATTAAATATACATTTCACAGTAACTTTACATTTGTAAATGCATTAATGAGAAAAAAATCTCAATTTCCAAATCATTTTAAGTAAATTTTGTGTTTTCAACTTTGGTGGTACCACACCACACATGTAAACATCACATTTTACCAACCACGACGTGAATTTGGTTAACATTTTCTTTATATCTATTACATAGTAGGCCTACATGTGTTGGTGAATATTTATCAAGGACCTCAATCGCACGCAAGGCCCTTGACTCCGTGCGACCAAGTGCGACTGTATAAAACCAAGAAAAAAATTAAAGGTATGGTTCTCAGGCACCGCCCGCGTCAATTATACTCCCCCCCCCCCCCCCCCCCCCCATAAAAAAATATTTTGATTTTCATCTTTCAAGAATATTAAATAATACAATTTTGATCATATTTCCTTTGTTGTAGGACTTTTGCGAGTTTAGCAAAAGAATTCTGTAATTTTCATGCTTTTCCCTGATCATTTGTAGTTTATATCGAAACATACAAAAAAGGTAAAATATCGCCCAGCCTCACAGATTCGTAAAATATAGTGCTTGAGAACCATACCTTTTTTTCCCTATCCATCACGATTTCCTGCGACCCGGTAGATGTGTAACCAAGCATATCAGGTCATGAAGAGAGCTCCTGCAAAACAATTCCGAGATCCCCCTTTTAAGAAGGGATCGCCGATGTTGATTATTTCGGGGCGGTCACCGCAAAACGTAAGAAAATCCCAGATAGTAATTTCCATTGAGGAACAAGATAATGCTCGAAAAGGATGAAAGTCACGTGTTTTACGAAACATAAATATAGAGTTTCTAATAGCGAGTCATCCAAAGGGACCAGGGCCCGTCAGGAGTT
This sequence comes from Sipunculus nudus, assembly GCA_026874595.1. NCBI lineage: Eukaryota > Metazoa > Annelida > Sipuncula > Golfingiida > Sipunculidae > Sipunculus > Sipunculus nudus. Next base: position 46,454,888 of record CM049309.1, read on the forward strand.
TCCTATAAAAAGAAAATACTTGAAAATTAGAAAATCTCTTTTGGCTTTTGAGTACGCTCCCGAAGTAGCGGAAATTTTGCGCTTCTATAAAGAAGCAACTGATTTTCACGCTGCCAGCTTGGATCGTTTATTATATATTTAGACACCAGATGGCGGTTCGTTGTCCGCTGAAAAATACGGGCGTATGATGTGACATGTAGCCAACCAGATGCCAATAAACAAACACTCGACAGGCATCTTGGCTCCGCCCATAGCTTCGCTTCAAGCGCCGCTTGATGGGTTTACGTTCGAATTTTAATTGCTCCCTCTGCATTCTCGCATTCTCGCATCATCGACCGATTCGATTATGACATTATGAATGTTTTAGCGTAGCCATGTATCTATTGTCTGCAGAACTGAAACCAGCCAGCGAGGTGTGCAAGCACCCTTTGTTGTTACGTTTCGTTTGAATTACAGCTCCCCAGCCGGGCATCCTATGTACCCAAGGCCCTAAGCAAACCACGTTTAGGACAATTCTCTCTGAGCCTGTGGCCTGTTACCGGGGCGATGATCTGTCATTCAAAACTAAATGAACACGATTGCCTCCTTGTATTCCTCGCTTGGCAGTGTCTTCCAGCACAAAGTCTCACCTGATTGGACAAACATACAGTGCTCCCCTCTGATGTAGCAATTCAGAATACGAGGTCATAACAAACAGCGCTTATGATATAGGTACTAGGCCTATAGTTAAAGCGCTGTGTAAAGAGCACAGCTTTTATGTTAATTTGCCTTTATATAGCTGTCATCAGGACGACTCAAAGGAGCCTGGCTTAATGCTGGTTAATGCGGAACTTTGTATTTTTCCTTTGGTGTTAGCTTATATATTTATAGTTTTAATCGGGATCGGAAGGGCTGTATATTTGGACTCGGGCCCAGTGGTTTCCAAGGGCACAAGAACAGGCTTGAGGTCTTAAATTTAAGCCTCTCATTTGTCTTTAAAGGCATTGGCTAGTTTACATAGGTTTTAACCCGTTAGGTCCAAAGGCCCTGGATGGGCCAGGAGTTCTTAAGGCCCATTTGCATGCATGGAAATGTAGAAAAGCCTGAGTAATGGTACACAACAGTTACGGTATAACAGAATGGTAAATTTTATATTTTGTACAACAGATCCGTAAATGGAAGGAATTAACCAAAATTAATATTAATTTGCAATCACTTTACAAGGTCCGGAGGGCCTTGGAAAGGGTACACTTTCCTTCCAGAAATACATGCCGTTTGTTTTCATTTTACTCTTTTACTCTGTTCTAAGTTTAGATCAGGTATATAATGTAGGTAAGTTGCTTTTGTTGAATGTTCGTGAATATTATTCAAGGAACCAAATTAATTATTGATTCACGCGGTATATAAAACGATTTATTGAAAAGGCCCCTTTCATTTTATTTTTTTTTAAAATCTGTGTGCTTTTCTTTGTGTGTGCGTGCATGGGAGGGGGAGGAGTGTCGCTCTCATTTTGTTTATAAATCCCGGGTTCCCTATATATGCATGCAATGTTTATTTTGCCCACTATCAACTTATCAGGAACCAATATAGCTTCCTATTATTGAGAAAGACCATGCATGGAAAGGATGCGTTTGAGAAGCAAAATATCAATATTCAAATTCATACGAGTTATCAGTCTGGTCTTATTAATTATAGAACAATTTTATCGTATATAACGAATGTCCCCAGAAAGTGAACAAAACTTTGGTATAGTTCCGTCCATCTGTTTGGTGGGACATGATGCAAGCTGATATATGCTAACCATGAGCTATTGAAAAAAAAGATGTTGTCACAGAATTACCGGGGTCATCGATACAGCTTCCACTGCTGGTCTAACACCTGTCAAAGTATATGACAGTCAGATGCATCTGCACTCGGCATGGCTGCGGCGGCACGTGATGATTTATCTATTTTAACCTCTTATTATGTTCTTGTAAATTTTTTATTCTTCTAAGTTTCAATTGGTTTTGTCGTTATTGTGATAGTATTTCGGTTGATAGTACATAAAGCATGAGAAGCACATACTGCAGTGTGGGTAACCTCTTGTTGGATGCTTGCCTTGGGCCTGAGGTTATAGGAATGCCTGCTAAGCCCTCCATATGTTTTTTTTTTCAGTTTAGCACGGTGGATAAAGAATATATATTATATGAGAATATACGTATCATTAAATGGACAATACTATGTATCCCTCGGTTACAGTCCATTCTTAAGTAAACCGCTTCAATAAGTAGATGGCCTTGGATTTAAATCGAATAAAAAGTTTATTTCATCCGTGAAACTGAATGGTTATTATAACGAAGAAAAAGGAGGGCTTTTGTTTCACCTCAATTATTTCAAGTCTCATTCAGAACGTCAATATATTATCTCCGACTACTAAATGAAATATATCCTTTCTACTCAAACATCATTTAGTTTTAACTCATCTTAATAATTTTATCGAATATAGACACATTAACAATGGTCAGTGACTGCCAATCCCTGACGCGAAGTAGGCCTAACTCTAGGCAAAAACCGGTATAATCTGTGGCTTTGTAATTTGATACAATTTAATAACATCCGATGTGTGTGTGGGGGGGGGGGGCGTATATAGATCAAAGCGCTTCTGTCGACTGTCTCGGCCGAAGGGGAGGGGGGGTCTCTTCTCAGACTTCATCCGGTCGTGAGCGCCCCCCTTGTCTTCCTATGTTCAATGTTTTTTTATATATTTGGGTGTTTTACAATTTTTATGTTTTTAATAAATGACATTTATATATAAACTCCGAGCAGACTGTCCAAACATTATGGTACAAATTTAGGTCGGTCACAGCCTCCTGTTGTGGCAGTTCATACATCCATTCCAAGAATATACATCACAGCCTATTTTTGCTTAGTTAATACCCATCCATACTTTATATAAACACGGTAAGATCCTCACAAACTTAGAATATACGAATATATCATAACTGACCGACAGCTAAGGCGAAAAATGCGTCAGGCAACTAACATTGCAGTTCGTCTCAGGCAGTGCGCAACGTAACAAAGTCGCGTGTATTAACTATTCATTGGCTTTTAAATGGAAATTAATACAAATAATTTAGGTTAAAAATTACGACCATCCTTTTATATAATAGGCCTTATAATAGTGACTGAAATATAACGCCATTAGGGCTTACCTTGCAGCTGTTAATAAAATGCTAAAAGATAATGGGATTCCGTGTGGTTTGAATTACATGCCAGATGAAAATGCAGTGCTAAAACACTTTCAGAACCGAGAGATCAAAGGAGCCCATAACTTTTGACATAAAGATAAATGAATATCTAGCTGGTAAACCAAATGAAAAACTGTGGAAGGCTGTATTGAATTTAGCTATCTCTGGAGAATTGCGTGCCTCTGAATACACCATTATTAACCCAAGTGCGACAGAGCATCTTTTACTACAGGATGTACAATTTTATGCACCAATCCCCAAAGGGGGAATGTCCTTGAAAGTTCGACACTTTCCCCTGTTTTAGTTGACAGGCCACCCCTTGACGAAAAATGAGCTAAACCAAAAAAACAATATTATGCCGGAGATCGGTTACCCGGCGAGTAGTTTTTCGGCCCATTCACTTAGAGCAGGGCTGGCTACAACGGCCGGCGGAAAAGTTTTCGGTCCTGGGAAATTCAGGCACTGGGGATTGGAAAACTGGCCACCCCTTGTCGAAAAATGAGCTTACGAAAAAAAAAGACTACTATGCCGGAGATCGGTTACTCAGCGAGTAACCTAGCGAGTAATTTTTCAGCCCATTCACTTAGAGCAGGGGTGGCTACAATGGCCGGCACAAAGGGTTTACAGTCCTGGGAAATTCAATGTTGAAAACTTGGGTTTTTTTACTGAATTTGGGACAGAGGAGGTCATTACTTTGGGTTCGCCAGACGCCTTTCAAAAACCTAATCCTGAGGCTGGGGTATTAATTTTAGGAATTTATTTGGGCCTTTCCCAAGTCGATTCTTAGAACATTTTGTAATCTTATATGTAGCGGGATGATGGGTTTAAGAATTGCTCAATAAAGCACTGTGTCCACCTTGGTCGTTGAGTTTTTTAAATGGAAAATGTAATTTAGGTTAAAATTACGACCATCCCTACGCTTCTCATGGCGGTAATTAATACACAGTGCACGGGAACGAAGGGTAGTCAGTTCGATGGGGTCAGCGGGGCGTGCTATGCCACCTTCGCGGGTGAGACTAAAAAGCTTAGGGCGCGAGTTCACCGATCTCAGTCGCACAAGTTCGAGGCCCCCCCCCCCTATTTAATAATTATTTTAACAATATTTAGTTGTTGTGTCAAAATTCGAAGATATATGAATGTATGAAGGTCGAAGGTCTTCGATACTATTATGCTGCAGTTAGATTGAATTGAATGTCCTACGTATATGCTTTAGATATTACGTTGCAATTATACAAAATTGAATGTGTTGATTGTATATATGCTTTAGACAGTTTTATGTAGCAGTTTTCCCGAATTGAATGTGTAAAATGTATATGCTGGGCCTTTACCCAGCCGTCTCTTAGGACATTTTATGGTCTTATATACATGTAGCGGGGGGGATGGGTTTAAGAATTGCTTAATAAAGCACTGTGTCCACCTTAATTGGTCGTGGAGTTTTTTAAGCTGCAATTAAATCAGAATAACGTCATGCTCCAGGTTTTTTCAGCTGCCTGCCTTCTATTCAGACAGGATATCGCAGACTGATGCATTTGGACTGTAGTTCGTGATTCATCGCGTGCATGAATAGAACGGCCACAATATTGATAAGCAAAGAGGTATGTACACTTTTATTTTATATCTAACCCTTATATGCAATATATGTCTTTATCTGTACGATTGCTGCATGATTGTAAGGAAATCACTGGTATCTGGTCTGATGTAGTTCTATATTCTGTTACACGACCCGTGACTACATGATTTGTTCGATTTTTTAAACCAGGATACAATTAACTTGTTCCCTAATACCTTCCACAGACATTCTGTTATCATATATGATGAAGCTACCCGTATTTCTCTGGCAAGTTCAAGGTATCCATAACAAAGTCATTCAATCTGATGATCTTAACAGGCAGCCTGTTTTAAATAGGAGTGTGAGATTTTTTTTTTATTTTCTGTGTATTAAGGAACAAAATGTTTCAGATGCAGATTGATTGGATTCAGCCATCTTACAAAAGTTGAATACATCAAAATTCCGAAAGTGTATAACAAAACATAGTATGGTATAAATCGCGCGAAATCCTTTAAGGTGCCAAATCATGTGCCGTTAAAAAAAGAATTTATGTGATCTCTGGCTTCCTCTGTATATATTAATGATCGAAGAGTAATTTTGGTGAAAAGATCTTATAAGGCCTTCGTTAAGGATGTATGAACTTGTTTATCAACAACATGTTGTAAACTCAGCAATGTTGACAAACGGGGAAAAACATGTAACCTTAAGTGGTAGTTTGCATATATGCGGAGTTAGAAAGGTCACTTGTTGCAAAACTCTTGTTTTGATAATTTTCGGCGGGCCTCCACATATTATAAACATTTGACATCAACAAGCAACCTGTGTGCGATAGGTTTCCTTGCCTATTTTTTATAAAAAGTCCAAGGGATTACCTTCAGTTTATAACGGTCAGACTGCTGATTGGGCCTCTTTTAATGTTTTCTTGAAGTCATATTTCTAAAATGTCATTTTATTACTCTAATGGTTTTTTTTCAGTAGATTATAGTTTTTCCTGCAAGTAACCTGTATTGATTTATATTAAAAATATATTTAAAATAAAACCAACGAAAATATGACGAGTCGATAAAATAATGCCGCAAACCATAATACACAACACAGAAGGTGGCTTCTGTTATTAATAAGCCTTGCCATTTTTTCCGATGCCAATTTAAGTCAACGCAATCCAGTCATTATACCAGTGAAATATAGCGATTGTTCCAGAAACCCCGATGGCTCTATTGCTTGCCGGAAATCTTCGATTTGAGGATTGAGGGAGGGGAGGGGGCCATGATCAGTGGCGGTTTCAGAAATTATAAACGGGAGGGGAGGGGGGTGTTAATATGCATGTATGGGTACTATGAAAACTGTTATATATACGTGTATATGTATGTATATATTATTATTATTATTACTATTATTATTACTATACGTTATATATTTTAGTGTATAAAAATATTTCTGTTTTTTACATTTTCATTAATGAACCATGGTTTCATTTAGGTAAGTTACAAGTACATGGGGAGGGTATGGGTACTATATATGCATGTATGGGTACTATGAAACTGTTATATATATGTGTATATGTATGTATATCTTATTATTTTTATTGTTATTACTATTATTATTATTACTATACGTTATATATTTTAGTGTATGAAAACGTTTTTTTTTAATTTTCAATTATGAACCATGGTTTCATTAAAGTTACTTACAAGTACATGGGGAGGGTATGCCCCTCTCATATTGGGATATTTTTTTAATATGTAATGTATAGAGGACGTTTTGAGGCAATTTTACAAAGTGGATTTCCTGTTCCTGTTCCCCTATGTCTTTGCATTATGCATGTATAGTCAAACTGTAGACAGGTTCAGTATTTTACTATTTATATTTCTTCAAAATTAGTATATAAAATTTCAATTGTTTACATCATGTTAAAGTCAATGGCGCGAAGGTGCATTTACGTTTATAACTTGCATAATATAATCTTTTAAATGTAATGCTCGGAGTGAAATAACTGATGTGTTGAAGTCTTACGTTAGGCAAAAAAATAAGGTTTGGTTCTCGGGCACCTTTTTCCAGAAATCAGCACGGCCGGGCGATATTTTATTTTTTACCTTTTTTGTATGTTTTAATAAAAATGTCATATGATCAGGCAAAAGCTTGAAATCTTTGTATAAATTATCTTCTTGAAAGATGAAAATCAAAATTAAACATTTTATTATAAACTTTATTTATTTTACATGGATTGTACAACTAGTTATTATAACAAATACGAAGCACTCTCCATGGCTCGGTTGTTGGCGCTCGGTAGTCGGTAAGGGTGGAGGAAACCGGAGGACCCGGAGAAAACCACCGACCTTGCAACCGACGGGCAACTACAACCCATTCTCATAGCCACACCGGGGATCGAACCCGGGTCGCCACCGGAGAAAGCAAAGCGTTTTACCGCTCAGCTGTCCAGGCCCCTGATGCGGGGAGTAAAAATTGACGCGGGCAGTGCCTGAGAACCATGGCTTTTATTAATTATTTTAATTATTTTTTGGCCTTTAACTTTGCATTTTACCGGTGTCCGTGGTCTCGACATTACACAACTCTTCAGAGCACAGATCGCGAGTTCGAGTATACCGGTATCACCAGAAGAGCCAAGAGATTGTTCACGGTCGACCCCAACCAAGGTCTCGTGCTCTGCAGTTGTTCGGCAGCTGTTCATTAATATCCTCATCCTCAACTAATGAATTTGAAAGTAATAAACTGCAGATAACTTAAATAAAATTTATTTGCTAATTAATAAAAAGAAATATGAAAAACAAAAATTAATCACGAATATTGGGGAATTTAGGTGAAGGAAAGATATTGCAGCTCAGCGGGGGCCGCGCGCCGAAGGCGCCCCCTCCAGATCCGCCACTGATAGCAAAGGCCATTTAATGCATATATATATATATAATATATTAGTATTAGCTTAAGTGAAATTCCGAAAGGTCGGCGAGGACTGGATGCGACCGGGGGGGGGGGGGGGGGAATGGCCCCCTGCGCCCCCCCCCCCCCCCGGCTACGCCCCTTCCAGGTCGCTCTAGTATGATGGAAAAGGTTTATGCGACTTAAACTATAACATGCAATACTGCTCCTTTGTCAATTCTATAAAAAGAATATTCAAACCGGTTCATTGATTTGTTCCATTGTTTATTTGTACAGTACACACTGGTGATCAGACGAAAATGGCAGGCATTTTGGCGGGAACCTGGATCCTACAGTGTCTTCGGCACAAGCTCACAATCCTTTTTGCCTTCTGCGTCTTGATAATTTTGATCTTTTCATTAAATCATATATCAGAAAGAAGCTTTTCATTGAATCATATCTCAGAAAGACACTTATTTAGTGCAGATTCAAACCTCTTGAAGCATGATCTTTGGAGGGATTCTAAACATCTCTGTTTTGATGGTCACGTGACCAATATGGCGCCTGTGTGTGGTGCTGGAATTTGCCTAAGCGTTCTGACCGGGCCGCGTCGAGTGACGCCGAGAAAGCTTCATAAAAACACTTCCCATATACCGCGCATGAAGGGATGGATGAATCCGGTTCATATTGATGTCGTTCGTGTTCTTTCTGAAATGCAATGGCAAAACGGAATATATGGATCCGTTGGTGAAATCGGAGTTTATATGGGAAAATACACCAGTGTGTTAGCTCTAAATACGGCAACAGAAGCAGGCGAGAAGCTCTTTGTCTGTGATACATTCGGAAATCCGTCGCACATGAAATTAAAAACAGAGAAAGGAAATAAAGACTACTTTGCACAAAACTTAGCGAAGTTTGGTTTTTCATTTGATTCCGAAGATCTAAGTCGGCAAATCTACTCGTGGAATGACAGTTCTGTGTACCTCAGCAAGTACGTCTATCAAAAAATGGGTCTGAATGCATTCAGGTTTTATAGTATTGACGGAAACCATCATGCACCGTATGTCCTCACTGACCTGCGACACGTGACTTGTGTTCTGAGACAAGGTGGAATTATTTCCATGGATGACGTAGTAAACCGTAAATGGCCAGGAGTGTTGGAGTCCTTGAAGGCTTTTTTTATTATGTATGGAGAAAATATTATAGTCCCCTTGCTGATGCTGTACAGCAAGGCATACATGTGTACTTATGACGAATACGATGAATATATGGAGTATTTACGACAAGAGAAATACATCGGTCAAATTAAGATATGCGAGACCACATCGTCATATTTTGGACCTTCGTTCACGTATTTTGTGGAATGTTGAAGTTAGCTGCGATGCGTTTGGATACGTTTTGCAGGAAAAAGGACTTTAAAGATCCTGGTCACCAAGGATTTAATAAACTTAAAGTCAACTAAAAACTTGCTAAGAAAAGTTCTTTAAACGCCCATGTTACGGATGTTTGGACTTCTTAATCTCTAAGCTGTTAGTACAAGGTACTTGTGCCTATGTTGACATTTAAACTAAAAATAAAAAAATTGATGAGAGGTGGTTGATTGCGCATGTGCGGAAGTAGTAGGTGGTGGGGAGCGTATGAAGTAACGCAATCTTTCGTCATTGCAAAACTCTGGTTCTCCTGATTTGTCGCCAGATGTCCTTATTGAGAAATTTTTGATCGGTGATGTAGGACTCAGACTGGACTTTGACAGGAGTCTGGACTCTAGTCCATTTTTTTCCAGGGACTCTTTGACTGTGACTTGGACTCGAGGGATCTGGACTCTGACTTGCAATCGGACTTAAGAGTAATCGAAGTTCAGAAAAAAAAACTATTTGCTAATTAATAAATACTATAAAGACTTGTACCGTGCAAGTCACACCAATGAGGCTGGCTTGAACAAAAATAAGACCGACTTAAACAGGCAGCCGAACTTATAGTAGCCTGACTCGGCCTACAAAATGTTGGCTGGCAACATTAAACAGATTAAACTGATCTTAAGCCTATAGATTGGTTTGACGGTGTTACAAATTAAAGTAACCATTTTATTTAAGAAAATGATCTTTATTACGTGTGACATTTTACATATCAATGAAATATCGGCGGCGGCGCCGGCGGGTGGTGGTGGCAGCGCAACACTGCATATATACATGTGTGAACTACTAAAAAATATAAAGAAAATATGTCAGTACTATACATACATAGTTTTAGCTCTGCATACTGAGCTAAATGTGACCAAACATTAAAGTAAAATACATAACGTCAACTAACATTAAAATACACATGACAATCTCAACTTTCCATTTTGAATTTGTTTTAACAATAAAATTCGCATTGGCCTCTGACTTTTACTCGGGTTCCAAATGCTCTAACTCTTGACTTGCACGCGGACTCGGGTGTCTTGGACATGACTACATGACTAATTTTGATTACCACCGCCGGCCATTTCGCTGGCCGTCACGTGCAAACACGCAAGTGGACAAAATGGGCCACCCATGTAACACTGGATGGGCACTTTTTGGCTTTTTTTTAGAAAGGTTGAAGGGTTAATCTATTTATAATTATACACGTCATCTACAAGCTATCATTAAAGCTAATATTTTGTCATTATTAACCTATGCCCTTCACTACCTCTACCTAATCCATCCGCAGTATATATTAAAGAAAATGAATCCTTACAATACAGATTTATTTGGGGTAACAAGAAAATTTAGAGAACAACTCTAGTCGCGCCAATAGAAAGGAGGGCTTGGTATGATTCCTATAAAATCAAAAATGGAAGCTATAAAAATTAATTGGGTTAACAGATTTTTATCTGGACACATAGGAGAAGGATGGAGAATTATATTAAACCAGCAGTTCAAGGGAATAGGTCAGTTTATATTTAAATGTAATTTAGAAAGCATAGACACAAAATACTTCAACTAAACAAGTCCCCGTCCCCTTTTGGGAAGAAGTGTTAAATATATGGTGTAAATATAACTTTCATAAAGTAAATATTGGTCATGACATTTTATCACCAATATTATTCTTCAACTCTTCTGTTAAAATAGAGAGAAAGTAAAGGATAAAATTTTATACAATGCTGGTATAACAAAGATCGATGATATTATTAAAACGATGATAAATATTTATTGCTATCTTATGATGAATTAATAAATCTAAAGCTAAAATTAAGAAAATGCAGTATACGAGTTTAGTACATGCAGTTCCCAATATTTGAAAGAAAAGAAATAAAAATAATAGTATTATATTATGTGAAACAAAATTAGATAACGTAATGGAAATGAAGAAAGTTACATACGTTCTGTATATAATGAACTTCTGCTCAATATTTATACAACACCTACAAAGATGATTGAAAAATGAAACCAAGACCTGGAATGTGAAATAAAAAGAAACAATTTTATACTTTTAATAATATGATGAAAACAACCATATCAGAAACGCTAAGAATGTTTCAATTCAAACTTATGCATAATGTATAGCCCTTTAACCATTCTTATTTACAATTGGAAAGAAAGATAGTATACTTTGCTCTCTCTGTAAAGCTGAAATGGACTTATTGCATCTCTTTTATCAGTGCAGAGAAACCCAGAAAATGTCACAGATAAAAAACCTGGCTTTTAAGTTCAAATTTTGTGATAGATCATGCTAACCTTTCTAAAAACTGTTATATTCGACAAAACGAATTGCTCCACACTTGATATATTACTACTATATATATATATATATATATATTATATATATATATATATATATATATATACAGTAAAACCCCGCTAACACGACCACTTGCGGGACCAGGGAAAGTGGTCGTGTTAGCGGGGTGGTCGTGTTAGCGGGATGCTTGTACATTAGTCTGCCAATATTAACGCAGGCGATAATATGGGTTTTTCGAGTAAATGTTAAGTTGCTGTCCCTGTTTCAACGGTCTTGGTGAGTTCTATCTTCTCCTGAAGGCTGAGCTCTTTCGGTTTTTTTTACGAGCTGGCGTTGAGGTCATTCTTACAGCATTGGTCTTCACACGCAGATGGTCTGATGTCGAACACGTAGTGAGAGTAGGATAACCACATTTTATTTTTAGTGCTATTTACATGGTTCCTGCTTGATCACTGAATTGTGATTTATCACAGTTTTACTTTACTTGCCTGAATGTTTGCGTTAGGTGTTAGTTATGTTTGCCAAACTTCTTTTTGATCAGTATATTAAATGCTTATCATACATCCGTACTCATCAAACAATGTAACGGACCATGGAGTCCAATATCTGCTGATGCGTATAGTTTGGCTAACAGGTTGGGCGGCATTAAAGATTTCTAAATATATAGCTGGGCAGATGAACGTGCCCGGCTAATTAATCATGAGCTATAAACTAAGTCCAAGCTGGGCGATGAGCGTGTCACTTGCTCAACGGGCCCCGGTCACCACGGGCTAGTGGTCGTGATACGGTTAATTAATTACGGGCTATTACCTAAGTCCAAGCTGGGCGATGAGCGTGTCATCTGCTCAACGGGCCGCAATCGCCACAGGACAGTGGTCGTGATACGGGGGCTAATCTGAAGGTCGGGACCATAAAATGTGGTCGTTGGTCGTGATAGCGGGGTGGGTCGTGTTACCTAAGTTTTTTATATGATAATTTATATTAGACGATTCTTGGACCAAGAAAAGTGGTCATGTTAGCGGGGTGGTCGTGTTAGAGGGATGCTTGTACATAAGTCTCCCAATATTAATGCAGGCGATAATATGGGTATTTAAGGTTAATGTTAAGTTGTCCCTGTTTAATTTAAAATTCAAAATATAAAGAAAAATAAATAACAAACATGAATTTGATTAAAAAGTTTAATTTGCATAGAAATAAAACACACAAATGAAAAAGAAATAGGTTGAATAAGCCATAATACAAGTAAATGGACATTGTATAAAATATACAATCTAAACTCGTCCGATTTTCATCATAATTTGCCATCAAAACGTCCCTTTTGATCAGTATGTTAAATGCTTATCTAACAGCCGTACTCAACAATTTAACGGGCTGTGGGGTCCAATATGTATTGATGCGTATAGTTTGGCTAACAGGTTGGGCGGCATTATAAACAAGCCTTACTGTGGCTGGGCTTTATTACGTGCCAGTGGTCGTGATACGGCTAGTTAATTCGGGCTATTATCTAAGTCCAAGCTAGGCGATGAGCGTTTTATCTGCTCAACGGTCCGCGGTCGCCACGTGCCAGTGGTCGTGATACGGGGGCTCATCTGACGGTCGGGACCAAAAAAGTTGGTCGTTGGTCTTGATAGAGGGGAGGTCGTGTTACCGAAGTTTTTTATATGATAAATTTTATAAGGCAATTCTAGAACAAAGAAAAGTGGTCGAGTTAGCGGAATGGTCGTGTTACTGGGGTGGTCGTCATGCGGGAGTTCACTGTATATATATATATATATATATATATATATATATATATATATATATATATATATATATATATATATATATATATATATATATATATATATATATATATACAGTGAACTCCCGCATATATATATTATTGAGAAAAACATAGCTATAAACGAACTGGTAATATTGCTGTTCACAATAGTAAATGGAAACCATTAATCAATTATTCAGAACAGTTTTTTTTTGTTTAAAACTATCAACTCTGTAAATATTATACTGAACAGTGATTATATATTCTGGAGGGTTTTGTATTTCCATGTTTGTATTTGAGTAAATGTATGTTGATGCGATATTTTTTTTGTCCTGTGAATGTAAACGTAGTAGCCGAAGTTTGCTTTTCATGTTTTCATTGTATATTTTGTTTGTTTGTAATAAAAAAAGGTACATATTATTTCGCAATTTGCTCACCAATATTGAGCTTAATTAATACTAAAAGAACAATTATACACGCGAAATCACTCATCCCATGCGATCATATGACTAAACCTATTATAAGAAGGACCACCGACATAAATAGTCCCTGAGCGATGACCCATTTATTGTATCTAATGCCACCTTATATCTGGATTGTGTATATATTTCTTGTTCTTTCTCATATTCCTCTGTCTCTCTGTCTCTCTTTCTCTCATTTACTTTCTCTTTCTTTCTCTCTTCACTTATACTAATCGGAGAATGAGTTTATTGTGGACTCGGGGTTAATGTTATCACAGCATTGATTACATCAAAATGTTAACATACGGCTTTTGAACATAAACTATGGGAGAGCTACAATCTCTATACATTTCATATTACTTTATGTTTTTTTTTATTCACTCCAAGGAAAAATACATGTTTTTGCAATAACATTCATGCTAGTCTGCATACATTTAAACTTAGAAACGGTACATGTACATTATAACAAGTCGCATTAACATGAAACCATCCCCTCCCCCTTCACATACATACCCCTACATGGATACACACATACTTGACAAATAACTACATATGTATATACTACAATTCTTCCTCCTGATAAAATACTGGATTTTTAACTAAATATTCTGCCCATCTCTTTTTAAATAAGTCAGTTTTATTATTTTTCTTGGCTATAAAATACTCAAGTCTTGCATATTCCAATATAAACTGTATACAGGCTTCAACATTGAGCTTTTGTTTTGCCTTCCTGCACTGCTCAATATATCTTTTACCCAAAATTAATATGATATTTATTAAATCCTTTTCCTCTTTGTTACCATAAAATATTTCAGTTTTCTGAACTGTTAAGTTTATCTTTTGCCTCTGACACCATCTTCCAAGTTCATTCCAAAACTGTTTTGTCATACTGCATTCCCAGAAAAGATGCATTAATGTTTCACAATCTGTATTACAGAATGTGCAGTTATCAAAATCTTGAATTTTCCATTTTTTTAACCAATAATTATTAACTAAAATATCTTGTAAAAACTTGTATTGGAATACCACTGACTTCGTATCATATAAAACTTTATGTGGCAGCTGATAAACCCAAGAACAATTTTCTGGTGTAATTAATACATATTTGGACACTTTAGGTTTCACCTGTGGACAAGGGCACAAATTTTGCTTTATAATAGTATATATCTGTTTTGATGACATTTTGTTTAGTGGAATCATTCGGTTATGACAAATTACATATGATTCATTTTGGGAACTTTCTACACATTCTTTGTTGTCATTCCTTTCAGTTTCAGTACTTAAAGTATCACTTTCTCTATTTAGTTGTAATTTCATTACCTGAACTACTAATGTGTACCACTGAAGGAAATGAGCCCCTTTTAATCCTTTTGACTTCCAATATTCAAATTAGATAATATGGTTCCATTCATCGATTGGCTCCTGTACTCTTTTAATGCCAATCTTATAAAAGCTCGGCCAAAAAATAGTTTCTCCATTCCATACAAAATGTTGATTATGCCATATATACTGTTCTTTTATGCCTATATGTAAAAAAATAATCTATTTTTAAAAGATACCAACTCTCTATGATCTCTCTGAAAAAATCTCCTAACATATCTAAATTTAACAATTTTGGGTCATAGTTACAATCAAATAAAATGCGGACATTACTGCAGACTTTCTTTAAATTGTAATTCCACAACTGTATCCATGGTCTACTTTCACTCCTAAGATATCTCTTAATCCACTGAACTCTTGAAGCTAGAACCATAGATTCTAAGTGTGGTGCTTTCATGCCTCCTTTACTTAGTTCTTGTATCAGCACTGATCTCTTTATTCTTTCCCTTCAATCATTCCATAAAAAGTTAAATATATTTTTATTGATCATTTTTTTAAACTCAGCTGAGATACTACAATTTGAAAATATGTATTGAAATTTTGATATAACAAAACTTTTAACAATTTGAATTTTTCCTTTAAGTGTTAAATTTCTTTGACGCCAGAGTTTTAATGTCTTATTCATTTGATTTATCCTTAATTCTATATTAAGGGACATCACATGCTTGTTTATCATAAGATATATATACTCCAAGGAGTTTAATGGGCTTATTTGACCAACTTACACCTAATGGCTTTGCTGTATTGGATCTAGTCTTTCCTAGCCACAGTCCTTCTGATTTCTCTCTATTTATCTTAAGACCACTGTACCTCCCAAACTCCAAAACTCTCCTTAATAATAACTTACCAGATTTTATGTCCGAAACTGTTGCTATTGTGTCGTCTGCACATTGTAATAATTTTATTTGGTCTGTCCCAATCGAAATTCCATTTATATGTGAATCTGCCCTTATTTTAGTGGCCAGTATTTCCATAATTAATATAAATATAAAAGGGGACAGAGGATCACCCTGTCTGACACCTCTTTCTAATTCAAAATATGTAGAGGTTACTCTGCTATTAATAATACAGCTGCTAATATCTGTATATAAGACTTTAATCCATGATACAAATTTATTGTCAAACTGGAATTTCTTAAGCACTGCAAACAAAAACTCCCATTCTAAGAAGTCAAAAGCTTTTTCCATATCCACAGAGATAATCTTTCCAGACATATTGTTTTCTTTTGTATAATCCAGTAAATCATTTATAAATCTAATATTTTCTCCAATATATCTGTCTTTTACATATCCGATTTGATTATGATGAATAAGTTTTGGCATTATGTTTGTTAAGCTTCTAGCTAAGGTTTTTGAAATTATTTTGTAATTTGTGTTTAAAAGACAAACTGGTCTCCAGTTTTTCAACAAAGTACGATCTTTCTTTTTATCCAGAAGAGTAATGACCGCTTGTCTTTGTGATGAGGATAATGTTCCAGCCACAAGTGACTTATTAAAAGAATCAAGTAGTAAAGGACCAAAATGTGGCCAAAGTTTTTTGTAAAATTCTATAAGTAGCCCATCATTACCAGGACTTTTGCCGTTATGAATTGAATTTATTGTTTGATGACATTCTTCCATTGTAAGTGGTTTACTAAGAAATTCATTATCTTCTTTTCAAAGAATTGGAATATCAATATCAGACAAATACTGTTCAATCTGGTCAACTGATGTAGAGAGATTTTATGAATATAACTTTGTATAAAATTCTTGTTCAAGCTTTTGAATCTCCTTAGGATCAGATGTAAACTCCCCTGTGTCCTTCTTTAATTTTCGAACCCATTTCCCAAGAGAGTTAGTTTTCTCTAAATTTAAACAAGGGACCTATGGGTCACAGCGCTCAGCTGATCATGATTGGACTAAAATGTATCACCATTGTTATACTTTATTGAGTAGAAAAAGCTTATGAATATCATGGTCATGTTGGGCTTTTGGAAAGGAATATAATGTAATATGTGAGTAAATGATATATGAAATTATCTGACTGATGGATTAATATGGAGTAAAATATAGTGGTTTATTTTTTATTTATTTGGGAGGGGTCGAAAAAACAATTTATTTGAGCAAATATGAATGCAATGACAGTATACTAAGCAATGGTATGATGATGATAAGGCTATTTGTTGAAGGATCTATAGTGTTTGGAAAATTGCAAGATTTCAATTTGACAGATACAAGGTTATGATTAACTATGCTGATGAGGGGATTTATGAATTTGTGACTGTATGACATGATATCTTGACAAGATCGGTCTTGACAAGGTACATTATTTTGATGACCCTCACTTCTACATATTACACAATATTGACATAATTTCTGGCATGTACATAGGTACCTATGGACAAATGGTCAACAGTACTGAACCACCTAGAAGGTTAAAATCTTCAAAATATGATGAAATGTAAATCAAGTTTGAGAGGAAGAGGTAATTTGGGCCATGGTTGGTTTATATGATTGAAGAAAATGTTGCAAATAATATTTGAGATCTGACCATACCTTTCCATTGGTTACATTTTTGATAAGCTGTTGACAGTTTACACATTTGTCTGATGGGTCCAATTTATTTGGTAAACCTTTTTTAATCAATTTAATGATATGTATACAGTTGACAAAACAGCCCCACTCCACAGGTGCAATGACTTGATGGGAAAGGGGGGGGGGGGGTGTTGTGTTATGATCAGAGTTACAACCCCTCTGTCTCTCTGTAGATAATTTCTTTAATTATTAAATTTTATGCAATAGCCATAGAACTATTGTTCACAGTGCCAAGGAGCAAAGCCCCAGTGGGATGAAGAAGGGGATGGTGGGAGTTACAACACCCTTTCATATACATACAGGATATGAAATTTAATTCAACAGTGCTTATAAAAAAATATATTCATGAACATTAAATATTTAAAACAGGCAGAAAGATGGAGAAACAAAGCAAATCATTTTTTCCCCATCCTACTTAGCCAATAAAAAATTAACAATATTTGCATTTATTCCTTTTTTTCATTACATAATTTTTATCCAGGTTTACGAATGTTACAATAAATTTACAGTATAACATACATGTGATTGTAAATATTTCAGTTGATTTACATTTCTAAATTGCATCAACATTTATAGCTAACGCATCTAGTTTATAGTACCTGTCAACAGAATGGGATAGAGGGAGGAAGGGAGGCAATAAGGGTGAGAGAGAGAGAGAGAGAGAGAGAGAGAGAGAGAAAGAGAAAAAGCAGAGGAGAGAGAGAAAGAGCGAGAGAAAGAGAGGCTCTCTAATAACTACTGCTTGACCCAGACACTCACATTGGCAGTAGGTCACACCTGAAGGTGTTGTGTAACTGCCCAGTACACTGCATTTATACTGACCTGATGTAGAAAATGAAGACTTGGTACCTGGAAACTTGAATAAAATCTAGTTTTTGATCAATTAGTTTCAAATTCCAGATTTTAACAGATGAAACGCTAATGTGTACATGCTGTGAAAATTAAATCCACAGCACTAACAGGTAAAATTTGAATATTTATAATTTTTTAAATGGTATCAGGAAAAAAGGAAAAGTATTCTCAGCTATGAAACTAATACATGTGTTGAAATTAATCCAAGGATCAAACACCCAATATATTATACCAGGAGCAAACTGGAGTTGGGAATGTTTAATTTTATGAACTGAAATAAAGGATCAGCAATATAAATTTTGATTATTTAGCCAGTATCATGTAACAACTGATACAACCATTAATTATAAGTCAAACAAATTAAAATCTTTAATGAGCACTCTGATGAACATCCACACTTTCATTGCAATACATCACTTTGTGGACACAATTAAATGTGCACTTTAATCATTGTAACCCTGGTGGTACAATACAAATCTAAAATGTAGCATAGCCAAGAATAAAATAAAATACAGAAAATTACAACATTCATCCAGTTTATGCACCAGCTGGGGGTTGGGGGGAGAAGGTGTGCAGGGCAGAGGGGAAGCCTGCTAGTAGTGGCCAAGCTGAGCCAAGGCAAGTTGCCTGGGGTGGGTTACATAATGCAAGTGAAGACTGTGTGGGCCAGATGTAAACAACACTTGACATGGTGTATGAAAACTTGAATAAAAGCTACTCTTTTCAAACAATTCCTTTGAAATTTCAGATTTTAAAAGATTAAATCCTTATGTATATATGCTGTGAAAATAAAATCAACAGTGCTTACAGGGAAAAAATGTGCCATTGGACAAAATTTAAGGTATTGATTTTTTATTTATGCTAATAACTTGAAAATTTTGCAAAATTAAGATCAAATTTTGGGTGAACAATTGAATCTTGATTAAACGAAGTTATATTCCTGAAAAAGTCTCCAGCTTCAGCAATTCTCATGTTAGGTGAGCAAATATATTTCCTGATTTAAAAAAAACTGCATTATATTTGGGCCCATAACTTCAAAATAATACCTGATACTGACCTAATTTTTGGTATGTGCACAGAAAATGTATGGGAAAATATGAATACTAAATATGATCAAAAACAGATCAGTGGTTTTGATATTAGGCAGCTTTGAAGTGTAACAATGATTTTTTTATGGAAAATGGAGGTTTTTCCTTAATATCTCTGAGGAAAGAAGTTCTAATGACCCAATTTTCGGTATGGTTGGAGATTTTGGGGACATCTAATGGTATGCAGAATTTTTGATTCATAGGTCCACCGGTTTTAAAACGTGCCCTGTCAAAGGACGGCCGGCCGGACGGACGGTTAAAGGACAAAGGACCACGACTATAGCTCAGATGACTTATAGTCAGCTGAGCTAAAAATACTTTGAACTTTTCTCTCCTCAAACCACCTGACTAGAGTTTTATAATTATCGATCTCCTCTAGTTCTTGTTTAACTGTCTGATTTCCCTAATGTAATCTTCTTTATCATTACTGTCTGCATCAATTATTTTAATCTGTAGATCTTTTAACTTGTTTGTAAATCTCCTTCCCTTTTACTTGCAAGTTGTTTATTTTTCTTACTTTTATTAATAAAACATTGTCTTATTTTGTATTTCATTGCTTCCCATTGAATCCTCTTATCCGACACATTTTCATATTCTTCTAACCACTTAGATTTGGCTGATACTATCTCCTCCATTATCTTATGTTTATCTAATAACCCTACATTTAGTTTCCAGATCCCCGCACCCTTATAGTTGTTCTCCATTACTTCTAAACTAATTTGTAATTTAATACCAGAGTGGTCTGACTTTACATATGGCAATATATTTGTTTCTTAACACAAAATCCTGCAACTGTTCTGAAATAAGCCAATAATCAAGCCTTGAAGCTATCTTTTCACTTTTGATTCTCCAAGTGAATTCCCTTTTGAGAGGATTTTTAATTCGCCAAATATCAGACAGATTAAGGTCATTGATAATTTCTTTCACCACTTTCCTAACCTTGTCTTTGGAACAAAGTTGTCCCCCTTCTCTGTCCAGAATTTTACATAAAGCAATATTAAAATCTCCTCCAACCAAGATTCTATCCCCAAATGAAGTGTAATCCTGTAGAATGTTTTTTAATTTTTTGAAAAAGGTAACCTGGTCTTTTGCAATATTTGGAGCATAAACATTAACTAATATATATCTGACATGATCAATGAACAATTCAATAACTAAGAGTCTCCCTTCCCCTGAATTATACAATACTTTTGAGCTGTCTACATTAAATTATATCTAAACAATACTGCAACACCTCTACTATTTGTTGTTCCATGTGAATAGAATACAGTTCCATACCATTCATTTCTCCAAATCAGTTCTGTTTCACAACAACTGTGAGTTTCTTGTAACAATAAAATATCACAATTTTCCTTTTTGGCCCATGTGAAGACAGACCTATGTTTAAGTTGTATATTTAGGCCCCTTACATTTAAACTAAAAGGTTCCAGACTTGACATAAAATTGGAAATTTCAATTTTACATGTACCTTGTATCTGAAGTTGTTAATCTCCCTTTGAAAGTGACGATAGGAGTGTTGATGATATAACACACTAAATGAAACAAATAAACAAAATATATGTAATACTTGAAAGAAAATCCACCATGAAACATGAAATTTCAACAGAAACATGCTTACTGCAACATATATACATATCAGAATACTGATGTTATGTTCTGCATGAAGGTAAGAGTTAGAACCTAACCGCAGCTTCTGGGAGTACAGAACCTCTGAGAGTGTTCTGAACTCCGTGACAAGATGATGTGAATATTACTGGTACTTTTGAAACAAGACATGGTAAACTGATCTTGATACCAGATATATGACATCATCTCATCAACCATCTATTCCTGCCCAATACACTAACAATGTAGAACAGTTGCACAAAATATGAAGAAATGCTCAACACAGCTGTGATCAGACAGGAGAGAGAGTATATGTGGTTTGACGACATTTGGAGGCAGCGCCAAAAAATGTTTTATTTTTATAATAATTTTGCTGTTGCATTTATTTGTTAATATTTACTATTGGCTTTCCTGCTAATCAGGTCATATTAGGAATGACATTTCAATTATTTACTATTGCTATACATCTTACACCAAAACATATAAAATATAATATGATATGGAGTAATTTAAAAAAAAGGTTCATCATATCATTATCTGAAGTGAGCATCCCCCCCCCCACCATACTTGTCACCCCCTCCTGATTATTAACATAGTTAAGTGTTTCGCTTAAGATAAATACAAGCCAAACTTCAGGCCCGATAATCAGTACATCACTAGGTACTAAGTATTAAGCTTAATTAAATAGAAATCGTTAAAATAGTAAAATAGACCAATAATGATAAATCATGTATTACTATTAGTATATGTTACGCTGTTGTCAGGTGAACAAGAAATCACATCACCCACATTAACGATAACCCTAATTATATCGAAATTGCTTTACAAGTTAACAACCTATTTATAAAAAAAAAATCTATGGAAAGAAAATAGTATCAGCATAAAAATATATTCAACTATGAAATTCATATGTTACCCAGGGCTTCAACTTCTGCTGTGTGTTGACACATTCGTATGGGCGATAATAACACAAGTTCGTAAACATTCATTCCGTGAATGTGTTTTTACGCTCAACGGTGATAGGCCGCGACACTCCCCCTTGCTTACTTAATAAATATGCATAAGCCCGCCAAATTTGAACCGGGCGCTAGGGCCCGCCTCGTGCAGTCAGTCGGCAGCACGCGGCCTAGCGAAACAGCAGCTTCAGAAAAACAATCGCCTTAATTATACCTGATATAAAACGCGTCAACGGCATCCTGCAATGCAGGTACTCACCAAAAAAAACAAGGTTGACAAAAAAAAAAAAAAAAAAAAAATAAGGGGTATCTTGGACATCAAGATATCTAGCTTATAAGGCTCACAGTCAACTGAATTATATGATAATGTCAAAGCGAGCATCTGAACACGATGTCGATGAGTGTGACTTAGAGGTGCAGTTCGCACCAACCAAGGGCCAGCAAGAATTAAAAAAAGGGAGCAAAACAGAAACTGGCTCGAAAAAACAAATTGAAAAGTGGGCTGAAGAAAACTACGTGTCAAAAGAAACGCTCCGCAAATTAGGTGATCACGGCTTCAAGGACATTCAGATGCTTGACCTGATAACACCGGAGGTCCTAGCAGAACTGAAACCGGAGTTAACCCCACTGGCACAGTTCCTGGCTGTAAAAAGGGGACTGGAGGTGCTCCGGGACACACAGAAGAAGACAAGGAATTCCGGAAAAATGAGCGGCATGGAGGTCCAACATAAGACAGCAGGTGAAAACGGCCACCCAGGGACAAGACCGAACTTAGACTGTAGTGCGCTTCAATCTGTAGACTCGTTGCTCGGGAATTTTAACTCAATGGACTTACAGCAGGATGCGGCACATGATCAGCAATATGGTAGGCCTCTTACTGATTATGTCAATTGTAATGATGCATGCATACACCCCGACCAGTCAGCAGCGAACCCCCTACCACCCACCATCCCCCATAACCCGATGGCCCCGACAAATCTTTTCCTACGCCCCTTGGCAGATGTAGCTTATCTAAAAATTATCGACTTCGTCTCCCCTGTGCTCGGAAACAATGCGGAGGAAGACGAAACACTCATTAGCGTTCCGGGGGGATCTCTGAAGTTCAGACCCGGTGCAAAAACAAAAAAGCCTAAGCTAGAAAATGTTACCAAAGAACAATGGTTTGCGGCCTCGCTAAAAATCCTTGATAAACTGCTTACCACAAGGGACCTCCCAAGTAGCCAAATTTCGGACTACCTAGCGTACCTAGTACACGTCCCTGACCTAGCCCAGCAATACATATGGGTAGATGTCCTCTTGTTTGACGACAGCTATAGGAGGGAACAGGCAAACTTAAGGTGCCAATGGGGCCGTGAAATCCCCACCCTAAATCGGGTGTGGCTCCAGCCAAAAACACATCTGCATCAAAGGTCAACCGCCCTCAACTTCAGTAAACAACACAGACCCTCTAAACCTCAAAGCGGCTACCCCACCCCTACAACTAATAGGCCGAAAGGACCCATTGATCCCACCACCGGTCTTGAAATTTGCTTAGCCTTTAATCGGGGCAACTGTAAGTAGGGACCTTCATGTCGGTACCGCCACGTTTGCTCTGTGACCTCCTGCTCCCAAGCCCACCCGGCCACGGAATACCCCCTCCAACTGTTCATTGTCAGACTGTCATAATAACCCCCAGGAATACTTCCATGAGAGTAAGCCCCATTTCTCAAATTCCATTGCGTCCCGTCTTCATATTTGGGAGTCTAAACTTCACAACGATCCTGACAGAGACTATCTAATAGATGGTATTAAAAGCGGCTTTAATGTGATCGATCGTCTCCAGATGAGGCATGTCGAAACAAAAAATCACAAGTCCGCCAACAACCCGTCAACCCGAAATGCAGTCGAAAAACAGCCCCTTAAAGGGATAGCTGAGGGCCACTACTGTGTGTGTGATCCAAAATCTAAACCTATCATCGTTAGCCCTCTAGCCGCTGTGCCAAAGCCGGACAGCGATGATGTGAGAATAATTCATGACTGTAGTCTTCCTCATGGCCTGTCAGTAAACGACTATTGTTCCGTGATAGAGCCTTTCTCATTTGAAACGGTAGCAGACGCCTTACGTTTGGTTAAAAATGGTTACTTCATGGCTAAAGTTGACTTAAAAAACGCTTACCGCTCTGTTCCTATCCATCCAAGTAATTACCAAGCCATGGGGATTAAATGGGAATTTCACAACAGCAACACCCATACCTATTTATATGACACACGTTTACCTTTCGGAAGCCGGAAGGCCCCAGGAAATTTTTCATAGGTTAACACAATCGGTAAAAAGGATGATGGTTAACATGGGTTTTA
This sequence comes from Sipunculus nudus, assembly GCA_026874595.1. NCBI lineage: Eukaryota > Metazoa > Annelida > Sipuncula > Golfingiida > Sipunculidae > Sipunculus > Sipunculus nudus. The sequence goes on from CM049309.1 coordinate 46,479,233, forward strand.
ACTCAATAGTGGTCTACCTGGATGATTTCCTTATAGTAGCACCATCTCAGGCGGAGTGTATACTGGCTCAAAACAAACTAATTGAATTACTCAGGGACCTGGGTTTTGGGATCAGCTGGGGAAAGGTCTGCGGACCATCTACTAAGCTAGTATTTCTCGGGGTTGAAATTGACAGCTCCATTAACCGGGTAGCACTCCCACAAAACAAGCTAAATGATTTTAAACATATGCTGCGCGCATTCAGTTCGCGCAAACGCGCTTCGCTACGCCAGCTGCAAAGCCTCGCAGGCAAGCTATCCTGGGCGTCCTTGGTGGTGTCTGGTGGCAAAGTATTTTTGCGCCGCATACTAAATGAAATGGCCCTGTTAAAGGGGGTGGAAGCCTTGCAATTTAATCCCCATATATGAATAAGTCACACCTGAAGGGCCGCCCGGGCACATTGAAATATATTATAATCAGAATCTGTGTATGTAATAATATGGAATTGCAGTCGAGAAGCGCAGTACTGGGCGCTGCCATGACAGCTTCTGCAGCCGTGAACTGCCCCGTGACAAGGCCAGATAACACGGGACTATGACGCGGTGGGAACCCAAACACTGTCACTTCCGGTGCACGTGTATTACTTAAAGCCTTGTCAAATCCTTCAAATTATCAACTACAAAATCAAAGATGCCTCAGCGTCAAGCGGTCGATTATTCCAACCGTCAAGTGAACACTACGAGGATTGCTTTCTTCATGATCCCTAACTGCCGCAGAGACCCGAGTAAACGGGAATTAGCTCAAAAAAGGCTCCACAACATCGGCCGTGGGCGTGGCAACTCGGTGCCATGCAGTGGTCACCCATCCTTTCGGCTAGGGCTGGGGTTTCTGCATGGGAAATTTTACTTAAGACTACCTAACAAATACAGCACTAACGACGGACAAGAAGAGTATCAGATGTTAACAGCAGAGGCATGATGTAATAACAGCATTGTTTGGGTACAAGATCCAAGATGTGGACAGAGGTCCTGACCTCGCCCGGCCGTCAAGCGGACGAGAGCAAAAGCAGGCAAGTGCCGTCACGTCTCTTAACACTTAATACCAGTTAACAAGATCTCGACAGTTACAGAAACTTTTTATGTTTAAACTTTTTTTAGACATTTAAAAATTAGCATTGTACGAGGCTTTTTTTTATCAAATTTCCTGGCAATTTGCACACGCTGCGGTCATATTTTCACCCTATGTACCCATCATCGCCCACGTCAGCCTCTCGGGGGGGGGGGGGATTTATTCTTTCGCGGTCCTTTTTTTAGACATTTAAAAATTAGCATTGTACGAGGCTTTTTTTTATCAAATTTCCTGGCAATTTGCACACGCTGCGGTCATATTTTCACCCTATGTACCCATCATCGCCCACGTCAGCCTCTCGGGGGGGGGGGGGGATTTATTCTTTCGCGGTCCTTTAGCAAAAAGTGAGAAATAATTCTGTACGCTTGAAAAGGTGAATTTCATGTCCAGAAAAAAAAATTATCTGAACAATTATTAAAGGGAAGGACAGATAAAAGGTATCTGGAAAAGTCTTAGAATATTTCTTGTTAACATTAACCTTTGTCAAATGTCGTTTAGTATCAAACTCGATACTCGTTTTTTATAAAGGATTGACTGGCAGGTGTCAGAAACTTGGTCTGCTCCCCAGATCAAACATACTTTTTATTATTTACAATTTTTACACAGGTGAACATTATTTTGTATTGATTTTTTATTAATTAAATAATAAACATGTATAAATACAATCACTATTTTTTTTCCTCTCCTCAGTGTCATTTTCTTTATGTAAATACATAAAAACTGTATTTTAATGTTACTTATGACATGCACACAATATCAATATTATAAATGTATAAATATATATATACACACGCACACATAAAATTATAGTTTACCGTCTTATAACACTGAGAGTATACTTTCTAAATATAAATATATAAATGTTGTATATTCATGTTACTTCTGACACACTGACAAACATATTTAAATAATAACATTGATTGGTAGATCAGAAAAAAAAATATCACTGAATGTAACACTATTCTGTGGTTAATGGTTATAATATTATTTTTATTGCAGGGCTTCCTCCACTTCTTTGAAACCAGGGTACTTGTCATCTGGATCTGGATCTGGCTGCAGCACTTCTTGATGGCAGAGTTATTCTGTTTGCCCTGCCCAGATATTGCCAATGTGTATCCAGGCTGGCAGTTGTCTGAAAGCCATTAGCCTACTCTACACAGTGATTACAGATTTGCAATTCTGAATGTGAAAATAAAATGTATTATAAATATGAATGTGAAATGTGTTCATTTATATGCTGTCTAGGTCAACATCTTTTATGTTTCTGTAAGGTGTTTCTACATTTTGACACATGCCTCATTTCACTGGCCACTTTTTAAAGTTATAATAAATGTATGAATACAAGAAAACTGCGAGACTATAATTGAAGTTTATTTGTATATGGCTATGAGCTTCACTGCTTTATTCCCCTTTTCATGCTTGTGAGAATCTTTTTATCAAGTTTGCAGCTGCATGAATGAAGAGGCTTATCTCTTAAAGTTATGGATACTCATTTTAAGTATGGTATACATAATATATGACATATTTAATATGCGGTAGTTTCATAGTTAAACTTGAATGGGACATTATAATAAAAAAAAAATATTTATTTACATGCATACAATGATACAATACATTACCAGCATATCCATAGTTGCACAAATTATTTTAAAAAGTAAAAAGGGAAGACAGAAGGTGTAAAAGGGCCAAATATAAAGATATAAAATAGGCTTTAGTATAAAATATATGCAGGAGTAAAGTACTGACGATCGTACGCATATCGTAATTATTATTGTTTTATTTGAAAGTCCTTCACTTCAGGTCTTACCTGTTACTATTAGTCATTATGTAAGGTACCCATCTCCTTTCAACTTTCGATATTAGGTGTCTGGAAAATCACGTCCGAAGCACCGCCTCCGACAGACAAAGTAAAGCTGGCAGGTTAGATGACACAATCGGTTTCGGCCAAGTCAGACGCGCGGACACCTCTCTGAGCTCTGTAGCACACGCGTGACCTCCTGGTCGGCATTGCGTCGGTAACAAGTGACTGCGTCGAGACCATGAATCCAAGGCATGACAATCCCGCCCAGTGTTTTCATCCTCGTCCGACGATCTTTTTTTGTCATTCTGCAGTACTCGTTCACACTGTCATATCTCTGACCAAATCACACATGCATTCTCAGCAGAGAATTCTTTAAAGATATTCGCTGGTGGCTAGCTTATCTTGAGCGTTTTAATGGGAAGCGATATTTCAAGCCGAACCCATCGTATGTACATGTCTATCTGGATGCATCCAAGAAAGCGTCAGGAATATATTTTAAAAACGACTGGCAATATTTATTATGGGAAGCCGATTGGCCTAAAGTCGCTGGCCTGCATATTAATTATAAAGAAGTGCTCTCAGTGATAGCTGCAGCCAGGACGTGGGGACATCGGTGGAAGGGCCACACAGTGGTTGTGCACACGGACAGCATGTGTGCCCTAGGCATGCTTAACAAAGGCTCTACCAGAAATACGATGGTAATGCATTATCTAAGGCAGCTCTTCTGGCTGTCAGCTAAATTTGAATTTCAAATAAAGCCCATTCATGTCCCTGGTCGTTTACATGACTTGCCAGATGCTATCTCCAGGCTTCATCAGCCTGGCCAGATCATGCGACTAGCATCTCTGCTATACCCATTTACCCCTCCTCAGATTGCAGTCATTAATCTTTTGTGTCACTGGCATAAACACATGTCAAAGGCAGCTCTCGTATCGCTCTATCCACAGGTGCAGCGGCTGCCCGCCTGGTTACAGACCTGGACAAGGAAGTAGCTGTGTACCGCTCGGCCACCTTTGCTGCCTCCACTAAGACCACCTACAGCTCCCACCGGCGCGCCTACATTAAATTCTGCTTATCTCTTGGGATTCCCCAAACACCTATAACAAATCACAACCTATGCAGATATGCGGCGTATCTAGTGCGCACCTGTAAGCACAGCACAATTAAGCAGTACCTGAATATAATTCGATTATTACACTTGGAGGCAGGCCTAGAGAACCCGCTTAAGGATAACTGGTTTTTACGCTCTGTATTGCTTGGTATCAAAAGGATAAAAGGGGACAAGGTTACCCAAAAATTGCCAATTACCCCTGACATATTGCTGTCTATCAAAATTAAGCTGAATTGGTCTAAACCTTCTGATGTCTCCTTTTGGGCAATATGCCTTGTGGCGTTCTTCGGTCTCTTCCGTAAGGGTAACCTACTCTTAAAAAATCTAAATGACTTTGATCATACCAAACACTTAACAAGAGATGATTTTTGGTTTCAAATTTTGGGCTGATAATCCGCGTGAGGCATTCAAAAACGATTCAATTCCAACAACGCGAACTGTATGTTCCGCTCTCTACGATCCGTAACCACCCTCTCTGCCCAGTTACAGCTGTGCTTAACTCTTTCAGAGTGTCCCCTTTGACCAGTCAGCCCGCTCCTGCCTTTACTATGACGCAGGCTCACTTCTCCCACAAATTATCTTCAACCCTCGGATTGCTCGGATACGATGACTCCCGTTATTCTGGCCACAGCTTTCGGAGGGGGGCGCATCGTGGGCCCTGGAGTGTGGGCTCTCCTCGGATGTCATTCAAATGCTGGGAGACTGGCGGAGTTCCGCATACCAACGTTATCTTAACCTACCTCTCCAAACACATATCAAATACTATAAACTGATGGGAGACAAACTCCCATCATAAATAATGTGCTACATTATAATTCATTAAATTTCTAAGAATTTAATTATATCAGGGATTGGGGGTTTTTCTAATCAAAACGTTAGATGTGTTAGATATTGTCTGATCGATGATGGGTAGCCTGAGCGCTACGGGTGTGTATTGAATAAACCCTCATTTCCCAAATATACTACTGACTTGCTTTATGACTCAGTGAACAGTTGGAGGTGTAAAGTAAACATTCATTCCGTGAATGTGTTTTTACGCTCAACGGTGATAGGCCGCGACACTCCCCCTTGCTTACTTAATAAATATGCATAAGCCCGCCAAATTTGAACCGGGCGCTATGGCCCGCCTCGTGCAGTCAGTCGGCAGCACGCGGCCTAGCGAAACAGCAGCTTCCCCTCCCGCCCTACTCCCCCGCTGTGATCATTTATCTGTCCATACGATAATTAACGTGGTGTTCACCGCGCTGACTCTCTGGGTGTGTGCCTGCTTTGGTTTTATTGACATTTATAATCAGTTTGAGGCCCAACTGTGCTCGTAATTATGATGATTAATTATTAAGTGGTCTGAAGGATAATGTTAAATCGCTTCAATATAGCTAATGTCTAGAACATACGAATATTTTGTACTCTACCTGAGGCTGTTATATGTTATTATCTACAGATGTTTCACATGCAGATATACTTGTAATTATGAGATGACCTGCTGGTAATACACCTCCGCAGTTGAATCCTAGCAGGTATCGATTTCTATAACACTGCTCTTATGGACACTCACACTCTTGTATTTGTATGCTATTATTATAGTTAAATGCCACTTCAGTATTTATATGTATACACACGTGAATTACTCTGGAGAGATTAATACTTAATTACATACGCCTCCCTTTCTGGGGAAGATCGTTTTTTGCGTCATGCATCGCGCTATAATGATATGACCGGTTTAATACTTGTTAAGCAATGTACTGCATGCCTTTGCGTCATATACAGCATCAAGTAGCATAATATTATATACACAATGTATTTCAACTTGTCCCCAGAAGGGACGTAGAATGCCTTAGTATTCTATTTGTAGTTAATCAGAGCACTACAGCTGCTGTTCATGAATTGGGGGTTTTTCTAATCAAAACGTTAGATGTGTTAGATATTGTCTGATCGATGATGGGTAGCCTGAGCGCTACGGGTGTGTATTGAATAAACCCTCATTTCCCAAATATACTACTGACTTGCTTTATGACTCAGTGAACAGTTGGAGGTGTAAATCGCTTACTCAAGTCTCGGAGAACCAGATTTCCCTTGCAACTCGTAAATCCAAACTCTGTCGACAGGGGTCGCCCTAGTAATTTTTCGCGGGGTTTTGCTTGTGGTCACACCTTGCGGTTTCTCTTACAGAAATAAGTCCTTAGCTACCATAATGAAAACACCGAGCATTCAGAAATAAGTCCTAAACTACTCTTATGGTGACACAAATAAACAAATCCAATGTTATTGTCCAATGCCTGTTTTAAACTGGTACTATTTGTCCTTCCACAATAAGTTTGCCTCTGGTAAAACGAGCGCGCTTTCCGTCGAGGTTGGCTTGTTTCATGTGTGGCAGGGCTTTTATTCTCTTGTCGTAGTCCTCCTTTACGAAATCTTCATGTACTAGATTTTGGCCATCATCACTCTTCCGTTTTCCCCTGGCAATAATATCATTCCTGGTCTCTCTGCTATATATAGTCTTGCAATATATAGTCTTTCTCTATCAGGGATTCTTTTTCCTGTTCTGTGAGCATACTCAACTTCTCTACTAATATCTGCTTTATTTACCCCAGGCATTAGATTGTGAACGTGTATAAAGTCAACCAGTTTGTTTCTTACGTTCTCTTGTTTATCCTCCCGAATACCGTTAATTCTAATATTGTACTCTCTTGTGTATCTTTTCAAGTGCAAAATATCTTGCTTTACCTCAGTAGGCCAAAGTTTTTCTTCAGCGGCTTCTCTAGATAGCTTTACGTTCTGCACTCGGCTGCTTTGTCTGACTTTCATTATCTCATTTCAGTTCCGCAATACTACCATGGGCATTTTCTAAACTGGTTTCTATGACCTGTAATTTATTTTCGAATTCCTTGGAGATGTGTTCTATAATAGAACTGCGGGTGTCACTGACCTGTGTTTGTAGACTTTTAATCGCAGCCATAATGTTCTTGTAGCACCCTTCACTTGCCAACTCCGCCATGTCACCTTCACTGGGATTTTCATCACCAACAAATTCAGCCTGTTCTGAAGCTGCCTGGCTATGTTTCCTTAACATATAAGCGTTTATAGTTTGTTCACCAGGTTTCACTCGACCCTTGCCTGACATGGTATTCCAAAGTAATGTTTAAAACAATATTTTTGAAACAAGTTTTAGAGCGCTGCCTATAAGCACGTCTAACCAGGTGTCGCCATAAAGTGGATATCATGTTATAATGACAGTCTTTTTAATAATATATTCATGTCATATATTTTTACATAATTTCTTTATAATTTTTCATTCATATAAAAATAACCGTTACATAGGGGCTCTTGTATAATATTGGCGATATACATACGTTCAATGTGGATATATTTAGTAAATCCCTACAAGGGCAAGTTGAAGGAAAAAGGTCAAAGTGCACCATCCATCAATAACAAGGACCAAAGATTTGTAATGTGAAAATTGCTAATAAGTAAATTTAAATAAAAGACTTATTACGAACGAAAAAATACAAAATAGGTCATCAGGGGTGTCGCACTGCATGGCGTATATGCCGTCTATAAACGCCGTCCCTTTCCGCTACTGTCCTGTGTTATGCACCCAATAACAAACAAACACCACGAAATTGCAAAAGAATTTTTACACAATTTAATAGGTTTTGCTAAGTTTAAAAATAATATAGTAGTTTTTTGCCAGCGATGCTACCTTAACCTGCGTATTAACACTTTCCGCTACTATCGTGTATTATGCATCAATCGGTGGTTATAAACACGCAAAGACATACGCACCCGATATCAAACAAACACCACTCAATTGCTAAAGAATGTTTATTGGCACAATGTAATAGGTTTTGCCATCACTTCCAAGCATATAGTCCTAGCAAAAATAACTCAACGGTCGTACGGTTGATTGTATTTAATTGAGTATTAACCCGTGTTCGTATATATGGATTTCGTCCAACTGGTCATCGTCTAACTTGGTATTGTCCAGCTGACACAAAATCGTCCAAGTTGTCTATCTGAACATCATCCAGCTGGGATGTCACCGGCACGAAAAAATCACAATAGACAGACTGCCAACCTTCAGGCAATCCTCATCACCTTGCGGCAATAGAGATAAGTATATTATAAGAGACTTGCTAGCCGCCCCGCAAGTTTAACTGAATTGAACTATGATTGATCTTTGTCAGGGGTAAAGCACACTCCTTCCCGCAGTAAGATGCTACCCGAATAGAGTTGTCCCAGTACCCGTTCGATATAGTTTATATCATTGCACGATCACAGAACCTTGCGTGGACAGTAGTGTGGACAGTTGATTTACGGATACTTGCTTCATGAAATATTACTTGATCTCTCGGGAGAGGAAAGTCAATAGTTCTTTATTAAACAGAGTCCAGCAAAAAAAAATCAATTTGAATAACTCTGTGGACTATGTGTGCTTTGTGCATATGATAATACAAGAATAGTTTGCAATTGACTTCACAAATACATAATTTTAAGTATTGTTTAATGTTCATGAATTCTACTTTTTTTGTTTAAATTTTAGTCCCAATTATTATGTATGATTGCTTGAGCTGACAGTCTCTTAGTCCGTCTCAGAACGAAACAAAAGACCAGGACCCGTCGGACTGAGACGCGTCCAGATGGGATCGAAAAAATACCAGCTCCCAGCCAAGCTGGCTCACTTGGCCTGAAAAAAAAGGCTGTGACGCAGTGCGCATGCTCATGGGGGAAGATGAGCGATCTTCATGTCAGTATTCCAAAAACGAAAGATACGCTTCAGGGACATGCGTTATACTGAACTTTACAGGCAATTTCATCTAAGCTGACATCAACTGCTCAAAAACTGTTCAGAGATATGGCTCATTATCGAGTATCATGCACAAAGTTATTGATATATATTGTATACAGCAATACCTTGAACGCCCTGTGGAGGCCGCCTGATCTAGTTGTCATGGGAACCATTCCAAACCATAATGGGTGATTATCAACATACAAATCAATGAGGCATTCCCTAGGGTGTTTGCACTTAATGTCCTCTATACATTCCTGTGAATACTTTCTCGGTCTAGTGAAGGCCAAAAATATATATATATATTATATAGACACACCTTTACTCTTCTTGCCTTATCTTGTATAATATACTAATGCTGATATATAATATATACTATACCATATATATTAAAAATGATAATAATAAGAAGAAGAATTATAACAAATCTGATTCACAGTCGATAACAAATATAGGTTGACCGTCTAGCGCATCCTGTTCATTTTATTTTTACATAACACTCAAAGGCGAATCCTGTATTAACATAATTTTATTTTACTTCTGAACGCTTCTGATCAATTTAACACGCAGAAGGTCTATACAATATCATAGGAACCGTCAGAGACTCGATAATGAAAATTATATCGATATAAGCGAACAAAGAGACCTATTAATGAGGTCGGGATGCGCTAGTGATTATCCCTTCCCCATAACTGGTGATGACAATTAAATTTACAGTCGTTGAAAGCGTCACAAAATCGGGAAATGTGTGACGATTAATTTTTATAACATATTTATTTTGTAACTGTTTATTGTTTTTTGTCCTAATGTATGAAATAATAATGAAATAATGTCTTGTGTCTGGACTTGCACTCGCCAGGGTTCAAATGATGCATCTCTTTTTTATTAATTTAATTCATACGTGCTTCGTAAGTTGTGTCATTTCCATAACGGCTAATAAACCATTCAAATGGAAACTGCCTTGAGTTAAAATATCTGTATTAGATAATTGAAATGAGCTGCATTAAATACACGTGATTTAGGTTTTTTTCTGGATACAAAAACTATTTACTATGGTACTCTGCCCAGGCACACTAGCCACTGCTCAAATTAAATTAGCCAGAAAGTACCTCTCTTTCACAATACAGGTACCTAATACCGCCATCTGGATCAGCGATTTTAACTGTGTAAGTGTGGGCCAATTACGATTAGCATAGGTTTTCATGCATCAAAAAAGTCTCTTTTCCATGCACTATAGGGTAAGCTCTTGATCCGGGCCTGAACCTAGCGGACTGGGCTCATATCAAAACCTCAATTGACTTAATTAAATAAGTAGCTCTGGTGAAATGTCGCTTTGCGCTCATTCCACAACGCATTATTTATATCACTTAGGCCAAAATAAAAAAAAGGTATGGTTCTCAGGCACTTTTTTCATAAATCAATGCGGGCGGGCGGTTTTTTCTTTTTAATGTTTCGGTATGTTTCGATAAAAATGACAAATGATTAGGGAAAAAGCATGATAAAAACAGATTTATTTTGCTAAACAAGTAAAAGCCCTACATAAAAAAAGGTAATTGTATGATTTTATCTCCTTGAAAGAAATGTCCGAGCGGTTGCAGCACAAAATTGGTAAGTTTATATTGAAAATCAAAATAAAAATTTTTGATGCGGGGGTATAAAATTGATGCGGGCGGTGCCTGAGAACCATACCTTTTATTTTTTTGGCCTTACATATGATGTAAAATCGGAGCTTGTATAGAAGCGTTAGATTTGCACTTGCGGTAACGTAATAAAAAATATAAGATCATGACGTGTATTATTATAATAAAGAAATTCCTTGAACCTATCATAAAAATAAGCCAAAAAGTGCCAATTTTCGGTGGCCCATTTTGTCCACTAACGTGTTTGTATGGGGGGGGGGGGGGGGGGCAAAATGGCTGCCGGTCATAATCCAAATCAGTGATGGAGTAAAGTCCACGACATCCGAGTCCGCGTGCAAGTCCGAGTCCGAGCATTTGGAACCCGAGTCCAAGACCAAGTCCAATGCGAATCGTCTTGATAA